>JAKWJC010000367.1:21047593-21733679 GCA_027704865.1 Solanum neorickii
TCGCCCAGCTCACTGAAGGAAGCGTGAAAGTAAGCAAGCAAAGTCTCAACCCGAAATCAATAGCCCGCAAGAAATAGAAAGGAGAAAGCCCATCTCTTTCCAGTAGTATGTAGCTTTAATTCCTTGAACTTCTATGGAGGGCTTAGTTAGCGCAGTTGAGTGGCGCTTGTTGAATACCTCTCTACGGCCTGTTCCAGGGAATGCTCTAGTCTATTTCTAACTAGTGGTGGAAAGAGAATGAGAAAGAGAGTCATGAAAGAGAATCGATTTCAAGTAGCAGTAGAAGTAGATTACGTAGTAGTGGTAGCTTGTGACCTCTATACCCCAACCCAACTTGCTCTGGCCCCGGGTCCTTCCTTTCTATTCCTCGGTAAGCGGACCGTGGGAGCATGGGCGGCGATATCTGCTTTTTGACTGATAGAAAGCATCTCTCAAATTATGTCCTTGATTTGAAGAGCTGTCACGATCATTCACATAAATTTCAGTATTCCCGCTAAAGAAAAAGCAATTCTTCATCCAATCTCTGTTCCAGATTCTGGTCTTACCAAGTCACCTTTCTCTAAGGCTAAATAGCTAAATAGCTAAATATCCCCGTACTCTTTTTTCCTATTTTCTTTATTCTTTCATGTCGAGCTTTCGAAAGCCACTGGGGAGGGAGAATGAACGATCGACTGCTAAAGATCTTGAATAAAGCATTGATAGCTTTGCAGAGGAGAAAAACTTTGATTCTTCCCGAAGGTGTTCCTTGCATGCTGAAGTGAACAGGGGCGGTACCAACTACGACTAGAAAGCGGTCACTCCTGTCAATGAATACCATTCATGGTTGTCTATGTTAGTAACATAGCCATAACGACTTTGTTTTACTGCTTGAGGTGGTGATAGCTTTTATATATTTGCTTAATTATAAGCTTGCATAGTGCTCTTCCTATTTGTTTGTTTTCTCGGCTTTCTTCTGCCGAACCGAACGAAGACAGTTTCTCGTACCTCTGTACCTATTGCACTGATATCTTCTCTTTCACTCTCTTTCTTCATTCAGGAAAGGTGAAGATTGAATCGGGAACCGAAAACGAAGCAGGAACAGACTTGTCCTTTGGTCGAGTTTGCTTCACTTCCTGAGCCAGACTAGAGACTGAAGTAGAAGAGTAAATGATGGCCTGAGACTGAGAGAAGGCGGCCTCTCTCGGGCTCGGGAAAGACAATTTGGCCGAGAGTGTTGTGTTATTGTTATGAGTGTTGTGTTATTGTTATGTAAGACCAAGGAGGATCCTATCCTAAAGGAGAAGGAGGAGGAGTAGGAGCTAGCCTTAGGGGCGGAATCGAAGGGCTATTCAAAGCACAGTGAGGCAAAGCGAGTGACAGGTATGCAATCCCCAGTAAAGTAAGCCAAGTAACGACTATCTACAACCTCTTCTTTCATTTGTCCTGAAAACAAGCTATTTGTTCTGAAAGAAAAGCAAGCTAAGACGCTTTTTTCGCGGCAAGAGCGGTGTTGTAGCATCAACAGGAAAGTTATTTGGCAGTTGCTTTAGCAGCTCCTTCTCTAAGACCGTCTTCAATAGCAGCGCTTATTCCAACAACACCAGCAAGAGCGGATACTCACCTAAGAGCAGATATGCCGACATCTTTCCACGTTCAAGCAGCTAATCAGTAAACGACTTCTCCGTCACTTGTTCTTATTCTTAAGCATCTTTCCAGCCTTTCAAATCGACTAAGCGACAAGCCTACTTGTGAAGATAGGGGTCGTCGGGCTATTGCAGAGTGAAGGAAGGTGTCTTGTCTTGGCCTAGGCCTACTTGGGTCAACACCCATAAAGTGTTGAATATCATTATAGTTTGTTTTTAGTATATATCTTTCTTTTATTTAATCCTGAGGTTTTTTCTAAGAATATCGTATATAGTGTATATAGTATATGTACTTTATTGTCTAATAGACTTCTCTCTTTAGTAAGATTTTTCTTTTCATAATCATAATGTTTCCTTATGATTTTCTTTTTCTAAAAACACAAGTAAGATTTTGAATCAAAATCCTTTCTGGTTTGCTTTCACATTTTAAAAAACAAGTTAGTGTTTTGACAGAAGAGAAAGAAGAGGAGAGGAGAAAGGAGAAAAGGAAGCAAAAACGTTCAAGATCGTCGAAGTTCGGCTTGTTAAATTCATTGGGGGTGATCCCTAAAAAGTTATGTGTGATCTTTCTATGTTGGTTTAGTTTACCCACACACCAATTTGTTTAATTCAGCAAATTTTTAGTAGATTGAACGATGAACATTGAAGTTCTTGTAGAACAATGGTTGAATTCTTGTTGGTTGAGTTGTTGTATGCCTAGAGTTTATTTGAATCATGTTTTCGGGATGTTTTTTGAGTCTAATCGATTGGGTATTGAAAGTATTATCGATTCTAAGTGTTTGGGGAAAGATCCATGAAAGTTTAGAAGTCTTAGAGATGAAAAACAAAGAAGAAAAGTCAAAACGCGCATCCGTAGGGCCTTAGGACGCAACGCCTCCAATAGCCCCAGAAGATAGTCTCTGTTTGTAGGGCCTTGGGGCGGCGCACCAGCAAGAATGTCCCAACTTGGACTCTAAAATTTGGGGACTGGCTCTCGACGCCTCTCAGAGCGCCAAGGACGCCAGTTCACCCCATTCATTCCCCTTCATTTCGTACTAGTTCATAAGTGATATACCCATATTTCCTAGTTTATTCCAACACTATGAGGTACGTCAAATCATCATGAAATCATCCATAGACATGAGATCATGAACCTTAAATTCATAATCCAATTCAAGGAATGTTAAGATCAAAGTCAAAGAAGTTAAGAGTCAAGTCTAGATGTTAAGAAGCACATCAAAACAAGTGTTTAAAATTTTCCAAGAGTCATTAATAAACATGTAAAATTTGTTTGAAGACTCAAGTTACAAGTTAAGTAAAGAGTAAAGAGTTGAGTTCAGTTTTCAAAAATTATAAGGGAACTAAGTATTCCTCCGGGCTGTTTTTTTTAGAAAAGAGTAGTAACTTTATAAAATGAAGCAAGCAACGAAACTAAGATTTCCAAGTTACTCTTTGACCTATGTTTTTGAGCACTAATCTCAATCACAGGAAAAGTTGTTTATAAAACATATAAGATACGTATATTTTTGGGAGTAGGATTGAGCATCGATGTGGGTATGCGAGTTTCTTATAAAATCAAGTCTCCATGAAAACCATGTAGCCATAATGGGTAGAAAAAGGGTCATACTTTTTAAATGAATCATTTTCACAGTTTGCTAGTGGATCCATTAGGCAGTTCAGGTCCTATACTCTAGCAAAGTTAAAATGGTCCTTTACTACGTGAGGTAAAATGCTGTATCATCACTATAACTATTAAGTGATAGTTTTAGGTTAGAGAGCCTCCCACATCATTAGTTGCATGGCTCCTCGAGAGGTTCTGCTTAGTATGAATTGGGGTATGAGACTTTGTTCATGCATTGCACGAGTAGACTTAGATAGGAAGCATGATAAGTTTTCTTTACTATTATGATTATGAGTTTACATAAGATTATTTTGTATTTTTACATACATCTCAGAGTCAATTGTATTTTGCATACACAGAGTTGAAAATCATGTTTCAAACAATTTTTCTTTATATTGCTCATGTCTTTAAATTGTGATATAATGAAATGAGTTAGTTATTCTTGCGTTGAGTAGAGCCAAGGTAAGTGTTCATTCTTAATCCTTTTCAAGCTTAAGTTGTTGTTTAGCATTCCATTTCTACACTCGTACACTCAATGTACTAATGACAATTAGCCTGAATTGTATCATGATGCAGATGTAGATAACTAGGATCGACATTCTAGCGCACCGTTGATCCAGTGAGTAGTTCATAGTAAGTTGGTGAGCCTCCTTGCTTTTCGGAGGATCCATTTTGATTTCTTTCTAGTTTAGGTCATTAGGATGTTGTAAGGTCTGTTCGAACATCCATATAAGTTATTAGAGGCTTCATTGATGCAATTAAATATAAGTTCTTTTGTTATAATTTTGTTATTAAAATATTTTCTGATTTGAGTTGCAATTTTGGCTAAGGTAAATGTTTATTTTTAACGCATTATGATTTCAGTTCCAGCCAGTTGAGTTAGTTAGCATCTTAATCTTTTTATTAATTCTTTAAGTCTTCCACTGAGTTAAGTAAACTAAGCCAAGGGTTCTCTCAAGACCACCAATGGTCTTTGGATGCCGGCCACGTTCAGGGTGTAGGCTCAGCGAGTGACATAGGGCTTGGGAGAAAAGAAAAGAGAAGGAGAAATAAGAAAGATTAAGAATTCATCAATAATGCCAAGATCTTCTAATGGAATTCGTCAGTGGTGATCCCTATAAAGGTTTGTGAGTTCTTTCTATGCTGGGTTAGTTCACCCACACAATAATTTTTTAATTCAACGAATTTTGAGTAGATTTAATGATGAACATTGAAGTTCTTGAAGAACAATAGTTGAATTGTTATTGGTTGAGTTGTAGTATGATTTTAGTTGATTGGATTCATGTTTTTGGGTTGTTTTTTGAGTCTAATATATTTGGTGTTGAGGTTATTAGTGATGATTAGTGATTGGGGTGAGATCCATGGTAGTTTAGAAGGTTTAGAGATGAAAAATGGAGAAGAAAAGTCGAAAGTCCCGTTTGACAGGCCCTGAGGCGCCGCACCAACCAGAGACCCTCAGGACAGTCTCTGTCTTTTAGGCTCTGGCGCACCACGCAAGCCAGATCCCCTCAGGACATACTATGTCCGTCAGGCTCTGGCGCTCTACGCCTGTCAGAGTGTCAAGGACGCCTGGAGACCCCCTTCTTTCCCCCTCTTTTCATTCTAGTTCCCAAGGGACGTAACTACATCTTTTAGTTTATCCCAACACTCTAAGGTACATCTAAACATCCTGAAATCATCCATAATTATGAGATTATGAACCTTGAATCCATAATTCAATTCAAGGCAAGTTATGATCGAAGTTAAGGAAGTTAAGAAGTAGAATCTAAAGCTAAGAAGTAAGTTAAAGTTCTTAAAGGTTTTCGAGAGTCTTATTTAAACATTTTAACTTTGTCTTAATACTCAAGTTTCAAGATAAGAAAAGAGTAAGTTGAAGTTCTTTTCTTCAAAGGTATTTGGGAAGTAAGTACTCCCAAAGAGACTTAAATTTTTTTAACATTGAACTAATAAGGAAACTTTGATTTCCAAGGAGCCTTAGGACAAGTTTTCAGAAAAGAACTATATCTTTCTAAAAGAAACAAGCAAGGAAACTGTGACTTCCAAGATAGCTTGAGCTAAGTATTTTGAGCACTTATCTTAAAACCATAGAATCAATATGTTTTTAAAACATAACAGCTAACATATTTTTTGGAGTAGTATTGAGCACCAATACGGGGAGGGTTCAGACAACCCACAACCCCCACAAAACATGTAGGAACCATGGGCAGAAAATGTTCATTCTTTTTAGATGAACCCTTTTCACAGTAGACTGACTAATGGATCCATTAGGCCGTTCACATCTTATACCTTTTGACGGGTATAGGATGCGCTGGCAGCGTGATGTGGTACGATGTATCATTACTGTAGCTCTTAAGTTATTGTTCTCGATTAGAGAAACTCCCACTGAAGTTATTGTATTCATATATATATATATCAATTTACCTATATTTTTACATACATACAAGTGTTAATTGTGTCTTGCATACATTCATTGTGTACAACATGTTTTAGACAATGTTCTTTATATTGCACTTACTTTTAAATTGCATTATATTGAAATGAGTTAAGTTATTCATGAGTTGGGAACAACCAAGGTAAGTGTTCCTTCTTAATCCTTTTCAATCTTAAGTGTTGGTAGCATTCTAACTTGCATGCTCGTAGATTCAATGTATTGATGCCAGTTGGCCTGCATCGTATTATGATGTAGACACAAGTAACTAGGATCAGCATTTGGTTTACCGTTGATCCTATGAGCAACTCAAAGTTAGTTGGTGAGCCTCCCTTCATATCGGAGGACATCTATATCATTTAATTATTTGCGTTAATTTTCAGTTATTAGGATGTTTGGGGGTCTTGTACCAGCATCCATATTTACTTAAAAGGCTTCATAGATAAACAATGTTAGATTTTTTTGGTCTTTCATTTCACTTGTAAACCATAAGAATTGAAGATCGCCATTTTGGCTTAGTACTATTTTAAAAGTTTTTTTTTATATTTATCAATAAGTCTTCCTAAGTCAAGTAAGCCATACCAAGGGTTCTCTCAAGGCCAGCAATGGTCATTGGGTACTGGACACGTCCAGGGTGTAGGCTTGGAGCGTGACAAAAAAATCATATACAAGAGTAAGATTGTCTACTGAGATAAAAAATAGCTACAACACATATCCAAGAAGCCTTAGAAAAGAAGAGAATATATCACAAAGGTCCAGGCTAGAAACCTACAAAAAATTGTAGAAGCAAGGGGTGAGTACCACATCACATGATACTCAACAAGTAAACCTCTATCGTTCAGTTAAGTAAGCTAGACCAAGGGTTCTCTCAAGGACAACAATGGTCATTGGGTGCCGACTACATCCAGGGTGTAGGCTCGGTTTATGAAAAACATGGTATTAGAGGTCATGCATTTTACTAACATTGAGAGAGTTGAGCTAGCTACTTATCAACTCAAGGGCATTTCTAGAACTTGGTCTGATCAACAGAAAAAGGGAAGAGATGAAGATGCACCATTTGCGATTTAGGATTTATTTTAAAAGGCTTTCTTGGTCATTTCTTTCCTCGAGAACTAGTAGAGGCTAAGGTACATGAGTTTCTCACCCTTAAGCAGGACTCGCTTAGTGTGCATGATTATGGGGTGAAATTCACCAAACTATCTCGTTATGCTCCAAAGATGGTTAAGGACATAAAGAGTATGATGAGTTTGTTTGTTTCTAGACTGGGTTGCTCTTCAAGCAAAGAGGGACTGGCTGCAATACTTATTGGAGACATGAAAATTTTGATGTTGATGATCTATGTACATCAGGTAGAGGAGGAAAATTTGAGGGACCGAGAAGAATCATCTCAGAAGGGCTAGCTTACAATCACTTATGCTCCTAGGTTCCATGTCCACGTCTCGAAGGGGCGTGACAAAACTTAGTGTAGAGCACTACATTTAAGTGTCCAAGGATATCTGAAAAGTCGCACTAACTAGAGTCTTTTTCATGGGTGTAAAGTGCACCACATCTAATTAGAGGGAGGCTACAAAGTGTTTTAGAAAAACTTCACTTTCTTGTTACTACTATCGTCCGTAAGGTATGATCTAATTATATTCTAACCTGACGTTCTACGTTTCATATCATGCCTCCTCGTAATGGTAAAACAAGGAATGCAAACGCAGCTCCTCATGTCCCACATCTAGAAGTCTCTAATGCTAAGTTCAGGAATCACATATAGATGTTGGCTAAGAGTATGACCAACCCAAACAGTCAGGTTATGCAACATCAAGGGTCCGTGACATTGTTAGAAGCAATAATCAAGAGTTACGAGGATAACAAACTAATAATGATCCTCAGAATTTCTTGGATGAGACCAACAAGATCTTTGAGGTAGGGCATGTCAATGGGAATGATCGGGTTGAGTTGGCATCATACTAGTTGAAGGATGTTGCTCAAATCTGATACAGTTAGTGGAAGGAAAATAGGGATACAGATGAAACTCCTATTACTTCGAATTGCTTTAGTGAGACCTTTCAGGACAGGTTTTTCCCAATAGAGTTGAGAGAAGAAAAGGCTCAAGAATTCATGATTAGAGGCAGGGAAACATGATGGTCGAACAGTATCGGCTCAAGTTTAAACAACACTCTAGGTATGCTCCTCACATGGTTGTTGAATCCGGGGCTCAGATGAATAGGTTCTTATATGTATTAACGAATTTGGTGAAAGTTGAGTGCAGAAATACTCTGTTACTAGAATTTATGAATATATCTAGTCTTAGGACTCATGCTCATCACGTTGAGGGAGATAAGCTTAGGGAACATGCTAAGGATAATAAGAAGGCTAGACTAGGAACTATGACTATTCTCTGCAGAAATCGAGTGGTGGATATCTCTCGCAAAGTCAACACAATATTTCAGCTACAGCCTCCTCAACAACTAATGTTAGATCCTCTTAGAACAGGTTTGACCAAAAGGTTAAAGCACTAGGCTCTAAGTCTCAAAGAATTTTTTTCAGGCACCAATACTTACCCGAATCTCTCTAAGTGTAGTAATAACCATCCAGGCGAGTGTTTTGCAGGCAAGAAAGAGTGTTTTAGGTGCTGTTAGTCTGGTCACAGGTTGATGGATTGTCCTTCTAAATAGGGTTAAGGAGGTGGTTATGGTAGAACTCAGTCTACAGCTTCAAAAGCACCAGCAAGTAACCTGATTCAGCAGGGTAACTTATCTTGTACAGGTGGCGGTCAGTGAAAGAATAGGTTGTATGCTCTTTTGGTTCGCCAAGATCAGTTTGGTTCTCCTGATGTAGTTAGTGGTATGTTACGAGTCTTCGACCTTGATATTTATGCATTATTAGATCCAGGGGCAACTATTGATATTAGTAGTGCTTTATACGATTATCATGAATTATTTTTAAATTATCAATGAAATGTGTTTCTTATGGTTGTCTTTCAATTAAGTATGTGGTCTGCTATAAGTACTAATGGAAGTGTTATTGAGCACAATTGGTTTTGTTTTTATAACAAATCAGCATGACAACTTTTGATGTTCATAATGAGCTCATATTTAAATGGAGAAGGTAGTTCCTTCTTTATATGATATGAAAAAGTTGAGTTTATGTATATAGTATGTTATGGATTCGGCTCCTACGTATTATATATATGAGTATATGTTGAAATGATTGAATGATTCCTCCAATGAACCACATATATTGTTTGTTTGTGCTGCTAGTATTTATTCTTTTCCTCTTATAAAGGTCTAGAGTATCATTGAGGGACGAATGTTCCTAAGTGTGGCAGTATTGACACATCCCGGAAGTTCCATAACCTAAAATAGAGCCTCACATGCTGCATAGTAATGATTTTAGACCTAAATAAATGTAAATAACTTTTTTGAGAGGTATTGGGGACGTAGCATCAATAAAAGGTGTTAACATTCGAAAACTAGCTAAATTTAACAAGTTGACGTCCCTATGTTTCGTGAAGGTTCGGGAGTGTCATATGAAGTCCAAAACCTGTAAAAAGACTTCAAATAGGTGAATGTAGTATAGAGGGTCGAAACTTATAGTCACGACTCCGAAAAGACTATTGAAAGTGTGACAACCCTAAAAATGGATATGCTAAGTAATGCTTAATGTGTCTAGAATGCCTACGATTAGACCTGGTTCACATGGTTGATGCGCGTAGAAAGAGACCTATGAACCCTTACAACATCCAAGCCAACTAATTTGGGGAGTTAGTTGTGCTAGGAAAGGTTGCGTCCATCCATGTAGGGTTCCCAAATATGAAGATTTACCCTGATGAGTCTTTACCGGACTTAAAACGGGGAAATCTTAAGTCTTGAGGGTCTAGGTGTAACATAGTCTTTTTCTAGGATAAGGTTAGTATCCTAATTACTCTAAATATATAATTTATTATTTAATTAATAAGGTGTAGGGGTATTTTTGAGGGAGAGGGCCGAAAATTGGCTCTTAGAGTGAAGTCTTTCTCCACCACGGTTTGAACCTAGGTGGAAGCAATAAATTAAAATTATTTTAATTTAAGTTGGTAAATTTATTTAATTAATTAATATTTATTATTTATTATCTTATTTAAAATAAACGGCAAATCAGATTTTTTATCATTTAATAAAAACATTATTTGACTATGTCCTAAACTACACTCCTAAGCCAAATAAAACTCTCACTCTCTCACATCTATCTTACTTTCAGGTTCAATCAATATTCTCCCATTGACGTTTTTGTCTCCCAAATAAGATTCAAGAACAGAAAATATATCAAGGTTCTTCGCACTTGAAGAACTCACACGAAAATATAAGAAAAACAAATGTTAATAAATCACGTATGCGAAAGAAGGTTTTCCGTCGAGTGGGGTCTTGAACTTTTGGTTTTTGACGTGTGTTTGGAGAATTGTTTGGGCATAAAGTCGAGGTTTGAACGTCAAAAAGGTATGGGTTCTCTTCTCTATTGGTCCCTTTACCAAGAGACCCCTATGGTTCAGAATATTCAATTTTAAAATTACGGTTGTTCCCCATTGCATGTCCCTGTCACTTGCTCCCACTCATTAGTAGGTTGGATATGATTGTTGGTAGTTATTAGGCGTGTGTGTATTTTCGTGATCAATATGTTCATGTATGTGTGTTTGAAATCGTATAAAAGATCACCTATGTGATTCGAAACTATGTGTGCGTGTGTTCAATGTGAACCATGACTATGTGTCTCGGGTTTAAGGCTCTAAAATGTGATGTTAGTTCTTTGTACTTCATGTACACATGTTTATATAAATCGTGATGTTCTTAAGTGATGTAAAGATGCTGATTTGAGTTAAATTCTTTATAGAATGAAATCTTGAAAATGCACCTAAAGAACTCACTAAAAACTACTTAAAATGTCTAAACATTGAATGTTAAAGAAGTGAGAAAATAGGCTGCAAAAATTTCCATCATCTTGTTAATATGTTTCGGCCAAGCTAAGGGCATTTTCATGCTATGAAAAAAATTAATCAAAATATGTGAGATCATTGGGGATTGAAACATTGACCTCCCTATGTTAAAAATCAATAAAATAAGATGATAAAAAGGGAATGTGACATGTGGGATTCGAACCCATGACCTTGGATGGAAAATGAATTATGAAAATAAGAAATGGGAGGAGTGGGATTCGAATCCACTACCTTAATGTCAACTTAAGAAAATTAAATGAAAAATAAAGGGTGAGGTGCGTGGGAATCGAACCCATGACCTCTAGGAAAAACCAAGGAATTTAAGGAGACGAAATTAAAGTGGGGTTGTGGGGGTTCAAACCCACACCCACTCAGCCAAAGAAAAGAAATCAAAAGAATTCAAAACTATAAGTAAATGAGGTTGTGGGGGTTCGATCCCACATCCTCTCAGTCCCATTGAGTGAAAAATGAGGAGAAAAATAAAAAGAAATTAAAATAAAATGAAGGCATTGGGGCTTAAACTTGATCCCCCAACCCATATCGACCAAATAAAAATAAATAAATATGTAAGTGTTGTCCAAGGGATTCAAAACGGGGTTCCGTTGTCCAAATTCCGTATTAATACATAAGTCAAACGTGAAATTAAATATTCAAGAATAATGTTGTCTACATAGATCGAAATCGACATCTTGGCATACATATAAGATGCATAAGTATTTTACCACATAATCTTAAGAAGATATGAATCACTTAAACAAACTATGAAAGAAGCCTATGGATTGTCTATATAGACCCTTAAGTATATGTTTAAAAATAAGTGATCCTAAGATGTATGTAATGAAATAATGTAATCCTAGAAGGGTTAATTTAGAGTGTAAAACACACTAAATGGGCAAGTGAATTCGCACATGATGAAGTGAGCAATGAAATAATGAAATGAACACTGAAATGATGAAATGAACAATGAAATGATGAAACCCAAGAAGGGTTAAGTAAGAGTCGGAAACACACTAAATAGCCAAGTACATTGGCATATGATGAAATGAACATTCACATAAAAAGGGGTGAGTAATTATGAAGGGCAAATGTGTTAATGTTAATGAATATGGTGACAACATGATATGAGGCTAATATAAAAGATGAGAGCAATCTCATATGAGCCTAGGCAAATGTTACCAAAACGTACTCACATATGAGAGTGTAAAGTTAATGAAGAGACCAGTCTCTATGAACACTATAATGAAAGTATTGAGATCAACACACTTAATACTAATGATGAGATGCAAAATTATCTATTGAGCTATGATGTCCTTACACTAGAACCAGCTTCAATACGTATTAGTGAATGTAATGGAACTTGATACGGAGCATAGATAGACTAGTTATAAGCAATGATGACTTCTCTCGGGAAGGAAAGAGGTTTACGTAACTCTAATGAGATGAGACTGTCCGGCATGTCGGGTATGGGTCTCCTTATATCTCCTAGTTTTTGAACCTATACTGTCAATTTAGGGATCTGGCGGGGTTTAATACCTCAGTACGCTTGCATGTTTTGGGTCACTTGGGATGGTGATTCCACCTCTTTTCGATGATGGAGAGCCACTAGATTTCATGATGCTCACATGATCTATGTCTGTTAAAGTTAAAATTCCCAATGAATGAATGAGGCAAGCCTCAAATGATGCACATAATGAAATGAATGATACCAAAGGTGTTAGGATAGGATGATCAAGAGGTGAGTTAGACTTAAATAATGACCCCAGGTCATTCTTGAAAATTGCACAGCGAACCCGATAAATGTTTTAAACTACATCCTGGGTATAGCTGGTATTTACACTAGCCTATGAAATAAATGAAATGAAGTACGTATGAATAAATGAAGCAGACTCTGTGTTTACTAAAGAAGGGTCCCTATTTGAGGTCCCATATGTTGACCTCTCATTTTGTATAGTCTTAATGTCAAGTCCATGATTCCGAAGTCTCATGGCATATGAATGAATGATATGAAAGATGTTATGTGCTATATGGAATATGTTATGTGCCATGTGGAAGATGTTATTTGATTTGTGCAATATGATAAGTATGATGATGAATGTTACTTTCATGACATAACATTCCTATTCCTAAATTTGAATGCTCACTAACTTTCCTAATCTCATTTTGTCAACTCCATTGACTGGACATTCCATAATCATATTGTTACAGAAGATCAATTCTTACTCATACATGTTCTTGGTGTGTTCTTGCATATACCCATAATTAGTAAAAGTTTGTACTACTCTTATAGAATTATACAATTTTTGGTGCAGGCAGAAGTAGATGCTACAGCATACACGTTGACGTTGCAGCTATTTGGACGTGGAGCTTTCATCCGGACTTGGTAGGCCCTTATGCTCTCGAAGATGTATACAATTATTATCTAGATTAGATGTAGTCTATAGCTACTGGAGCGTGTTTCACTAGTATTTCATTCCTCTTTTTTCAGACTTTGTACTGGTGTCTTTTTGGCAAGAATATGTTTAATGCAACTATGAATTGTTTCTTTCATTAGATTATCTCTATATAGATGGTTAATTTGTGAATGCCTATTATGTTAAGTTTAATATGTTTAGCATGAAATAAGAAAACAAAAAGTTCAATTTTTCTACTAAAATTCACCTAGATGAAGTAAAAAAGACGTATGTAGGCTTGTTTGTGACCTCTGAGTGGTCAACAACGCCGGTCTCATCTGGGGTCTAGATTCCGATCGTGAGAAAGTTAGTATCACAGCGCTAGGTTAAATTCTACAGATAATATGTTCCAATAAACCACATTGAGTAGTTTCTAAGTCATGGTAGTGAAGTGCACCACTATCTTGAATTTGAGATTGCATGATGCGTAGGAAAATTTCCTTCTTATCGCGGATTTACTAATGTCTGATATTCCGGGTTTTATGAGTTTTTCTAACATCAATCCTTGTTATTTTTAATAAAATGTTTTTTAGGAGAACAATTGGTAAAAGGGGAGGACGAGCAGTTGTTAGGGGCAATTAGGTTCCACCCTAGGCTATTGTTGAAGGAGTGGCTATGCCAATTAATACTACTGGGTTGACTAATGATGAGGTGAGGGCATCTATGGACCATATGGCACAGGCCATGAATAAGCAGGCCCATGCCATGACTGACCAGGTCAACCAATTGAATGTTAGATTAACCGGTTCGTAATATTGCTGACTGGCTAAGAGACTTTACGAGGATGAATCCTCCTATTTTTCTAATTCTAAGACTTCGGAGGATCCTGAAGAGTTTGTGGATGAGGTACATAAGATCTTGGTAGCTATGGGGGCCATAGATACTAAGAAAGCAGAGTTTGTTTCATATCAACTCAAGGATATTGCACAGAGTTGGTCCAAAATGTGGCAAGAAATAAGAGTTTTGGGAGGAGATCCAGTCACTTTGGAGTTGTTTCAGATACGTTTTCTGGAGAGATTCTTTCCCAGGGAGATGAGGGAGGCCAAAGTTGAGGAGTTCATCAAACTTAAGTAGGGATCTATGATAGTCAGGTAGTATTCCCTGAAGTTTGTTAAACTATGAAGGTATGCTACTTCCATTATATCTAACCACAGGGATGACATGAGCAGGTTACATACAAGAATCAATGGAGATTTGTAGGGGGAGTGTCGGTCTGCGATGCTCCACGGTAACATGGACCTCTCCAAGTTGATGGTACATGTCTAGCATGTAGAGGACAACTGGAAGAACAGAGGCCTTCGTGATGGTAGAAGGCTTAAGCCTCAAGATCAGGTAGGTCCTAGTAATAGAGGCAACAGAAATAACTTTGGTGTCCGTGAGCAGCCCAGATTCAAAAAGGGGCAACAGAGTTCAAGGGACTCTAACTCTCAGAGGAGTACAACACCTAAAGGAGGCAGACCCTAGACCGAAAAGGGAAATGGAGGTTAAATGAAGCGTCTCAAAAAGGATTGTGCTAAGTGTGGATGTGCTCATAGTGGAGAGTGCAGACAGGACACTAATGCTTGCTTCGGTTGCGGTAATAGCGGGCACATGGTTAAGGACTACCCACATAAGAGAGGTCAGGTTGGAGGTAATGCTCAATCAAGGCCTAATCTACAGTATGCAGCAACAGTCGAGCCTCTTAAGAGAAACATGTTCTACGCCCTTAAGGGCAGGGAGGAGCAGGAGAAGTCCACTGATGTGGTAACATGTATTGTTGCAAGTATTCTCACTTTCTTTTTATGCTTTACTTGATCCAGGGTCTACGCTTTTCTTTGTAACTCCTTTGCTTGCTCTAAATTAAGAGATATTGCCTGAAGTTTTGCATGATCCTATTGTGGTTAGTACATCTTTAGGAGAAAATGTAAGAACTGATAGAGTATACAAGGATTGCTGAATAGTTGAAGGTGGTAAGACTATGCGTGCAGACTTGGTTGAGTTACCTATGCATGATTTTGATGTTATTCTTGGAATGGAATGGATTCATAGTTGTTATGTTTGTATGGATTACCACAGTAGGGTTGTGACATTTTGTTTCGCTAATGAAGAAGAGCTAGTCTTGGAGGGGTACAACTTGAGTCATTCTAATCACTTGATTTGGAACCTTAAATCCAATAAAAATGTCCAAGGGGTTATTGTGTCATCTTATGAGTGTTAATGATTTAGATCATGATGTTCCTTCCATATACTCGGTTCCTTTAGTTAATCAGTTCCGAGATGTATTTCCTGATTATTTGTCTAGAGTTCCTCCCCTTGAGAGATCTACTTTGGTATAAACTTAGAACCCGATACTAAACAAATTTCAATTCCTTCTTATAGAATGGCACTAGCAGAAGTCAAAAAGTTGAAGATGCAGTTAAAAGATCTAACTGATAAGGGATTCTTTCAGTCGAGCATATCCCCTTGGGGAGCTCTAGTGTTGTTTTTGAAATCGAAAGATGGAACCCTTAGACTGTGCATCGATTATTAATAGCTCATCAAAGTCACTATAAACAATAGGTAACCACTTCCACGAATAGATGACTTATTCAACCAACTCCACGAGTCTAGTTTCTTCTCGAAGATTGATCTTCGTTCAGGGTACCTTCAGCTCAGGGCTAGGTATGGATATATCTCAAAGACAACCTTTCGTACCCGTTATGGTCATTATGAATTCCTAGTAATGTCATTTGGTCTCACGAATGCACCTGAATACACCTGCTATATTTATGGATCTCATGAACAGGGTTTTCCGTGAATACCTTGACTCAACCGTCATAGTATTCATTGATGACATTCTCATCTACTCTATGAACAAGGAAGAGCATGAGCAGCTTTGGATGCTAACCTTGCAGGTACTTAGACAACATCAGTTGTATGCCAAATACAACAAGTGTGAATTCTGGCTTAGATTAGCGACCTTCCTAGGTTATGTTGTGTACGACAAAGTTGTGGAGGTAGATCCCAGGAAGACTGAGGCTGTTAAGAACTTGACAAAACCTCTTACTCCCACTGATATTCGTAGCTTCTTTGGATTGGTTGTTTATTACCGTAAGTTCGTGGAGGGTTTTTCTTCTATTGTTGCCTCACTGACATCTTTGACTAACAACAAGGCCAAGTTTGAATGGATGGAGGCCTATGAGAAGAGTTTCCAGGAGCTCAAGGATAGACTCACTTCATCCTTGGTGCTTACTTTGCCTAAGTGTTGTGAGAATTACACTGTGTATTGTTATGCATCTAGGGTTTATTTGTGTTGTGTTCTTATGCAAAGTGGTAAGGTGATAGCTTATTTTTCTAGAGAGCTTAAGGTTCATGAAAAAAATTATCCCACTTATGACCTGGAGTTTGCACCTGTGGTATTTGCACTGAAATTGTTGAAGAAAACTTTTATGGAGTGCATGTGGATGTTTTCATAGACCACAAAAGTCTTCAGATTGTTTTCACACAGAGGGATTTGATTCTATGGCAGCGTAGGGGGTTGGAGTTGTTGAAGGACTATGACCTGAATTTCCACTACCATCCAGGTAAGGCTAATGTTGTAGCTGATCCTTTGATTAGGATGAGCATGGGAAGTACAACCCACGTAGAGGATGAGAAGATAGAGTTGGTGAAAGATATACATAGACTGGCAAGACTGAGTGTGAGGTTAATTGACTCTACTAGTGGGGGTGTTCAGTTCATCCTAGTTCTTAATCATCCTTAGTAGTTGAAGTCAAGGAGGGTTAGCATCTTGATCCTGTAGTGTATGAGATTAAGGACTCAATGTTGTTTAAGATGAACAGGTCTTTTTCCTTGGGAGATAACGTCATACTCAGGTACCAGGACAACATGTGTGTACAAGATGTGGATTATTTATGGACCATGATCACTGCAGAAACCTATGGTTCTAGATACTCCATACATCCAGGTTCACGAAGATGTGTCATGATCTTAAACAGATCTATTGGTGGGATGTCATGAAGAAGGACATTGCAGATTATGTGGCCAAGTGTCCTGATTGTCAACAGATTAAGGCAGAACATCTTCATCCTAGTTGTCTTACTCAGATCATTGAGATTCTTACTTAGAAATAGGAGGCCATTAATATGGACTTTGTGGTTGGTCTTCCAATGACTAGGAGACAACATGACTCCATATGGGTTCTTGTGGACAGGATGACTAAGTCTGCCTACTTTATCCCTATTAAGTATACTTACACTGCCGAGGATTAAGAAAAACTCTACATTGATGAGATTGTGAGATGGCATGGGATTTCTTTGTCTATCATTCTAGATAAAGGAGCTCAGTTCACTTCACATTTCTAGAGATCCTTACAGAAGAGCTTAGGCCCATAGGTGAAGCATAGTGTTGCCTTTCATCCTCAGACTAATGGGCAGGCAGAACGCACCATTAAGACATTGGAGGTAATGCTTAGGGAGTGTGTAATTGACTTCAAGGGTAGTTGGGATTACCATCTTCCTTTGATAGAGTTCTCGTATAATAATAGCTAACACACAAGCATTGGGATGGCACCATTTGAAACACTGCATGGTAGGAGGTGTAGGTCTCTAGTTGGGGGGTTCGAGGTTTGAGAGTCATCAATTTTGGGTCTAGAGATCATTCATGAGGCCTTAGAGAAGGTCAGGGTGATTAGGGACAGGTTGGCTACTGCTTCTAGTCGGTAGAAGTCTTATGCAGACAACAGAAAACAACCATTAGATTTTGATGTTGGTGACCAGGTCGATTTGAAGATATCACCTATGAAGGGGTGATGAGATTTGGCAGGAAGGGGAAGTTGAGTCTGAGGTATGTTGGGCCATATGAGATCCTACTACGTGTGGGAGAGGTGTACTAGGAGTTGGCATTGCCAGTGGAACTATGTTCTGTTCATTTGGTCTTTCATGTCTCTATGTTAAAGAAGTTGCTAGGCCATCCAACATCAATTTTACATGTTCAAGGTTTGGTTGGTGATGAAAATTTGTCCTATGAGGAGTTATATTTTAAGATTTTAGACAGACAGGTCAAGAGGCTCAGGAACAAGGGGATTACCACAGTGAAGGTATTGTGGAGAAATCATCTTGTTGAGGGTGCTACGTGGGAGGCAGAGGCCGATATGAGAACCCGCTACCCCTATCTATTTAGGTCTTGAGGTTAGACTTTCTACTCTTAAGTTTAAGTTTCCATATCTCTTCATTCTTTGTTGATACTGCTTGATTGTGTCAAATAATTATGTTATGATCTGACTAGCATTACGCTAGATAGTTAGTAATGTCATTCGAGGACGAATGTTCCTAAGGGGGGGGGGGGATAATATAACAACCCTAAAAATAGATATGCTAGAGTAATGCTTAATCTATCCAGAATACCTACAATTAGACTGGGTTCACACGGGTTGATGTGCACAGAACCAGACCTCTAAACCCTTACAAAAGCCAAGAAAATAATCTTGCGGAGTTAGTTAAGTTAGCAAAGGTTGGGTCCAGCCATAAAGGGCTCCCGAATATCAAGATTTACCCCGATGAGTCTTTACCGAACTTAAAATGGGAAATTCTTAAGTTTGGAGAGTCTAGGGGCAAAATGGACTTTTTCAAGCCTAAGGGTAGTATCATAATTATCCTAAATATATAATTAATTATTTAACTAATAAGGTGGAGGGTATTTTGGGGAGAGAGGTCCAAAAATTGGCTCTTAGAGTGAAGTCTTGCTCCACCAGGGTTCGAACCTAGGTGGAAGCAATGAATTAAGTTTTTTTTTAATTTATGTTGGTAAATTAATGTAATTAATTAATAATTATTATTTATTTTCTGATTTAAAATAAAAGGGAAAACATATTTTTTATCATTTACTAAAAACTTATTTGACTAAGTCCTAAACTAGACTCCTAAGCCTTATAAAACTCCCACTCTCTCACGTCTATCTAACTTTCACTTCAATCTCTCTTCTCCCATTCACGTTTGTCTCTGCCAAATAACAATAAAGAATAGCAAATTTACCAAGGTTCTTCATAGTTGATGAACTTATACAAAAATATAAGAAAAACAAATGTTAATCAATCACGTAGGCAAAGAAAAGGTTTTTCCGTCGAGTGGGGTGTTGAACTTTCGGTGTCAAAAGTGTGTTTGGAGAGGTTTTAGGGCAGAAACTCGAGTTTTGAACATTAAAAAGGTATGGGTTCTCTTCTCTCTTGGTCCCTTTCCTAAGAGACCCCGAAGGTTCAGTGTATTCATTCTGAAAACTATAGTTTTTCCCCATATCCCTATAACTAGCTCCTAATGATTCGTAGGTTGGATATATTTTCTGGTAGATATTAGGCGTGTGTTGTGTTTTCGTGATGAATATATTCATGTATGTGCGTTTGAAATAGTATGAAGGATCACCTATGCGATCCGAAACTATGTGTACGTGTGTGCAATGTGAACCATGACTATGTGTCACGGGTTTAAGGCTCTAAAATGTGATGTTAGTTCTTTGTATTTTGATGTACACATGTTTATGTAAATCGTCATGCTCATAAGTGATGTAAATATGCTAATTTGAGTGCAATTCTTTATCGAATGAAATCTTGAAAATGCACTTAAAGAACTCCCTAAAAACTACTTAAAACATCTAACTATTTAATGTTGCTCCAAAACATTTGAGCATCTTGTTAATGAGTTTCCGCCAATATAAAGGGATTTTCATGCTATGAAATAATGAAGCGAAATATGTGAGATCACTAGGGATTGAACCCGTGACCTCCCCATGTTAAAAATCAATGAAATAAGATGAGAAAAAAAAACGTGACATGTGGGATTCGAACCCATGACCTTGGCTGGAAAATGAATTATGAAAATAAGAAATGACTGGAGTGGGATTCGAACCCACCACCTCTCAGTCAACTTAAGAAAATTATAAGAAAAATAAAGGGTGAGGTGCGTGGGGATCGAACCCATGTCCTCTAGGCAGAACCAAGGGAAATTAAGAAGAAGAAATTAAAGTGGGGATGTGGGGGTTCGAACCCACACCCTCTCGGCCAGAGGAGATAAATTAAAAGAATTGAAAACTAAAAGTAGATTAGGTCTTGGGAGTTCTATCCCACGTCCTCTCAATCCCATTGAGCGAAAAATTAAGAGAAAAATTAAAAGAAATTTAAATAAAATGAAGGTGTTGTGGCTTGATCTTGGATCCCCAAGCCATGCGGACCAAAATAAAATAAATGAAAAATGTAAGTGTTGTCCAAGGGATTTGAAATAGGGTTTCCTTGCCAAAATTATGTATTGATACATAAGTCATACGTGAATTAAATATTCAAGAATAATGTTGTCTACTTAGATCGAAATCGAGATCTTGGCATACATACAAGATGCATAAGTCTTGTACCACATAATCATAGGAAGATATGAATCACTTAAATGAACAATGAACGAAGCCTCGTGACTTGTATGTATAGACACATAAGTCTAGCATACGTTTAAAAATAGGTGAATCTAAGATGTATATAATGAAATGATGTAACCCTAGATTGGTTAAGTAAGAGTGTAAAATACACAAAAATACCAATAACATTGGGACATGATGAACTGAACAATGAAATGATGAAATGAACAATGAAATGATGAAACCCTAGAAGGGTTATGTAAGAGTGGAAAACACACTAAATGGTCAAGTGCATTGGCAAATGATGAAATGAACATCACGTAAAAAGAGGGGATTAATTATGAAAAGATAATGTTCAAATGTTAATGAATGTGGTGACAACATGATCTGATGCTACTGTGAAAAATGGGAGCAATCTCAAATGAGCCTAGGTAAATGTTACCAAAATGGCTCACATATGAGAGTGTAAAGTTAATGAAGAAACCAGTCTCTATGAACACTCTAATGAAAGTATTGAGATTAACACACTTGATACTAATGATGAGATGAGAAATTATCTACTGAGCTATGATGTCCTCTAACTAGAATCCAACTTCTATGACGTATGAGTGAATGTAATGGAGTTTTATACTGAGCACCGATAGACTAACTATGAGCGATGATGCCTTCTTTTGGGAAGGGCAGAGGTTCACGTAACTCTCATAAGATGAGACTGTACGGCATAACGGGCATGGGTCTTCTTATATCTCCTAGTCTTTGCACCGATACTGCCAATATAGGGATCTGGCGGGGTTCAATTCCCATGTACACTAGTATGTTTTGGGTAACTTTTGCCAATAATTCCACATCTTTTAGATGTGAGGGAGACACTAGATTTAATGGTTCTCACGTGATCTATGTCGGTTTAAGTTAAAGTTCCCAACGAATGAATGAGGCCATCCACAAATGATGCACATAACGAATTGAATGATACCAAAGATGTTAGGATAGGATGATCGAGAGGTGAGCTAGACTTATTTAATGACACTAGGTCATTCCTGATCATTGTATAGTGAACTCGATGAAAGTCTTAACCTACATCCTCGGTATAGTTGTTGTTTACACTAGCCAATGAAAAAATGAAATGAAGTGCGTATAAATGAATGAATATAGACTCTGTGTTTGCTAAAGAAGGATCCCTAGTTTAGGTCCCATATGTTGAGCCCTCATTTTGGAATGTCTCAATGTCAAGTAGATGATTCCAAGGTCTCATGGCATATGAATGAATGATATGAAATATGTTTTGTGCTATATGAAATGTGTTATGTGCTATGTGCAAGATGTTATATGTTGTGTGCAATATGATAATTATGATGATGCATGTTACTCTCATGGAATAAATTTCCTAATAATTATTTGGAAAGCTCAATAACTTTCATAATCCCATTTTTGCAAGTCCACTAACTTGACTATCCATAATCATGTTGTTAGGAAAGAGTTGTTCTTACTCATGCATGTCCTTTGTGTGTGCTTTCATATACCCATACTTAGTACAAGTGTGTACTAATTCCATACAATTCTCAATTCTAGGTGTAGGCACAGGTGGAGGCTAGAGGTTACGGGTTGACTTGCAGCAATCGGGATGTGGACCTTTCATCTGGACTTAATATGCCCTCATTCTTTCGAGGATGTCTACCGTTATTATCTAGCTTAGATATAGGGTATATCTAGTGGAGCACGTTCCACTATTGTTTCTTTTCGCTATTGTTCAGACTTCGTATTGGTGCCTTTTTGGCAAGATACGTTTAATGCAACTATGAACTGTTTCTTTTATTTGATTATCCCTATATTAGATGGTTGATTTGTGAAGGCCTATTATGTTCAATTTAAAATGTTTAGCTTGAAATAAGAAAACAAAAAGTTCAAATTTTCTGCTAAAATTAACCTAGATGAAGTAAGAATAACGTATGTAGGATCGTCTGCGACCTTTGAGAGGTCAATGACGCCAGTCTTGTCTGGGGTCTAGATTCCTGTCGTGACAGGAAGGGTCCTTGAGGAGGAACCAAACTTGGGTGAGCAGGTTCAAAAGCAGCCTACGCGCATCCAAGAATTGGGTTGATTCTGTGCGACCTGCAGACATCACGTGGGGATCCCAAATTGGCCTCACGACGCGGGCCTACATGAGGCGCACTTCCTCAAATAAGATTTCAAAAATAAATTGTGAAATTAACCCCGTGACATGTAGCCACTTCTCAGATTCGTAAATGTCATATTTTAAGCATTTTGACGTACAAAATACCCAATTACTTAAGTTTTGGATAATTTAGGGGGTGACTTTATATTTATTAAGGGTTAGTTTAAGTCATTTTTACCCACTCAAATCAATTCTCCAAAACAAAATCCCAAAAGCTCTCATCTCCCTAAAATTTTCTCTACCTGCAAACCTCCATTGAAGACCAATAGAGCTCCAAGAAGAAGATCAAGACATTATGTTTCCAACCCAATTTAGTGGCTTTATCATCTCTAAGGTGTAATTTATTTCACTCTTTGGGTCCTTTTCCCAAGAGGTCCCTCCAAAAGATAATTTCTAAATCCCCCAAAATATAGGTTTTCTTATGCACATGGGTCTTCTATAAAAAACAAAATTATGAATAAATTGTGATTAATTATGATGAATTAATGTTGTTTAAGTATATATTGATATTTATTTGATGTTTCCCTATGAGATTTCCCTATACCCATGTCTTGTCCCGATTTCATGAAAACCTTTAATTGATATGGTGAATTGTGAAGATAATGAACATGTAGATTGACTACCTTGTTGTTAATTGTGTAATTGCTTATTTTATTTACCCTTTTTAGGTAATTAGTTATGTATTATTGGTAATGGAAGTATGAAATTTCTTCAAAGGGCAATGAGTTATGTTTATTGGTTCTTCTTGTATTTAATTATGAATTTTTAGTTACTTAGATAGTAATGCTTCTATGTAAATTGTGTTGTTGTGATGTTGATGCTAAGTATTCTTCATCCCTAACCCTAAGACATTGAATAATACATGATCTATGTATGCACATTATTATACGATTATTTTATAATTGAAATTAGTTTCTTATGATTATGATATAGTGTTAAGTGAAAGGCTTACTCACTTAGGAAGTGGTGTTTAAAGTGAAAGGATTGTTCTCACTTGTGATGACCTATGAGCTAAGTATGATAAGATGTTTACATAAGGGTCTATAAGAGACTAATGTGAACATGTATGATGAAGTAATATGATGACTAAAGTAAATAATTGCTTATCACAAAAATGTAAATGAGATGGAGTTCTCACCTTAGTAAGTACGGCCTCCCACATGGGTTTCCTCAAATTAGTAAGTCAAGTTTAAAAAGATATACGTTGTCTCATGAGATGGAAACCTCCAGGTTAGTGAGACAAGGTTTCTAGTAACAATCTCCTTGACCCTTAACTATGTGCCCACATAGGACTCTAGCTTAGTGGATCTACCTAGATAGCTAAGTATGAATTGTTACACCTTATACAAGTGTTAACTCTCTCTTTTCGGTGTGAGAATAGAGTATTTTAATTGGAAAAAGAAAAATATTATATTTTTGTAGTGTTTTCGACTTTTTTAGAGTCACCACTTAATTTTTGTGAAAAATCAAGAAAACTATCATTTCCAAAAGACTTAACAGATAAAATCATTTTTAAAACATTTAAAAGGTTCGGGGATTCATATTAATGTCTTAGGATTGTTAAAAGCACCTATGAAATCCGCTAACATGCGGTTTTTGGACAACTAACTTTGTTTGGCCAAAAATGCTTAATTCGAGATACAATATAGTTTTAGAGTTATAAAAAAAATTAATTAATGTTAAAATTGATTTTCAAATTTATTCCCTCTATTAGAATCAAATTGAAATCATTTTAAGTTGATAAAACATTACGGCGTTTGCGGTGGTTCAGATTTTCTATCCTTAAGACTAACAACAAAAAAAGAAACAAACTAATAAGCAAATAGGTAAAAGAGTGAAAGACATAGAGAGAGAGAGAGAGAGAGAGAGAGAGAGATTGGGCCTAAATTCAGGTTCTCTGTTCGCTTGGACCGGTTTTGGACCCTCCTGCTTTAGGCTTTTACACATTTACCTTTTTATGCCTTTGACCCATTTTCACCTATCCTAAACCTATTACAAAAATAAATGCAGAAAAGAAATACAACAAGGGCTTAAGCCCAAATTACAAAATACAAAGTAATAAAAAAAATTTGATCTTCTAATCCAACTTCTTCGGTTTTCTTCAGTCCTTTAAACTTTGAGACCTGTTCGCTGGTGTCGTGGCTTGAGTCGACGAAAGGGATTGTGAGTATTTATGACTCTCTCGAAATGCAAGGGAGAGAGGATATAAGTTTGTGGCGAACTCAAGTGAATTTCACATGCAAAGCAATGAATAAAGTACATTAGCATATATACTTTTTAGGAAAACAATGAAGTATTAAGATGTTAAACGGTGAATGAATGAAATAACGTTTAAACAATGATAAGAAGGGAAAAATCACAAAGACTTAATACATACATGTATATATAGACAATTTTGTGGTCAAAGGACATTAATGGGGAACAAAATGTGAAAAGACATTTAATATGCATGCTTTTCAGAAACCAATAATTAAAGGAAACCAAGGTCCCCGAAATTAATATTCCTAAACTACTAAAGTTTGGCATACTAGTTTAATTAAGGAAAACTTTTTTCCTTTTATAAAAATAAAATAGTGGCATAATACAATGGAATATACAAACACCGACCGAATAAGATTTAGCAAAACAAGCGAGATTAGGATCGATACATTTTTTTGTGCTTGAATTAAAACATTTACATGAGACGTAGAAATTCAAACCCAGATAGACAAGTGATTCTAAATTAAGAGATTTGTCTAAATTTTAATAACCATGGATCCTTACTCATGCATTCAGCTGAAGCAAAATAACCTATCACGGAACAATTTTGAGCTAATGGAATAAAAAGGATCAATCCTATGGAACAAACTTCATGCTAGTAAGAACTCATTCGGGGCATGTGACAAAAATAATTAAATTAGCAAATACGAAGTGTGGAAAATCACGAGATATTTGCTCGTTAAATGCTTGAATAAACCAATCAACACACTACTACATCTAGGACCCATGAGGGGGGTGGAATCAAAAGGGAACCAAGGGATACTTTCTTGAAGACAATTCAAAAAGCAAGTGATACAAGCTAATCAGGTATATAAATATAGCATGAAATATATTTGACAAGGCGAAACTAGATATGTAAAAAGTTATGCCGATACAAACAAGTCATCTTGAATCCAGGTCGACAAGAAATAAAAACAGAATTGAAAAGAATAGTCCCCAAACTTCATGAAGAAATAACCAAATGGGCTCATTTGCCATTAATGCAAATAACCTAGCATCACACTCATAACAACTTATTCTCATTTTAATGAAAAAGAAGTAGCACACTTAACTTTAAACCACAGAAATTTTATGCATCTTTTAGGAAAGGGTCGAGCTCTAAATGTTTAAAGAAGAAGAAAATAAAACTCATAAGTAAAAGAACTCGAAGAAAGCGATCTTCAAACAAAGGGATTAGGATTTCAGATTACTATATTTCAAACACTTTGAAAGCTTGGGAAATATGTTGAGTGCATTTTCTTATTGATATAGATCAGTGACAAATAATAGCAAACTAGTTTCCAGAGGAGCTTTTTCGAATGGGTAAAACAAATAGATAACAACTAAGCTTGCTTCGGAATTGATTCATTATGATTTGATCAAGAAGACACTAAGATGACTACATTAACGAGTGAGATTTTCAGATTTTTAGACAACTTAACAATGTTACACAAACCTAGTCATGCTTGGGAAATAACAGAAAACTAATGTAGTCTTAACTAATTCTAAAGACGAAAACATCGAGTAACCAATAGACAAAAAAAATGGCTAGAGACTCTCCTCCCAAATCTAGACATAGATGGATTAATACACATTTAAAAAACTCCAAAAATTAAGTCATATTCATGAGAAACCAAGTACACGACCACCTAATGCATTTGACGACCTCTAACATATAACAAACGAGCATCAGGCAATAAAAAAGCAAAGGTGCTCAAGAAACAAATTGAAAAAAAAACTCAATTGTATGATTAAGAATTCTACTATACTGTAAATATTTTGCCATCTTAACTGATTCTGGACTTAGACCTATGAATAATGGAATTAATACTACCGAACTAAAATGAAGAGAATTATTTACTGATAGTTGTAACTTTCAGAAGACACATTCAACATTCAAAAATGAATTAGGAAAACATCAAAATAAACTCCGAAAGATGAAACACAGAATCAACAGAACAAAAGTCAAAACAACAAACTTAAGCTGAAACTTTAAACTTAATTATGAAGTAGCATAAAATTTAGCTTAACATATTCAAGCTATCCAAAATCATACTGATGTACATTAAAAAAAATCAACCTGAGAATAACGATTTTCAAACATTAAGCGAACGAGATGAGACAAGATATGAAAAGAAAATTATCGAGAGAGGATGTTACCTTCTTCCGGGGAGCAACTGCTACAACAACGAGTTAGGATGATGACTTTCTACACGCCAAGACTCGAACACGAGCAACAATAAAGGTATTGAAGAAAAGAAACAGACTCAACATCAAAACTAAACCTATCCTCTGTTTTTAAACGTATCCTATATAAAATTTTATCTATTCTTTCTTAAGTTGTTGTGAACATTCTTGCTTCTTTTTGCTAAAACGAATCCAAAAAAAATCCCCCTTTCCTGAAAAGGAAAAAGAACTTATATAGGGGAAATTAGGGTTGGGAAAGAGGGGGAAAGCAGGGGAAAATTCGTATAAGGAAACCCTCATTTGAATTTGCATCCCAATTTTATCCTGAAAACAGAAGGATATTCATCTGGCTGAATGGGAGGGAGAGAGACGTAGGGCTGGATCGACTCCCTCGTCCTAATGAGCAACGTGTCATCATCTCCAAATGTGAAAGGAAAAGTTCGCTGCTAACAACGGTAGGGTTTTACACTCCTCTTTGGACTATGTTCTAGTTCGCTGCTAAGAAAAAGTTCCAAATTGTGTTGCATCCCCTTTTCATGTCGTCCGCACCTGTGGTTTTTTGGAGAATTTATCATTTCGTATGTTCTCAAAAAAGTCTGAGATAAAACTCCTCAGCTTAAAAAATGCAATTCGAATGGGAGATAGTGTCTTTTGCCGTGTTGACATTTAGTTGCTCTTCTTCTTCATTTGAGTTGACCTAGATCAGTTTGACATAAAGCAAATAAAGCTTATGTCTTATGTTTACAATGTAATCTTCGATTTACTTTCCATTTGATTTCGAAAAAAATAAAAGTATGATGCAACACGAATATTTCTCTTTATGTCGATATACTTTTCTTGATATTTACTTTTATCGTAAATAATAAAAGGCAGCTGATGTCGGTGGGTATATATTTTTCTTGGGATGCACGATTTTCTTTTATGGCAGTGCATGACATCTTGCGGGGCATGAATATCTTCCTACGATGCGTAAATTTTTGTGAGGTATAAAAACTTCTCATGATGCATAACTTTATGTGAGGCATGAAATCCTCTCGTGATGCATAAATTTCAATGAGGAATGGAATCTTCTCCTGGCATAAATTTCTGCGAGGCATGAAATCTTCTCGCGATGCATTAATTGTTGCGAGGTATGTATTCTTGCGATGCATAAATTTTTGTGAGGTATGAAATCCTCTCGCGATGCATGGTGTTCCGCGATACATGAATATTGACTTGCGATGCATGATTTTCCGCGATGAATGGATATTGAATTGCGATGCATGATTTTCTGCAATGCATGGATATTGACTCGTGATGTATGATCTTCCGTGATGCATCGATATTCAATCGCGATGCATGATCTTCCGCGTGCATGTATATTGATGAGTGATCTTTCGCGATGCATGGAAATTGACTCGCGATATATGATATTCCGCAGGGAATGAATATCCTCCAGCGATGCACATATATTAACTCTTGATGCCATCATTGGTATTAAACGAAGATAGTGCTTCAATCGAGCAACATGGTGATATTCTGGGTGCTTTCTAGACAATCATATCGTCTCAAATGATTATATCGATAAAATAACATACTTATAGTATATATTCTTGATCAATAATAAAATAATTGACCTCTCCGAGTAATGCATAATATTATATCTGACATTTTATGCAAATGACGTCCTTTACGGAAATGTATAATGTTCCTTGATTTTTTTGCTTGATTCACCTTCGAATCTACCTGGATGTTTTTTTTAATTTGATGTTGTTGGATTTTATTGAAATAAACAATTCATATGCCCAAGTCTACGACATGTGCGATTTAAAATGCTTCCTGCTTCTAGGAAAACTATTGATTTTTGGATAATTTTCTCCTCCTTTGACTTCTCCATATAACTCCATCGGGAGAATTTGCTTATTTCATAGCAATGTTGTAAACCTGCGTCCACAAAAAAGTTGTTAGTTTTAAAAATGAATTGATTTGTGTTGATTTCTTTCATTCTCTACTCCTTGCCTTGCTATATCCGGTGGTTTCCCGATCTCTCGACTCTTGACAGATTAAACAGAATATATTATGCCAAGACAAATAAAACATACAAGGGAAAAATTTAAGAGGAATAAATTTTCGAAAAATAGTATCTGAAAAAGTTCACTACCAAGTCAAGTCATATGAGGATTAAAAAACTTCTTTAAGTATGACGCTTGGAGGTTTATCTGATTATTCGCTGGGGAGTATTAAAAACTAATCTAATCGTCAATAAACCCATGCTAAAATTTTGAAGCCATATTTCTGTCCCAGTTAACTGTCTCGCTTATCTTTCCTTTGTAACATAGTAGATCATGAAATTTTTGGGATCTTTTAAAAAATTATGTCCCTGTTGCTGAGAAAGAATCTCATTTATAAGAATTTTTTAGAGGAGTCCCTATTTTTATCGTAAAGAGGAATAGAAATCTTACGAGATATATGACCGAACCCTTGTGGCGCCTACGTATTCCGTTGAGGCAGGAATCAGGTCAAACGTATTTCTCCTCAAGGTTAACAATAATAAAACTTTAAAAGAAATCGACCGAGGCCGACATAGGCCGCCTACGTATATCCTTCTTGAGAATTCAGGTCAGACGTAGTTCATTACAAGGAAATATTTAAAAGGGATAAATGAAGTGACCGAAGCCGACATAGGCCGCCTACGTATCTCATCTTGAGAATTCAGGTCAGACATGGTTCATTACAAGGAGAGATAAAACTTTAAGCAAAGCAAATACAAGCGAATGGAACGATTACAAGTAAATAATAGAAATGCAACCTGAAGCTTCACAGGCAGTATATCTTGACAGCGTCAGAATTGATAGGTTTCGGCCATGTTGTGCCATCCATCTCTGACAAGATCAAAGTACCTCCAGATAATACTTCACGAACCATGTAAGGACGTTGCCGGTTTGGTGCGTACTTTTTTTGTACTCGTCTTGATGAGGAAAAATACACTTAAGAACCAACTGACAAACTTCAAAAATTTTGGCTCTTAATCTCTTTTGAAAGGCACGAATCATTCTCTGTCTATACAACCGGCAATCACAGACGACAACCATTCTCTTCTCATCAATCAAATTTAGTTAATCAACCTGCTTGCTGACCCATTCAACATTACTAAGCTCAACTTCTTGGATGATTCTAAAAGACTGTATTTCGACTTCAACAGGTATGACTACTTCTGTCACATACACTAGCAAGTATAGAGTAGCTCCAGTTGATGTTCTGACAGTCGTCCGATAACCCAATAAATCATAATGCAACATCTCATGCCAACCTCAGTGATTGTCAATCATTTTTCTTAGAATCTTATTAATATTCTTATTGGTGGCTTCTACAGCTCTATTCATTTGAGGGCGATTAGCGGTTGAGTTTCGGTGAGTAATCGTAACTTGCTCACGTATCTCTGTCATCAAGTGACTATTGAGACTCGCACCATTATCATTAATGATGGATTCTACTACTTCGAACCTGCATATCAGATTGTTGCGAACAAAATCAACTATAACTTTCTTGGATACTGATTTGTAAGAAGCTGCTTCCACCCACTTGGTGAAATAGTCAATATCCACCAAATTAAATTTGTGTCCATTAGAAGCGGCTGGCTCTATCACACCTATGACATCCATGCCCAAGCTACAAAAATCCAAGTTGAACTCATAGCATTGAGTTCATGAGGTGGAACTCGTATCAAATCACCGTGCACTTGACATTTATGGAATTTTTGCACAAACTTGTAGCAGTCATTCTCCATAGTCATCATGAAATATCCAGCTTGTAGGATCTTTCTTGCAAAAGTGAGCCCATTCATATGCGTTTGAAAAACTCTAGCATATATCAGTTCAATAAGCTTCGCAGCATCAACACATCATAGAAGACCCAAATCTTGAGTCCTCCTATAAAGGACTTCTCCACATAGAAAGAAACTGAGAGCCATACCGCGTATCGACATCTTTTTGTTGGACATAGAATCTTCAGGATAAGTTACAAACTCCAAATATATTTTTATATCAAAAATACCAAGGCAAACCGTCTGGTTCTGCTTCAACATGGGAACAATGAACTAGATGTTCTTTCAACTCTATATCAAGACGATCAATATAATCTGTATCCGGATGTTTAATCATCGAAGCGATTGTGGCAAGAGTAACAGCCAATTCATTCTGTATTTTGGCAGTATGTCTAAACTTAATCTTACAAAATCTTTTGCACAACTTCTACACATACTGTACGTAAGTTATAATCTGTGGGTTCTTCACAATCCATTCTAATTAAAATTGATGAATTAAAAGGTCTGAACCTCCAATAACAAACAACTCATAGACATTCATGTCGATGTCCATTTCTATAACAAGAATACAGGCTTCGTATTCGGCCATGTTGTTCGTGCAATTAAATTGCATCTTAGCGTCCATGGGATAGTGTTGACCCAATTCTGACGCTTCTCCAATGCCTTTACCTTGATTATTTGATGCTCCATCAAAGAACACTCTCCAAGCTGTATATGCTTCTGAAATATCCTCACCCACAAATGACACTTCTTCATTGTGAAAATAAGTCATAAGAGGTTCATACTCTTCATCAACGGTATTTTCTACAAGATAATCAGTCAAAGTCAGTGTTTTTATCGCCTTCTGAGTCACATACACAATGTCAAATTCACTCAACAACATTTGCCACTTAGCTAAATTTCCGGTCAGCATCACCCTCTGGAAGATATACTTAAGTGGATCCATTCTTGAAATGAGGTATGTAGTATATGAAGACAAATAATGTCTCAGCTTCTGGGAAAGCCACATCAAAGCACAACACGTTCTCTCCAACAAAGTGTAACGAGACTCGTATTAAGTAAATATCTTGATTATATAATAGATAGCCCTTTACTTCTTTCCTGTGTCGTCATGTTTACCAAGAACGCATTCGAATGCACTATTTGCGAAAAACAAGTATAGCAAGATAGGACTCCCTTCATGCGGAGGAACCAATACCGGTGGATCGGACAAATTGTTCTTGATAGCATCAAAAGTAGTCTGACACTCTACAGTCCATTTTGTGGAGGCGTTTGTCTTAAATAGCTTGAAAATAGGCTCACACACCACTGTTGATTAAGTTATGAATCGACTGATGTAGTTTAACCTTCCTAAGAAACTCATCACCTCTTTTCTCATCTTCGGTGGAGGTAACTCTTGAATTGCTTAAATCTTAGAAGGGTCAAGCTCAATACCTCTTTTCTGACTATAAATCCCAAAAACGTTTCTACTGGAACTCCAAATGCGCATTTCGCCGGATATAACTTACATTTGTAACGACGCAAACAATCACAGAATTTCTTTAGATGTGTCAAGTGGTCCGAACTCTCGCGGGACATGATTATGACGTCATCCACATGCACTTCAATATCCTTATGAAGCATGTTATGAAATATAGTTGTCATAAACCTTATATAGGTAGCACCAACATTCTTGAGGACAAATGGCATCACTATGTAATGATATACACCCTATGGTGTGATAAAAAATATCTTTTCTACATCTTCCTCATACATCAGAAATTGGTGGTAACCTGCGTAACAATCCACAAATGAATGAATTTCATACTTAGCACATTTATCAATCAAAATATGAATATTAGGCAATGGAAAATTAACCTTCAGACTAGCTTTGTTGAGGTCTCTATAATCGACACAATCCTGATTTTCCCATCTATTTTTTCGACCGGAACAACATTGGCCAACCAAGTTGTATATTGTGTCACTTTCACCAATCGAGACTCTATATGCTTCGTGATATCTTCTTTGATCTCTATACTTAGTTCAGTCTTGAACTTCCGAGCCTTTTTCTTCACCGGATCAAACCCTATATTAATCGACAGTTTATGAGATACAACATCGGTACTTAGACATTACATGTCACCGACTTCCCAAACAAACACAACAATTTATTCAGTAAGCAAATGAATAATGCCCTCTCTTTGAGTTTCATTTAAGTGTATGTTGATCTTAAACTCATTTTCACATTCAGGATCCCCCAAATTTACCATTTCTGTTTCCTCTAGATTGGGTTTATGCTGATTTTCAAACTGTCGAAATTCCTTGGTGACATACTCTTGTTTCTCCCTTTATTCTTTGTGATCATCAACCTCATCATTACCAGCCTCTTTTGTTCATTCAGCTCGCGACATGACATGACATTAGCAGCTACATTATTGAAACCGTAAACAGTAAAAAGTTAGGAAAGTAAAATATAATACATGAAAAAATAAATAAAGTTTAAAAGTAAAAGAGTCTTTCATTAATATTGGAAAACAATTCAAACTTTAGATATTGCATAGGGCCATATCTCCTTTTTTGAACATCACGATAGAAATTGAAAAATTCAAAACAGTTAAAAAAATGTAAAATTGTTTTTCTCGGGCCTCTGTCAAACTCCATCGATTTTAATATTCATGAAACGATGCCCTTCTATCGAGGAGTTTGGGGGATCAGTATAGCCGTGGAGGTCCAGTTCTACAGCATCTCTCCTGGCTCAGTATCACAGATACCAGCTAGCTCGACCTCTTCCTCAATTACAATATCGATCTCCTCGAAGAGGTCACAAATTCCTTCCCCGGAGTATTCATGCTCAGCATACTCTCAGACTGGGAATGATTGATACATATATGGGATCGTCTTAGCCAATGCTTGATCATTGTTCTTCTTTATCTTAATATCATCATCTGTGGGGACATACCCCAAACCGTATCTGGATCCTTTGACAAGCACCGGATTAGGCTCAATAATTCCTTAGGAATTTCTTCCCAATCCAAAACATGGTTCAAAACCAAAATGCAGCATCACAGTGGCTATCACCTTGTACACGACAGGCATAGGATCCTGTGGGGCCAAGTCTTCACCACTGTCATTTACCAGCTCCACCGTGTAAAAATGTTTACCTCGCAATACTTCATCAATGATTGGAGCCTCTCTGCCAGAGTGACTCCCTTCGCCATGAATAACCAGCTCTTCGTTCTTCCAAACGAGCATCATCATCTAATGTAGAGTAGAAGGGAAAGCTCCAGCTATATGGATGAAAGGCCTTCCCAAAAGAAGGTTATAGCTGGTATCAATATCCAATACTTGAAATTGTGCACTGAATTCTACTTGACCAATTTGAATGATCAGATTCATTGCTCCCAACGTATCTCTCTGAACCCTATCAAATGCTCTTATATTAACTTGGTTTTGTTCTAGCTTCCCTAGGTCAAACCTTAGCTGTCTCAACGTTGACAACGGGCAGATATTCAGACCAGATCCATAATCTCCTAAGATGTGGTTGGCAACCTTTTTGTGGCATACTATAATGATGTGCAACGCCTTGTTGTGTGACCTCCATTCGAAAGGCAGCTCAGCATCACAAAAGTTGATTCGGTGCCCTCGAATAACCTTGTGAATCATAGCGGCCACGTTTTTGCTGCTTGTGCCCATGGGTACATACGTATCATCGAGAGCCTTCATAAAAGACTGTGTGTGCGATTGAGAACTCATCAGTAGGGCCCATACAGAGATCTGGGCTGGAGTTCTATCCAAATACTTGATGATAGAATAATCTTTCGACTGCATTCTTCACCAAAATTCCTCTACTTCTCGTTCTGTTATTGGTCTTTTATCGTGATCCTTCCTTTGACCTCCGAGAGAAAGTTCGTCAGGAGTGTAACATCTTCCAGATCTGTTCATGCCTTGAGGAGTAACTGTTTAAGTAACGAACTTAGGCTTGATGAGAGTTTTCGATGGCACAAAAGCAACAGCCTTTGCGGGTGTCAAAATAATAAACTCTTTCTTCTCTTTGATGCTCAAGGAATCTACAGCCTTTTCCAAATCATCCCGAATGATGGAAGTAATCATTTTTGTTCCACACAAGTCATCATCAGTCTTGATCATATTGACATGCCGCCCCCATGATTCGGCAACGGGTTGGTGTTGACCTTTGGTGCCCTTGGTTGGAGAGAGACTACCTCTTGGTAAATCAAATTCTGAATTTTGTGCTTGTGGTTGATACAATACTCAGTATTATGCCCAACAATGTTTTAATGATAAGAACATCTCTGATCGGGTTTGTAGAATTTTGAATTGACATCTATGATCTTAGGCCCCACAAGGTGGATATATCTGGCCACAACCAATCATTTGTATAGTGTTGTTTGGATTTTAGCGAGCGTAGTGAATTTCCTTGAAGGATTCTTCTTAAATTTGGGTTGCGGAGGGTCATAACTGCCTTGTTAAAGAGGAGGCACCTATTGAAAACATCTGTTATTTAGACGGGGATCTTGGCTTCTAGGATATGGATTTGTTTGGTAGTTTGGCGATAGAGCTTTGTAATTTCGAGGGGAATTTTGGTATATGGATCTTTGACTTGATAAAAAGGAGGGGGTGCTAGGCAGCTCGACTGCATGTTAGCACAGTTGGGAGCAACACCCTCGTAAGGAGATGGAATTTGGTAGGGTGGAGGATGATTTGGGTAAATGGGAGATGGATTTTTGTAATTTAGGGGTGGACTTTTGTATAGTGGAGCTTTGACGTTTGGATAAGTGGCAGTAGCATTCTTATAAATTGAAGGATTATTGGGATGACTATTTTGCGTGTAGAAATCTTGGTGGGATTTTTGGGAAGGCCGTGAACGACCTTGGGAATATGATGAGCATCTGGGGGTTTTCATTCCCCTATATGAAACAACTATTTCTTCTCTTTTGTTTTTCAACAACCCTGAAGATCAAGGCAATGCGTCTAAATGGGATATCTTTCCTGCTTTTAAACCATCCTTAATAGTATCATCAATTTTGACTATCTCGACAAACTTTTCTCCAACGAGCAACATAATTCTATCATAATATTAAGACTCTTTCACGCACACGAATACTTCAACGATTTCTTTCTAATACATGGGTGGTGTCACCTTTGCCACTTCTTTTCTCCACCTATAGGTGAACTCCCTATAGCTCTCGGTTAATTTTTGCTTCATCTTCTCCAAATAGAATCGGTCTGGAACAGTTTCTGTGTTGTAAGAAAATATATCGATACAATATTTGGCATATACATTCCGGGTGGGACATTTACATGCGAGGTGAACCATCAAGAGCTTCTCCGCACAGGCTTCGAATGAAGAGATGCATCAATAAAGATTGTCCCTTTAAACTCCCATGATCTGGTCACAATAGGCTCACAAATGAGCAATAGGGTTGCCCACTCCTCCGAAGGTTTCAAACTTTGGGATTTTGAACCCTTCTAGAAGGTACAAATTTAGATGAATACATGTCTTCATAACTAAGTCGGGCGATATAAGGGATGCATTGGAGCTCCTTCGTGTCCTTCTTGAATTCTTCTTTTATGTTGACCTTTACCACTTCCTTTTCCCTCCACTCCTTTTCTTGTTCCTCATCATGGTGTAGCTCAGAACCGTGCACAACATGCTCGCCAAGGACGGGAATTTAGAAAGTGGCTATTTTTGGTAAGGGGAGCTACAGAGGGACTCTGAACATTTTGAGCAGTTTGATAATTTTGTGGGTATGTTTGAGGGTTATTATTTCTATATAAGTGGTGGTGTTACTGGGGATTTAAAGTATTTTGGTTTTGATTTTGTGGTGGTGGAGCATCTTGATGGTGGGCATTTTGAGGATGGGGTGACATTTACGGGTTGTTGTTTTGATGAGGAGGCGGAGTTTGGTAGGATGCAGAAGCATATTGGAGATTCGGGTAGTCATATCTATAACTGACGGATTCTGAGCAGGTGTAGATTGGTGGTTCTAGGCTTGATACATATCTAAAGAAGGGAGGTATATTGAAGGTCTCCCATCAACAGCGTTAGCAACAAATCTTAGTGGTGGAAGATTCTATCTCCTTTGCATCTCTACCTCATCTCCGCAGTCTGTTGCATCAGCGGCAGAATCAACTCATTTTGGTCCTCTATGGTGGGTTGAGACACCACAACATCAGTAACACTAGCTTCTTCGTTATTATCCCCCATAACAGTCTTTTGTTTGTCTGAGCTTTGTCTAGGGAAGAAATCTGCGGGACCTTCTTATCTTGTCAAATAAAGATGATCTGCCAGCTTTCAATCGACACAAATCAGTTTCAAAGTACTTGAGAAGTAAAACAACTAAAAGGCATATTTATCCGAGCAAATTCAGAATACAAAATGCATAATATCACACAGAGAGAAGATAAACACAAAAGTTGCTTTGTTTGAGGATATCATTAACTCACGAGTAAGGAAGGAAATAAATATTTTAACAAGCAGGAGTTTGCTTGTTTTAGGTTTGACACTCTCTTAGAAAGGCTAAATCATATTGAGCTACAGTAGTTTCTGTTTGACGTCCATTGATCTGGTGTTCGTATCTTCTAGTAACATAAAGGGGAGAATGAAAATTTTATAAGATAGGGGCCGGGCCTGGGAAGGCTGCATACGTATCTCACAACGAGAATTAAGGCCAAATGTAGTTCAAATACAGGATAGAACATTTTCATTTGTTCGTTCATTACAATTTCAAGGAAATTTAGAGGCAACAATAGAGATTTTTTAAAGCTAAAATGATGACGACACTTTATTCATTTCCCTTATTGTTGCAACATTAGTCTCCTCCTTTCAGAAAACCTAGGAATGGAGGTCTGTAGACGATTTCCTCATTGTCGTCTTCCTCAGTCTCTTCAGGGTGAGCGTTATCAGGACCACTATTGAATCCTTGCTCTTAGATGGGATATTTTTTGCCCATTTTCTAAAGTTTATCAATCATGTTGCTATGGAAGGATTTGTTCCTCTTCCGCAATGTGGCCATCCTTTCTATCATGGAGGAGAATTCTTCCATGTCCGTTGTCATCTCCTCATCAAGTGACATGTTTTTAGCTAACGGAGCGGCAGTCTTCGATACTATCCTTCCCTCTCTCGCTTCTTTTTCTTGCACTTTCAACCGAAGCATGTCCAACTTCTCTGCAAGTCCTTTTTATCTATATCAACATCTTTCATTCTTTTCATTTGTGATGCCAGATCCTCATCCAGCGTCATGGTTTAATCTTTGTAAATTGCAGTGTCCATGTCGACTCTTAGCCCTTCCTCCTTGGCTTCTTGAATTTCCCCAGTGATCTATTTGATCTTTATCTGTAGTTCTTCTCCAGTGAGTTCCATCTGGATGTACTTACCCTTCGCCATAGCAGTGCTTCTTTACCTTACCTGAGATGGTAGAATAGTGTTTTAGGATTTGGAGATGGGATTTTTCTTTTGAATGAGAAACTTAACACTCAGAAAGCTTTGGTCTAACATTTGTAATAGTGACTTCTGTATATTCTTTTGGAATTTCTTTATAGGAGTGGGTTTATGATATCCTCATTCTAGCAACATAACACATAAGTAGATAAATACACACATAATGCATCTGAAGATATACAAAGGGACCATTTTGTGCCAAGGATACGCCTAGTGTATTTGAATGATGTGCGTGTGAATTTGAACCAAATAAACAATTCCCCCCAAAATAAATTTTACTAGTGAATAATAATGTTCCCAAAGGGGAAAATAAAGGATAAAATATTAAAGACAAACCCACGTAGGGGCCATTTTAATGTGCAATAAAGGCAGGCCCAGGCAGGGGCTAAAAACATCGTAAATAAGTATAAAAAGCCCGCGCAGGGGCGAAGTCCACTACGCCGCTCCGGATGGTCCTGCTCCCTCAGTCGTCCTCCTGAGTCTTGTACTGCTAAAACATATATCTTATCATCAGCAAGAATCCTTCACCCAGGCGTCCTTTGTCTTCTAAGCTTTCGTATCGCATCCTCTTGATTTTCTCTGTGACCAAGGTATCGAGATCGTCCACTGCTTTGGCTTCTCTATCAATTATGCTTCGAATGTTTCACGGGGTTTGGGAGAAGACGCTTTGTATGTCCTTCTTCAAATATTTTTTTTAACCCCTGTCATATCAAGCATTGAATCGGTCAGGCATGATGGTATCTTTAACCATACGCTTAGCACTTTTACATTCTTTGAACATTTCATGAAGCATCAAGCACTCTATCATCTCAAATATCATATACATAAGCACTATAGTACCCCTTTTTTGGTACAGTTTGTCTCTTCCTGAACCGTCGCATGACTTGAAAGGGTGCATAAGGGAGAATTTCCCAAATACCTTTTAGAGGAAGCATAATTTGTGTACAGCTTCCCACGACGAATTCTTTGGAGATGAAATGGACAAGCATCCTTTGGATATCTTCTTCTCTGAGTTTGGAGAAAATTTGAGCCCATATCCCCCTTGTTCTACGATTGTCCATATTTGTGCAGCACAACATGTCATTCAAATTTTCAATGGTATTTTTGTTGTCAATAGTATGAAGCTCTCGAGCCCCAGCACCCTTTGCTTAATGGATGAGGATCAACCACTGAAAGAGTAAGTTTAATCCTTGGAAGTATCGATGTCCCTCTTTCTATTTTCCCAAGGCTTGATACATATCGGACAGGATGACTGGAGCTATAGGATAGTACTTTGTTGTCCCTTGGTTCTCATACCCTTTGAATAAAGTATGTGTGAGTGTTATAACTCAGGTATTGATGCTCAAACTTGGTCCATGGGTGAAGACCATTATTCCCAACAACGCTATACAAAATGCTAGTGGACGAACCTCGTTCCATTCTCTAAAAGAGATTTTGAACTTTTGGTTGTAAGTGTCACAAAAGCTTGCATGTACAAATTGGATATAAAGATGTCAGAATGCTACATGGATTCTTGGCACTTTTAGGCAAAGTGTTTTCCCAACCCGAACCAGTCAACAATATTTTATACAGAAGGCTTGTTTGGCATAAAGATATCTTCTTGTTTTCTTCCCTTCCTTTCTATAACATTCCCTACTGTGTCTATGCATTCTCTTATCTCCTCCAAAGTAGGGGTAATTTCAGCGGTTCCAAATTGGAATATCATTCGTTGTCTATCCCAATATCCTGTGAGGGCCTCAACCAGTTCAGGCCAACCATTAATGTTGATTAATTCCATTAGAGCACCCACGTATTTGTTGAGGGTTCTTCTATTATCTCCGTCAAGATTATTATACCACGTCGTGAGTTGAGGTAATGCTGATATGATCCTGTCAAACTTTGGAAAATGGTCCATATCTACAAAATAGAATCTAGTTAGGTTTACCCACCCTTAAAATGGTTTTCACACGTACATCATTCAAATGTCATGTAAAATAATGTGTCGTGAGGTCGAACACCTTAGACACGACTTTCGAATAAATGGACTTAATACACCTTCGGTATTAAGCAGTCTTAGGCTAATGCTTAATTTTTGGTCTTGGTTCCGCTCTAACCTAGGCTTACTAGAATAGTTTTCAAGTTGACGTTTACCCAAAACGGAAAAACATCAGGGTGAAGCTACAAAACAATGTCGGATGACTGCATTCCAACTATTTGTTTGATACTTCAAAATGATTTTTTATGTATTTCTTAGGAAACACATGAAAATCCATGTAACTTTCGTTCTCCTAATGCATACTACTTGCCGTTCGGCGGAAGAGGGCCACAGAAATGCAATAATTTCAAAATTAAGGTGAACTAAACAAGTAAACAACTTATCACCAATATCCAAATAACATTAGTTTTAAGGTTAGAATCTTCCAAACTACCCAGTGGAGTCGTCATTTCTGTTTCAATCGGAAAAGGAAAATTATTATATTTCTATAGTGTTTTCAACTTTTTTAGAGTCGCCGCTTAAATTTTGAGAAAAGTCAATAAAACTAGCATTTCCAAAAGACTTAGCAGATAAAATCACATTGAAAACATTTGAAGGGTTTGGGGATTCATATTAATGTCTTAGGAAGGTTAAAAACACCTAAGACATCCACTAACATGCGTTTTACTGACAACTAACTTAGTTCGTCAAAAATTGCTTAATTTGAGAAAACATATCGTTTTAGAGTTAAGATTTACAAAATTATTCGCTCTTTTAGAATCGATTTTGAATTATTTTAAGCTAATAAAACATTACGGCGTTTGCGGGGGTTCAGATTTTTATCCTTAAAACTAACAACAAAGAAAGAAACAAACAAATAAGCAAATAGGTAAGAGAGAGAGAGAGAGAGAGAAAGAGATGGGTCCAAATCCGGATTCTCTATTTGCAAGGACCGGTTTGGACCCACCTTCTTTGGGCTTTTGACCATTTAAATTTTGGGCTTTTGACCATTTAACTTTTGGTCCTTTGAACTATTTTCAAATATCTTAAACCTATTAGAAAAATAAATGCAGAAAAGAAATACAACAAGGGCTTAGACCCCAAATTACAAAATACAAAGTAATAAAAAAAATTGGATCTACTAATCCAACCTCTTCGGTTTTCTTCAATCCTTGAAATTTTGGGACCTGTTGCCGGTGTCGTTGCTTTACTCGATGAAAGGGAATGTGAGACTTTATGACTCTCTCGAAATGCAAAGGGGAGATGATATGAGTTCGTGGTGAACTCAAGTGAATTTCACATGCAAAGCAATGAATAAAGTACATTAGCATAGATATATATATATATATATATATATATATATATATATATATATATATATTAGGAAAACGATGAAGTATTAAGATGACAAAGCGTAAATTAATGAAATAACATTTAAACAATGATAAGAAAGGAAAAATCATGAAGACTTAATCCATACATATATCTATATATATAGACACTTTTGTGTGGCAAAGGACATTAATGGGGGGCAAAATGTCAGCAGACATTTAATATGCATGCTTAATAAAACAATAATGAAAGGAACAAAGGTTCCCGAATTTAATATTCATAACTACTAATGTTAGGCATACTAGTTTAATCAAGGAAAACTTTGTTTTTCCTTTTATGAAAATAAAAGAGTGGCATAATCTAATCAAATACACAAACACCAACCAAAATATATTTAGTGAAACAAGTGAGATTAGGATCGATGCATTTTTTTTTGTGCTTGACTTAATACCTTTACTTGAGATGTAGAAATCCAAACCCAGATGGACATGTGATACTAAATTAAGAGAATAAGCTAAATTTAAATAAACATAGATCCTAACTCATGCATTTAGCTGAAGCAAAAATAACCTATCATGGAACAATTTTGAGCTAATGCGATAAAAAAGGAACAATCCTATGCAACCAACTTCATGCTAGTAAGAACTCCTTCTGGGCTTGATACCAAAACAATTAAATTACCAAGGACGAAGTGTGGAAAATCACGAGATGTTTGCTTGTTAAATGCATGAATAAACCAATCAACACACTATTACAACCAGGACAATTCAAAAAGCAAGTGATACATGCAAATCAGGTACATAGATATAGCATGAAATTATTTCGATATAGCAAAACTAGATATGTATAAAGTTATGCGAATACAAACTCGACATGTTGAGTCCAGGTCGTCAAGAAATAAAAACAGAATTTATTAGTATAGTCTCCAAACTTCATGAATAAATAATTAAATGGTCTCATTCGCCATTAATGATAATAACAAGGGATCACACTCATAAAAACTTATTCTCATTTTAATGAACAAGAAGTAGCACACATAACTTTAAACCATAGAAATTTTATGCATTTTTTAGGAAAGGGTCGAGCTGCAAGTGTTTAAAGAAAAAAAATCATAAGCAAAAGAACTCGAAGAAAGCGATCTTAAAACAAAAAGGGGATTGGGACATCAGATTACAATATTTCAAACACTTCGAAAGCTTGAGAAATATGTTGATCGCGTTTTCTTATTGTTGTAGATCAATGACAAATAATAGCAAACTAGTTTCTAGAGGAGCATTTTAGAATGGGTAAAACAAATAGATAACAACTAAGCTTTATTCGGAATTGATTAATTATTATTTGAGCAAGAAGACCCTAAGATGACTACATTAAAGAGTGAAATTTTCAGATTTTTAGACAACTTATGAATGTTAAACAGACTTAGTCATGCTCATGAAATAACTGAAAACTATTGTATTCTGAACTAACTCTAAAGCCGAAAACATCGAGTAACAACTAGACCAAAAAAAAGGGTTAGAGACTCTCCTCCCAAAGTTAGACATAGAGGATTCATAAACATTTTAAAAAAAAAAACAAACTCCAAAAATCAACTCATATTCATAGAAACCAATTACACGACCACCTAATGCATTTGACGACCTCTAACCTATAACAAACGCGCATTAGGCAATAAAAATGGAAAGATGCTCAAAAACAAAATGTAAAGATAAACTCAATTATATGATTAAGAATTCTACTGTACTATAAATATTTTTCCATGTTAACATATTCTAGACTTAGACCTATATATAATTGCATCAATACTACCGAACTAAAATAAAGAGACAATTATTTCCTGATAGTTGTAAACATCAGATTACACATTCAACATTCAATTATGAATTAGGAAATCAACAGAGTAAACTCCAAAAGATCAAACACAAAATCCACAGAATGAAAGTCAAAACAACAAACATAAGCTAAAACTTTAAACTAGATCATGAAGTAGCATAAAAAATTAGCTTAAAATATTCAAGTTATCAAAAATCATACTGATGTACATTTAAAAAAAAAAGATCAACCCGAGAATAATGATTTTCAAACATTAACTGAACGAGATGAGACAAGAGATGAAAAGAAAACTATCGAGATAGGATGTTACCTTCTTCAGGGCAGTAACTAAGACAGCGACGAGTTAGGATGACGACTTCCTACACACCAAGACTCGAACACGAGCAACAATCAAGGTACTGAAGAAATGAATCAGACTCAACACCAAAACTAAACCTATCCTCTGTTTTTGAACGTATCCTATATTAAAGTTTATCTATTCTTGCTTAAGTTTCTGTAAAAAAAAATTGCTTCTTTTGGCTAAAACAAATCCAAAAAAATCCCCCCTTTCATGAAAAATAAAAAGAACTTATATAGGGGGAAAATTAGGGTTGGGAAAGAGGGGGGAAACCATGGGAAAATTCGTATAAGAAACACCTCATTTGAATTTCCATCCATATCGTATCCTGAAAACAGAAGGATATTCCCGAATGACTCCCCCACCTGAACGGGAAAGAAAGAGACGTAGGGCTGGATTAAATCCATCAACCTGATGAGCAACGTGTCATCATCTCTAAATGGGCAAGGAATATTTTGCAGAGCTACAGCTGGAAAAGTTGTACAATGCTGAAGAGAGGGAAAGAGACGTTGGGGACGGATTGATCATGCATCTAGGAACGAGGAAAATGCGCAAGGGTTTAGTACGCTTTGATTTTTTGCTTCTTTGGGAATAAGACAACGTTATTGGCCAATTTATTAGATAGGAGTGGGCTGAAATTAAAGGGGTGGGATTGGGATTGGGAGGTGTGAAATATTGTTGAGGTTTGGATTGCTGGGTCGATTGTGCTGCAAAAATATTTAAGAAAATTGAATATTGCTGAAATGGGTTTGTTGCAAGAAATAGACAAAAGGACCAATACTTGGTAATTTGATGTTTAATAAATAACCAAATTGAGCTAATTAGTTAAGCTCGACAAAATATTAATCAAGACAAATTAATATTAATTAACGAGCTTCTTAACAGTATAAAATAATTAACTTAAATATAAATTAAATAATTTAAAGTATAAACTATTATATAATTGAACTAATGAACTGAGTTTTTAATTAAAATCAAATTGTTTTAAGACGGTTTTTAATAATCATAAAATATACTGATCATATACATATATGTAGAATATATGTATAATTAAAACATTATAAAAGTAACCAAATTATTTAAAATAAACTTGAAATATTTTGAATTTATAAAACTGATTATTCTAAACCGTTTAGAATTAAAATGGTCTTCGATTAATTATTATTGAGGAGGGTCAAAATTGGGTTTTAACATAGAGCACTAGATTCCATGCAGCTCACATGGTCTCATGTCAGTTGTTTCACATCTTTCCTTAACCTAAAAATTAAATGAAGAACTTCAGTATGTGAAATCTTATTAGGGTTGTATTGAAGGCTACTACATAGGGTAAAGGAGGTTGTGAGACTTCTCTTACTTAATGCACATGTGAGATCCTAAGGGATGGTTCTAGTAGTATTTTTTTATCGTTATGATTATGATTATGATTATGTTGATATATTACGAATATTATTAATGTATTAATAATGTATTGATAAAGTATGAGAATATGTTGTAAGTATGAAGTGGGTGGCTAAATGTGATACTTAGATTGGAATGGGATTATGGGGTTCTATTCTTGGCTATGAACAAGTGTTGCTTGAGTTTCTTTTGTATTGGTTTGATATTATGTAGAATTGATTTATTATTCTTATTATATATGCATGTTGAGTTAGGTTGATATAAATCATCATTTTGATTAAATTTTCCTTTTCTCATGCATTCATGATTTTATACATAAAAGCTATACTTAATACATGTGGTTTGTACTAACATATATTTTCTCCCCTTTTCCATGCATTTTAGGATAGGGACATTGAGGAGATTAGTGGCTATTGGAGAAGATGACTTGGAGCTTTCCTAAGTCAATTCATGAGTCATAATGACTTTCGAGGATAGAGTCACTCAGCCAGCCTTATTAGTTTTGTCTTTGTTTTGAGATAATTATTCCATTCTCATGTTGAGACTTTATTATATCCTATATAGGCATATCGTAATAGACTAAGGGTTATGCCCAAACTATTGTGATTCACATTTAAGATGGTTAATGTGAGAGGAACTATTAGACTATGTTGTTGTTAAATCTTAAGTGAGAAGAATATTTAAGATTCATAAGAGAGGGGTCTATGTACACCCCATATAATATATGCGAGAAGTCTTAAGTATACTTTGCTATGTAGAAAAGTTTTGAATATTCCGCATTTTGACATATGATGTGCTATTATATATTCTAGGGGCTTGTCTTAGTCCTCTTAGAGGATGACGATGTCGATAACGCCTAGGGGTACTTTGGGTTGTAAAAACGAGTTTCTTAAAATCCAACCTCTAAGTAAAATGTTATGAACATTTTTGTAATGACCTACCAAGAGTAGAGAAATGACGGACCCAAATTTAACAACGGCCCATCATTCAAGTTCGTTGTTTTCTTCGACATCAATTATTTCAGGGGTCTTTTGATCTTTTCCTAGTTTGTTTAACCCCTAAGATACGTCGTCTAAACCCTAAATCATGATATTTTAGTCAATTTAAGCCTCGAAACATTACTAAAACTTACCTAAGTCAAATCATTAATCAAAACATACAAAATTTGAAGGAAGGTGGGAGAAAATGGTCAAGAACCCTAGTTCAAGAACGCAAAAAGGTTCCATCAGTTCCAGCCTGAAAATATACATATTTTTCTTTGGATTTCATCACCAGGTACGTGAGATTTCACTAGTGGGATTCTTTCACCCATGGGGTACCTAGATATCAGTTAGATTCTTTATTTCTTTATCATGATTAGACTTATGGTTTCCACAACTTCTGCATTTTACCATGAATTAGTTAGTTATATATTTCAAATAAGATTGTCATTTCATTACTCTGTTTATTCCATAAATTTTAGAACTCTAACTATGTATTTCTTTACTTCTTGAATTGCACATGCTAGGTCAGATATTTTAGTTACTTCTGATATACATGCGTCAATTATCAATGCATCATTATACAGAATTATTGTTGTATTCCCAATTTGTATTTTATGTTTTGAGTTATCCAGTATTTTCAGAAATTCAATCATAGTATGTGAGTCACTTAATTCATTGGGAGTAGCATAATACCGAGTTGAACTATGTGTTAGCATATGCAAATAGTCCCTGAAACACTAGCCTAGTAGGTTGTAAGTCTCCTCCTTGGTCATCTGTTTAGTGACCACGCCAGCATGACTTTATACCTTTGGGAGGTTAACATTCTGTCGTCTCAATGGTGTGTATACATCAGACTCAACATTTTGCTCATGTGGTTTTATTATCGATTATTAGTAGCTAGACTCGATAGAGTTGACCATAATTATAGTTCAGTTAGTATTCAGTCTTAGTATGTTATAATTTTTTTCATTGCATCTAGTTATCTAAGCATTAAGTATATCATGTTCAAAATATTATACTTACTTTTGTGTTTGTTCAGTTATGTATTATTTCATCTTTACTCTATCCTACATGCTCAGTACCTTTCAAGTGATGACACATACATGTGATACATCTTCTCGTGATGTAGGTTAAGGCTCTTAGTATCTAGATCACACTTAGATCGATTCTCGATCTCTACTGTAGCATAATGAGGGGTGAGTCCTCATTCTACGAGGACAATAGTTTTGAATTTATTTTTCATTATTTTCAGTCCTTTAGTTTTAGTTTTGCTTGACTTAGTTGGGGCCTGTCAGCACAGTATTGAGTTGATATGTTAATTATATTGAACTCATTAAGTTTCATGTATCTCACTTTTAGTATATGGGTAATCCGCATTATTTTTGTAACACCTCTAAAAGGACTTTGGTGAAACTAGTGACTAACACTTGTGTCTTTATTTTTTCAAGTCCTAAAATGAGTTAAAACTATAATAGGAGGAAGTGTTTAATGTTTCATGAAGTTTGGAATTCAAACATCCATGACTTTCAAAAGGTTAGCCTTGATAAGTCCTTGTGTCTCTTAGTGTGTATCATTGAGTATTAAATGTTCGTTATTGATGAAGTTGATCTGAGAGGTCCTTATCGTAGGTATGAACATATTCGGGTTAAAAATATCCAGGTAAAATTCCCCAAGGACTAACCAATAGTCCTTGAGGAAGGAGTTATGTGTGAGCCAAAAGCTATCAAAACCATCCCAACCTACGGAAGTAAGTCGAAGCCCAGTAGGCTGGTTGACGCCACACAGTTGAAGGGTGTAGGTTTACAATTATATGCGGAATCATGTGCTCCATTTGGTCCAGACTCTAACCCAATCCACGGACCAACAGGACAATCCGTTGGTTGGGATACGAGGCATCAATCATGGCCGTTGATTGACACCTGAAATTTCCTATTGGTGTCTCAATCAGCCCAAGGGTAAGATAGGGTTTATATCTAGACTTCCTTAAATTAGTTGGACGGTTTCCTAAGGTTATTTTGGGTTTATAAGTATTTTTATACGTCTAAAACACCTAGATTAATTCATAATTCCAAAAAAAACAAAACCTCTTATGAGCTATCTAGAACTCCATTGTATCGAAAACTCAAGATAGAGCTTTATTTGAAGATTATTTGGTGAATTCTCCATTAAATCTTCATCAAATTAGTCATCTAGCTTCAATTGAGGAATGGACTTCATCCTTGAATCTTTTTCTTCAAGGAGCCATCCCTCAAAGTGATTTTCTAATGTTTTTCAAAAGATAAATTTCAAAATTTTGATATAGCCATGGTTTCTTGCATAAAACTTTTTGAATCGTTATATGTTGAATGAATTGAGGTTAATTTTATGTTTTTAACCTAAAATATTCATGAACCCATGCAAAACCTAAACTCCCAGTTTTTTACTATAACTTGGATGAATTGATCATGTTTCTATGCCATTGATTTCTTGAGTAGTTTACTTTAGGCTATTGAATTATGAAAGAATTATGTGAAAATAATGTGTAGGATGTATTATATTGATAAATTCATATTGAATTGATTTAGATTCATTGGGTATTATGAATTTTAAATTGAATTGGTGATCATGGTCTTGTGTAAAGGCCTTTGTTTATTGTGTTGGTTTATTTAGCTATGTATTGAAGTGTTGAGAGTGGATTGATAGTATTCTTCCCTAAATCTCCTTATATTATGTAATTATGGTCTTGAATTATATTTATGATTTGTATGGTCCACTTATGGTGGCGGTGCTAGGTGTTATACTTGTTAATTATGTTGTCTTGTCGGCGTTACATTATGAATATGGACTTGTCTGCATTACTGTTATATTGGGATAGTTTGTGTAGTTGATTTGTGTGAAGTATGATCAGATTTATCTATATGTGATAAAGGAGAAATTGTGTGTTCTCCTATTAATATTAGGTGATCGAGCTAGAGTATGACTATATCCTTATATGTGTAATCTTAGGGTTGATGCATGATTCTTCCTACTTAGTTATACGGGTCTTGTGATGGTTATATTGAAGGTTCTATTGTACAGTATACAGTGACCTATAGTTTACTTGGTTGTCGTTATGTGCTTCTTAATTGATATGTTATATGTTATAAAGTGAAGTAATGATGTGTCTTTTTTTTGTAGACTTGTGTCCCTTATTTAATACCTATTGAATGTGAATGTGGATTCTTGACTTAGTATGATAAAACTCCTTAGTCTTGTATGTTTGATTTACATGTGTCCTTGAACATAGTGAGAAGGTCAATTATGTGGAACCTTCTACCTAGTTGAGAGGTTATGATATCCTTGAAGTTGAAAGTCGTAATAGTATCCTTTCTGTCTGGAAGGTGGATTTAGGGTTGATTGGCTGGGACGACATGGAATCATCCTTGGGAAAGTCATTGAGCTATCCTTTTATCCATTATAGGTATCTTTAGTGGACCTTATTATGTAAGGTGTACTCTTATTGGGTTATGAACTAGATATGGAACCACTTTATATGCTCCTTTTTTTAAATTACTCTATGAGAACAAAGTCTAGATCTGAGTGAGTATGCTTGGGAAGTTGTTCAAACTAAGATGACGTTAGAGAACAATGATAGCCTCGATATTCGAAAACCATTGCCTACATGGTATATGTCCTCATTCTACTATTGGCAAGTAAAACAACCATCTATCAGAGTAGGCTTCATGACAATTGATTCCATGCATATCTAGTATGGTCTATGTCGATTATTGTCTATTCTCATTATATGTGATACTTACTAATGTTTTAGAAGTTCTATAAAGTTTAGGTGGTGGTATGGGATGCTATCTAGACATTGCACGATTAGGCTTTGCAGATGTTAGTGTGTGAGTCCCTAGGTATTCTCCAAGTCCATTACATAAATGTTCTTAAGTATTGAATGTCATCTAAGTGAACTAATGAAGTGATGACACAAGTTAAAAGGTATGAGTTAACGAATAAGTAATTATTTTGAGTAACTGTAAGGATTGCCTAGTTAAGGTGTGAAAGGAGGCATAGGTATGGTCTCTTCATGTCCTACCTAGGTAAGTCTTATGAATAACTCCATGTATGAAAGTAATTAATGAAGTGATAATGACCTTATATTAGGTAATGTAAAGGATTTCGTAGGTGTGTGGAAGCGATTGTATGGGCGATCACTTCATAACTCACTCAAGTGAGTCTTAGATTTATCTTTTGTAGGAGGATCTCATGTTAATGTAACAACCCTAAAAATGAATAAGTTATGAAATGCGTAATGTGTCAAGAATGCTTGCGATTAGACCAAGGTTCACACAGATTGATACGCGTAAAACCAGACCTCAGAATCCTTACTACGGACAAGACAACTAACTTGGGAGTTCGTTGAGCTTAGAAAAGTTGGAACCAACCATATAGGTCTCTTGAAAAAGAGGTTTTAATCGAAGGAGTCTTTACTGGACTTAAAAAGAGAAAATATTAAGTTTTGAGGGTCCAGGGGTAAAATGGTCTTTTTCAGGACAAAGGTAATATCGTAATTACCCTAAATAATGAATTAATTAATGTAATTAAAGAACCGGTTTGGGTTGGGTCAACAACAAAATGACCCGTTTTCGTAAAACGGTGTCACCCGAGTTCGAGCCCCAATAGAAGCAACAAATTGGTTATTTATTTATTATTTTTTAAGGGAAAATGTTCCTTTCATGTATAATTAATTAAATCAGATTTTAAGAATCAATGAGAGTCCTAAATTGACTAAGTCAATATCTAAGCCTAAACAACTTCACATATTTCACTCTCTCACGTCTATCAGATCCTCACATTCAAACTCTATTGTTTTCTCTCTACCAATTAACGTGAAGAACAGAAAATATAACTAGGTTCTTCACACTTGAAGAACTCACTAAAAATCTAAGAAAGCAAGATAATAAAAAACGTAAAGGCAGGGGGGATTTCCGTCGAGTTGGTGGTGAAACTTTAGGTGAGTTAGATATGGTTTTGGAGAAGGGTTTGGGCAGCAACTTCAACATTTGAACATCAATTAAGGTATGGGTTTCTTCTCTCTTCGTCACTTTCCCAAGAGACCCCTTATGTTTCAAGATATTCATTCCGAAAACTAGAGTTGTTCCGCATTGCATATCTCTGTCACTAGCTCCCATTGAATTATAGGTTGGGTATGTTTGCTTGTACAAAATAAGGATGAAATGTGTTTTCGTGATGTTTATGTTTAAGTATGCATATTCTAAATTATGTGAATATTGAATATGTTGTCCGAAATCATTTGAAAAGGTGATGTATGTGTGCAACGTGTGGCAGTGAACTTAGTCACTGTTGGAGGTGTAAAATGACATGTTTAATCCTTGTGTTTTATGTGCAAAAGTTGTATACAACGTGATGTTCATTGTAATGAATCCTGGCTGATTGAATAGCAATCTTTTAGCCAAACAAACCTATGAAAGATGCGCGTAAAAAATGTTTTAAAATGGTCTACGAATTTCCTTAGGAGTTCAAGTGAAAACGTTGATAAAAATGAATTGAAAAATAATCACAATTTCCAGCGACAATGCAATGTTAATTAAGACTAAAGTGTAATAAAGGAATCTGGAAATTTAATAAATTTTAATGGGGTGAGGCCACCAGGATTCAAACTTGTGACCTCACCCGTGTGGCTACTGTATTTCGCGAAAAGAATAAATGAAAGAGGGGATGGGGGATTCGAAATTGTGTCACTAGAAGATAAAAAAGAATAATTAATTAATTAAATAAATGGGAGTGGGAATCGAACCCACGACCCCCAGGCTGCAAATGAGAGCAGACAAAATTAAAGAAAAAAGAAGAAGATGTGAGGCGTGAGAATAGAACCGACAACCTCAAGGCTTTAAAGGAGAGGAGCGAAATAATTAAGAAAAAAATGTGAGGTTCTGGGGACTCGATCCGACAACCTCACCGCAAAAATGCCTAGTTAAGCAAACTTTAATTAAAAATAAACGTAAGAAGGCTGTGGGGATTCGAACCCACAACCTCACTGCCTTAGCGAATTTAAAATTTAAATAAGGAGGTTGTGGGGGTTCGAACCCACAACCTCCCAATTCCCAGCGAATATAATGAATAAAATAAAAGAGGCTGTAGGGGTTTGATCCCACAACCTCTTGATTTAGGTGAAATTGGACTATAGTATTTTAATAAAAAATAAAAAGGGATTGTGGGGGTTCGAACGCACAACCCTTCGGCCAAATTAAGAGGAAAACAAAGTAAAAAAAAATTAAAGATACGATGTTAATGGTGTGGTTCGATCTAGAGTCCCTATGTCATGGAGATTAAAAATAAAATCAATGAAAAATGTAAATGTTATCCAAGTGATTTGAACTTGGCTTTCCTTGCACAAACTTCCGTATTGATACATAAGTGATACGTGAATTAAATATACAAGATCGAAATCCAGATCTTTGCATATATACAAGATACATAATTCTTGTACTTCATAATCATTGAAAGATATGAGTGACTTAACGAACTATGAAAGAAAACTCATCCCTTGTGTGTGTATATGAAACGCTCAAACTTACTTCTCAAATAAGAAGTAAAGCGGTCGTGTCAAGCAAATAACTCAACTAGTGAGGTTGGGATCGTTCCCAAGAGGAAAATAGTCTAGACTTAACTTCAATCTATTGTTCAGTCAATGACTTCCTTGGAAAGTAAAAACAATAAAAGGGGGGTTTCTATTTCTAAATGAATGAAAATAACTAACGCAATTGAAAGAGACACTTAACAGCTTTGAATGTTAGATTTTAATCAATTAATCAAAGTAACTAGGGTTTACGTGTTCCCCACAGGTTCATAACTTGATAATTCTAACTATAACAATTCTTTTCTAGTATCTTGCATGCAAAGTGATAAGTTATGTATTTCTAAATCCTTGGTCCGACATCTAGAAAATCTCACTCCGCACCTTGGTCCGGCTCCGTGTGTTGCTATCCTAACCCTTATCTTTACCTCATATAAAGCATCGTATTCGATATTTGACTAAGTTATTACCTCGTACCAATCAATACTAGCCTATTAGATAGTATACACTAAATCTATGTTGATAATTCTTTTCCTATTATCTACCTCCTTGGTCCGATAAGTAGTATTAAGGCGAGTTCTAACGTTTGCCATCCGTTAAAAAGACTTCTAAGCGACAGAATTATTAATACATGGAAGACACTATTCTAGAATCGCTATATTAGTTAGGTTTTATCTCATTATTTGCCTATGGTTCCCACAACCCTAGTTATGGAGTTTAGTTACTCATAGTCATAATCACAATATTCAAATATATTAAATAAGAATTCATGTACTTACTTCAATGAGAAAGAGTAAAATCCAAAAGTTTGCTTGATTAATCAACAATAATCACTTGCAAGAATCTCAAAGTAATCAACAATCTCATAAAAAGTCTAATGATTCTCAAAAGTCTAACAATACAATGTCTACTAATATGATGTCTAACAATACGGAGTCTAACAATGATCCAGAGTCTAACAATGATCTAGATTCTAACCTCAAAAACGAGGTTTTTCGAACTATTTAAAAAAATTAAAAAACCTAATTAAACAAGGAATCATTTGCTGGAAATCTACCAAAACGCGGCTGGGTCGACAGAACTCGCGACGGATCGTCGTGGTCACGACGGACCTCGCGACGGATCGTCGTGGTCACGACGGACCGTCAAGGACTCCGTCGTCCCATACTTATGTAATTTCTTCAGCTGCTCTCTTCATTACCCTCGACGGCAAGTATGACGGACCGTCCTAGGCACAACAGTCCATCGAGGGTCTTCGTTCCAAAACACTTCAACTCTTGGAATATGGGTACAGGGATTACTTCTTTGAACTTCATGACGAACCTGCAGGACGGACCGTCATAGACACGACGGACCGTCATAAGCTTCGTAACCCCACACTTGGTCAGACTTCCCCATCTTCCTTCTGCAGCTGCACTAGGCTGCCACCTACGGACCGTCACAAGCTCCGTAGGTGGTCTCTTCTGCATTTCTTCGCTCAAAATCTCCATATTCTTCTTTGGACAGATTTCCTGCAAAATAAAGAGAAGCATATATAAACATTAGCACAAAAAGGCTTTTGGACAAACTAAACTTAAGGAAAAAGTAATAATACCATGAAACCACGGTATATCAACTCCCTCAACTTAAATTCGTTGTGTGTCCTCAAGCGACGCACTATGACTCAATACAAAATCTTTGTACAATAGTATCCATGTTTTATCCTTTGCAATCATTTGGCTATCAATCCCGATTAATCTCATCAAATCTATGCATACTATCACTATTAGGCTTGAATTATGTGGGATCAGAAAATGACAAAGACTCACCATGCACTAACACCTATCCTCTTCAATTTCTCACCGAGGTGCTAACAATTCCGGTATTGCAACTAGTGTCCTCACTTTAAAACAAAATCCTCATTTATCACACAATGATTTAAGTTTGAGTATAAGGATTACTTTTCAACAATCGCTCTTAGAACAAAGTAACACTCATTCATACCTATTTCCATAAGCTTTCCCTTATTTTCACTGCCTTAAGTTCGCTATACAACCCTTAGGATCACGATAGGACTTTCTTAGTTTGTAACATAGGCTCAGGGTCAGGTAGGGTATATTTAGGTATACTTTAGTGACTTTTTTCCCTCCTTGACATATCGGCTAAACCTTCCAGTGTCTATCATTTTATCTCGCCCAGTTTCTCATATTCTTTCACCTTGCTATTTTCTCTTCTTTCTTCATTTGTGTGACTCTCTTCTTTTCTTGCTTGTATTTCTTGTATATTTTTATTTTTCTTTACTTTTCTTTCAACTAATTCTGAGTCACTTTACTTTTGTTCTTTCTCTCTCTTTGTTCTTTCAACCCCACTTTCCAGAGCATTCCTCATAATAGCCACCCTCAACTCATGGCTTTGCCATTAGTCAAGGTACACAATACCAAAAGTTGTGTCAGGGCCATAACGAAGGTTGTTTACTGCATTAGCCAGCCTTCACTTATGCTTTTGGCATAAGTTGAGGTGCACATGTCCAAGGAGGGACCAGGGCCAACACATTATTCCTAGAAAAGATCAGTTGGGGTGAAAAAGAAAGGTCTAATTTAAGCTCAGATCATTTTGATCAAATAAGGATAAATTTCATTTGGTTTTCTTTTATTTAAGCTAAAGATGGGCTATAATGAATAAGGGCTAATGATCCTTTCCTAATTGTCTATTACAACTTACATTTAGTAGGAGTAACCAGGCAAGTTCTAGCTCAGTACAAATAGTGGACTATTCAAATCTTCCTCACACTCAGTTGACATCTCATCACTCTACCAGATTATCAGACACCTAAGTTCGAATTTTAGACTTAGGGTATTGCAATGGTGTACCTCTATGTCGTGCTTAGAGCCACACATTTATCAGTTACTATGCCTAGTCGTGCATCATTTTCCAATTTATCAGGATATCATTTTAGCCATCATGCTCCAGAATTAAACTATGTACAAAAGATATAGACATGCCGGTTCAACAGGAAAAGTAATCAGTCTTTTGGGGGGAAAGAGCACAAGAAAGAAAACCCCAAAAGAGGATAGTGAATTGGGCTACTAAGACTTCACCCTAACACTCACTTTCCATTTACCCCACCCCCAATAAAAAAACATGAAATTGTCTCCAATGCATAAAAATTGAAATACTAGAGTGGTAGGTGAAGCAAACTTGTGGCTCAAAGCACCATCGATCAGCAAGTTGGTGGGTCCCGTTGCCCGGAACCCACGTCCTCTGCAATCTGGACACCCTCAGTGGTGTCCTCAGCAACAACTGCACTATCAGTAGTGCCTTCTGCTATCGCCACAGTTCGGGAGCTAGACGCCCCAGCCGCTAACTCTGATGCTCTCATCTGATGCGCCTCCTCCTCAGCAAGTGAGGCTCTCCTCGCAGCCTCCATCTCACGGCGCTCCTTCTTCCATGCTCGCGCCTCGTCTTCTACTCGACCCATACACCTCTTGGCATGCTCTAGAGATGAAGGTGGTGGAATCTCTGAGGTGGCAAATAGGGCCGCCAACACTGTGTCTTCAGTAGGTTCGACAGAAGGGGCCTCAGACTCAGGCACCCTAGCCTCTAATATCGTGTCAATATCGGCACAAAGGCTGTCGACCGCAGCCTGAAGAGTCGACACATCCACTAGAGGGGCTGGCCGGGCTAGCACCCTCAACTCAAAGGCATCCAAGCGCTTGTGAACCTCAGCGATCTTCCACTCTGTATACTGGACCATTTTCTGCTCCAAGCGCTCTTCAGTTTCGGTAATGGACCTCTGCATCCATGGATGGATATGATGCAGAAGTGTAGCCATTTGCACCTGTAATTTTTGGACCCTAGCAAGCGGGAACAACGCGGGTAGAGGGGTTGTGCGAGAGGAGCTCGGGGCAGTGCTACTACCCGGGATAGACTCGATCGGAGTAGTGTCAGTGGATGCCGCCTGTGTAGCCGTGCGGGCCTAGGATACCATCTTAGTAAGATCGTTAGCAAGTAGGGGAAGTTCTGGACGGGGCCCTCTGCGTGGAGCCAACTCATTGGTCTCATCTCTGATGAGGCCGACATCAACAGTGCCCTGCGGGGTCTTGAGCTGATCTACGTGCCATATAGGCACACCTGCGGACCTGTAGAGAAAAAAGATCATGCACGGGAAAGGGTAAGTAGTTGTGACCTTGAAAGCCCTCTCGTGCATTAATACCTGTAGAAGCCACACTAAATCCACCTCGAACCAGGTAATCATCACCGCCATCAACACTACTCGATCCCATGTAACGATATTATCAACGGCTGTGGGGGGAAAGGTCGTGGGGGAGAATCAGCCACAAGAACTTCGCCGTGAAAGTGAGGTTGGCCTTCTTGATGGCCCCCTTTGGCTCGGTCACCCAGTCGGACGTGCTGTCCACTCCAGTAGAACGTGCTATCCAATCGGACCATTTCTTCACTGAAACGTCCCAACGGACGTGCTGTCCACTCCAGGCTATACCTGGTGAAGAGATTGTGGATCTCTGGAATCGTCGGGAGACTCCCTGTAAGGACCCGCCGCTCGAAGGTGAGTGTTTGAGTCATAACTCCTCTATCAGTCAGGAACTTGGCGTTGGAGTAGACTTGAAATTGATCGTCGACACACCACCGGTTAGGCTGGTCAGTGGCTGGGGTGCGGGCCTGAGCTGGTGAACCTGATGTGGATTACGAACTATCAGCCTCATCAGACGTGGCCGACGCTGCAGCGGTGGCGGGTGCGGGAACCTCAGCAAATCTGGAGGCTCCCTCCGACCAGGAAACTCCTAAGGAGCCAAATGCTCTTCTTCATTTGTGGCTGACCCAGAGGGTGTGTCGGTTAGTGTGTGCTCCTCATCAGACTGGGAGGAAGTGACTACGCCGTACGCTACCTTTTTGAGTGTGGCTCTGGGAGCACGTGCAGCATGGGCAGGGGTGGAAGTGCCTGGGGGCACATACTCGGGGTCACGCTCATCATCAGAGCCAATGACTGTTCGGGCAGACGGGGCGACAGACTTCGATTGCCCGCGTGCATAGATTCGATCTTGCTTGGGTGCCATAGTAGATAGTACCTGTAAAGGATCAATATTAGTACGAGTAGTGGCAAATAAGACAAGCAAAACCACACAAAAAAATTGAAAATAGTATGTCATTTCTATAGTAACAGTGACAGACGACGGGCCTGGTGACGGCACGTCGTGACTATGACGGACCGTCATGGGGTCCTTCGTGTCTTACTTAGACTATGTATATATGGAGAACCCTGAAGGAGAGTCTCTAACAAGTATGAAGGTTTGTGTAGGATGGACCGTCACAGGTACGACAGTTTGTCGTAGGTGTCCGTCAGAGGAGACTTTAAAAAAATATGGAGACCCATAGGAGAGGGGTCTCTGACCGTCATAACGGTCATGCAGAACAGACCGTCGTGGGTATGACGGTCCATCGTACTCATACGTTTGAGGTCACTTAGAGAAATGGAGAGAGACCCTGAGAAACGGGGTCTCTAACAACCAGAACGGTTGTGCAGACAACAGTCCGTCACATGTGTCCGTTGAAGGACACTTAGAAAAAGTGAGAGACCCTCAGGAAGAGGGTCTCTGACAACCAGAACAGTTGTGCAGGACGGACCGTCGTGGGTATGACGGTCCGTCAGATGTGTCCGTTGAAGGACACTTAGAAACAGTGGGAGACCCTCAGGAATAGGGTCTCTTACAACCACAACGGTTGTGTAGGACGGACCGTCGTAAAGACGAAGGTCCTTCGCATATGTCAGTTGGAGGACACTTAAAAAAATGGACAGTGGGCTGTTAGGGCTTTTGGAATGGACCCTACGACGGTCCATCGTGGGTACGACAGTCCGTCATCGGGGTCTCGTTCTGTAGATCAGTGACAGAACTGGGGGTACCCCAGATGAACCCAAATCAAACTTGTAGTGTTTTGGACCTACATTTGTCTAACCCAACTACCTAGGAAACTAGCAATGCAAAAGCACCTATGTCTAGGGTTGTAAATACGGCAATTTCAAACATTTTTAACCTAGGTTCGACAGAATCTTATATAAAAGAAACGCACATATGATGAAGAACTAAGCTAATACTAATTAATAAACAAAAATGCAAGATAAATGAGTAGAAATTAGAGACACATACCTTAGAATTGGAGAAAAACTAGATGGACAAGTACTCTGTGACTAGGAAGACACCCACAGCAGCAACTCCGACTTGTAGATTATAACTTTTAGGGATTTGGAGAATTTGTTTGCGGGGGGAGCAATAATCGGTTGATTGGTTGATAATAAAATCCAACAGGGTCGGGTCGGGTAGGCCTCATTAATCACGCGATGATTCCCCGACGACGGTCGTCGCAGTTGTGACGACCCGTCGTTGGTTCCATCGTGTGTGCCCTAGTTTGAAAATAACAGAAAGACGTACCTGGTACGACGGAGGCATACGACGGTCTGTCGCAGGTGCAACGGTCCGTCGCTGTATCCGTCAATGACTGCTGCAGAGTAATTTTCTGCAGAATTTCCTGGTGATGTGCCTGCAAATTTAAAATCCCATTAGTAGAAAAATGCTACCATTACTAAAAAGACTATGAGTATTGGAATGCCCCCAACAAGAGCCTGATTTAATGTCGCTGCACGACTGCAGACACTTGATTACTCAGACTTCATCAAGATGGTATGCCTTTATCACTTCATTCCCCGATGCTTTATGCCCAAAATAGAGTTCTATTCGTTCCCTATTAATCTTAAACCGCACTCCCTCTTTGGATTTTAACTCAACTGCTCCATGAGGGAATACTTGGGTAATCAAGTAAGGCCCAGTCCATTTGGACTTGAGCTTGTCCGAAAGACAAGGCACCCAGAACTGTCTACAAGCACCAAATCCCCAACCATAAACTCTTGTTTTGCACTTTTTTCTTCATTCTCTTTCTTAATCTTTTCTTTGTGGGATATGGCTGATACCGATTGGAGCTCACCACTCTGCCTCATGGTCCTACAAATGTTGAAGGTCGATTCTTCATTGTTCAATCGGAATTTTATCTGCCCCTTTTCCGTATCAACTAAGGCTCTACCTGTAGCAAGGAATGGCCTCCCAAGAATAATAGGCACTTCAAAATCGACTTCACAATCAAGAATAACAAAATTAGTCGGAAAGATGAATGACTCCACTTTTACTAGCACATCATGGAGTATCCCTGTAGGCCTTTTCACAGTCCGATCAGCCATCAGTAGCCGCATCGCCATGGGTTTTGGATCCCTCAAACCCAACTTCTTGTAGATCGAGAGGGGCATGAGATTTATGATTGACCCCAGATCACATAATGCTTTCGTAAAATGTAATGACCCAACTGTACAAGGAAGAGTGAACGCACTCGGATCTTCTTTCTTTTGTACGAGGGATCTTGTAGAAATAGCACTACAATGCTGCAGTCTATCATCATCCTCAAAAGTGACCGATCTTTTCTTTGTGACCAGATCTTTCTAAAACTTGGCATAACCGGGCATTTGTTCTAGAGCTTATACCAAAGGGACATTGATAGAGAACTGCTTCAACATTGTTATAAAACGCCGATATTTACCATCCTCAGTCTTTTTCACTAATCTCTGAGGGAAGGGTGGTGTTGTTCTAGGCATGGGAATTACCTTCATAGGGACTTCTGCATCTTTTCCATTGCTCTCTTCTTCCTCAACACTACCCTTTACAACCTTATCATCATCTTTTCTCAAATTTTCCTCATTAGACGGCATAGGTGGGTCAATGGTATGCTTCCCACCCCGAGTAGTGATTGCCATACGGTGCGCATCATTTTTTGGATTTTGGACAGTGTTGCTAGGAAGAGTGCCCGGTTGCTGTGTGTTCACTGTCGCAGATAATTGGGCCATTTGCAATTCGATATGTTTAATCGATATTGCATGTGTATGAACTTTTTGCCCAATACTAGCTAAATCACCCCTTAAGTCTTTAATGTGCTCATCACTAGCATCGAACCTCCTCATCATTTTGTGCAACATATCCTCAACTCATGTCATACTATCTCCACCATCCCTAGGAGTAACATTACAATTTTGAGGAGGGACATAGGGCCCCATTCCTATCAATTCTGTTACCGTAGTTACCCCTGCTGAAGTTTTTATCGCGGTTGTAGTCTCCATCTCGGACATAATGAACCACAAGGTTATAGTTACCATAGTTTCGACCTTGGTTCCCTTGACCTTGGCGCCAATTATCCTGATTTGAGCCTTGGGCGCTCGGGCGAAAACCCCCCGTCTGCTCATTTACCACATAGGAGTCCTCCGCATAATAGCATTCATCATTTTGTGGCGGTGGTTTCGACAAGTAGTTGAGTGCATTTATCTTTTCGACACCCCTAGTGACATGTTTTAGTACCAACCAAAGCTTAGTTTTCATCTGAGCCATTTCTTCATGAATCTCAATAGTGGCTGGGTTGTGAGTGGACTGCACTGCGAAGGTGTTTCTCCTGGTATCGGACTTCCTAGTACTCCAAGCTTTAATGTTCCAGGAGATTTTCTCTAATTTTTTAGCAATCTCAGCATAAAGGACACTCCCCATAAGACCCACCTGCTATAGTGTCCAACACCGCTTTAATATTATCATCTTGTCCCTGATATAAGTATTCCTTCAGTGACTCATCATATATACGGTGATTTGGAACACTTCTCAAGAATGAGGTGAATCTATCCCAAGAACTACTAAGTGACTCTCCTGGTACTGCCACAAAGTTATTCACTCGGTCTTTGTGGTTTAGTTTCTTGGAGACCGGATAGTAGCATGCTAAGAAAACGTCCCTTAGTTGGTTCCAAGTGAAGATTGAGTTGTATGGAAGCTCAGTGAACCATATAGAAGCCTCTACCGTCAGTGAGAGAGGAAACACTCTGAGACCTATTAAATCTAAGTCCAAATCAGGACTCCCTACACAGCTTTTACACACTGCCCTTACCTTAGCTATATGGGCATGTGGATCCTCAGAAGGTAGCCCTGAAAACAAACCTCTAGCAGTGAGCATTTGCATCAAGCTACTAGTTACCACAAAAGTATGGCCTGTGGGTAGAGGAGGAAAAACAAGTGGCCCATCGGAGTCTGCTATGTTATCATAGCCTCTGTAGTATGCTTGGGGCCGTGGAGCGGGATTTTGTCCCCTCTGTTGGTGTTCACCCGGAGCATCGGGTAACAACTGACCATAAACATCAACCGGGATGGGATGTTTGTGTTTGGATCATCATCATTGATTCCCAAGTTTCGATTCATATTGCGTAGTGTACACTCTAATTCGTTATCATAGGGAAACAAGGGTTCTTTTCCTCTTCGTATATTTGGCATACAAGGAGGATAGTTTTAAAAAAAATCAAAAACAATAAAACAAAGTAAAATCAAGAAAATATCAACTAAACTATAGTAATAAGTTCAAGTTAATCTAAAAGCTATATTCCCCGTCAGCGGCGCCAAAATTTGATACGCTCAAACTTACTTCTCAAATAAGAAGTAAAGCGGTCGTGTCAAGTAAATAACCCAACTAGTGAGGTTGGGATCGTTCCCACGAGGAAAATAATCTAGACTTAACTTCAATCTATTATTACTATTGTTCAGCCAATGACTTCCTTGGAAAGTAAAAACAATAAAAGGGGGGTTTCTATATCTAAATGAATGAAAATAACTAACGCAATTGAAAGAGACACTTAACAGCTTTGAATGTTTGATTTTAATCAATTAATCAAAGTAACTAGGGTTTACGTGTTCCCCACAAGTTCATAACTTGAAAATTCTAACTATAACAATTCTTTCCTAGTATCTTGGATGCAAAGTGATAAGTTATGTATTTCTAAATCTTTGGTCCAGCATCTAGGAAATCTCACTCCGCACCATGGTCCAGCTACGTCTGTTGCTATCCTAACCCTTATCTTTACCTCAAATTAAGCATCGTGTTCGATATTTTACTAAGTTATTACCTCGTACCAATCAATACTAGCCTATTAGATAGTATACACTAAATCTATATTGATAATTCTTTTCCTATTATCTACCTCCTTGGTCCGGCAAGTAGCATTAAGGTGAGTTCTAACGTTTGTCATCTGTTAAAAAGACTTCTAAGCGAAAGAATTATTAATACATGCAAGATACTATACTAGAATCGTTATTTTAGTTAGGTTTTTTCTCATTATTTGCCTATGGTTCCCACAACCCTAGTTATAGAGTTTAGTTACTCATAATCATAATCACAATATTCAAATATATTAAATAAGAATTCATGTACTTACTTCAATGAGAAAGAGTAAAATCTGAAAGTTTGCTTGATAAATCACCAATAATCACTTGTAAGAATCTCAAAGTAATCAACAATCTCAAAAAAAATCTAATGATTCCAAAAAGTCTAACAATACAGTGTCTACTAATATGATGTATAAAAATACGGAGTCTAACAATGATCCAGATTCTATCCTTAAAAATGAGGTTTTTCGTACTATTTATAAAAAAATGAAAACCTAATTAAACAAGGACTCTATTTGCAGGAAATCTGCCAAAACACGGTTGGGTCGACGGACCTCGCGACGGATCGTCGTGGTCACGACGGACCGTCATGGACTCCGTCATCCCATACTTATGCAATTTCTTCAGCTGCTCTCTTCATTACCCTCGATGGCAAGTATGATGGACCGCCATAGGCACAATGGTCCGTCGAGTGTCTTCGTTCCAAAATACTTCAACTCTTGTAATATGGGTACTGGGATTACTTTTCTGAACTTCATGACGAACCTGCAGGACGGACAGTCATATACACGACGGACCCTCACAAGCTTCGTAACCCCACACTTGGTAAGACTTCCCCATCATCCTTTAGCAGCTGCACTACGCTGCCACCTACAGACCGTCACAAGCACGACGGACCGTCACAAGCTCCGTAGGTGGTCTCTTCTGCATTTCTTCGCTCAAAATCTCCGCATTCATCTTTGGACAGATTTCCTGCAAAAAAAGAGAAACTTATATAAACATTAGCACCAAAAGGCATTTGGACATACTAAACTTAAGGAAAAAATATTAATAATACCGTGAAACCACGGTATATCAATATACTCATAAGTCTAACATACGTTTAAAAGAAGTGAACCTAGGATGTATTTAATGAAATGATATAATCCTAGATGGGTTTAGTAAGAGTGCGAAACACAATAATCGCCAAGTGTATTGGCATATGATGAAATGAAAATTCACAGAAAAAAATGGGGTGAGCAATTATGAAGAGAAAATGTGCTAATGTTATTCAATGTGGTGACAACATGTTATGAAATGAGGCTAAGGTAAAAGATAAGAATAATCTTAAAAGAGTCTAAGTAAATGCTACCAAGACGTACTCACCTATGAGAGTGTAAGTTAATGAAGAGACCAGTCTCTATGAACATTCTAATGAAATTATTGAGATTAACACACTTAATACTAATGATGAGATGAAAAATCATCTAAGAGCTATGATGTTTTCATACAAGAAGCCAGCTTCCATGACGTATGAGCTGAATGTAATAGAACTTTATACTGAGCACCGATAGACTAGATATGAGTGGTGATGCCTTCTTTCAAGAGTTCATGTAACTCTCATAAGATGATAGAATCAGGCTTTCCGGGTATGGGTCTCCTTATATCTCCTAGTCTTCGAACCTATACAACCAATATAGGGATCTGGCGGGGTTAAATTCCCATGTACGCTAGCATGTGATAGGTCTCTTTGTCCGGTGATTCCCAATCATTTTGGTGTGGGGAGACACTAGATTTCATGATGCTCACATGATATATGTCTGTTAAAGTTAAATTTCCCAATGAATGAATGAGGCCAGCCTCAAATGATGAACATACTGAAATGAATGATACAAAAGGTGTTAGGATAGGATAATCAAAATATGAGTTAGACTCAAGTAACGACACTAGGTCATTCTTGGTCATTGCACAACCAACCCGATAAAAGTCTTAAACTACATCCTAGCTATAGCTGGTGGTTACATTGGCTCACGAATGAAATAAAATGGAGTGTATGAATGAACGAAGTAGACTCTGTGTTTGCTAATGAAGACTCCCTAGTTGAGGTCCCATCTATTGAGGCCTCATTTCTGGGATGTCTTAATGTTAAGTCTATGATTTCAAGATCTCATGGAATATTAATGAATGATATGAAAGAAGCTACGTGCTATATGCAATATGATATGTGATATGTGTATGATGTTGTATGTTGTTTGTGCAATATTAAAAGTATGATGATGTATGTAATTGTCATCGCATTAGTTTCCTAATTTAAATCTGGAAAACTCGCTGACTTTTGTAATCTAAATTTGGAAAGCTCACTAACTTTCCTAATCTAAATTAGGAAAGTTCACTAACTTTCCTAATCCTGATTTGGCATGTCCACTCACTTGACTATCCATAATCATGTTGTTAGGAAAGAGTTATTCTTTCTAATGAATGCCCTTGGTGTGTGCTTGCCTATACCCATACTTAGTATAAGTGTGAACTAACCCTATGCAATCCTACTATTTTAGGTGAAGGAACGGGTGGACGCTAGTGCTACAGGTTCGACGCAGAAGATATTCGGACATCCAACATTCATCCAATCTTGGTAGGTCGTCATGCTTTGGAGGATGATGATGTTCTATATTCCAGCTTAGTTTTAAATTTGAGCTAGTGGAGCATGTTCCACTAGCGTTTCTTTCTTGATTTTTTTAGACTTTGTATCGGTCCAATTTTTGAAATCTATACACTTAATAATGTAATGAACTATTTCTTTCATTTGATTATCTCATAATGTTAAGATGGTTGATGGTGAACAATTGTGAATGTAGTGGAATGTTTAGTAATCATTTTTCAAAGCAATAGTTTCAAATTTTCTGCTAAAATTAACCTAGGTGAAGTAATAATGACGTAAGTAGGCTTGTTTGCGACCTTTGAGAGGTCAACGACACCGGTCTCGTCGGGGTCTAGATTCTGGTCGGTACAAAATTTGTATCAGAGCACTAGGCTAAATTTCGATAATAATAAGTTCACATCAACTACGTTTAGTAGTTTCTAAGTCATGGTAGTGAAGTGCACCACTATTCTGAGTTAGAGACTGCATGATGCATAGGAAAATTCCCCTTCTTCAGATACTATATTGATTTTCCAAATGTATGAGTTCTTTGTGTTATGAGCGTGTCTAACACCAATCCTTGCTGTTTTTTAGAGAATGAACAATAGGAGAGCTATGGGTCAGAGGAGAGGAGGAACAACTGCTGGGCGAAATCAGGATCCACCCCAGGCTCCAGATTAAGGAGTGGCTATGCTGGTCAACCAAGCTAGGTTGACTGATGTTGAGGTTAGGGCATATCTTGCCCTGATGGCACAGTCCACTACCATGCAGGCCCAGGCTAAGACTGCACAGGTCCACCGGCAAAATGTTCAGAGGGAGAACCCACCAATTCGCAGCATGGTTGACAGGCTGTGAGACTTTACGAGGAAGAACCCTCATATATTTATAGAGTCTAAGACATCAAAAGATCCTAGGAACTTATGGACGAGGTGCATAAGATAATGTTGGCTATGGGGGCCACAGATACTAAGAAGGCTGAAGTTGTTTCCTATCAGCACAAGGATGTTGCACAGACTTGGTGCAAGATGTGGCAAGATAGCCGTTTTTGTGGTGGAGTTCCATTCACTTAGGAGTTATTTAAGACATAATTTTTGAGAGGCTCTTTCCCAGAGAGATGAGGGAAGCCAAGGTTGAGGATTTCATCAACCTTAAACAAGGATCCATGAAAGTCAAGGGGTATTCCCAGAAGTTTGTTAGGCTATTCAGGTATATTACTTTCCTTAGTATTTAATAGCAAGACTGACGAGAGTAGTGAGGTTTGTTGAATTATCCAGGTATGCTACTTCACTGGTTTTGAACTGCAGGGATGAAATGAGCAGGTTCCTCACAGGAATCAATGGAGACCTGGAGGAGGAGTGTTGGTCTGCGATGCCTCCATGATAATATGGACCTTACCAGGTTGATGGTACATGTCCAGCAGGTGGAGGACAGCCGCGGAAAGAGGGGTATTCGTGATGCTAGGAGGACTAGGCCACAAGATCAGGCAGGTCCCAGCCATGGAGGCCACATAAACAACTTTGGCATCCGTGAGCAGCCAAGGTTCAAGGAGGGACACCAGAGTTTTGGGAACTCTAATCCTCAGAGGAGAACTATACCTAGAGTTTGAAGCTTTTCTATTTGCATTGAAGTTGTGGATGCATTATTGATTGCATGTGGATATGTTCACAGACGACAAGAGTCTCCAATACGTGTTCACTCAGAGGGATTTGAATCTACGTCAGCGGAGATGGTTGGAGTTGTTGAAGGATTATGACATGAATGTGTAGTACCATCCAGGTAAGGCTAATTTTGTGGCTGATGCTTTGAGCAGGATGAGAATGGGGAGTATATCCCACGTTGAGGTTGCGAATAAGGAGTTGGCGAAACAGATACAGAGACTGGCCAGACTGGGTGTGCGGTTGGTTGACTCTACTAGTGGGGGTGATTCAGTTTATCCTAAGTCAAGAAGGGTCAGCGTCTCGATCCTCTGTTGAAAGAGTTGAAGGACTCATTATTGATAAAAATGAATGAATCTTTTACTTTGGGAGTTGATGTCATACTTAGGTATCAGGACAGGCTGTGTGTACCATATGTGGATGATTTGCAGACCACGATTGTGGCACAGGCCCATGGTTCAAGATATTCCATACATCCAGATTCCACCAAGATGTATCATGATCTTAAGCAGATCTATTGGTGGGATGGCATGAAGAAGGACATCGTAGAGCATGTAGGCAAGTGTCCTAATTCTCAGCAGGTAAAGGCAGAGCATCTTAAGCCTGGCCGCTGACTCAAATTATTGAGTTTTGACTTGGAAATGGGAGGCCATTAATATGGACTTCGTAGTTGGTCTTCCGAGGACTAGGAGGCAGGATGACTCCATATGGGTTATTGTGGACATATTGACTAATTCTGCTCACTTTATCCCTGTGAAGTTTACCTACAGATTCGAGGATTATGCGAGACTTTATCTTGATGAGATTGTGAGGTGGCATGGGATTCCTTTGTCTATCATTTCAGATAGAGGAGCTCAGTTTACTTCACATTTCTGGAGGTATTTCTAGAAAAGCTTGGTTACATGTAAAGCTTAGTACCGCCTTTCATCCTCAGATTGATGGGTAGGCAGAGCGCACCATTTAGAAATTGGAATACATGTTGAGGGTATGTGTGATTGACTTCAGAGGTAGCTGGGATGATCATTTGCCTTTGATAGAGTTCTCGTTTAATAATGGATATCACTCCAGCATTAGGATGGCATCGTTTGAGATCGTAGGAGGTGTAGATCTCTAGTTGGGTGGTTCGAGGTTGGAGAGTCATCCATTTTGGGTCCAGAGATCATTCATGAGGACTAAGAGCACGTCAAAGTGATTAGGGAAACATTGGCTATTGCTTATAGCCAACAGAAGTCATATGCAGACAACAGATAGCGGACCTTAGAGTTTGATGTTGGTGACCAGGTTTATTTGAAGATATCACCTATGAAAGGGGAGATGAGATTTGGTAGAAAAGAGGAGTTGAGTACGAGGTATGTTACGCCTTATGAGATCCTAACAGTGTGTGAGTGAGGTGGCCTATGAGTTAGCATTGCCTGCAGAGCTAGCTTCTATTCATGCAGTCTTTCATGTCTATGTTGAAGAAGTGCCTAGGTGATCCAGCATCGATTCTACCTGTGAAGGTTTGGGGGTTGATGAAGACTTGTCTTATATGGAGGTACCTGTTGAGATCTTAGACAGAAAGGTCTAGTTGCTGAGGAACAAGGAGATTGCCACAATGAAGGTATTCTAAAGAAATCATCTTGTTGAGGGTGCTACGTTGGAAGTTGAGGCCGACAGGAAATCCCGCTCCCCTCATCTTTTAAGCTCTTGAGGTTAGACTTCCAACTCTTAAGTCTATGTTTCCTTATCTCTCCGTATTTTGTTGGTATTACTTGACTATGCATAGTGATTATGCTATGATCTAACTGCCAGTACGATATGTAGTGGTAATGTCATTCGGGGATGAATGTTCCTGGGGGGGGGGATAATGTAACAACCCTAAAAATTAAAAAGTTAAGAAATGCTTAATGTGTCAAGCATGCTTGCGATTAGACCAAGGTTCACATGGATTGATACGCGTAGAACCAGACCTCAAAACCCTTACTAAGTCCAAGCCAACTAACTTGGAGAGTTAGTTGAGCTTTGAAAGGTTAGAACCAACCATATAGGGCTATAAAAAACGAAGACTTAATCGAAGGAGTGTTTATCGGACTTAAAAAGAGGGAATCTTATGTTTGAGAGTCCAGGGGTAAAATTGTCTTCTTAGGGCAAAGGGTGATATCGTAATTACCCTAAGGAATTAATTAATTAATTGATTAATTTAATAAATTAACCGGTTCGGGTTGGATTCACCCAAAATGACCCATTTTCGCAAAATAGTGTCACCCGAGTTCGAGCCCTAATGGAAGCAACAAATTGGTGATTTATTTATTATTTAAAATATAATTTTTATGGGGAAAATGGTCGTTTCAAGTACAATTAATTAAATCAGATTTTAAGTATTAAGGAGAGTCCTAAAATTACTAAGTCATTATCTAAGACTAATCAACTTCACATGTTTCACTCTCTCACATCTATAACATCCTCATGTTCAGACTCTATTGTTTTCTCTCTGCTAATTAATGTGAAGAACAGGAAAAATATAACAAAGGTTCTTCACACTTGAATAACTCACGAAAAAATCTAAGAAAACAAGCTAATCAAAAACGTCAAAGCAAGGGGGATATCCATCAAGTTGGTGGTGAAACATTAGGTTACTTGGACATGGTTGTGGAGAAAGGTTTGGGCAGAAACTTCAACGTTTGAACATCAATTAAGTTATGTTTTCTTCTCTCTTGGTCCCTTTCCCAAAAGACCCCTTAAGGTTCTAGATATTCATTACGAAAACTAGGGTTGTTCCCCGTTTCATGTACCCATAACTAGATCCCATTGAATTATGGGTATGTTTGCTGGTACAAAGTATGGATGAAATGTGTTTTCGTGATCTTTATGTTTAAGTATGCATGTTCCGAATTATGTGAATATTGAATATGTTGTCCGAAATAATGTTAAAAAGTGTTGTGTTTGTGCAACGTGAGGCAGTGAACTTAGTCACTGTTGGAGGTGTGAAATGACATGTTCAATCCTTGTGTTTTATGTGCAAAAGTTGTAAACAACGTGATGTTCATTTTAATGAATCGTGGTTGATTGGATAACAATCTTTTAGCCAAACAAACCTAACAAAGATAAGCAGAAAAATGTGTTAAAATTGTCTACGAATTTCCATAAGAGTTCACGTGAAAACATTAATAAAAATGAATTGGAAAATGACAAAAATTTCCAGCAACAATGCAATGTTAATTTAGACAAAAGTTTAATAAAGGAATCTTGAAATTTAATAAATTTTAAACGGGTTACCTGTGACCTCACCCTTGTGGCTACGGTAATTCGCAAAAAGAAGAAATGAAAGAGGGGGCTGGAGGATTCGAAATCGGGTTACTGGAAGAGAAAGGAGAGAATAATTAATTAAATAAATAAATGGGAGGCGTGCGAATCGAAACCACGACCTTCAGGCTACGAATGAGAAAAGAGAAAATTACAGGAAAAAAGAAGATGTAAGGCGTGGGAATCGAACCCACGACCTCATGGCTGTAAAGGAGAAAACCAAATTAATTTAGAAAATAAAGTGAGGTTGTGGGGAATCGATCCCACAACCTCATTGTCAAAACTCCTAGTTAAGCAAACTTTGATCAAAAATAAAAGTAAGGAGGTTGTGGGGGTTCCAACCCACAACCTCACAGCCTTAGCGAATTTAAAATTTCAATAAGGAGGTTGTGGGGGTTTCAACCCACAACCTCCCAATCCCCAGCACATATAATGAATAAAATAAAAGAGGCTTTGGGGGTTTGATCCCACAACCTCTAGATTTAGGCGAAATGGGACTATAGTATTTTAGTGAAATATAAAAAGGGGTTGTGGGGGTTCGAACTCATAACCCTCAACAAAATTAAGAGGAAAAACAAGTAAAAAAATTTAAAGATATGATGTTAATGTTGGGGTTCGATCTAAAGTCCCAATGTCATGGAGATTAAAAATAAAAATCAGTGAAAAATTTAAATGTTCTCCAAGTGATTCGAACTTAGGTTTCCTTGCCCAAACTTCCGTATTGATACATAAGTCATACGTGAAATTAATATACAAGAATAATGCCACGTACTTAGATCGCAATCAAAATCTTTGCATATATATAAGATACATAAGTCTTGTACTACATAAGCTTAGGAAGATATGAGTGACTTAACGAACTATGAATGAATCCTCATGGCTTGTGTGTGTAGACTCATAAGTTTAGCATACGTTTAAAAGAAGTGAACCTAGGATATATTTAATGAAATGATATAATTCTAGATGGGTTAAGTAAGAGTGTGAAACACAAAAATCACCAAGTGCATTGGCATATGATGAAATGAACATTCACGGAAAAAAAAAGGGTGAGCAATTAGGAAGTGAAAATGTGCTAATGTTAATCAATGTGGTGACTACATTATATGATGTTGAGGTAAAAGATGAGAATAATCTCAAATGAGCCTAAATAAATGTTACCAAGACGTACTTACCTATGAGAGTGCAAGTTAATGTAGAGACTAGTCTCTATGAACACTCTAATGAAAGTATTGAGATCAACACACTTAATACTAATGATGAGATGAAAAATCATCTATTGAGCTATGATGTCCTCATTGTAGAAGCCAGCTTTCATGACGTATGAGTTGAATGTAATGGAACTTTATATTGAGCACTGATAAACTAGCTATGACTGGTGATGCCTTCTTTCGAGAAGGGCGTAGGTTCACGTAACTCTCACGAGATTAGACTGTCCGGATTGTCGGGTATGGTCTCCATATATCTCCTAGTTTTCGAACTTTTTTAACCAATATAGGAATCTTGCAGGGTTACATTTCCATGTTTGCTAGCATGTTATGGGTCACTTTGGCTGGTGATTCCACCTCTTTTTGGTGTTGGGGAGACATTGGATTTCATGATGATCACATGATCTATGTCGGTTAAAGTTAAAGTTCCCAATGAATGAATGAGGCCATCCTCAAATGATGCACATATTAAAATGAATGATACCGATGATGTTACGATAGGATATCAAAAGGTGAGTTAGACTCAAGTAATTACATTAGGTCTTTCTTGGTCATTGCACAACGAAACCGATGAAATTTTTAAGTATATCCAAGGTATAGTCTGTCGTTAGAATGGCTCACGAATGAAATGAAATGGAGTACGTAAGAATTAACGAAGCAGACTCTGTGTTTGCTAATGAAGACTCCCTAATTGAGGTCACATCTGTTGAGCCCTAATTTCTGGGATGTCTTAATGTTAAGTCCATGATTCCAAGCATGGCATATTAATGAATGATATAAAAGAATCTACGGGCTATACGCAATATGATATGTGCTATGTTTATGATGTCGTATGTTGTGTGTGCAATATGAAAATTATAATGATATATGTTATTCTCATGGCCTTACTTTTTTAAAACAAATCTTTAAAGCTCTCTGAATTTCCTAATCTAAATTTGGAATGCTCACTAACTTTCCTAATCTAAATTAGGAAAGTTCAATAACATTCCTAATCCCGATTTGGCAAGTCCACTGACTACTTTCAATAATCATGTTGTTAGGAAAGACCTATTCTTTATCATGCATGTCCTTGGCGTGTGCTTGCATATACCAATACTTAGTACAAGTGTGTACTAACCCTATACAATCCTACTATTTTAGGTGCAGGCACAGGTGGACACTAGTGCTATAGGATCGACGCAGACGATATCCGGACATCCAGTATACATCCGGACTTTTTAGGTCCTCATGCTTTCGAGGATGTTGTTGTTCTATATTCTAGCTTAGTTTTAGAGTTGAGCTAGTGGAGCATGTTCCACTAGAGCTTCTTTCCTATTTTGTTTGGACTTTGTATTGGTGCCATTTTGGAAATTTATACACTTAATAAAGTAATACACTATTTCTTTTATTTGATTATCTCTTAATGTTAAAATGGTTGATGGTGAACAATTGTGAATGTCGTGGAATGTTTAGTAATCATGTTTCAAAGCAAAAAGTTTCAAATTTTTCGCTAAAATTAACCTAGGTAAAGTAAGAATTACGTAAGTAGTCTTGTTTGTGACCTTTGAGAGGTCAACGACGCCGGTCTCATCTGCATCTATATTCCGGTCTTGACAGTTTACGTGTTCTGATATATTCATGATGTTAAAATGTAATGTGTGAGTTTCGTATGAAGTTATAATGAAGTTACTGTAATGCTTAATCTAATGTTACTATAAATATATATAATTGTGATATAAATTGAATGTGACTTGTATTGTGTTCTAAATGTAATATTTGGTGTTTAAATGTAATTCTTATGCTTAATATGTTAAGTTTTAACAAAAAAGAGCATGTTTCATGTAAATGTCCCTTTCTTATTATTATATGCATTATGTCATACTTAGTACATGCATTCTACTATTCCATACTTTTTGTCTATCTTTAAAGGTGTGGCTAGAAAGTGAGAGGTGTCTTGAAGCAATCTTAGAATTTAGTAGCCGTTCAAGCAAAGTTGAGGTATGTCCTCACACTATTCGAGGAAATCATCATCTTTAGACTTCCTATATTCAAAGTATTGTAATAGATATTAGATATATATATTTCAAATGTATGGGTTGTGTTTCAAGTATTTCTAAAGTCTAAGGATGACATATAATGAAACTTAGTGTTTTCTATTATTTTAATATGAAAGATATTTTTAGATGTTATTGTGGGAAAAGTGTTAAATTCCGCACTACTTTTTATACATGTATGCAATGAATGTGTCTAAGGGCTTGTACAAGACCTCAGAGAGGTCAAGTACACCGTGTCCAACCCAATAGATGCCTTAACTTCTAGGTTGTACTTACGGGGTGTGACAAACTTGGTATCAGAGCATAGGTTATGAAGTAGTACTTAGGAATCAAAAAGTCTCAAAAAGACACATATAGTAGAGACTATTTCATTGGTGTGAGTCGCGACACATCCAAGAGCAAGAGGCTATATGAAAATAGAGTTTTTGTTATTTTCTATTCTTGTGTTGCGCCGTATAGTAAAACGTTTTAAGTGTCCTACTTACTATTTTTTCCTTGTGTTTCTAGGAAGATGAATATTATAAGGATGGCTGTAAGGAGGTCTAAAGAAGAGAGGGTGAATGAGGAAATTCTTCATCAACTTGAGCAAGTTCCTCAAGGTGGAAAAATTCCACAAGGTGATAAAGATTCTCAAGTATCTATCATGGAAGGAGCTAATAAGGATCCAGTCGTTCTCCCGGACTTGACTAATGTGGAGATTAGAGAGGCTTTGCTTGCTTTAACCAGAGCCATGACTACTCATGTGACTAGGGATGTTGGGCCTAGGGTGATTGCTTTGAAGAGAACCATGACATATAGTTAAGAGACTTTGTCAGGATTAATCCTCCTATCTTTCTCGGCTCTATGGTGGGAGAGGATCCCCGATAGTTTTTGGATGGTGTGTAGAAGGTGTTGAGTGTCATGGCAGTGAAATCTAGGGAGAAGGCGAAGTTAGATTCATAACAATTGAGGGATGTTTCTCAAGTGTGGTACACGTAATGGAAGATAATAGGTCGGTTGATTCGGATCCCATAGAGTAGGAAGAGTTTCAGGAGTCTTTCTTAGAGAAGTACTGTCCCCGTGAGAAAAGGGAGGTGAAGGTTGAAGAGTTCATTAATCTCAAGCAAGGCAACATGAGTATTGAGGTGAACGTGTTAAAGTTCATTATGTTGTCTAGGTATGCTCCATCCTTGGAGTCTAACCCAAGAAATGAGATGAATTGGTTTGTGACCGGTGCTGCCATACTTGTGAACGAAGAGTGTTGTACGGTCATGCTCGAGAGTGAAATGAACTTTTCCAGGATTATGGTGTGTGCTCAATTCATTGAGGAGTCAAATCATGGTAGGATTACAAGATACTTGAAGAGGGAGGATCTACTAAGCAAAATCAACCTAGGTTAAAGAAGAGGGCTCCAATTCAAGATGGAGCTACTACTCCTACGGTCAAACCTTAGAATTGTAGTGGTTCTCAAAATGGTAAGACTATTTGTGCTACTTGTTGTAAGAAGCACAATGGGAAATGTCTAGTTTGTACCGGGAATTGCTTTGGTTGTGGAAAATAAGGACATAAGGTGAGAGATTGTTCTTCTATTCCGGCTAGAGGAAGAGAGGGAAAGGAAGTTCCTCCAAGTGTTCCGGAAGGAGATGTACCAAGGAAGACTCACTTCTATGCACTCCGGGCTAAGGGATCAAATCAGATGAGAATGATGATGCCGGTAAGCTATAGTTTTCTCTCTTTAAAGGTTATGAGTTCCTTCTAAGTGGGGGAGTATGGTGAGTAGAAGAGTTTTGATTTCTTGTATCTTCTCTTATATTTGAATTCAAGCTTGAGAGTTAGAAAGTCATAGTAGCATGATGCATGTTGCATTGTGTTTAGGAGTCTTATTGGAATTGAAATTCATAGATTCCTTGCATTGTACATTTTATGAGGTTATGAATATGGTGTAAATTGAGTCTATATGGTTTTATATCTCATATTTTTGTGCATTCATCATCAATTTCTTAAGAGTTGCATTTTTGAATGTTTTAGCATAATTCACTAAAATGTTGGAAGTCTCACCAGAAGGACTTTTGAATTTTGGCTAAATAGTTCATTTGATAAAAAATGATATAAAATGCATAGATTTGATGTATATGAGCATGATAGTGTGCTCTGAATGAAGTTTCTCCTAAATAAAAATGAGAAATGTGAGTCTTGTGGCATGACGAGTCGTAGATTAGTTTCTAACTTCTTGTTGCGGTTTGAGTATCTTAAAGTATGTGAAATTGGTGTTCCTCCTAAATTTACTGTTTTATCCTGTGTGTTATGGTTGTGTTATGCTATTCTTGAGATTATCATATTCTTGGATGTGCCTAAAATGAAGCAAGTGTCATTCGAAGACGGATGTTGTCCAAGTTAGGGAAAATGTAAACCTATAAAAGGACTTAGGTGAAATTAGAGTCTAACGCTTCTGTATTGATTTTTTGAATCCCTAAAATAAGGTAAAATAATGTTAGGAGGAAGTTTTTAATGTTTTGTCATGTTTGGAGGTCAAACGTCCATGACGTTTGAAATATTTGCCTTGAAACATCCCTGTGTGTCTTAGTGTATTTCGTCGAGTATTCCATGTTTGTTTTGGATGAAATTGATGTGAGAGGTCCTTAATGTGTGTACGAATATAATATTGTTGGAAACGTCTGGGTAAAACTCCCCAAGGACCAACCAAGGGTCCTTGAGGTAGGACCCATGTGTGAGAAAAAATTTGTCTAAACCAGCCCAACCTACGGAAGGCAGTCGACACCCTGTAGGCTGGTCAACGCCCCATAAGTGAAGGGTGTAGGTTGACACATAGGCATGATATATTGTGCTCCATTTGGGCCAGCCTCTAACACAACCCACGGACCAGCAGGATGGTCTATTGCTTGGGCTACTACGCATCACTCATGGCCGTCGGTTGACACCTGCAATTTCCTGTAGGTGTCTCGGCCAGCCCAAGGCTAAGAGGGGTTTTCACCTAGCCTTCCTAAAATTCGTTCGATGGTTTCCTAATGTTTTTTGAGTATTTTAAATATATCTATAAGTTTAAATACCTAAATGAGTTCATAATTCAAAATCAAAAACCAAACCCTCTAAAGAACTCGTAAGAACTCCGTTGGAGCCAAAATTAAAGATAGAGCTTGGATTGAAGATTCTATGGTGACTTTTCCGTCAAACATTTATCGAATTCATGGTATAGAATACATTGAGGTATGGGATGCATACTTGAATCTCTTTTCGTCAAGGACCCAACCTTCAAAGTGATTTTTTAATGTTTCTCAAGAGATAAACTTCGATATTGTGATCTAGCCACGGGTTATTAAATAAAACATTTTGAATCATTGTATACTAAATTAATTGATGTTAATTTTATGCTTCTAACCTAAAATCTTCATGAACCCAAGCAAAACCTAAACTCATAGTATTGAATATCACTTGGGTGAATTGATCATATTTCTATATTATTGATTTTTTGTGTAGTTTAGTTTGGGTTATTAAATTATGAAATCATTATGTAATAATCATTTTTAGGCTGTCATAGATTGATATATTAATATAGAATTGATTTAGATTCATTATGTATAATGATTTTTGGATTGAATTGGTGATCATGACAATGGGAAAGGGACTTTGGGTATTGTGTTTGTTGATTTGGTTATGGATTGAAGTTGTGAGAGTCGATTGGTGGTATGCTTCCCTAAATATATTTATATTATGTAATTTAGGTCTTAAATTATGTTTATGATTTGTATGGTCCACTTATGGTGGCGGTGCAATGTGCTATACTTCTAAATTATGCAGCGTCGTCACCGTTACATTACGAACTATGATGAACATACCCTTGTCGGCATTACTTGATATATTGTGACAGTTTTTGTAGTTGATTTATGTGAAGTATGATCATATCTATCTACATATGAGTAAGGAGAAAACATGTTCTCTCAGATTGATATTATGTGATCATGCTAGACTATTACTATGTCCTTATGTTTGTAGTCCAAGGGTTGATGCATGATTCTTCCTACTTGGATAAATGGGTCTTGTTATGGTTATATGGAAGGTTTTATTTTTCTTTATAGGGTGACCTATTGTTTACTTGGTTGTCCTTATGTGCTTAGTAATTGATATGTTATATATGATAAAGTGAAGTATTGATGTGTCTTGTTTTGGTAGACTTATGTCCCTTACTTGATACCTATTTAATGTGAATTTGAATTTTTGACTTAGTATGCTAAATCTCCTTAGTCTTGTATGTGTGATTGACATGTGGCCTTGGTGAGAAGGTCAATTATGTGGAACCTTCATCCAAGTTAAGAGGTTATAATATCTTTGAAGTTGAAAGTTGTAATGCTATCTTTCTTGTATAAATGGTGGACTTAGGGTTGATTAGATGAAACAGCATGAAATCATCCATAGGAAAGTCATTGATCTATCCTCTTAGACATTGTAGGTAGCCTTAGTGGACCCTCTTTTGTAAGGTGCAATGTGATTGAGTTATGAACTACATATAAAACCTCTTCATGTTCTCCTTTATTGAAATTACTTTGTGAGAAAAAAGGCTATCACCGAGTGAGTATGCTTAGGCAGTTTCTATAATTAAGATTACCTTAGATAACGATGAAACCCTCGATATTCCATAACCATGTGCCTACATGGGTTGTGTCCTCGTTCTACCATTAGCAGGTAAAACAAACCTCAATCGGAGTAGGGCTTCATGATTAAAAATTTCGTGCATAAGTACTACGGTCTATGTTATTCCATATTCTCATCATATGGGATACCTACTAATGTTGGAGAAGTTCTATGAAGTTTAGGTAGTGGTATGAGACAATATCTAGACATTGCACGATTAGGCTTTGAAGATGTTAGTGAGTGAGTCTATAGGTCTTCTCCAAGACTATTACTTGAATTTCCTCAATTGTTGAATGTCTCTTAATTAAATTGTTAATGTAATGACTTAAGTTAGAAGGTATGATAATAAATAAGTACTTATTAAGAGTATCTTTAAGGATTGCCTAGCTAACGTGTGGAGGGGGCATAAGAATGGTCTCTTCATCTCTTACCTCGGGAAGTCTTAAGAATAACTCTCGATAGGAAAGTTATGAATGAAGTGAGAATGATCTTATCTTAGGTAGTCTAAAGGATCTCTTAGGTGTGTGTGAAGGATTGTATGGGCGATCTCCTCAAAACTCACTCAAGTGATCCTTAGAATCATCTTTGGTAGGAGGATTTCATGTTTATGTGTTTCGATATATTATTGATGCTATAATGTAATGTCTGACTTTCATATGAAGTTATAGTGAAGTCACTGTAATGCTTACTCTAATGTTACCGTAAATATATGTAATTTTGATATAAATTGAATTTGACTAGTAAAGTGTTCTGAATGTGATATTTGGTGTTTAAATGTAATTGTTATGCTTAATATGCAAGGTTTTAAACAAAAAGTGCATGTTTCTCATAAGTATACGTTTCTTGTGATTTTATGCATTATGTCATACTTAGTACATGTATTATACTAATAACTTACCTTTTGTGTATCTCTAAAGGTGTGGCTAGCAAATGAGAGGTGTCTTGAAGCAATCTTCAAATCTAGTAACCGTTCAAGCAAAGTTAGGGTATGTCCTTACTCTATTCGATGACATCAACAAATTTAGACTTCTTTATTAAATATATTGTAATATATATGAGATTTCTATATTTCGACTATATGGGTCGTGGACCAAGTATTTCTTGAGTCTAAGGATGGCATATAATGAGACATAGTGTTTCTATTGTTTTAATATGAAAGATAATTTTAGATGTAATCGTGTCAAAAATATTAAATTCCACACTACTTTTCATACATGTATGTAATGAATGATGTCTAAAGGCTTGTACAAGTCCTCCGTGAGGTCAACTACGCCGTGTCCAACCCAGAGGTTGCCCTAACATCTAGGGTGTACTTGCGGGGGGTGACACTTTTCATTTTAATTATAATTTAGCTTCCGCATCAGTTTATTATCTTTAGTATGCTCATGATCTTACAAGTAAGATTAGCTTGGGATCGATCACTTGTTTTCACTACAAAAAAGGGTCCTTTTGTGCATTAAAATATGGATTTAGTGGCAATAACATTTATTGTGATACTCTATACCGGCTAATGAACTTTAGCCGGTTATGTTGGGGTCGACAAAGGCTTTTTTGGCCATTGTTGGAAATGTTGGTAAAGGGTAGCATAGATTGCCGCTATAAACAATTAGCTTTTACAGTAATTGATTGCAGCAATTATGTTGGATGCTAACGCTAATTCATACTATCTAACTATTATCTTTTAGCGTCCATTGATTTAGTCGACAAACCTATCTAAATAGACGCTAAAAGGTAGTACTTTTAATGTCAATTTTCATTTTGTGCCATAAAATCAAAGAGGTGAAATAATTTTTAGAGGGGCAATGCAATGATGAGGTTTCAAGATTTTGATTAATGGAAAACACCAAAATAAATAAAGAATTGCTTAAAAAGAGACGAAGACAATAAGATTCCCATCCACATTTCATAGTAAGAGAAGATATGAATCAAGAACAGTGAATAGTGAAGAAACTTAAATGTACAACTAGTTTGTGAAAAATCCAACTTTCTTGATTAACTCCCTATTTTCCTTTTATTTTCAAGAAAAATCACAACAACTCAAATTGTTTTAATCTTTTTTGTTTGTCTAGATAGGAGATCGGTTGATGCGTTTCCAGACTGCAATTACTAAGGATCATGAGTTCAAGAAGATGGAAAAGCATGATAGTATGTTAGCCACTGGAAGTCTGTAATAAAGCTTATTATTTATCATCAAGGCATACCATCCAATGTAACATACTCTATAGGTAAAAATGAATGACATACAAGGAGGCAAATACTGCATGTTCAGCCGGACAGAATGGCTGATAGTCAACCATAATGGCTGATATTCATTTATTTTTGTTCAACAAACACCAAGAATAGTGTCCAATGCAATTTTATCAACAACTAGTGATTTTTCTTATTGTCTTACCAAGAACAGAGAATCAGCTTCTTCTGGTTGTCCATTTCTAGCATACATGCATATCATTGATGTCAAAACAGTTGACTTATCATGGTCAAGTGGTAGATCATAAAAAAAAAATTTCAGCATAATCCGTTTTCCCACAGCAATGACATCTCAAGATGATTATTTCATTTTAAACTACACTTGACTATAAACACATGAATTAGTTCGCTTGTCTTCCTCTCTATCATTGGCCCACAAGCATTAAGAATGCTGGTCAATGTAAAATCATTCGACTCCATTCCTCCATCCAACATTCTATAAAACAACACAGTACCTTATACCCATCATGATCTTGACTAAATCCAGCCAAAGGAGAACTATTTGAAATATAATTTCTCTCAGACATGCTGTTAAAAATCTCCATGCCCAATCGACCAGTCCAAATTCCATGTATGACACAATCATTTCAGTCAAACTAAAGACGTCCTTCACAGGCATCCTCTCAAATACATCCACTACATTCTTCAACGTTCCACACTTGGTGTAAAATAGTATAAGTTCATTATTCACACTCAAAATCGCCATGTAATCCTCTATTAAAAGCATTACTGTGATGTTCATAGCCTTCTCTCACTGCAAACCAGCTAGAAGATGCAACCAAAAGTGTTGAAAGAGTAAAATTATCAGCTACACCAACCATTTATTCTCCGCAACTCATCATATAAAAAATGGAAATATACCAACCTAGCTATTGTGTCCAAGTGTCACATGTTCTAAAAGAAGTGAACTAGTTTGATGTTTCTTTTAACTAAAGATGTTTTGATCGTGCAGGTACTATTCAATACAATAACTCTCATTAACTCCCATATAAAGCTAAAAGATCATGACCACTGATATTAAAACAAATTCCAACCATTTGTTTCCAAAAGATAATACAAATGGAACCAGAAAGATAGTCTATACTTGTTGAAGAACTACAACTACTACTCTTAAAAATTGCGAGTTCAATTGGTGAACAACTCTATTATAAATAAAGACAAGAAATACTAGTAATGAAAACTCAAAGAATTGCATCCAATGTTAAATATGAGTAGTACTAGGAGGTAGAGTAATTTTAGCATTACTAGATATCCTTGATGATTGTGGTACTCCTTCTTGACCGCTATTATTGTTGGAAACCTGTAAGTATTAAGACATTAGTTAACTATCCTTTTATAGGATTAAAATTTCATCAAAAATTTCTAAGACTTGTAACATTTTTGTTAAACTCTGGGCTGTTCACTTTGAATTACATGATGAAGTTTTGTAAACCATCCCTTTGTGGGTCCAATTTCCAATTTACCAAAAAATTATGACCACTACTGGATTTACTATAGTAAAAACAGGAGGAATAACTCAGACCGAAGTGGGACAACGAAGTAGCTAGTATGGAGATGATGGAGACAAAATGCTCACTCACGTCAACGTCTATGTTAGTGTCATGGAATGTTAGAGGTTTTAATAATGTGGGAAACATCGAGAAATATAAGCTTTTAGTAGTAACTAAGAGGAACTTCCTTTCATATATTTAGGAGTACGTCTTAGTACTAAGTGATTGTCCGTGATACAATACAAACCATTTCTTGATAAAATACTAGGAAGGATCACTACTTGGACTGCTAAGCCACCAACATATGCAAGAAGACTTCAACTTATCAAAATGTCTTATTCTCCATCCAAATATTCTGTTACAAATCTTTTTTCTTCCCCAGAAGGTGCTTAAGATTACTACTACATGTAGAAAATTTCTACGTACCGAAAAAGCAGAGAATATCAAGAAATCACCTATAGCATGGGAACAACTCTATAAGCCAAGGGTGGCTGGTGGCTTCAATCTAATAAAAATCGAACAATGGAATAACGCTGATATAGATAAATTTTTATGGACTCTAAAACACAAGAGAAATAAATTATGGGTTCATGGCTTCCATTTAAAGGGTGGTCATGTTAGGTAGTGGAGCCTGATTAATTTTAGGTTTTCCTATTTATTCTCTATTTTAGGTTTTCCTATTTATTCTCTATTTTTAGGTTTTCTTATTTATTCTCTGTAACCAAAAATACTCTGATTTATTAATATAAATATACCTCACCGCCGTGGAAGTTTACTCACGGGGTTTTACCACGAAATATTGGATTTTCTCTTTCTCTCTCTAGATCTCTCATCTCTTTCTCTTGAAAGTTCTTGTGTTCTTCATTCATCTAGTGTGTGTGCGTGAATTCGATCCTAACAGCTGATGTCAGAGCTAAAGAGATTCAACACGATCACAGAAGATGGATAGTTCGAAGCTTGGAATCGAGAAGTTTGATGGATCCGATTTCAGTTTCTGGAAGATGCAGATCGAAGATTATCTGTACCAGAAAGATCTTCACGAACCGTTGACCGGGGTGAAGCCGGAATCTATGATAGAGGAGAAGTGGAAACTCAAGGATCGCCAGGCTCTAGGGTTGATCCGGTTGACTTTGTCAAGAAACGTGGCGTTCAACATTGTGAAGGAGAAGACTACGTCCGGTCTGTTGAAGGCACTGTCAAACATGTATGAAAAACCATCGGTTATGAACAAGGTATATTTGATGCGTAGATTGTTCAATTTACAGATGTCTGAAACTAGATCCGTTTCTGATCATATAAACGAGTTCAATATGATTGTGAGTCAACTCAATTCTGTGAATATTAATTTCGAAGATGAAATTAAGGCGTTGATTTTGATGTCATCTCTGCCCGAGTCTTGGGATACTGTTGTTGCTGCGATTAGCAATTCCCGTGGATCTGAGAAACTGAAGTTTGATGAAATCCATGATGTTGTTCTTAGCGAAAGTATTCGCAAACGAGAAGTGGGAGATTCATCGGGCAGTGCTCTCAGCGTTGATCGAAGGGGGAGAAGTAAGACGAAAGGCCAAAATCAACATGGTCGATCAAAATCAAAGAATCGAGGAAAATCACTGAACAGATCAAACGTGACTTGTTGGAACTGTGGAGAAAAAGGGCACTTTCGGACGAACTGAACAAAGCCAAAGAAGAAACAGAATCAGAAATTTGGAGATGACAATGATTCTGTAAATTCAGCAGAGGACATTGGGGACGCTCTAATCCTTTGGGTGAACAGCCCGGTTGAATCATGGATTTTGGATTCTGGTGCATCTTTCCATTCGTCTCCAAGCAAGGAGTTGTTCCAAAACTTCAAATCTGGAAATTTTTGAAAAGTATATCTTGCTGACAATAAAGCCTTAGAGATTAAAGGAAAGGGGGATGCTTGCATTAAGACCAACTCAGGAAACCAGTGGACATTGGAGGATGTCAGATATATTCCTGGGATCAAGAAAAATCTGATCTCTGTTGGTCAGTTGGATAGAGCGGGATATGCAGCAGAGTTTGAAAAAGGTTCGTGGAAGATCGTGAAAGGTGCTATGGTAGTAGCTCGTGGCACCAAATCTGGAACCTTGTACACCACTGCAGGGTGTATCAACATGGCCTCTGTTGCTGAAGGTGCTTCCGGTTCATGTATGTGGCACAACAGACTTGGACACATGAGTACTAAAGGAATGAAGATGCTGGTTGCAAAAGGAGCATTAGAGGGTCGAAGTCTGTTGATATGGGTCTTTGCGAGAGTTGTATTATGGGCAAACAAAAAAGAGTAAGCTTCACAAAGACTCCTAGAGAGCCAAAGAAAGTGCGGTTGGAAATGGTCCATATAGATTTTTGGGGACCATCTCCAGTATCATCACTTGGAGGATCCAGATTCTATGTTACCTTCATTGATGATTTCAGCAGGAAGGTATGGGTTTACTTCTTGAAGCATAAGTCAGATGTGTTTGAAACTTTGAAGAAGTGGAAAGCTGAAGTTGGGAATCAGACCGGTTTGAAAGTCAAATGCCTAAGGTCTGACAATGGAGGAGAGTATGACAAATCAGAGTTCAAGACATTCTATGCAGTTGAGGGAATCAGATTGATGAGAACAGTTCCTGGTAAGGCAAGGAAGAATTGAATTGCTGAGAGGATGAACAGAACATTGAATGAGCGTTGCAAGGAGTATGAGGATACACAGTGGGCTGCCCAAAACACTTTGGGCGGATGCTGTGAGCACAGCTGCATACTTGATCAACAGGGGACCATCAGTTCCTTTAGGGTTCAAGATTCAAGATGAGGTGTGGACAGGAAAAGAACTCAAGTACTCACACTTGAGGACTTTTGGTTACACTGCTTATGTTCATATTGATCCAGAAAAGAGAGACAAGCTTGATGTCAAGGCTGTGAAGTGTTACTTCATAGGATATGGTTCTGATTTGTTTGGTTACAGGTTTTGGGATGACAAGAAAAGAAAGATCCTGAGACATTGTGACGTGACATTTGATGAGTATGTCATGTACAAGGACAGAGAGCAGAAGGTTCTAGAGATTACAAAGTAAGTGGGAGTTGAGGTTGAGTTGGAGAAGAGTAACCCCAGAGATGTCGAAGCAGATACTCAACCAACTCCTACTGAAGAATCTTAAGTGGAGCAAGTTACACCTGAGCAGGTGTTAAGGAGATCATCCAGATCCATCAGGGCACCAGATAGGTATTCACCTTCATTACACTATCTATTGCTAACTGATGAGGGGGAACCAGAGTCTTTTGATGAGGCCCTACAGGTGGAGGATTCGATCAAGTGGGAGCAAGCCATGGATGATGAGATGAGGTCACTTGAGAAGAACGACACATGGGTGTTGACTAAGTTACATGCAGGGAAGAGAGCTTTGCTGAACAAGTGGGTGTTCAGAATCAAGACTGAACCAGATGGCAAAAGAAGGTTCAAGGCTCTTTTAGTGGTTAAAGGATATTCACAAAGGAAAGGTATTGATTATGCTGAAATATTCTCTCCTATTGTGAAGTTAACCTCTATTCGAATTCTGTTGAGTATTGATGCATCGAAAATTTTGCATCTAGAGCAAATGGATGTAAAAACAGCGTTTTTACATAGAGATCTGGACAAAGAGATCTATATGCAGCAACCGGAAGGATTTGTGGTTCCAGGCAAGGAACACATGGTATGAAAGCTCACTAAGAGCTTGTATGGACTAAAGCAAGCACCAAGGCAGTGGTACAAGAAGTTTGACTCCTTCATGACCAAGAGTGGATTCTGCAAAGCTGAAAAGGATCCTTGTTGTTACTTCAAGAAATACACTGATTCATATGTCTTTCTACTCTTGTATGTGGATGATATGTTGATTGTAGGATCTAGTATGAGGGAGATTAACAATCTGAAGACAAGGTTTTCTGCAACGTTTGAGATGAAAGATTTGGGTCCAGCAAAGCAGATTTTGGGGATGAAGATTTCTCGGGATAGATCTACTGGCACTTTAAATCTATCTCAAGAGTTGTACATTGAGAAGGTGCTTAGCAGATTCAGGGTTAATGATGCTAAACCCAGGACTACTCCATTGGAAAATCACTTTAAATTGTCAAAGGAGCAGTCACCCAAGACTGCCGAGGAGCGTGATCACATGGCACTTGTTCCATATGCTTCAGCAGTTGGTAGTTTGATATATGTTATGGTTTGCACTATACCTGATATAGCACATGCAGTGGGAGTAGTTAGCAGGTACATGGTGAACCCTGGGAAAGAGCATTAGGAAGCTGTGAAGTGGCTTCTGAGATATCTGAGAGGTACATCCAGTACTTCACTTTGGTTTGGCAAAGGCAAGGTGAATATACACGGTTTTGTGGATGCTGATCTTGGTGGGGATGTTGACTCGAGCAAGAGTACATCCGGGTATATTTACACCATAGGTGGAACATCAGTGAGTTGGATGTCCAGGCTTCAGAAGTGTGTTTCTTTTTCATCTACTAAAGCTGAGTATGTGGCAATAGCTGAAGCTGGGAAAGAGATGATATGGCTGGCAGATTATCTTGAGGAATTGGGCAAGAAGCAGAGCGAGAAGATTCTTTACTCAGATAGCCAGAGTGCCATACAGTTGGTGAAAAATCCAGTCTATCATTCGAAGACAAAGCACATCAGAAGGCGATACCATTTCACTCGCAGGGCAGTGGAGGATGGTGATATGTGCTTGGAGAAGATAGAGGGTGCAAAGAACCCGGTATACATGTTGACGAAAGGTGTTGATGTTGGGAAACAGAGGTTATGTAAAACCTCGGTTGGTCTTCTGTAGTTGTTGCTACAGATGTTGCGGTGCGGTAAAGATGTTGATGATGAAGAGATTTTTTTTTTTGAGAATGTATTTTTTGGATGACTGAGTCAGTCTCCAAGTGGGAGAATTGTTAGGTAGTGGAGCCTGATTAATTTTAGGTTTTCCTATTTATTCCCTATTTTAGGTTTTCCTATTTATTCTTTATTTTAGGTTTTCCTATTTATTCTCTGTAACCAAAAATACTCTGATTTATTAATATAAATATACCTCACCGCCGTGGAAGTTTACTCATGGGGTTTTACCACGAAATTTTGGGTTTTCTCTTTCTCTCTCTAGATCTCTCATCTCTTTCTCTTGAAAGTTCTTGTGTTCTTCATTCATCTAGTGTGTGTGCGTGAATTCGATCCTAACAGTTCAATCTGGAACACGGACCAACCACAATCATCCTGGATCCTAAGGAAGATATTTAGAAGCAAAAATTATTGAGGCAGCTTGCTATTCTCTAATAAACGTCTAAAACAGAAAATTAGATGAACAACAAGAGTATTAAATAAATAATCAAGGACAAATTGTAAAGCTACCAGAAAATAGATCGAAAGGTTTAAAGTAATATTCGAGTTACGGATAATCTCAATAACAGAGAGCTCATAGATTCAAAACAAAAATTGTTGTACTAACATGAATCTAAATTACAGTGAATTGATGTAATCGATAAACTGGAAATTTCAAAAAAAGAGATCTTAGGTCGATTCAAAATGAAACAACGATTTCTTTGTACTTGCTCTTGTATTCACAATAGAACTTTCAAATGATACAGATGAACGAAATCCACCCGCCTTCATATGATAACAACCACACACCTTAATATAACAATCATTAACCTTAATGTATATTAACATATGAATCTATTCAATCAATTTCAATCAACATAGTAAAAGTCAGAGACCAGAAAAAGAAAGACATTACTTTTACGAATCTCAATCACTTATAAATTACATCCAATACAAAAATATTGATAAGCTTATCAAATATATTTTCTGTTTTCTTCTTAGTTAATACGTAAATATTGAATACTAAATCTCATAGAAAGTGAATAATAGGGTTAAATTCACAATGATAGAAACAGAGGACTGGGATCAGTGACCTACTGTCCTTAAACTTTGTTTTACATGGACCTATTTGCTGCGAGAAATCTATACCTGCTGGACGTCGCTGCTGGACAACACTGCTGCAACTTAATATATGCCGCTGGAAGATTGCTGCTATGAACGAATATGTGGTGATGGACGCCTCAACTCTAAGCGGATTGGAATGCAGAATCATGATGTCTAAGGAAGATATTGTTAGGAAAAATTTCCTTATTAGCAACGTTTTTAGGATTTTGTTTTTAGTAATGTTCTCCTTATTGCCTAGGATTTCTTTCATCTTTTATTTTTTCAGAATTTAGAGAATGGAGGGAAATAATTTAGAAAAAGTAGGAACTTTTAATTTTTTAAAAAAAAGAGGCTTTTACTAAAAGCATACTTTTTCCTGGCCATTATACATTAGCCACTACTGTATTGCCTCACATGATTACATTAGCAGCTGTTTTCTTATTGCCGCAAAATAATTGTCGCTAAAGTTCATTTTTGTACTTATGGTTCCTAGGTCCACTATCCGCGTCTTGGGAGTAACTTCACGCATGAAAGAAATGGAAAAACCCTTACCCACTACTAAACTGTTTTTCCCCTCTAAGAGAGTGTCATTCGGAAACTGAAACATGGCATCTCAAGTTCTATAATTGACTAAGGCATAACAAGCATGAATTCAGTCCATAAAAAATATTCGATAAAACTCTACCATATGTAACTCAATTAAATCAGTAATGGTACTCTTATGATTGAAGGTAACACATAAATCAGGATAGACTCTCTCTGCTAGAATGGATTCACCAACGGTTGTTGAAACACACAATGGTTACTAAGTTGCTGAGGAATAAAATACAAACTAATAGCAACATATGGAGTTACAAAAAGTAAACTCGCTCCTGGGTCTAGCAAACCATAAACAGTAATGTCAAAGACTTGAATTATATTAGTGACAAAATCTAGCTAATCCTCGTGCTCTTGGTGATTGTTGAGAGAATACAAGTGGTTTGATACTTCACCGATTCCGAAAGTAGCTCATCTAGTGCAGCCCTATCTTGTGGTGAAACTGATAAAGATTGGGCTCGACTTCCCCTACGATAGACACCGGAGTGGTTTCTACAACACTAGGCATAAGAAGGACGCTTGTTGTCTCCTTGCACCAAACTACTTTATGAATAGGCAAGTTTAACTCTAGAACTCTAACCATATTACCATACCCTTGTTCTTAGGTGCAGGTGCACTAGTAGATGATGGATCAGGACCTTTATGTTTCAATTGGATGTATGACCTCTTGTCATTACTCATCTGCTGCTCAAACCCATTCACTGTCTTAACTCTATTGTTCCTGAACTCCTCTTTGTCTCTTAGCTTTTCCTCCTCTACCTGCTACACATACATCATAAACACTGAAATGTAAAAGTCCCAAATAAGCATTGCTTCCCGGATCTCTTTGCTTTAAGAACAACCCAATCTAGCAAGAAACAAACTCCTACAACTTTTTATGGCTTGAACCATTTCTGGAGTATAACGAGATAGTTGAGTGAACTTCAACCCATACGCATGCACACTGAGGGAATCCTATTTTAGTGTAAGAAAATCTTGTACCTTACACTCTTTCAATTCCCGGGGAAAGAAACACCCCTAAAAAGCCTCTTCAAAAAAGGCACAACTCAAATGTGGCTAATCATTGTCTCTACTATCCTTCCTCTAGTCAAACTAATATCTAGCAACATTTTTCAGTTTATATGAACCCAACTCAACTCTCTCAGCATCCGCAACATGCATGACCTCAAACACCATCTTAAATTCCTTGTTGAAATTTTCAGGAAACTCAGTAGTTCTTGAATCGGTGACACTTGGAGGATTCATCTTCAAAAACTGACAAATCCCTGAAGTGTCTCTCCTCGGTTTTGCTCGATATTGTTACTCACCGCTTGTCTTAACATCCTGTTATCCTCACGGAACTTAGTGTTGATAACTTGCCCTTGATGTTGCTCTTCAGGTGCATTGTGTAACTCTGGTTCCTCTAAATGCCTCCTATATTGATGACATCTATATGATCTTCGTGGAGGCATGGTTATCTGAAACACGCGTAAGCATGAATCAAAGAGAAACTTCTTGGAGATAAACTGTAACGCACAAAAAAGTCTGAAAGAAGTGAAGGAATTCGTAAATGTTGCAGCCTACTAAATATATATGCGGCGCATTTCACACCGATAACTAGGACTCTATAGACATGGCTTCATAGACTCGCTAAGACTCTTTTATGTGATCTGATAACGAGTTTTTCACATCTCAAGCGTACACCCTGGACATGGCCAGCACTCGAAGATTATTGATGGCCTCGACCCTTGGTATGGCTTACTTACTGAGTGGAAGACTTAAACACAAGAGGTATAAATCATGAAATAACTAAAAAGAAAATAAGATAGCCAAACAGCAACTTAAGTCTTAAACGTATATAATGGAAACAAAAAGACAACAAACTAATATTATCTATTTATGAAGCCTCTAAAATTAAGAGGGATGTTGAGATAGGACCCCCAATCATCCTAACAAGTGAAAACTAAAATTAGTAAATGAATGATAAAGATATCCTCCGGAATAAACGGAGTCTCACCAACTGACTTTAAGTTGCTAAATGGATCAACAGTCGCATGATGATCCTAGTTACCTGGAATTAAAATATGAAACAATGCTAGCAAACTAGGATCAATAAATTGAATATACGAGTATGCAAGTTTGAATGCTAAAATAACTTATGCTTGAAAAGAGATAGAAGGAATACATACCTTAGCTCTGCTCATCTCATGAATAACATAACTCAGTATAACTACGTTATTTCAATATAAATCAATTGAAAAGCATGTGCAATATAAAGAAAGGTTGTTTGAAAACATGTTATAAATTCATAATGTATAAAAGAATACAATTAACTATAAGATGTATGTAAACATGCAAATAAATTTATGTATATAAATCAATATAATTAACTTCTGTGGGTGTTTCTCCAATCGACAAGCATCACTCAAGATTTATAGTCCTGATAAATTGATCTATCTAATGCTGGTAGCTCATCTAATACCCGACCGAAGGTATAAGACCTGAACTGCCTAATGGGTCCATGAGTATATTGTGAAGATGTTTCATCTAAAAAGTATGACCCTTTTCTACCATTGGTAATTACATGGTTTTATGGAGATGTGAGTTATATAAAATCATGCTCATCCCCAATTTGATGCTCAATACTTCTCCAAAAATATATTGGCTCTTATGTTTTTAAAATATATTTCTTCTGCCATTTGAGATTAGTGCTCAAAAACATAGCTCAAAGGTTATCTTGAAAATCTCAGTTTCACGGCTTGCTTCATTTTATAAAGCTATAACTCTTTTCTGAAAACTAGCCCGAAGTCTCTTTTGAAAACTCAGTTTCCCTTTCTGTATGTGAAAAACAGTTCTTTTAAAAAAATTTGGGAATACATAGTCGCCATATATTTCTATGAAGGAATAAATTCAACTCTTTTCTCTTTAGTTAGTTTAAAACAAAGTTAAAAACATTGTTAAACACTCTTGAAAACTTTTAAGAATTTAGCTTTGACTGGCGTGAACAGGCGTGCATGGCTCTCTAAGAGGCATAGGGCATCAGGCCCCAAACTTCAAAGGCCATGTTGTGGCACAATGGCTAGCGCGGAGCCTCAAGGCTATACAGACAGAGAATGTCCTCTGGGGCTATGGGAGGCACGGAGCCCAGCCCCTGTACCCAGGTGTTCTCGACTTTTTGATTTTGTTTTCACTATCTTAATCCTCTAAACTTCCATGGTTCTTTTCCTAATAACTTAGGATCATTAATATTCTCAATAACTAATCTATTTTGCTCGAAAAACAACCCAAAAACACGAATAAAATCAAAAGTAGGCATTCGACAACTTTCTTTAACAAACAAGAATTCTACAATCTTTTTCAAGAACTTCACGTATTAACTTGTAAACTACTCGCCAATCGGTGAATTAAAACATGTTTGGTGTGTGGGTGAACTGAACCAACACTTAATGATCTCACATACATTGATAGGGATCACCCCAGAAGAATTCCACTCGTAATTCTTGCCGTTCTTGGCGAATCCTTGACTTTTCTCTACCTTCATCTTCGTTTCTCTCTTCTCTAAGCCCTACGCGTAATTATTATTTTTCCAAACATAACTAAATTAAGTTTTTACCCCAATAAATCCCTAAAATGAAATTAATTAAATTAGGTAAGGAAAAGACAATTTTTTCCTTCCCAAATTCGAATTGGACTTTCCTTAATCCAACAACCCAACTTCAAAAAGGCATAACTCACTAATACAATATCTAAATCACTCAAACTCGGTGGCGCTGGAAAGATTATTCTAAGGAATTGGCAACAATATCTTGAAATGGTACTAACTCATCCTTATCTAGGAATTATGGTCATTTGAAAATGACCAGAACTCACTTTTCTAACTTAGACAAATTTCCCGATTGTTCTTATTCTTTCCAAAAATAATTATTTCAAGATTTCAACTTCTTTTCTAGTCATTTCTAGTTATGAGATGTTACAACATCTCCCCCTAAGGAATATTTGTCTTCGAATGAAGTTACTCTTACTAGAGTTAGGGTAGCAATATAAAGTTCACAATCTCAAAGACAAACACATGCATTATTCTACTCCTATTCTTAGTCATATTTTCCCATAAACATGTTAGTCCGCTCATCAAGGAAAGGTATATTTCCATAGATGATAGTCTAAAAAACTCTAGTCCATAATTTTTGTACAAATACGTGAGTTTCTGCATTTTGTTAAACAATATATTTTTCTTAAGAAACTTACTAACCAAATGTTCTTCTACAAAAACTAGTTTTATTGTAGAACCTTTAATCAAATTTTATATACACGTATAACTTACAGTAAAATGATCACCACATTTTGTAGCTCATAAGTAAAAGAAACTAAAGCAAAAAATTATTGTCTTGCATTTTAATTTTAATATATACAATTATACATATATATAAAAATATACACTAAAGTAACTTTAAAATACTCAATTCAAAAATCAAAACTTGACATTTGAAATTTCAAGTTTACATTACTTTAAAATATTTAAAATACAAATTTAAACTTCTCAAATTTGAAATTTAAAACTTGAAACTTGAAATTTGAAACATGAAGCTTGAAATTTGAAAATTGAAACTTGAAATTTGAAAATTTAATTTGAAATTTGAAATTTGAAAGTATAAAGTTAAATTTTAAATTTATTAGCTAAAAACATATAATTTCAATACAAATAAATAAGTATTTAATAATAAAAAATCCCCTGTCTCGTCCCGTATATATAGTGGGACGGGATGGGACATATTTTTGTCCCCACAATCCCGCGACTGGAAAAATCCCCCCATCGCCGTCACCGGTCCCATCGCGTCCCCCTTCTTCCCATCCCCCCATCCCTATCCCCTTGCCAGCCTTAGGGTGGGGGAGGGCTGGGGTGGGGGTGGGTGGGTGAGGGCTGGTAGGGTTGGGTTGGGTGGGGGGGCTGGTAGGGGTGATTTTGGGGCTGGTAAGGTGGGTTGGGTAAGGGAGGTTGGAAGAAAGTTTTGAAAAATATTTTCCTTAAGTTCTGAAGGGAAGTAATTTTCCTTAAATTTGACAAAAAATGAGTTTATTTGGAAAACATTTATCAAAACATTTGACTCAACCAAACATGAGAAATTTGGAAAACATTTTCCGGAAATTTTTTTTCCTTAATACCAAACACACTCTTGGTGATTAACATATTTTCAATATTCTCATTATCAATATACATTATATAGTTTACAATTGTTTGTCCATATTTAAGGGTCATGCAAATTAATCATCTCGACAAGCATATTCGATATAATTCTAATTTGAGTAATCTAGTAGCCCAAGATAAAATTTAAAAAAGAAATTGACAAAAGAGAGGGCCTTTTTACAAATCCCATCTCTAAAGCAATAATATAACTTATGTTATATGTTCACTCCAAAAAAGTTATATTCAACTTATATGATGTTATAATATCTCAAGTATCAACTTATACCTTTAGGGTCATAAGATAAGAAAATCAATCTCAAGATAAGGTTAAGGATTAACTTCATTTCATGTTTGGTACGAGGCATCAACTAACACATGAATATTTTATCCTACCATTTGTACCACACGATCAATGCACTTCATGCATTATATGATATAAGGAGCAACATGAGTCTCAAACTAAGAAAACAATTCTTACACCCCTATATTTGTTAACATTAACAACTTGGACTTCTCTCTTTCTCAACATATGCACTTTCATTTACAAAAACATTCAGGCATTTCAATGATTAGAAATAACACAGACATCTTGCACAAAAATAAAACATTGAACTACCATTTTCTTTAGAGGAACATATGGTTTAAGTCTAACCTTTTCATAACCATTTCTCTTGTTTTTTCTACCCCTGCTCCCTCTGACCCTTGTTTACTCGGAAGACCTGTTCTCTTAATTTTTTCTACCCTTCTCCCTCTATCCATTGTTTACTCAAAAGATAAAATGTCATATTAAGAAACTTCATAGCTGAAAATGTAGAACTAAGAGTAAGTCGAATAAAAAAAAGGATGCTGGGATAGTCATTCAAAGAGTCGACTACTTCTTAGAACCAATAGATTAAAACAGACCTTGCACTACGAAAATAACGTAAACATCAAGTGTATAAGTGAGGAATTGCTAAAGTAAATAAAAAAAATATCAACCCAACAAAATAGTTAAAAAAAATGACCATAGATATTCAACAAAGGAGTATCCTGAAAGTTTAAACTCGAACAACATACTTATATTGCACTCTACTGGCAATGATAAAAGGAAAATATAATCACTGCAGAGCTTTTTAAGATTCAAATTTAAACTTTCAATCAGATTAATGCTTACCAGCAAGATATCGAGCATGTTGATAGTCCTAATGTGTGACTATCCTTCTACTTTGGAAAAGTGAATTGCTTAATAAAACTAGTAAATAATAATTTAAAAAAAGCAATAGTTAAATTTTATTCTCCGACCTAATAATACATGTAGAATTTACTATGTTGTTAAATGGAAGGAGGCAATAACATATAGGTGGACTATCTTCATTTGAAGTAGATGTAATTGAAAGAATTTACAAATATTACGCATGAACGGAAAATATGTTCAAAGATAATGATTTCATAAATTTCTCCTTCGATAATATTGTCTTCAATCTTTCTTGAAAGTTGAAAATCACTCCTGCTTTGGGCAGGGTCAAAAAAATAAAAAATTCATCAGAAAAAATAGAAGACAATATAATTCGTGAATAGTTCAGTATAGCAGCTTACACTAAACCAATAAAATCCAAAAAAAGTTTATATTAATATGAATCTTCAAAATTGAAGAGTCACACCTTGTAGAAAATCTGCAAGGAAGAAAAATAAAAAAAACTTTTAGTTGGTTCAAGCATACTATCAAACACCTTTGTTGCATTAATTTTTAAATTAAATTAACTTAGCTTTCCATTAGAAAAATAAAAAGAGGAGGAAAGCCCTAAATAGGTCATTATCGTTAAGCTTGGATTCAAAATCATCCATAAAATTGCACCTGAATATAAAAATAAGTAGTATATGCATGTTGAAAATTTAATAGAAAACAACCCAAAAAGATAATGATTACATACAACAAAATCTTCAATAATAGAAAAATTCGAACGAAAAATCTTCACTATTAGATGGAAAAATTTGAAAACCATTAAAAAGAAAAAATATATAATTTTATAGAAACTTAGAAGAAATCAGTGGTTGGCAAATCAAGAAAATAAAATCTTCCTAAAAACTACACATGGTTTGATGAGAAAGAACTATAGTACAAGTACTAATACAAAAGTAAAAGATATTGAATAGCCAATCAGATTGGACAAAGTTTATAGTACAATTGGAAGTGCTATTGGTACAATTATTGATCATAATAGATAACAAACTAAATACCATGTAAAATTTGTAGTACTTTTGGTACAACTTGTATATGTTGTGTTAGTCCTTTAAAAGTGTCACTTCTAACTAAGAGTAAAGTAATAATATATACATAAACTTACTTAAATCATTCTTATCTGTATATATCTTTTAAAAGGTTTCATATAGATATTATTAATGCAAAATTACTAAAATAAGTTCACTTCAAATATAGATAATAATATCATGATTCAATTTATGTCAAACAAGCAAATAACATTTGTTAAACATATTATTTAAGAGAGTTTAATCGCAAAAAAAAAAATCATTCTCAAGTCTTTAGCATAAAAAAAAATCAAGCAATGAAAAAACAGTTCAAGATCAAATCCAAGTGGTGATATGATGATTATAAATAGGATATGCCTAAAAAATCATGCTACTGATTTTGGTGAGTGTTAGGTTATTAGCATTTTATTATTAATATTTAACATATTAAATTGCTTTATTTTGGAGTTATAAGAATGAACATTGGTAGGCATTTGTGTTTTAAACTACCAATTTAATCATGCTATTCATCTATGACTTGGTAGTCATGTAATACCATTATTTTTGGCTTTATTGGTTGAATTCATTGTAGAGATAAAAAGATTCCAATAAACATTGGAATGGATAACTTCTACATCATCCATTAGCATTGGCTAGCCGTCACTTTATTTCATTCTTAATTCCTCCATTACTCTTTGTAACCTATGTAACTCCCATTGTAACCTATGTAACTCCCATTGTAACCGATGAAACTCCTAAGGCCATTATCTTCACAATTCACTACCTCCATTATCTTCCTGTTCATATCTAGGAAGACTTCTTGTAGTATAAATAATGGTGGTCTTCATTTGGTTTGGAACACACAAAAACACAAGAGAAAACAAAGAGTGAAAAAGTTAGTCTAAAAAAGAGTTCTTATTAGTTGAAGGGAGGTGTTCTTTTTTGTGGAGCTTTGGACTCAACTCTTGTCCAGAGTTGTTGAGTTATACTTTGTGAAGGCTATTGTATCCTGGAGGGGACAAGTCAAAGAGGACTACTGCTGGACCGGTGAAAAAATTTGTTGCAGTGGGCTTGAATCTCCTTAAAGAGAGCGAGATATCCGCGCCTCAGCCTGAAGAGATTAATTTCTTCATTTTATTTTCAATTGTAATCTTGCAATTTTATTATCTTTTAAGTTTTTTCACTAACAATTTTAAGGAGAATCAAATATGGCTACAATTGAGAAAATTGCGGATGTCAAGATGGGAGATCTTAACAAGCCATTTCGGTTCAATGGTAACCATTTCAAGAGATGGAAGGGTAAAGTATTTTTCTATTTAAGTATTCTCAATTTTTCTTATGTATTAACTCAGAAGAATCCAAATAAAGAAGACATCACCACTATGAATGATGATGAAACTATTTGTCATCTAGAGAAAATGGAAAAGTACGATGGTGATTCCTATAAGTGTCGGTATTATCTTCTTAATTGTCTATCTGATAATTTTTATGATTATTATGATAGAACTTACTCTAGTGCAAAGAAAATTTGGAAGGCATTGCAGAGTAAGTATGATACCGAAGAGGCTGGAGCGAAAAAATATGCAGCAAGTAGATTTTTTCGTTTCCAAATGGTGGACAACAAATCAGTGGTAGATCAAGCTCAAGACTTCATCATGGTTGTTGGAGAGCTTAGGTCCGAAGAGGTTAAAATTGGAGATAACCTTATTGTTTGTGGCACAGTGGATAAACATCCACCATCTTGGAAGGAATTTCAAAAAACTATCCGCCACAAACAAAAGGAAACCTCTCTTGAAACCTTGATAATGAAAATCCGCATGGAAGAAGAAGCATGGGGCCAAGATGCACTTTTACAAACAGAAGAGAACAACATCACATCGAAGGTAAATTTAATTAATTCGAATAATGCTGCTCCTGAAACTCACAAAAATACTTCTTCAAAGCCTAAGAATAAAAAATTCAAGAAAAATAATGGTAGACCTCCCAAGAAAAATAATGGTGAAAATCACCAAGCACAAAATCAACAAGTTCAAGAAAAGGGATCATGCTTTGTTTGTGGCAAGAGTGGGCATATTGCTCGATTTTGCAGATTCCGGAAACGTGGTCCTAACCCTCAGGCAAACGTTACCGAAGAACCTTTTGTGGCGGTGATTACCGACAAAAACATGGTTGAGAATGTTGATGGATGGTTGGCTGATTCTGGTGCAAACCGTCATGTCTGTTATGACAAAGAATGGTTTAGAAAATATACTCATTTTGAGGAAACCAAAACCATCATGTTTGGTGATGCTCACACTACTCAAGTGCTTGGAAAGGGAGATGTTGAATTGTGTTTTACTTCTGGAAGGATATTAACATTGAAACATGTACTTTATATTCCTTCTATGAGAAAAAAATTGATGTCTAGTTTTCTTCTTAATAAAGCAGACTTTAAACAGATTATGGAATCTGATCAATATGTAATAGTGAAGAAAGGTATTTTTGTGGGGAAGAGGTATGCATGTGATGGGATGTTTAAGTTGAATGTTTAAATGAATAAAATTTCTACTTTTGTTTATATGCTTTCTTCTACTAATTTTTGGCATGTTCGTTTGTGTCATATTAATGATCGTTATGTTGGAATCATGAGTAGTTTAGGATTAATCCCAATGGTTAAAGAGAATTTTGAAAAGTATGAGGCTTGTAGTAAAACCAAGATCACTAAAAGGCCTCATTTTCAAGTTGAAAGAAAAACTGATTTGTTAGAATTAGTTCATACTGATATTTGTGAACTTGGTGGAATTATAACTCGTGGACGTAATGTAACGACCTGTTTAGTCGTTTTGAGCAGTAGAGTTTATTTCTGGTAATAGTTGTCTGGGTCGACGGATCCCACGACGGACCGTCATGGGTACGACGGACCGTCGAGGGGGTCTCGTTCCAAAACACTTAGACTCTGGAAATTTGGGTACTAAGATCAACTCTCTGAACTTCACGACGGACTGGCAGGACGGACCGTCATTTGCACGACGCACCGTCACAAATCTTTCCACAGAAATAACTCTCTGAACTTTGTGACGGACCTGCAGTACGGACCGTCACAGTCATGACGGACCGTCACAGGCTGCATAACCCTGACTGGGTCGGATTTCTGTTAAAAGTTTTTAAGGGGTGTTTTGGACTATTCCTGCTTATGATTATAAAGTTAGTGGTTTAATGTTAATAATTCAATTACTTGGGGGTTAAAGGAGATAACCTTGAAATAAATAGTGGGTTACTTTTACCATCTTTTATACTTAATTAGATGATAATTAGGGTAAAAGAAAAGATTTTGAATAAGGAAAAATAGAAAAAGCAAAGAAAAGAAGAGAGAAACGAGCGAGAGAAAGAGAAGAACGCAGAGGAAAGCAAAGGTTTTGGGGGATAGCTTGCTTGATCACGATCCTTCGGTGGAGGTAGGTTATGGTTTATGTTATTTCATAGTAAACCCTTAATAGCGAATGATATGTATTGGGTAGTATTGTAAAGTCTTCTATATGCTTAATTGTGTGCTTGCATGATGTGATTATGTAATTGTAATGGATTGGAAAGATGAGGCTGTGAATCTTAAACCTTAAATCCACTTTGTTAATGATGATGTCTTGGTATAAAAGAAGGCTTGATGAACTAAAAGAATGAGATTAGGGGATCGGGTGTCACGAACCGACACGTAGAATTAGGGGATCGGAGTGTATGTACCGACACCAGGAATTAAGGGATCGGGTGTCACGAACCGACACGTAGTAGTAGGGGATCGGAGTGTCACGTTCCGACACCAGGATAATAAAGAGAATGAATCTTTAGGGGATCGGAGTGTCATGTTCCGACACCGGGATGATAAAGAGAATGAATCTTTAGGGGATCGGAGTGTCACGTTCCGACACCAGGATGATAAAGAGAATGAATCTTGAATTATGTTAATATACTCAATTTAAAGAACCTATTTCCCAAATGAGTATGATGTGGAGGCTTGAGTCCTCATGGATGCGCTTGTTGTTGTTGTTAATGGTTCTTATACTTGTTGATTGTCACCTGTTAAGTACTATGGCAGATTTTATATTATTATTCGATATATATTACTTTCTATTTTGAGTTGGCCGATGATACCTACTCAGTACGTGTTCCTTGTACTGACCCCTACTTGTATGTTTCTCTTTGTTATTTGTGGAGTGCAGCAAACGTACCATCGACTTCGAATCTTCCTCAACTCTAGTCAGTCTTCATCGCGTCAGATTTCAGGGTGAGCTATTGTTCCTAGCTCGGACTGGATTCTCTCTCATTCAGGTCTTGATGTCCTTGAAGTTCGGACATGGACCATCTGTTTACTTAATTTAGCTTCCTAGACACTCTTAGATTTAGTAATTTGAGGATAGAATGTTCTTGTGGTGATGACTTCCAGATTTGGAAATAATAAGTATTAAATTTTAGAAGTTATTTATTGGTTATAGTAATGAGTTTTAAGTCTTCCGCATTATTTTCTGTTTATTATGGTTGAAATGTTGGGGTTTAGATTGGTTGGTTCGCTCACATAGGAGGGTAAGTGTGGGTGCCACTCGCGGCTCGTTTTGGGTCGTGACAGGTAATAGATATTTTATCACTTTTATTGATGATTTTTCTAAGTTTACATATGTGTACTTGATGAAAAATAAAAGTGATGCTTTCGAAAATTTCAAAACTTATCTCAATGAGGTTGAAAATCAATTTGGAAGAAAAATAAAAAGAATTAGAAGTGATAGAGGTTGTGAATATGCATCAAATGAGTTTAATTCTTTTGTTAGATAATTGGGAATAATTCATGAGACTACTTCTTCTTACTCTCCTTCGTCTAATGGAGTAGCAGAAAGGAAAAATAGAACTTTGGTTGAATTGACTAATGCCATGCTTATTGAGTCACATGCACCTTTAAATTTTTAAGGTGAGCTTAACTGCTTGTTATGTGTTGAATCGTGTGCCTCATAAAAGTCTAAATTGACACCTTTTGAATTGTGTAAAGGTTACAAGCCAAGTTTGGGATATCTAAGAGTTTGGGGTTGTCTAGCCTTTGTGAGGCTAATGGATCCCAAGATTACAAAGTTGAGTAATAAAGTTACTACTTGTGATTTTCTTGGTTACGCTTGAAATAGTACAGCCTATAGATTTTTTAATCTTGAAGTAGTATTGTAATAGAATCTGGTGATGCTATTTTTCATGAAAATAAATTTCCTTTTGATACTAAAAATAGTGGGGGTCAAAGGACTGAACAAAATATTTTGTGATTACCTAGTTCTTCTACTTCAACTTTGAAAAATAAAGAAGTTGGTGATTTTGAGTTAAGAAGAAGTAAAAGAGCTAGAGTAGAAAAATATTTTGGTCCTGATTTTTATGTGTTTTATATTAAAAATGACCCTCTAACTTTGAAGGAAGCATTATCTTAACATGATTCTATTTTTTTTTGAAAGAGGCTGTAAATGATGAAATGAAATCTCTAATTTCTAATAAAACTTGAAAGTTAGTTGATTTACCACCTGGTTGTAAAACAATTGGTTGCAAATGAGTCTTAAGGAAAAAGTTTAAACCGGATGGTTATATTGATAAATATAAGGCTAGGCTAGTTGCAAAAGGTTTTAAACAACTAGAAGTCCTAGAATTTTTTGATACTTTTTCTCCGGTAACAAGAATTACATCCGTTAGACTTTTAGTTTCTATGACTGCAATTTTTGATTTGCAAATTCATCAAATGGATGTAAAAACTATTTTTCTAAATTGAGACCTAAATGAAGAAATTTATATGGACCAACCCGAGTGTTTTGTTGAAGCAGGCCAAGAAAAAAAAGTATGTAAACTTACTAAATCTCTGTATGGCTTGAAACAGGCACCAAAGCAATGGCATGAAAAGTTTGATTCGTGCATGATTGAAAATGGATTTAAAACAAATTAGTGTGATAAGTGCATATATCATAAGTCTTGGAATAATTCACATGTGATCATTTGCCTATATGTTGATGATTTGTTGATCTTTGGCTCTAACATGAATGTTATTGATGAAGCTAAAATGTTCTTAGAAGCCATTTTGATATGAAAGATCTTGATGAGGCAAATTTTATTCTTGGAATAAAAATAATAAGAACATGTGAGGGGATTTTCCTTGACCAGTCACATTATGTTGAGAAAATTTTGAAAAAATATAACTTTTATGATTGCAAGCATGTTGCTACTTCTTTTGATTCAAGTGTTCACTTATTTCCTGTTGAAAGTGAAAATGGTGTAATAAATCAAAAGGAATATGCTAGTATAATTGGAAGTTTGAGATATGTGACTGGTTGCACTAGGCCTGATATTGCATATGCAGTAGGTGTACTTGGCAAGTTTACAAGCAAGCCATGTAATGAACATTGGCATGCTATAACAAGAGTTATGAGATATTTAATTGGAACGAAAAATTGTGGTTTGTTCTTTAAAAAATATTCTGCTGTACTTGAAGGCTTTTGTGATGCAGATTGGAACACTTTGTCTGGTGATTCCTGTTTTACAACTGGTTATGTCTTTACTTTAGGTGGTGGTGTTGTTTGTTGGAGATCAAAAAAGCAAACTATAATTGTCAACTCTACCATGGAGGCTGAACTAATTGTTTTAGATTCAGCTAGTGAGGAAGCGAATTGCTTAAGAGATTTATTGTTTCAAATTCCTTATTTTGAAAAACCAATTCCTCCTATTTTAATTCATTGTGATAGCACCGCTGCAATTGGTAGAGTTCAAAACCGTTATTACAACGGTAAATCCAGACCTATAAGGAGGAAACACAGTAATGTAAGATCGTATTTGACAAATGGTACCATTAATGTTGATTATCTCAAATCTTTTGATAATCTTGCAGACCCTCTTACAAAGGTCTTAACAAGAGAAAAGGTCTGGAGCACATCGAGGGGGATGGGATTGAAGCCTATAAATCCTTGAGTCATATATGAGGAAACCCAACCTGGGGACTAGAGATCCTATAACCAGGTTCAAAGGGAAAAACTAATCATATGATGACTTGTTGTGAAAAATACACTATTTTTTCCCTCCCTATGATGTGAGTGCATTGTTTCCTGTAGTTTGTGAAGGTTGAGTTGATAAAACTCTTAATGAATATCTATAGACGTATCGGTGGAGTTTTAATCTTGCAGGATCACTCTCGACAGATTTCACCAATGTGATGTGTGGAAGTAGGTCGTTTCCTATGAGAATGGGCCTTATTCTCAAATGCACTCATGAAACCGGGATAGCACATGGCCATAATGTGCTGGCTGTTAAAGCTCATGTCAACACCTTGATTATTATGTGTGAGCAGTGATATTTTATTTCCCTTAAGCAGTCATAGTTCAAGTCTGAAACCACTACGAGTCTGGACAAAAAGTTATTGTTTCACTAAGTGGAGGTTCAATACAGAGGACACCTTCATTATGCATAGTAGTCTTCCTTCAACTAATATACTCTCTTATCTAAATATTAAAATGAGTGGGGGATTGTTAGGTTATTAGCATTTTAATATTAATATTTAACATATTAAATTGCTTTATTTTGGAGTTATAAGAATGAACATTGGTAGGCATTTGTGTTTTAAACTACCAATTTAATCATGCTATTCATCTTTGACTTGTTAGTCATGTAATGCCATTACTTTTGGCTTTATTGGTTGAATTCATTGTAGAGATAAAAAGATTCCAATAAACATTGGAATGGATAACTTCTACATCATCCATTAGCATTGGTTATCCATCACTTTATTTCATTCTTAATTCCTTCATTACTCTTTGTAACCTATGTAACTCCCATTGCAACTTTTGTAACCTATGTAACTCTCATTGTAACCTATGAAACTCGTAAGGCCATTATCTTCACTATTTACTACCTCCATTATCTTCCTATTCATTGCTAGGAAGACTTCTTGTAGTATAAATAGTGGTGGTCTTCATTTGGTTTGGGACACACAAAAACACAAGAGAAAACAAAGAGTGAAAAAGTTAGTCTAAAAGAGAGTTCTTATTAGTTGAAGGAAGGTGTTCATTTTTGTGGAGCTTTGGACTCAACTCTTGTCCTGAGTTGTTGAGTTATACTTTGTGAAGGATGTTGTATCCTAGAGGGGACAAGTTTAAGAGGACTACTCCTGGACCGGTGAAAACATTTGTTGCAGTGGGCTTGAATCTCCTTAAAGAGAGCGAGATATTCGCGCCTCAGTCTGAAGAGATTAATTTCTTCATTTTATTTTCAATTATAATCTTGCAATTTTATTATCTTGTAAGTTTTTTCCACTAACAGTGAGTATTCAGTTGATAGACATCGTGAATTTACGAAGAAAGGTGATGATGGAACTAAAGAAGAATATATTTGTGCTGATTGTGGGTGTTTTAGGAGTTTTTATCGAATGAATAGTCAGTCATTGTATAGCCATCCAATACTCCGATCTCGCTTCTTTTAGCCATACATTAATCCACATGGTGGTGGAAATGTGTCAGTTATTTTTCATCCTTTAATGACTCGACTTGTGCCAGAAGGCCCATTTTGTACTATTATCCCTGACATGATGAAATCTTTAGTTCATGAGAGATTTCTTGGTGACACTTGTTGGATTTATCACATTAGATGAATATTAGCTAAGAAACAATCTTTATTTTATTAGCATAAAGTTATGTTAATTAATCTCTAGTGTGTTTTTTTGTGTAACATTAGTAAAGAGAAAGAAGAATTAAAGTTGAATTTTAAAAGTTCTTTTTATTTAATGAATTGTGAGAGTTTTATTTTAATCTAGTTATTTAGTTACTTTATGAGTAAAACTGTGGCGTGCTTGATTATTTGTTTTTGCAATATTACGATAAAGGAAAAGAGGTTAAATGTGTGTGTTGACTATGAAATGAATATATTATAATGTTTTCTAGCTTTGTCTTCTATCCATTAAACTAGTATATGTATCCGTGCGATATGCGGATAACATAAACGAAAATAATTATGTCATATCTTATGCTCAAAGATATAATATACATTTTTCTATGTGAAGAAATTATTTTATATTATATTTATCAATATTATGTCTTGAAGAGGACGCGAATCTCTACACTCTTTAATGAGTGACCTATTTCCATTAATGAGTTACTCTTACGTAGCTGTTGTTGCGATTAGCCAAACAAATTTCTCGGCACTTCTTAACACATATTAGTAATAATATGCACATGTTAAGTACTTTCATCATCATCATATTATCCTCGTAATTTCATTTTTCATTTTTTCAAGTTTAATTTTGGCCTATAATATTGTCTTCCCCTTTTCTTTTAAAAATTAAAACATTTTTGAAATATTATCATTTACAGTTTTACCACCAATATAATCAATTGACATTTATTTTTGACAGTATAAACTAATAATGACTGCTTAAAATGATGATAATTTCAAATGAAAAAAAAACTAAATGAAATAAATTTTCATTTGAAAATTAATGTTTTGAAATTTGTATTGAAATAAAATTATAAGAGTATAGTAACTTTTGAAATAAATTTTTTATTTTTTATTTTTAAAAGTAATGTTGTTTTCTTCTAGTATAGATAATGTTTTTAAATGAAATGAAAAAAAGAAAGATAAAAGATTGATTATCTTTACTATTTTAAAACAATTAACTGTAATTACATGTGTTCTTGTCTCTTTTTTTTAAAATATATAATTTTGCAAAATTAAATTTTAAAAAAAAATTAAGGATTAAGTAAAATTTAAGTATAAACTTTTAGATTCTAATTTATATGTTTTTTAAGTGTAAAACAATTTAAAATGTTTATAGTAAGATAATTATATATGTATAATAGGAGATTCTGTTTTTTGTTTCAGTTTTTTCTTGAGTAATATGTAAAATTTAAATGTAATCTTTTAGATTCAAATTTATAAATATTTATAGAAAGATAGTTATAAGTATAAAAAAATAATTTATACTCACAAATATTACTAAAAAAATGAATAAGATATATACCTTTATATTTGGCCCATGCATTTAAATAACTTAGAGGGGTTACAACTAATATATCACGATTAGACAAAATCAGAAATACGAATAAGTTCTCGTCCTCGGCGTTGGAGAAGAATTCGTTGCGCAGGTAAAAGGATACCATCCTTATCTAGTTTTTTTCAAATTTTCGTTGAATAGTATTACACTTGAATTAGGTTGAATTGTATATAAATTTTTATTATATTGTTAATGTGGGGTTAAAGTACAGTTGTTAGTAGGATGTAAGTTTGTATCTGCAAAGGTATTTCTTTCTTATTGAGAAAATATAGTAAGTGGGACAAGGTTATAAGCCAGTCATTAGGCATTCATGCCAATAATAGCAATTGAAATGTATTCATTTTTTAGTTAGGCATTAAACAATACGTTTGCAAGGGGGTTACGTACATACTAATGCAGTTCGTAATCAGTTGTGTGAGGTCGATCCTTTTAAGTTAATTATTAAATTAAGGCTTAAGTTTAATATATGCAGATAGGTAATTAATTATAGGTGTATATTATATGATTTAACATTAAATTCTACTACATTTGGAGAGGTTAAAGTTAAGTTCTTGGCTTGAAATATAGCAAGTAAGAATATTTTGGTATATAAATTATATAAATATTTGGAGTTCGGTTAGAAATATGAGTGAATTTTAGGGTATATGATAGACATATGATAATTTGAATGTCTACAAAATCGCTTACTTATGCATGTTGCATCATTAGTAGATTGAAAACGCTTTGAAACTTTGCGAAAAGGAAAGAAAAACTCCTAAAAGATTCATGGCACGAGTTCGACATCTAAGGTATGTTAAGACTTTTTAGACTTGTTGAAGGATATTTTTCCTAATTAAATATTTCAAAAAAATGGAATAGACAAGGGGTAAGGGCGAAAGATGGGGGTCTCGTATCAATGGTGTGACAGGCATTGGTACGAGTATCAGTGTTATAAAAGGAAAAGTTACTACAACAAAATGTGAATTGTAATGTGAGAATGTCAAAGCATATGGCATTAGCTGATATATTATTGACTTGAAATTCATGTGGGATGGTGTTTTCTTTATTTCACCTGTATAGTTGTGATAATTGAGGTGGTTTTGTATTATGTTGATATTGATTGATTGAGATGCATCATCATCCCCTTATATTGAAATAATATGTGTACATGCAATTACATGAGACTGAGTATAAGTTGGGCACGTGGAGATCGTCCGTGTTGGGGATGGTGAGATGTTAAGATTGTAAATTGGGCACATGGAGACCGTCCATGCGGAAATTATTTGGTATTATGATAGTGTGTTGAGATCGTCGGCACAGACACGTGGAGATTCGTCCGTGTCGGTATATGGACCTCGCGAGTCCCCCATGGGTCATGAACTCTCGATGGATTTTTGAGGAGTATCATGTATATACGGTTGAGTGAGTATTGGGTATTCTGAGACATATCATTTCATGGTATCATATTGCATGGCATTTCATCACATCATTTATTCTTGATTATTATGTGTTTTGTTTGGTCGTTGGAAAGTACTTGATATTTGATTTAACTGTATTGATTAAACTTTAATAGTAAGTAATATATATATATATATATATATATATATATATATATATATATATATATATATATATATATACTTGTATAATTTAAGAATTTATTTGTCTTATATAAACTCCCGTCACTACTTCTTCGTTGTCGGTCAATGAGACATATTGGGTACACGTGGTTTCATGCTCATAAAACACTTGTTGCACTCTTTGTGGTGCAGATCCGATTCCGAGTAGGAGCACAACTCGTGGAGCAATTTGAGTTCGAGTTTTGAGTGTCTTGGTGTTGTGGTGAGCTGGTTGGCTTTTCTGTGGCCCACACCTTCCTCTATCTTTTACTTATTCTTTCATTTAGTATTCAGATAGGGTGCCCCTTATGTTAGATTGTCATTTTAATTTCAGACTTGCATCGTATTTTAGTTAGCTCTTGTACTTTTGACACCAATTTATGGGTAGTACATTTTTTTCAGTTTTCCGCATTCGTACTTATAAGGAACTTAGTGTTAGAGATTTTACAAATTGTTGCCTTTTCACTCATTAGTTAGTTAAGATAGTTAAAATATGTTGATTGGCTTACCTATTGGTTGGGAATATAAGTGCCATAACAACTCGTGATTTTCGGATCGTGACATATATTAAACCTGATTGTCATTTTCATGAATTAAATTTGATAAATTTTATGTTACCATTGAAGAAAAATTATATTTTTGCAATTCAAATTAAAAAAATTTAATACTTCTAACTTTAGTTCCAACAAAGAAATCTAATTATGTTGTTTTATTGATATATAAAATATACAATATAAAAAAATATATTATAATAACATAAATTTTTTTCAATTATAACTTAACTTTTGCATTGAATAAATTGAGTTCTTCCTTGCCTGAAAGAATTTAATAATAGTATTGTTACAAAATAAATCAAATATATTTAATTGTTCAACTATATTTAAGCACTGAAATACCTATTGATTATATTATAACTAGTGAATTTAATCGCGCTTCGCGCGGTGATAATTGTTTATATAGTTATCACTTATTAAAATTCAAACTTAAATCAAATCGATTGTTAATATTTGCTTTCCACTAAATTGTATCATTTGAAAGTGTGATATAATTTGAAGAAAGATTGATCTCTTGTATTACCTTATGTCATCAAATGACATAAAAATATATTTACTCTACTTGAGCATGTGAAAGTAAACAATAATATTTGATTTTTTTCACAGCATCTCTTTAATGAGTTTTGCTATATAATTTTTATCTTCCTTTTTTCTATATTTTTTAAAAAAAATTCTCTCTTTTTTTGTTGACTTTTTTTATCCATCGCCCTTTTACCATTTTGTTCATGAATTATTATTTTCTTGAGAGTTAAATTCTGAAAGAAAATGATGTTGGAAGTAAAAAATTTTATCTTTCAGTAAATTCACTTTGAAGTTGAATTTTAAAATTTTAAAAATCAATAAAAATATGTTTCACCTTTTCACTTTAAATTATTTATAATTCAAAAAACAAACTTTTATTTGTGCTCACAAAAAAAAATTAAACGATTAAAAATTTTGAAATAATTATTCTTTATAAAATTCACAATTTTCACACTAAACAACACATTAATGCTTGTTTTTTCTTCACCTTCATTTCAAAATAAATAAGTATCTCCACAAATAATATATTTTATTGATTACAACATTACAAATTAATAATTTTATCATATGGCTATTTTGTGGGTGTCTGTTCATCTACTATTTTGTCAATGAGTATTACTGTACCTTATCCTTTATATAATTATTTATTTTCTTAAAAGAAATCTTATATGACAAATGTTTGTAGCTTAAAAAGAGAAAAATGTTAATACCTGAAATTAAGTTATACTTCACCAAGAAAGTAATTATTTGGTAACACTAAATTAGTAGCATCCGAAGAGAAATCGGTTAAAGATATCGTAATTAATAATATATGTCGAATAATTAACTAAAATTTGAATGATTTTCAGTAGAGTCTTTTTCTTCTTTGCATGTGTTGTAAAATCAAACTTTGTCATCTTTAATTTTTCACCTCTCAAGAAAAGTTTTGAATCCTTTTACATGTGATAGTTGTCAATACTTTAACAATTTTAAAGTTTTTGATAATCAATAAAAAAAACCTTCAATCAACTTGATTTGAACCTGCTAACTTAATTTCTTTTGACCTTATGATTCATCGAATTATAATCATAAGTAATTTGAGAATTTAAAATGTTTTAAAAAAGTATGTGTAGAAAAAACTAATATTCATGGAACAAGATTCCTTTTTGTCAAAAAAAAAAATTATTCAAATTGATTAGTTCGTCATGTTCTTGAAATTAATAACATTCTACATTTTGTAAATTCTAACAATTTATCATCAAATTGTCTTTATGTGTAATCTAACTCTAAAAAAAATATGGCATGCTAACAATCCAACTGAAAGCAAGGTATATAAATTAAGAAAGCTACATTAGGAAAGTATACACATCTGATCTATGTATAGCACAAAATAATAGACTACGAAAAGACAAAAAATTAATTTAAAATGTATTTTTACTCATATATTAATATACAAATTCATAGCCATTATAAGTCTTTTTATTTAATAGATTGATTATATATTTAAAATTGAAAAAAAATGAAAAGTAAAAATAAAAATAATTATAATGGTAATATTACAAGAAAGTATGACATCAATTCGTCTATGTTTCACTTTATTTTATATATATATATTTCAACAGGTCTACACATTTAGTATTACAAAAATATGTAATAAGATATTTTTTAGTCAATAAGAATTATACCCAGATTAATCAATTCACAACTTTTCTTTAAATATATTGCATTTCAGTTCTTCAATTTTTTTTCCTTATCATTAATTCATCCATATCAGTAATGATCAACACTGAAAAAAGAAGAAGAATATGTCAGATTAACAATCTAATTAGGAGCAAATGAGTAAGCAAGCTACAACATAAAAATGATGAAAAAATTCCTTATCATCAAATTATCTATATCAGATCAATACCGTAAAAAAAAAATATGCTAGATTAACAATCAAATTAAAACCAAAATAGAGTAAGCAAGTTACTACATAAAAAGAAAAAAAAAATCCCAATCTATATAAGATATTTTTTAGTCAATAAAAATTATATCCAGATTAATCAATTTGCAACTTTTTTGAAATATATTACATTTCACGTTCTTCAAAATTTATTCCGTATCATCAAATCATCCATATCAGTAATGATCAACACTGAAAAAAGAAAAAGAATGTCAGATTAACAATCTAATTAGGAGCAAAATGAGTAAGCAAGCTATAATATAAAAAGGAAAAAAAATCCTTATCGTCAAACCATCTATATCAGATTAATACCATAAAAAAAAGTATATGCTAGATTAACAATCTAATTAAAAGCAAAATAAAGTAAGCAAGTTACAACATAAAAACAAAAAAGAAATCCAATCTATATATATAGCACAAAAACATAGACTATGGGAAGACACAAAATTAATTAACATATAATAACTCAAAAATTAATACATATTAAAAGTCATTACATGTACAAATTAAAAATAAGTAACAGTTGATTGAAAAAATGGAAGGGTAGATACATTCCTTTATAACAATTACACAACTTAAATTTGGAAGGAAGGATTAAATGTTTTAAATGCTTTAAATGCTCATAATGAGGGGAATTTTTTTTTAAACAGATTTTTAATAGAAAAAAGATGAAAAAATTTGAAAATTATGGAAAAATTGATAAATAGTAATACTGGCCATTGAGGCATGCCACATCAGCAAACTGAGATTCAGCTTTATATATATATATATATAGATTAGAGATGTATCAATATATTTATAGATAATCAAAGATCACTTGTAAATTAGTGATTATAAGGATATATCATAAAAAATCATGTAACTTGGTATTATTATATTAATTTGATAAGACATTTCTAATTTATCATTTTAATTTGTACGTATTTATCATTTTAATAAATGTAAGAGAAAAAATAATGTTAGTATCACACATTGAATAAGAAATAAAATAGAAAATAATAAAATTTAAAATTATCAAAGATTACTGTGAACACCTAATTTTTTACCAAAACATAATATATTTTGCACCAATTTAAAAAGGGTTATATTTAAAATAAAATAAAATAATAATAATAAATTATAAATTAATAAAAATTATAAGATCAATTATAGTTTAATAAAAAAAATTGATAAATAGAATTTGGGAATTTAAGTTATTTGTTAGTTATATCTAGTCTAAAAATAATAATAATGTATAAAATATTATGAAAAAGTATAGAAAAAGAAAAGAAAAGAGGAGTCCTAAAAATTTCAAATTTGTTTTACCTTGTCCTAATTATTCACAACTTCCTAACTTATTTTTCTAAAAAATCTCATCCCATCTATTTATTTTTTACTTTTTTACTTCTTTTGGACGATTTTTTATCAAAAAAGTTTACACAATTTTTTTCATTTATTTTTGTTTTTTTAATTTGTTATTATTATTATTTATTTATTTTATATCCTTATCTCAACCCCAATTTTCTCAACTAAATTTTAAATTTAATCCTTATCCCACTACACTACGTTCCTTTAAATTAGCACCAGATTCTCAAACAAAAAATATTATATAATTCCACGTTTAGTTGAAAAAAAAAACAGAGAGATATAGAGCAAACACAAAGAGAAGAAAAGTGAGTTATTCTTTTAAGAATTAGGTTAGAGTTAGAGGTTTTGCTCTTGTTTCCAAATTCGTGGATAACAGCTTGTTTTTGTAGTATGAAATTTCGCAGCGAGGTAACTATAAATTCTCGCGTGATTTAAATAATATTACTTCTATGAAAATTTGATTCCAATAGTATGAAATACTTTAAATCACATATATTATATTGATTATTGTTACGGTATTATTATTATTACGTTTTTTTAGATACATTTTACAATTTATGTCGCTTCATGATATTGAATTATTGAATTTAAATAGATTTATATATCTTTCCGTCTATTTTCACTTTAGAAGATTTTTGTTGAATTTATTGTAGATTTATTAGATCAGGATATAAAAATAATAATTAATAAATGATTTTTCAAAAAATAAATTATCTAAGTAGAATTGTAATTAAAAGGAGAAATAAATTTCATTTAGATATTATTATTATAAACTAATAATAACAATAATAATAATAATAATAATAATAATAAAAGTAAAAATTGAGAAATTATATAAAGAGTAGAAGATAATTTAAAAATAAAAAGAACGAAGCATGAATATATAATAATTAAAAAAAACATAACAGAATTTTTTTAAAACAGAAAAAAAAACGTAAAAAAAAAGATATTAAAACATAAAAAAAATTAAAAAAAGGAGAAGTAAAAATGAAAAAATACAAATATAAAATTAATAAAATAGAACATAAACAAACAAACAAAAACAACACAATTTACAAAAATAAATAAAAGAGTAACAAAATTATTATAAAAGAATTTGAAAAAAAAAAGACAAAATCTACAAAATAATAATAAAATAAAAATAATGAAAAAAAAGAAGAAGAGAGAAACAGATTTTACAGAAAACAAAAAAAAAATATATAAAATTTATAATAAAACAAAAACGTGCAGAAAAAAAAGAAGGAAAAAAAGCCTCTCAGTAGGATTCGAACCCAGATGAAGTTCTGACCATTTATCAGAGAAAAAAGAACGAACGGATCTTGTAGGATTCCCAAGAAATTCTTCGATTTCTTCCGGAAATAGATGATTAATCATCTGCTTCTCACGTTCCGTGAATAGCCAGGACATTGAGGAATATCCAGAAAGGCATTTCGGGAATCGACCTGATTCTATTTTCTTTTGATATCTCTGAACTAATTAAACCAATTTTTCAAAATTGGACAGATAAAGAGGGAGAATTCAAGATTCTAGAGTCTAGCGAAGAACAAACAAAAAGAGAAGAGAAAAAAGAAAAGGAAAGAGAAAAAAAGGATTTTAAAAAAAATGGAAAAAAAAATTTCATTAAAAAAAATAACATTCCTAATCTATTTATGATTTATTGATAAAAACTAACTTCAAATCTTATGAAATTTGCTTTTGATTAGGGATTTAAATAAGATGACTTGAAACACTAAAACTCAATTTCAAGTGGCGACTTGAATAATAAAGTAATTCCTTTTCAAAATGTCACTTTAATTGGAAAAACTCTTTTCTTTCAAAACAATAAATAAAAATCAAAAAAAAAGTTTTGAAACAAAAAGGGGCATGACAATTACAAATGTAAATAAAAAAAAATTGAAACCTAACTCAATCTAAAGAGTTCAAGTTCAAAATATGATAAAAACAAATCAAATTGAAATAAATAAATTAAAAAAAAAATCACCACAACACATTATAAATCTAAAACTATCATCATATATAAAGGATTATCACTTTGATCAATATTCATCTTCTTCTCCTTCTCCTTTTCTTTCTCCTCCTTCTCCTCCTTCTCCTCCTTCTTATTCTTTTGCAAATATTTATGCGATTCGTCTTCTAGCATCAAATGATATATATTGGTCAACCCCCCCCCCCTCCTCTCCCGAAAAAAAAAAAAAGAATTGAAACAAAAATAGCATTACACAATTGAAGAAGAATAGATTCATTAATTTTCGTAGTTGAACTTAGTTATGTATATATAGAAAATCTAGAAAATTAGAGAAGTTTTACATAACTACTTTAAATTTAAATTCAAAAAGTAACTACTGTGTAATTTTTTTTTTTTTATCAAATATAAAAATAATTTAATTAATTTAATAATTAAATTATTAATGGATTTGGATTATGTAACTGTTATTCTTCTCTTGGTGATAAAGTTAAAAAATGTTTTCCACTGATGTTTAAAATTTGAAATAATTTTAAGTTCAAGTGTATTTGTAGGGTAGTGGGAACATTGGAGTAGTTTGAAGCCTGGGTAGTTCTTTATATTAGTATTTGTACCTGCAATGACCCGAAAGGTCATTTTTGAAAATTTTGAATATTTATTTAACTAAGAATATATTAATTGATGGTTAGTTATTAAATAACTAATTTTAGTAACGACCTGAAAGGTCATTTTTGAAAATTTTGAATATTCATTTAACTAATTTAGAATTGAATTTTTGTGCCAACTCTCTCTCTCTCTCTCTCTCTCTCTCTCTCTCTCTCTCTCTCTCTCTCTCTCTCTCTCTCTCTATCTATCTATCTATCTATCTATATATATATATATAGTGATAATGTTAATGACGACCAAATAATTTGAGGGTAATTATCGATCAGTAATTGGGTAATTAATTGTTGAGGGATAATTTCTAAGAATATAACCTGTGTCGACATGAGTTCTTAAAAGTTTTGGATTTTCTTGTAAACTAAAATATTATGTCTATAATTTAGGTTTTTAGTGTTTCTCTAATTCCTTCTTATAATTGTCACATATAATTTAAGTTTTGATGTATTGAGATAGGTAAATAAATATAAAGTTTAATGTATTTTGTGAATAGCATTAGACTTGTGATAATTGAGGAATTAAGACTTAATCCTAGACTTGAAAATTAAAGAAAAGTTAAAAGAGTTAACATGTCAACTGGCATCAAAAGTTAAGAACTTTATTATAAATTCGTGCTCTATGATTTTTGGTCTATGTTAGACACAAAGTGATATGGATGTTGTTAGTTTTAAAATCTTATTGTTATCGTTAATAGGAATATATTGTATAGCTTTGGAAGTACAACGAACGGAAAAGGCTCAAGTTCATAATGATTGTTTGACTATTTGAGGCAAGTGGATTTCTAAACTCTAGTTAAGTGTTTGGAATGCGTGTATTTCCTTGTGGTATATGTTTGGGAGTGATGGAATTGGTGATGGTTTGACTTGTACACATTGATTAATTCTAATGATGAAAAAAAAGGGTAATAAAAGGCAATGTGATTAATTGTTTATGTGTGACGTGTTGAGAAAGGTTTGAAGGCTTGTTGAATCATTATTGATGTGATATCACGTTTGTGTTGCTGTGAATTGTGCAATGTTATGAAAATGGTCATCTCCTCATTATTTGTAAACATGTCATTTGTATTATTCTGAGACATAGTTGTTACAAGTGTTATGTGCATTGAGAAAGAATGAGAACTTAAAGAGGGTCTACCACTTCGAGGGACGTATCGTGCGCCGCGATGGATACTATATTTCGAGGGACGTATTGTGCACCGTGATGGTTACTATTATCGAGGGTCGTGTTGTGCGCCACGACAGATGCATGGATAGATATGTCCCCCATGGGTCCCGGACAGAGAGAGAGAGCGGGTGCGTATCACTAGGTCAGAGATGCATTATTATACTTGTCATTGCATTCCATTGCATTGCACATACTTATCGTTAGTGAACTTGATATCGTGTTTTGATGATCTTGTGATTGCCTCTCTGCGGAACTTGTGATGAATGAATATTGAGCTTGTTGTTAAGGATATATAATTTGTTGAAGTATTGTTGTTTAGGATATGTAATTTGTTGAAGTATTGTTGTTGAGGATATGTATTGTGTTGAAGTGTTGTTGTTGAGGATATGTAATTTGTTGAAGTGTAATTAAGGATATGTAATTTGTCAAAATGTTGTTGTGGAGGATATGTAATTTGTCTAAGTGTTGTTGTTGAGCTACGTGCTTTTTAACTGTGAGCTTTTAGGTTGGACTGATTTTTATACAGGTTTTAGTTTTGGACGTTCGATTGGGGTGGTAGGAGTACTCGTATTTCATCCGCTTAGCTTTTGTTTAGAGATTTACTTGTTGAGTACCGTGTGGTTTGGTACTCACCTCTTGCTTCTACAATTTTTTTTGTAGGTTACTAGGTCGGGCCATTGTGATGTATTCTCTTCTTTTCCGATGCTTCTTAGCGATTTGTGAGGTAGCTGTTTGTCGTATCAACAAACTTTCTTTCTCCTTAATTATGATCTAGTTCTATTCTAGAAACAAGTTCATTTGAGATTTGAGTTTTCTTTTGAATCTACTGTAATACTTTAGAAACTTATTAATTTACTTTTATATATATATATTCATTTTACAATTGTTGTTTCATTTTACATAAGATTAAAATTGTTGTTTCATCATTTGTATTGGTTTTAGATTGTGTTAATATACATTGCTATGTGTATTTCTGTTATATCGTCCCTTGATTCAATATTCTTAATTTTCTTTTGATGATACTGATAAGTAGTATATATTTTTCGTAGGTGTAAAATTTAATTTATGATTACACTGCTATTCTATTATTTAGAATTATTTCATTATCTAAGTTTGTGGACATTAATGATTAGTATTTAGTTATTATTATATTTACTTTTTGAATTAAACATAACCGTAAGTATGCTCACACAATCTCTATTATTATCGTGTATGTGTTTTTTTAAATATAGTAATTTATTTATTTATATTTAGTGACTTATGTTTAACCTAAATAATGATTTGATTACTTGTAAAGATATATATATTCAACATATGATATATTAAAATTTAATTATAATCAATCTTAATTTATTTAAAGATACAGTGTATTTAAATTATATTTTGTAGTTAAACATCTATTAAAATTTCAATTAAGTGATCTTACCCGTAGAGCATAATATCAAGTATTGTCATTAAAAATATGTGGAAAAATAAAAATAATTGATATTGATATGATTAAAGTAAAAAAAATATTTAGGAAGACAATTTTAAACTGACAGTCAAATAGTTTTACACTTATACACGTGCACATATGTGGTTATCACTTCATTTAGTTACATTTTCTTGAAAATAAAAATAAATATTATAGATATTGGATTAAAGAGTTTTCGCTATCTAATTCATTATAATTAACTCCATGATTCGTATGTATAAACTTTGAAAAACATTATTTTTAAAATTAAATTAAATATAATTACATAAGAACGTAGTAAATTGACAGATTGATATGCAAAATAGTTTATTTTCTTTCTGAAACAATTTATATTTAAAAATCCAAACTATACAATTTTATCACCTATTTTGGATCATTCTTTAAATATTTTTTTTGTTCGGTTTCCTAGTCTCGTATGACAATAATTTTTTAACCATAAATTTAAATTTAAAATGCATTTTTAGTAATCATATCTTAACAATGGTATGAAAATATATAAAAATGAAGGAATTATATGTTAGAACATGTGGGATATCTTGAAATTAATAACTTATTTTTAAATTTTCATGAGTTTTTGTCAAATATTTATGATGGTGATTAGCAAAATAAGTTTCTCAACACTTCTTGACATATCTTGAATATTCGAATAGTACATATTAATTTTATGTTCATAACAAAACAAAAAAAATTATTAATGACCATAAATAGAAAAAGTAAAAAGAAAATAATAAAGACAATCCTTAGATCAATAGAATAGATGACAACTTTTAATTATTGTCTTTCGGTTATGACTTAGATAATCACATTTAAGAGAAGATAAGGAAAATAGAATATTTGCCAAGTCACAAGGCTACCATATACAATTATGTAGTATCCTCATAATTATTTCAACATAAGAAAAAGTTACAAACTCAAAAAATAATTTATTTTGAATTAGAAAAAATTACAAACTCTAAAAATAGTATATTTTTAAAAGGTAATATATAAGTTGAGACAACGCTTTTACTAATGTATCATGAAGCTTTGTTAAAATTATCAACAACTTAATATTATCAATATATTTTATTAAATAATTTAATATTATCAATACACTTTATATATACCGAAATAAAATTGTAAAATAATTATTTGTTGAATGCCTTCAAAAGATCATTATAATATCATACAAATAAGGGAAAAGGGTCTGATATACCCCTCAACTTTGTCATTTGGAGCTAATATACCCTTCGTTATAAAAGTGGCTCATATATTCCCTTACCGTTATGCAAACGGCTCACATATACCCCTGCCGTTACAAAATGACTCACATATACCATTTTTAACGGAAGTTAAAAAATTAGTTATAAATTCATATTTGTTACTTCTAATTTTTTTTTAAAAAAAATTATTTAGGGGTATATATGATTCTTCTATCAAAGTTCAAGGTATATTTTAATTTTTTTCATACATAAATTATTTTTTGACTTCTTTTATTATAATTATTTGAGTTTCTTATTCTTATTTTGTTTTTGTCTTTCATTCCTTAGTTTAAAGAAAAAAATTAATTTTTTCTGTGTGTATTGTAATTTAATTTCGTATTCGAAGAAAAAATTTGGTCATTTACAATAAGTTTTACAAGAATATTAGTGAAACATAAATAAATTTAATTATCAAAATAATAATTATAAATTAGTCATAGAAACAAAAAAAAAAGTCAAAAAAAATATGTTTGATAAAGATTAAATTTACTCATATGAGATTATATTTTTTAGAAAAAAATATAAAAATTTAGATTAAAATTATTATTTTTCATTTCCGTTAGAGCGAAAGGATATATGTGAGTCATTGTTTACAAGTAAGGGTATATATGAGTCACTTTCATAACAAGGGGTATATCATCTCTGAATCACAAAGTTGAGAGGTATATCAAACCTTTTCCATACAAATAATAACTAAAGAGCTTTTTATCCAAATTTCAAACTAATTTTGCGAATTTAAATTTTAAAAATATAAAACGATCAAATTCTTTTTACCGATTTCGATATTGCAAAACTGATATGGTTAGCCATGTTCTTCTTACCTGCAAAGAAGAATAAAAAGTCATCCAAAATGTCCAAATAATTAGCATGACAACACTGCCATGGTATATTTCCATAAAATCTGAAATATTCTACTTCCTAATTTCACTAAAAAGTAAAAATGTGAATTTTTAATTGTGTAAACACCATAGAATTAAATGGAACTAATAATTTATTATTTTTTATTTACCATTTTGTGTAACTATCATTAAGAATTAATTTGGTCAAATTTTCATTATTGAAATATGTTTATATTTAATTAATCAATTATTGATTATTTAAAAATAGTTAAATTTTAGTATTTTAAAATTTTTTGTTGTTTACATGTATTGTTTTATTCTTATAATTACACGTGTCTATATATTATTTATTTAATTATTAATTATTAATTATATAAATTTTAAAAATTTACAGTGTTGACATGTGTCATTTTTTCTTAATGAATATATATATATATATATGGGTATATGAAATGATACAAAATCTAATATGCTATACATCCTGAAACTATATTAGATTATAACTAAAATAATGAGTAATTTTTCCGTGAAATAATTGTTTAACATTTTGTGAAAAAAACTTAAGTTCCTTATGTTTTATTTGTTAAAACCCAACAATAATACATATATCAAAGAATAGATAAAAAACAATTAAAATATAGTTTGGTGCCTTTTTATCTCGGAGAATCAATCAATAAAGAATAAGATTATGAACATTTGTGAAAACATGTATATTTGATAAGTTCTTATTGTTGATAAGTTCAACAATAAGTTCTTATTGTTGATAAGTTCATCTTGAGTAGGCATGAAAACATGTATATTTGAAAAAATAGTGATAATCATCTATTTGAATTATAAGTATTTATAAAATAACAATTTTTAGAAATATAATCTATATAATTCAAAAGATTTAAATATATTATTACAGATTAGTGAAGTGGTATAACTTTGTTGTGAAGTTGTATTGGATTAACATTCCAAACAATACACAACAAATTTCTAAAAGGAAAAAGAGAAGACGATATGCATATATTAACAATAAAATGCATGTACAAAAAGGAGTGAAAAGTTGAAGCATTTCTTGACTTTTCAACAATGAATATTAATTCCAATCGCTTTTAAAATGTAATTTTGCCCACAAAGTATGTGATCCATTATCTATTAAAGTTAAAAACTATAGTAACTGCTGAAAGTTCACATCATTATCCGAATATTTTTAAAAATGTAAAATTTAATTGACAATTAAAAAAATATGAAAAACATGAACTGCTTTATATATAGATTTTTTAAAAAATATACTATATAAATCCACTAAATAATTATTTTTGATGATATATATATATATATATATATATTATTAGTATTATTATTATACCATAAATAAGGATGTTGTGAAAAAATGGTTAAAGAAATTCAAAAAAAAGGGAATGACACTTAACATCACTAAGTGATTTATTATTTAACCTATTACATCCAATTAATAATTTTAATTATTTAAAAAAATCTTTTTTTGTGTTGTTGGCACGTGACACTTTTAAGTATTTAGCAAAGTATAAATTTTACATTTTGTCACGACCCGAAAAGATGGATGTGATGACACTCGTCTTATCCCACCAAGACAAGTCATCCTAAAACTCAACTATTACAGTAAAATGCGAAAAATTTACTATCAACTTACATTATACCCCAAAACCTGGTTGTCACGTGTACAAGTCTCTAAAGTGTTCCAATTGAATCAAAAGAAAATATAAGTCTTATATGATATTGTCTCTAGAATAAAACAAAATCATAAACAGGAGTAAGGAGGGATGCTGAGATGACCAACAACTACTTCACAAATCTGCAGGAATCCTCGGACAAGAAGAGAATATATCCTATAGGTCCAGGCTAGTAACCTACAAAAAATTGTAGAAGCAAGAGGTGAGTACTAACCATACGATACTCAACAAGTAAACCTCTAAACACAAGCTAAGGGATGAAATACGGGTACTCCTACCACCCCAATCGAACCTCCAAAATTACAACCTGAATAAAAATCAGTCCAACCTAACAACTCACAATTTACATAGTACATAGCTCAACAACAATACCTAGACAAGTTACATATCCTCAACAACAACACTTTGACAAATTACATATCTTCAACAACACTTTGGCAAATTACATATCATCAACAACAACACTTTGACGAATTATATTTCCTCAATAACAATACATTGCCAAATTACATATCCTCAACAAAAATAATTTAACAAATTTTATATCCTCAACAACAAGCACAATATTCATCAAACACAGGTTCCACAGAAGTGCATTCACAAGATCAGCAAAACACAATATCAAGTTCACTAATGATAAGCATGTGCAATGCAGTGGAATGCTATGTCAAGTATAATGACACATGTATGACCTACTGATACACACCGGTTGTCTCTCAGTCCGGGACCCATGGAGAACATATTTGTCCATGCATATGTTGTGGTGCACGACACGACCCTCGATAATAGTAATTATCGCAGCGCGCAATACATCCCTCGAAATATGGTATCCATCGCGGCGCGCGATACGTCCCCCGAAATGGTACATCCTCCTTAAGTTCTCATTCTTTTTCAATGTACATAAAACTTTCCACAACCATGTCTCAAAATAATGTAAATGGTATGTTCACACAAATAAATAGGATATAACCATTTCCATAACATTGCACAATTCACAACAACACAATTATGATATCACACCAATAATGATTCTACAAGCCTTCAAACCTTTCTCAACCCATCACACATAAACAATTAATCACATTGCTATTTATTACCCCTTTTTCATCATTAGAACTATTCAATGTGCACAAATCAGCCCTCACAAGTCCCATTACTCCCAAACATATACCACAAGGAAATACACGCATTCCATACACTTAACAAGAGTTTAGAAATTCACTTGCCTCAATCAATCAAGAATTCATTCCGTGACTTGAGCCTTCCCTTTTCATTGAGTTTCCAACTTAAAGCAATCTATTCAAATAAATGGCCGCGATAAGATTTCGAAACTAACAACATTCATATTGCTACATGTCTAACTTAGATATAAAACTCACCCAAATTTATAATAAAGTTTCTAATTCTTGATTCCAACCAATAGGACAAATCCCATATAATTGCTCCAAAAACTACAATCATCATATTTTTCATATAAAAATTACTCCAAATATTTAATTACCTATCTCAAAAAAAAAAAAACTTAATTTATAATATGAGAATAAAATAATAATATGAAGAATTAGAAGCCACTAGTTAAGAACCAATGACAAAAGTAAAACATAGAACCTCATTTCAATTAAACTCTTATGTTATAATAATTTAAATGCATATAAGTTTAACCATTTTTCTTCGTCCACAATATCACCTTTGTCATTTCTCTTACTACGTGACTATGTAACACGCCCCATTTGGTAGTTAAATAATAATAGTATAATCCTTACACCACCGTTTTCAATTACCTATCTGCTAACATATTAAAAATATGTATTTGTATGATATATTCTTATTTTCATTCTTATCAATTCAGTCCTACAACACTTACAACTAATCCCCATAACCATTATTGATAGAATAAATAACTTGTCCCCAATCTAGTAAGTTGGCACCAAGTCTCAAATTCAATTCTTTCCACTACGTAATAATAATAATAATAATTTAGTATATAATGACCTCTATGCATAATCACAAGTTCATTTAATAACATAACTTATACATGATTTTGACCTAAAATCTACTCCTGATTACATAAAGAAATTTATATAAAGGATAAGAATTATTACTTTGATGCCTTAAGATGAACGTATCAATTTTGTCCTCCTTTTCCTTTTTCTTTTTATCCATTTCTTTTCTTTTCTTCTTCTGCATATATTTTTTTCTGTTCGCTCTTATTTTTCTAACCTAGCCGCCTGACACTTTTAACATTTAGGGCACTTTACCCTTTTTTAAAAATTATTATTATTATTATTATTTTACTTATTTATTTAATTTACTTTTCTATTTTTTTCTTCCTTTTTTTAAATTATTATTCGCAACAAAATAATCATTTATTTAAGTTGAAAATCATGTCGCTAACTCTTATAAATTATAAGTCATTTATAAAATCTACTAAAAAGGTTAATATAAAAAAAATGGTTAAAATTCTTAAAACAACTAAGAGGGTCGTCACATTATCCACCACTAAGAATGATGTTCGTCCTCGAACATAAGGAAGAAGAAAAAAGAATAACCAACACGCTCAAAACCCTGAGGTATGGTTTTTCAAAGTCTTGTTCATGTCTCTGAGTCATAACCTCATCTTTAGGACCATTCCTCAAGATCAACTACCAAGATTTGAACTTTAGAATCAAAATTTGACAGATTTACAAATGAGAAGTGATTGTCAAGTCATAGACTAACCCATGAACTCAACCTAAAGTGAAACCCATTAGACCATAACATTACCATTATGACGAGTCTTTTCTCACATAACCAAGATAACAGTGTAAATCGATACCGACTACAACCAGAAGTGAACTTTAACTAACCACCACACTCCGAATGCACAACCATCACATATCTTATCAAGATTTCGTATTCACAACATAATCTTTCCATGAACTTAAGTTATAAAAATATGATTTCTAGACATCGGATACTCACCTAGAGAGGATCAAACTTATCTAACTCAACGAATAAAATAATTAAGTAAACACCAACAAGTGATACACTTTAAAATGCAAAACCTCTAACAATACTCTTAGACAATTATAACTCTTCATATATAGTAGCTCTTAGAAGTTCTCATAAACAAATTAGTACGTGTAAAACTACTCAACAACTTCAACTGCCCCAATGCAACACCAAATCTATCACATCTAAAATCACCAAATCTACTCAAGCACTCTACACTAAAAAGATGACATTACGGGATCAGTATATCCGATCCACCACTAGGAATTCATCCACCGATGTAAAAATATGTGTGGGCATATGTTGCAAACCAAAAATGGACGTGATGACACTCGTCTTATCGTGCCAAGACAAGTCAGCCTAAATTTCAACCATTACAATAAAATGTGGAAATTTCATAATCAATTCAAAACACCCCCAAAATCTGGTTGTCACGTCTACAAGCCTCTAAAGTATTACAATTGATTCAAAGAAAAAAAATAACCCTCAAATGATATTGTTTCTCGAATAGAACAAGATCATAAATAGGAGTAGAAGGTCTGCTGAGATAACAAACAGCTATCTCACAATTCTCCACAAGAAGCCTCAGATATGGGGAAGAGAAATATCACAAAGGTTTGCACTAGTAAACTACAAAAAAATTGTAGTAGCAAGGGGTGAGTACCAAACCACACGATACCCAGCAAGTAAACTTCTAAACACAAGCTAAGGGGAAAAAATACGGGTACTCCTTACACACCAACCGAACCTCAACAACTACAACCTGTAGAAAATTCAGTCCAACCTAACAGTTCACAGTTTTCATAGCACCCAACTCATCAAAATCATTTACAACAAATTTGCACATCCTCAATTACAAACTCAATATTTGACAATCAAAACTTTCACAAAAAGACACTCACAATATCAGCAACACACAAGATCAAGTTCATCAAGTAGAGATAATCAAAGATCAAGTACTTTCCAACCACCAATAAAACACATAATCATCAAGAATGAATGATGTTATGGAATGCAATGCAATTTGATATTATGAAGTTATATGTCTCTATTTACCAATTTCTCTCTCAACCGTATATACATGTTACTCCACAGAAATATATCGATAGTTCATGAACCATGAGGCACTCGCGAGGTCCATATAACAACCAGGACGATCTCCACATGTTTGTGCGGACGATCTCAACACACTATCATAAATCAAACAAATTCCACACGGACGATCTCAACGTGCCCAAATCATAATTATAACTTCTCTATCGCATGGACGATGTGCACGTGCCCAAATAATCATAAGTCGATCTTAACATGGACGATCTCCACGTGTTAGACCTTTACTCATATCCAATCTAATGTAAATGCATGTGCACAATACGATATCAAATAAAGGAGATAATGCAATGTTTCAATAAATCAAATGTCGCTATGACATATAATCACCTCAGTTATCATAATTATACGGGTTCAGTAAAGAACACAATCACATATAATAAATAAAAAATCAATAATATATCAGTTAATGCCCATAAGCTTTGGCATTCATTGATTACAATCCGCATTCTATAGTAATAAACCTTTCCATTAAAACACCGGTACTCGTACCATTCTCAACATATCACATACAAATAAATAATCATATCGTATTTTATTACCCTTTTTTATATAATTAGAATTAATCAATGTGGACAAGTCAACCCATCACGAAGTCCCATTACTCTCAAACATATACCACAAGAAAATATACGCATTTCATACACTTAACAAGGGTTTAGAAATCCACTTAACTAAATCCAACAATAATTTACCCCGGGAATTGAGCCCTTCCATTTGTTGAACTTTCATTCAAAGAAATCTATCCACATGCATAGTCACAATAAAATTTTAGAACTAACAACACCCATATTTCTATAGGTTTAGCTTAAACCCAAAAACTCACTCAAATCGAAAATCAAGTTTAAGATTAAGCGTTATTTCCCCCAACAATAAAATCCTAATAGTTTTTGTATAGTATAACACATAATATTTAATTACCTATATCAATATGAATAAACTTAAATTATAATGTGATAATAAAATAACATTAAATTAAATGAAAACCAATTGTTTATGTACCAATGGTGGCAACTATAACTCTTAATACTTGTTACACTTATCCGTCCAATTGCACAACCACAAAATACCTAGTAGAGCATTTTTCCAATTTCATTTTATTTTCAATTTTGGAAAGGAATCATTAATTAATGCCAACCTCCTTACACAAAACTGTTGTGGCCCTTCAAATTTTTAATTTAAAATATTAATATCACCTAATCATTAATATACTACTATCTTTTCCTATAATTACAACAATACATAAACAGCGAAACTCGAGGTTTTACCTGAAGCACGAGTAGTTTTTCTTATTGCGTCAACCGTTCTCTTCGCCTCTCTCGAATTATTGACTAAAATATTAACCCTATTAACTTTAATTGTAGTTGGGACAAGTGACCTGAGATAATAAATAATTAAATAAATAAGTGCTTGACCCATTAACCACCATAAATAAATTATTTAATAAATTTTATTTTTTTCCAATTAACTAATTGTAATTATCGAATAGTTCAAGATTCTCAAACCATCTTCACCGATCATTTATGAATAACTCGAGATAAGTATCCGGAGGGAAAAACTATAACTTACAAAGAAAGAAATTCCAAAATTGACCTTACGGGTAATTACATTATACACCACTAAAAATCATGTTCGTCCTCGAACATAAACAAGGAGGAAGAATGACAAACATTACAAAAGGTTTGAGTTATAACCTACTAGTCAGTGTCATCTCTCCAAGTGAGCTCATCCTAAAGACCATTCCATCAAGATCAACTACTAAGTACTAAACTTTCAAATCAAACTTTGAAAAAAACCTAGAAATCAAGAGTGATTATCAAGTCAGAGTCTAACATATGAGCTAATTCTAAAGCGAAACCCATTGGATCACAACACAACGATCATGACAAATCTTTCCTCACATAACCAATATAAAATTTTGAATTAGTACCGGCTACAATCAGAGGTGAACTTGAACCAACCACCACATACTGATATTGTACAAACCATCCTAGATCTTTTCAAGATTCCCTTGTGACAATATAATCTTTTCCTGAGCTTAACTATAAAATGTGATCTTTAGCCATCAAATACTAATTAAGGGAGAACCAAACTTATCTAACACAAGAACAACAAGATCAAGTAATCACATAGCTAGCAATACACCTAAGCTAGCGGAACCTCTAACAATACTCTTAGACAATTGTAACTCATCATAACTCTTATATAGGTTCTCATAAACAAAGTTGTACGTGTAGAACTACTTATATACTTCAACTTTCAATTAAAACCAAACCTATTATAATTGAAGTGATAAATTCTGCCTACGGATCTCATCATATCAAGGGACATAAGAGGATCGGTACATCCGATCCACCACTAAGAATTCACCCATAGATATGGAAACACGCGTAATATAAGTAGTAAATCCTACTCCAAATAGTGTCAAATACGAAGAAGGTGGTTACATAAGAATATACATTAACAAGATTGAATATTACTAAACACTTATTCCATCATGTCCATATCAAATATTTCCATAAATCTGACTACATCTCTCAAAATTTTTGGCCACCTTAATTCAACTAGTCTGATCCCCATTACAATCTCACACATACTCGATTTATCAAACTCCAGCCTCTGAGTACGCTAATAAAGACACCATTCTTAATAATAATAACCATCCTAACCATACCAGTCACCTATCTTACTCTCAAAACATCACTATATTAAAGTCTTCTTAGCAAACATATTATTGCGTCTAAAATTTTTGAACTATAGCTTTCTCTCTTTCCGTTTAAGCATTTCATGACAACTACAGGTCACACCCAAGGCTCATAACACTAATTTCAAATTTAAAAGTACTTTACCATCGAGATACAACAATTGAATCACACTCAAATATGAATACAATATCAAATCACATTATGCGAGCATGTGATATAACTAATAACTCCTTATGTATTTAGCATTTATGCTTAACGATCAACATACCAGCTTTCATATACCACTAGTACCATATCGTGAAATTTCTTTACATCCACCACTATAACACATCAATACCTACCGAGAAGATCATATCCAAACATTTCACACATTTCTATCCATCAAATAGATGTTACATGTTACCAAATTAGTTTTATATCTAGACCAAGCTATATGAATCTTCCATAGGTCAGGTCAATATCAGAAGTAACACAATCAATAAATCTAACCAAGTAAGAATCAATACTATTGTAGTAGTAATTTTAACTTAATTGGTGCATCATTTTCTAAGCAATTATTCATGTTATGATAATTTTACTAATTGTAGTTTCCAAAGCTAAAGCTCCATTATCTAGCCATCCATTTAATCATTCCATTTCCAATTGTCGAACCACTTAAGATATTGTCTAGACCACACAAGACTGATCCCACTACTAGATGACTAGTCTAAAAATAAATTTCAGGACACTCATAAAGTGCCTTATACCACTATTTAACCTAATCATCAAAGCATCCTAAAGATATTTCGTCAAGTCACTACCTAACTCAATTTATTCGAATCGTTCAACATTCTATATTTGATCATATATCTTTTTCATAAATCTATCACTTTCATCTTAGTATCAAGTCTAACCTCCAATGCGTACACGATACACCAAGTTCTACATTAAGGAACCAGACACTACTCATTACTATAAGTAAGAGAGAATGGAATGAAGCAATAAGACCCAGAATGGAAAAATGATTCACGATAGAGATTCAAGAAGTGAAGATTTTTCTTAAAAGTCACTATAGTCTCTCGAAGATGAGTAAATACATCTCCGTACCGTTCATCGAGACACTACTTCGACTCGACTTGTATACACGTGAGACCTAAGAACCTAGGGCTTTGATACCATGTTTTCACGACCAAAAAATTGACGTAAGGGAACTCGTCTTATCCATCAAGGCAAGTCAGCCTAAAGTTCAACCATTACAATAAAATGCGAAAATTTCAGAATCAATTCAAAGCACCTCAAAAATCAGGTTGTCACATCTACAAGCTTCTAAAGTATTACAATTGATTCAAATCGAAAAAGAAGAAGTCTCAAATGATATTGTTTCTCAAATAGAACAAGATCATAAATAGGAGTAGAAGGTCTGCTGAGATAACAAGCAGCTACCTCACAATTCTCCACAAGAAGCCTCGGATAAGGGGAAGATGGGCTAGTAACCTGCAAAAAAATTGTAGTAGCAAGGGGTGAGTACCAAACCACACGGTACCCAAGAAGTAAACTTCCAAACACAAGCTAAGGGGAAAAAATACGGGTACTCCTTACACACCAACCGAACCTCAACAACTACAACCTGCATAAAATTCAGCCCAACCTAACAGTTCACAGTTTTCATAGCACCCAGCTCATCAAAATCATTTTCAAAAAATTTGCACATCGTCAACTACAAACTCAATATTCAACAATAAAAACTTTCACAAAAAGACACTCACAATATCAGCAACACACAAGATCAAGTTCATCAAGTAGAGATAATCAAATATCAAGTACTTTCCAACCACCAATAAAACATATAATCATCAAGAATGAATGATGTTATGGAATGCAATGCAATATGATATTAGACCTTTACATCATACCCAATCTCATGTCAGTGCTGTGCATAATATGCTATCAAATAAAGGAGATGATGTAATGTCTCAATAAATCAAAGGTCACTATGACATATAATCACTTCAATTATCACAATTATACGAGTTCAGTAAAGAACACAATCAAACATAACAAATCAAATCAATAATATATAAGTTAATGCCCATAGGATTTGGCATTCTCAGATCACAATCCACATTCTATCGTAATAACCTTCCCATTGACACACCGCTACTCGTAGCATTCTCAAGACATCACAAACAAACAAGTAATCACATCGTCTTTTATTATCCTTTTTTTTATATAATTAGAATTAATCAATGTGGACAAGTTAACCCATTATGAAGTCCCATTACTCCCAAATATATACCACAAGAAAATACACACATTTCATATACTTAACAAGGGTTTAGAAATCCACTTGCCTGACTCCAACAAGAATTTACCCCGCGACTTGAGCCTTTCCCTTTGTTGAACTTCCAATTCAAAGAAATCTATCCACATGCATAATTACAAGAAGATTTTTGAACTAACATCACCCATATTGCTATAGGTTTATCTTAAACCCAAAAACTCACCCAAATCGAAAATCAAGTTTAAGTTTAAGCGTTAATTCCCCCCAACAATGAAATCCTAATAGTTTTTGTACAGTAAAACACACATAATTAATTACCTATATCAATATGGTTAAACTTAAACTATAATGTGATAATAAAATAACATTAAATTAAATGAAAACCAATTGTTTATGTACCAATGGTGGCAACTGTACGAACTCTTAATACTTGTTACACCTATCCGTCCAATTGCAAAACCACAAATCACCTGCTAGAGCATTTTTTCGATTTAATATTATTTTCAATTTTGGAAAGGAATTACCTGCTAGAGCATTTTTTTTTAAATTTCATTTTATTTTCAATTTTTGAAAGGAATCGTTAATTAATGCCAACTTCCTTACACAAAACTGTTATGGCCCTTCAAATTTTTAATTTGAAATATTAATATGATAATATAACTTTATCACCCAATCATTAATGTACTACTATCTTTTGCTATAATTACAACAATACATATACAACGACACTCGAGGTTTTACCTGAAGCACGAGTAGTTTTTCTTATTGCGTCAACCGTGCTCTTCGCTTCTCTCGAATTATTGACCAAAATATTAACCCTACTAACTTTAATTGTATATGGGACAAGTGACCTGAGATAATAAATAATTAAATAAATAAGAGCTTGACCCATTAACCACCAACTAAATAAATTAATTATTTAATACATTTCTATTTTTCCTATTAACTAATTGTAATTGTCGAATAGTTCAAGATTCTCAAACCATCTTCACCGATCATTTATGAATAACTCGAGATAACAATCTGGAGAGGAAAAACTATGACTTATAAAGAAAGAAATTCCAAAATTGACCTTACGGGGTCATTAGAACATAGGTAGTGAGTAATAATCTAAATCATGTCTAGAACGAAGTAGGTGGTCATATAAGTATATACAGAACTAAAGTTGAATAACACTAGATATTTCTTCCATAGTGTCCATATCAAATATTTTCATTCATAGGGCTTTATCTCTTTAATTTTCTAGTTACCCACAATCACCAATCTAGTCTCAATCATAATTTCTCACATACTTGTTTTATCAAACCACATATGCTCTTCACAATACATCACTAGGGTCAACACTCTTAATACTAACATAACATCATAGACACACCAGCCATTTACCTTACTCTCAAATATTCACTAGTACCAAAGTCTTCTTAGCAAGCACATTGTCGCCTCCAAAATTTTTGAACTATGACTCTCTTTCTTTTGTTTAAGCATTTCATGACAAATTCAGGTCACCCTTAAGACTTATAATGCTAATTGTAAATTTAAAAGTACATTACCATCAAAATACAACAATTAAATCACATTCAATTCAACTCCACATAATTTTTGAGATACAAATTTTAACTATCATTCACACCATCTTATGCCTCATACCATCACTTAACAAATTCTTGCTCACTCCAATAATTTGAATACCATAAGCTCATAACCTCTACTCACTATCAAATGCTATGTAACACATGATAACATTCTGTATCGTCCCATCAACAAAGTAGTTTCGATCTCCTCAAATCCTCATTAATTATGTAAAATTGTAGATCCACATTATTTAATATAAATAAGTTATCTATCATAATTTGAATAATTTAGCTCCACATAAGAACACATAATCTTACACACCACACTGTGTCTCACACAAATCAAAATCCTCGATAATTCTATACCGAATAATTCACATTCTAAGTCATATTAGAACTTACAAATGAAAAATTTATACATCCTTCAACTTCTAACCAAGACTCTATATGAGAAGTCTTAGTTTTCACATCTCTTAAATTCCCCCCATGGTGCAAAATTCTAATTATCTCAAAATCTTCAATATACCAAAGTTCGTGTTCCTTTTTCTTTTTTACTCACTTACCAATCTTATTCTTTGACTAACAACCCATGATATTTTGCCTTATATTTTAAATAAAAACTTTAAGATAAGTATTTTCTTTTAGGCCCTTTAATAATATAAAGTAACAAATACTACGATCCAAACTATGCACATGTCATTCCAACTCCTCAATGCGTCACACCATTAATTATTTCTGACCTTATCATTTCATACCTTGATTATATATACTATCACGAATGTAGAGTTGCGATGAGAACTTGAATTATGATTCCAACTGTGTAGACCAATTCTATTATCTATCATCAGGAGCTCATACATGAAAGATCTTTATGAATTCATATATTTTAGCTTATCATTGATCGCCTCTTCGTCAATCTTATCATATGCCTCATTAAAAATCCAATTGTACTAGTTACCAAATTCGAAACTATAAAAGAACCTACCACCATACTAGAGTCACATGTGTGTACACTTATTTATCAAATCTTATCCAACAACTTTTAGCGGATATGGATGTCGGGTAACAATATCACAATAATCTAGGCAGAATAAATTGAACCACATGTTTCTATATCATATTATCCACTCTTTCTAAAGAAAAATATTTATCCTTTGCAATCAAGGTAAAAATCATTATTCTCGCCTCCTTCCAAAGGATACACTACATCCCATTAATTCTTTTCATTGATGACTTTAGTTCCTTTCAATTCTATTTGAGTGGTGGCTTAGCAGCTCCTACAATTTTTCGCTACTCACCAAATAATAATGAATGACAAACTTAGATACTCACAAGTCAACATTATGATACAATTTTTTTTTAAAACAAAAATCCTTATCATATATCTATGTCTCAGTCATGATCCATCACGAACTCTTATTACCATTATTCTCACTTAGCCTTTGTCATCACGACGAAGTCAACATTTTCAACGACATGACACCACAAACCCAGTTATACAAATCAAATCCAAAAGAGTCACTCTATCTAATATGCACTTCCTTAATAGTATTCTTAATTACCTTCAAACAAGTATACTCATTGACACTTCTTCTACCTATAAGCTTGTCATCCTAATATTGATCCACTTTCACGGAGCTTACACTAAAATCACCACTCATTTAACTTCACAACCTAATCACATCAATATCGTACCAAAGATCCACCACAAAAAGATTCCTAGTAAATAATGCTTAACTCATTCGTGTGTATAAACAAGCTAGTTGGTTTCTCAAATGTGAATACAATATTGAATCTCATTATACGAGCATGTGAAAAAAAATAATAACTCTTTATGTATTTAGTAATCACACTTGACATCACCGTATTCATTTCCATATACCACTAGTATCACGTTGTAAAATATTTATTAAATCCACCACTAGAACACACCATACCTAACGTGAAGATCATATCCAAATAGGTCACACATTTTTATCCATCAAATAGTTGTAAAATATTATTAGATTAGTTTTGTATCTAGATAAGTTATATGTATTCTTTCATAGGTCAGGTGAATACCAAAAGTAACAAACTCCATAACTCTTACCAAGTAAGTATTAATACTATTGTAGTAGAAATTCTAACCTTAATTGGTGCATCATTATTCTAATCATTTCCTAAGCAATCCATTCAAGTTATGACAACTTTACTAATTGTAGTTTACAAAGTTACATGCCCATTAACTAACCGTCATTTTAATCATTTCACTTTCAATTGTTAAACAACTCTAATTAGCATATATACCATACAAGTACAATTCATTTACTAGGGTAACTAAGCTTACACAACCCCATCAAATTGTTGAAAATTCTAAATCTAATCACACATTTTTTTCATAACTATATTACTTCTATATTAATATCAGATCTAACATTCAAACCATATACAACACACAAACTACACGCATGAGGAACTACACACAAGGCATCACATAAATGAGTGAGAATGAAATGAAGCAATAAGAATCAGAATGGACAAAGGATGCACGATAGAGATTCAAGAAGTGAAGATTTTTTCTGAAAGTCACTATAGCCCTTGAAGATAAATGTAGATGTCTCCATATCGATCCTCGAGACTCTACATAGACTCGACTTATACACACATGATACCTATGAACTTGGGGCTTTGATACCGTCACAACCCAAAAAAATGGATGTGATGGCACTCGTCGTATCCCACCAAGACAAGTCAGCCTAAAACTCAACTATTACGATAAAATGCAGAAAATTTACTATCAACTTATATTATACCCCAAAACATGGTTGTCACGTGTACAAATCTCTAAAGTATTACAATTGAATCAAAAGAAAATATAAGTCTTTTATGATATTGTCTCTAGAGTGAACAAAATCATAAACAAGAGTAAGGAGGGATCCTGAGATGACAACAACTACCTCACAAATCTCCAGGAAGCTTCGGAAAAGAAGAGAATATATCATATAGGTCTAGGCTAGTAACCAACCAAAAATTATAGAAGCAAGGGGTGAGTACAAAACCATACGGTACTGAACAAGTAAACCTCTAAACATAAGATCAGGGGATGAAATATGGGTACTCCTACCACCCCAACCGAACCTCCAAAACTACAATCTGCATAAAAAATCAGTCCAACCTAACAACTCATAATTTACATAGCACATAGCTCAACAACAACACCTAGACATGTTACATCAACAACAACACTTTGACAAATTACATATCCTCAACAACACTTTGGCAAATTACATATCCTCAACAACAACACTTTGACAAATTACATATCCTCAACAACAATACTTTGCAAAATTACATATCCTCAACAAAAATACTTTAACAAATTTTATATCCTCAATAAAAAGCTCAGTATTTATCAATCACAAGTTCCACAAAAGGGCATTCACAAGATCAGCAAAACACAATATAAAGTTCATTAATGATAAGCATGTGCAATGCAATGTCCAGTATAATGACACATGTTTGACCAAGTGATACACACCCGCTGTCTCTCAGTCCGGGACCCATGGGGGACATATCTGTCCATGCATCTATCACGATGTTTGACAAGATCTTTGATAATAGTAACCATCGCGGCGCACGATATGTCCCTCAAAATTAAGTATCCATCGCGGCGTGAAATACGTCCCTTAAAATGGTACACCTCCTTAAGTTCTCATTCTTTCTCAATGCACATAAAACATTCCACAACCATGTCTCAAAATAATAAATGGCATGTTCACACAAATAAACAGGATATAACCATTTTCATAACATTGCACAATTCATAACAACACAGTTATGGTATCACGCCAATAATGATTCAACAAGCTGTAACGACCTGTTTAGTCGTTTTGAGCTGCAGATTTCATTTCTGAAAAAAAAATGGCTGAGACGACGAATCCCACAACGGACCGTCATGGGCACGACGGACTTTCGAGGGGGTCTCGTTCCAAAACACTTAGAATTCTGAAATTTGGGTACTGAAATCGACTCTCTGAACTTCGTGACGAAGTGGCAGGACGGACCGTCACAGGCATGACGGGCCGTCACAGACTCTTTAATAAATCGAGTCTCTGAACCTTGTGACGGAAGCAGCAGGACGGACCGTCGCAGGCACGACGGCCCGTCACAGACTGCGTAATCCCAGGCTGGGTCAGATTTCTGTTAAATGTTTTAAGGGGCGTTTTGGACTATTCCTGCTTATAATTATAAAGTTAGTGGGTAATACTAATAATTCAATTACTTGGGGGTTAAAGGAGATAACCTTGAATTAATTAGTGGGTTACTTTTGTCATCTTTTATACTTAATTATATGCTAATTAGGGTAAAAGAAAAAGGGTTTGAATAAGAAAAATAGAAAGAACAGAGAGAGAAAGGGAGAAGAACGATCGATTGAGAGAGGAACAAGAAGAAAGCAAAGATTTTGTGGATTAGCTTGCTTGATCACAATTCTTTGGTGGAGGTAGGTTATGGTTTATGCTATTTCATAGTAAACTCTTAATAGCGATTGATATGTATTGGGTAGTATTGTAAAGTCTTCTATATGCTTAATTGTATGCTTGCATGATGTGATTATGAAATTGTAATGGGTTGGAAAGATAAGGTTGTGAAGCTTAAACCTAAAACCCTCTTTGTTAATGATGATGCCTTGGTATAAAAGAAGTCTTGATGAACTAAAAGAATGAGGTTAGGGGATCAGGTGTCACGAACCGACACGTAGTATTAATGGATCGGGTGTCACGAACCGACACGTAGTACTAGTGGATCGGGTGTCACGAATCGACACGTAGTATTAGGGGGATCGGGTGTCACGAACCGACACGTAGTACTAGGGGATCTGAGTGTCACGTTCCGACACAAGAGGAATAAAGAGAGTGAATCTTGAATTATGGTAATATACTCAGATTTAATGAACCTATTTCCCAAAGGAGTATGGTATGGAGGCTTGCGTCCTCATGGGTGTACTTGGCGTACTTATTAATGATTATAGTACTTGTTGTTGCTACTTGTTGAGTATTGTAGTTGATTTTATGATATTTTCTGATATATACTATTTTCTATTTTGAGTTGGCCGATTATACCTACTCAGTACCTGTGTTTTGTACTGACCCTTACTTGTATGTTTTCTTTTTATTATTTGTGGATTGCAGCAAACGTACCGTCATCTTCAACTCAACCGCAACTCTAGCCAGTCTTCATCACGTCAGATTTCAGGTTGAGCTATTGTTCCTAGCTCGGACTGGATTCTCTCTCATTTATGTCTTGATGTCCTTGAAGTTCGGACATGGACTATCTCTTGTATTTGTTTTTAGTTTCCTAGACATTCTTAGATCTAGTAATTTGAGGATAGATGTTCTTGTGATGATGACTTCCAGATTTTGGGGATAATGATAAGTTTTGAATTTTAGAAGTTGATTATTGATTTCGTTAATGAGTTTTAAGTCTTCCGCATTATTTTTATGTTTATGATGTTTGAAATGTCGGGGTTTAGATTGGTTGGTTCGCTTACATAGGAGGGAAAGTGTGGGTGCCACTCGCGGATCATTTTGGGTCGTGACAAACTTGGTATCAGAGTATTAGGTTCGTTGGTCTCATCACACAAGAACGAGTCTAGTAGAGTCTTGAGGAATGGTAGGGGGACGCCTTTACTTTTCTTTGAGAGGCTACAAGACTTTAGGAAAATTCCATTCTTTCTTCTTTCGTGCTATTACTTGGATCCAATTGGTATCTAGGTGATACAAATTGGTATCTGACCACCTTCACTCTATTTCGCAGATGGTTAGAACTAGAGCAACAACTGCGCCAACACCAACACCGGCAAGACAAGATCCGTCCGAGCCAGCCACTGAGACTGTAGCTCGAAGAGGAGCAGTTGCAAGAGGCCGCGGTAGAGGTCGCGGGAGGACGTCCTCTAGAGGAAGAGGACAAGCACCTGGCCCATCTGGTACTAGGGCGGTGACTCCTCCACCGACTGAGGAAGTGTTAAGAGAGGGTGAGGAAGGGGAAAATGAGAAAGTGCAGAATGAGGAATTACCACCTCAACCTACCCCAGAGATGATCAACCAGGTTCTTGCCTATCTTAGCGGGTTATCTGATCAAGGCCAGACACCTCCAGTGTTTTCTGCACCAGCACCTCAGGTTCCGGAGGTACAACATGCAGCTACTGTGGCTCCCCGCATGGATGCCTCATTGGAAATAGGCACGTTTCCTCGGTTGACTACAGGGCCTATAATGACAAATGATCAGCATGAACTTTTCAGTAAGTTCTTGAAATTGAAAACCCCAGTCTTCAAGGGTGCTGAATCTGAGGATGCCTACGATTTTCTGGTAGATTGTCATGAGCTACTACACAAGATGGGTATAGTAGAACGATTTGGCGTTGAGTTTGTGACTTATCAGTTTCAAGGGAAAGCCAAAATGTGGTGGTGGTCACATGTTGAGTGTCAACCAACAGAGGCACCACCTATGACTTGGGCATCATTCTCTAGTTTGTTTATGGAGAAGTATATACCCCGTACTTTGAGGGATAGGAGGAGAGATGAGTTCTTGAGCCTAGAGCAAGGTAGGATGTCGGTTACTGCGTATGAGGCTAAGTTTCGCGCATTATCCAGGTATGCCACCCAGCTTTGTTTCAGTCCACAAGAGCGGATTCGCCGTTTTGTGAAGGGGTTGAGGTCAGATTTGCGGATTTCAGCCTTACAGGTAGCGGCTACAGTGAAATCCTTTCAGGAAGTAGTAGACTTCGTGATAGAGGTGGAGGGAGTGAAGCCAGATGACTTCACCTTGGCATCGACATCTAAAAAGTTTCGTAAGGGAGGTGAGTTTAATGGTTCTTACTCCAGAGGGCAGGGTTCAGGAGGTTACCCAGCCCGACCTATCCAGTCTTCACTACAGACTATAGTTGGGGGTCCACCGCAGACCGGCCAACATGTCTCTGAGTTTGGTGGTTATCCCCAGACTTCGTCATTCTCACAGGGACCTATGCTTGAATCCAGAGAATGTTATGGATATGGAGAGATTGAACATATTAGGAGGAATTGTCCAAAACTGAGTTACAGAACCCCAATAATCAGAGGTAGAGGTGGTCATGGAAGAGCCCGTTATTCGGGAGGACGTGGTGGCCGAGGTGATGGTGGTCACCAAAACGGCCGGGGTAACGGGCAAACTGGAACTGCTGCAGCGCAACATGGTAGGGGCAACGGGCAGACAGGTGATAGGGCCCATTGTTATGCTTTCCCTGGGAGATCCGAAGCGGAGACATCTGATGCTGTCATCACAGGTAATCTTTTGGTTTGTGATTGCATGGCTTATGTATTGTTTGATCCTGGATCCACTTTTTCTTATGTATCTTCCTCATTTGCTAATGGTCTTAATTTACATTGTGAATTGCTTGACATGCCTATTCGTGTTTCTACTCCGGTGGGTGAGTCTGTGATAGTTGAAAAGGTGTATAGGTCTTGTCTTGTGACTTTTGTGGGGAGCAATACTCATGTAGACTTGGTTATCTTAGAAATGGTTGACTTCGACGTAATTCTGGGTATGACTTGGCTTTATCCAAATTTTGCAATCTTGGATTGTAATGCTAAAATTGTGACGTTAGCCAAGCCTGGGACAGATCCGTTAGTGTGGGAGGCTGACTACACTTCCAATCCGGTTCGTATCGTCTCCTTTCTTCGTGCTAAGAGAATGGTTAGTAAGGGTTGTTTAGCTTTCTTGGCACACCTCAGTGATGATACTACCCAAGTACCTTCAATCGAGTCGGTTGCGATAGTCCGCGAGTTTTTAGATGTGTTTCCTGCAGACCTTCCTGGTATGCCACCGGATAGAGATATTGACTTCTGCATCGATCTTGAACCGGGTACTCGCCCCATTTCTATACCCCCTTATAGAATGGCTCCCGCTGAGTTAAGGGAGTTAAAGGCCCAACTTCAAGAGTTGTTGAGCAAAGGCTTCATTAGACCAAGTGCATCTCCTTGGGGTGCTCCTGTTTTGTTTGTGAAGAAGAAGGATGGAAGCTTTCGGATGTGCATAGACTACAGACAACTGAATAAGGTAACGGTTAAGAACAAGTATCCTCTTCCTCACATTGATGATTTGTTCGATCAGTTACAAGGTGCTTGTACCTTCTCAAAAATCGACTTGAGATCTGGTTATCATCAATTGAAAATACGGGCAGCAGATGCGCCCAAGACTGCTTTTCGGACCAGGTATAGGCATTATAAGTTCTTAGTAATGTCTTTTGGGCCTACGAATGCCCCTGCTGCTTTCATGAGCTTGATGAATGGGATTTTTAAGCCATATCTGGATCTCATTGTCATTGTATTCATTGATGATATACTGGTATACTCAAAGAGCAAGAAAGAACATGAGGATCACTTGAGAATTGTGATGGAAATGTTGAGGGAGAGAAAGCTTTATGCCAAATTCTCTAAGTGTGAGTTTTGGCTAGATTCAGTGTCCTACTTAGGGCACGTAGTTTCTAAGGATGGAGTGATGGTGGATTCATCTAAGATTGAAACAGTGAGGAATTGGGTAAGACATACTAATATGTCAGAAGTAAGGAGCTTTGTTGGTTTAGCTAGCTACTACCGTCGATTTGTCAAGGGGTTCTCTTCTATTGCTTCCCAATTGACAAGCTTGACTAAACAGAATGTCCCATTTGTATGGTCGGACGAGTGTGAAGAAAGCTTTCAGAAGCTCAAGACTTTGTTGACTACCGCACCAATCCTTACCTTGCCAGTGGAAGGTAAGAATTTCACTGTCTATTGTGATGCATCCTATTTGGGTTTGGGTGCAGTACTAATGCAAGAGAAGAATGTAATTGCTTATGCTTCGAGGCAATTAAAGGTGCACGAACGTAATTATCCGACCCATGATTTGGAGTTGGCTGCGGTAGTGTTTGCATTAAAGCAATGGAGACACTATCTATATGGGGTTAAGTGTGAAGTCTATACAGATCATCGTAGCCTACAGTATGTCTTTACTCAGAAAGATTTGAATTTAAGACAAAGAAGGTGGATGGAACTACTGAAGGATTATGACATCACTATCTTGTATCATCTGGGAAAAGCTAATGTTGTGGCAGATGCTTTAAGTAGAAAGGCAGGGAGCATGGGAAGTCTAGCCCACTTGCAAGTTTCAAGACGCCCATTGGCTAGAGAGGCACAGATTCTGGCTAATGACTTAATGAGGTTAGAAATAAATGAGAAGGGAGGATTTTTGGCCTGTGTGGAGGCGAGATCTTCCTTTCTTGACAAGATTAAGGGAAAGTAGTTTAATGATGAGAAGATGATTCGGATTCGAGATAAGGTGTCGTGAGGGGAGGCTAAAAAAGCAAAAATCGACGAGGAAGGTGTGTTGAGAATTAAGGGAAGGGTATGTGTACCCCGCGTTGATGATTTGATTCACACTATCCTTGCAGAGGCTCATAGTTCAAGGTATTCTATACATCCTGGTGCAACCAAGATGTACCGCGACCTAAAGCAACACTTTTGGTGGAGTAGAATGAAGCGTGACATTGTTGATTTTATTGCCAAATGTTCAAATTGTCAGCAACTAAAATATGAACACCAGAGGCCCGGAGGAACACTTCAGAGAATGCCCATTCCGGAATGGAAGTGGGAGAGAATTGCAATGGACTTCGTGGTTGGTCTTCCAAAGACAATGGGTAAGTATGACTCCATTTGGGTAATCGTTGATAGGTTAAATAAGTCTGCTCACTTCATTCCGGTTAAGGTGACTTATAATGCAGAGAAGTTAGCCAAACTTTACATCTCGGAAATTGTTCGATTGCATGGGGTTCCACTCTCCATCATATCGGATAGAGGTACATAGTTTACTTATAAGTTTTGGAAAACATTGCATGCGGAATTGGGTACTAGGTTGGACCTTAGTACTGCGTTCCATCCTCAGACCGATGGTCAGTCTGAGCGAACGATTCAAGTGTTGGAGGATATGCTTCGTGCATGTGTGATAGAATTTGGTGGTCATTGGGATAACTTCCTACCCTTAGCAGAGTTCTCATACAACAATAGCTATCACCCAAGTATTGATATGGCCCCATTTGAGGCACTGTATGGGAGAAGATGTAGGTCTCCCATTGGATGGTTTGATGCATTTGAAGTTAGACCGTGGGGTACTGATCTTCTGAGAGAATCGTTAGATAAAGTGAAATGCATTCAAGAAAAGCTTTTAGCGGCTCAAAGTAAGACAAAAAGAATATGCAGATCGAAAGGTTAGGGACTTAGAGTTTATGGAGGGTGAGCAAGTCTTGCTGAAGGTTTCGCCCATGAAAGGGGTGATGCGGTTTGGTAAGCGAGGTAAGCTAAGCCCAAGGTATATTGGTCCATTTAAAGTTCTGAAGCGCGTGGGGGAGGTAGCTTATGAATTAGCCTTGCCCCCAGGACTGTCCGGAGTGCACCCAGTATTTCATGTATCTATGTTGAAAAGATACCATGGGGATGGAAACTACATCATTCGTTGGGATTCAGTCCTGCTTGATGGGAATTTGTCTTATGAGGAGGAGCCTGTTGCTATTTTGGATAGAGAAGTCCGCAAGTTGAGGTCAAGAGAGATTGCATCCATCAAGGTTCAATGGAAGAATCGGCCGGTTGAAGAATGCACTTGGGAGAAAGAGGCTGATATGCAAGAAAGATACCCACATTTGTTTACAGATTCAGGTACTCCTTTTCACCCTTGTTTCTTTTCTTGTGATCGTTCGAGGACGAACGATGGGTAAATTGGTATCTATTGTAACGACCTGTTTAGTCATTTTGAGCAGCAGATTTTATTTCTGAAAAAAAAATGGCTGAGACGACGGATCCCACGACGGACCGTCATGGGCACGACGGACTGTCGAGGGGGTCTCGTTCCAAAACACTTAGAATTCTAAAATTTGGGTACTGAAATCGACTATTTGAACTTCGTGACGAAGTGGCAGGACGGACTGTCACAGGCATGACGGGCCGTCACAGACTCTTTAATAAATCGAGTCTCTGAACCTTGTGACGGAAGCAGCAGGACGGACCGTCGCAGGCACGACAGCCCGTCACAGACTGCGTAATCCCAGGTTGGGTCGGATTTCTGTTAAATGTTTTAAGGGGCGTTTTGGACTATTCTTGCTTATAATTATAAAGTTAGTGGGTAATACTAATAATTCAATTACTTGGGGGTTAAAGGAGATAACCTTGAATTAATTAGTGGGTTACTTTTGTCATATTTTATACTTAATTATATGCTAATTCGGGTAAAAGAAAAAGAGTTTGAATAAGAAAAATAGAAAGAACAGAGAGAGAAAGGGAGACGAACGATCGATTGAGAGAGGAACAAGAAGAAAGCAAAGATTTTGAGGATTAGCTTGCTTGATCACAATTCTTCGGTAGAGGTAGGTTATGGTTTATGCTATTTCATAGTAAACTCTTAATAGCGATTGATATGTATTGGGTAGTATTGTAAAGTCTTCTATATGCTTAATTGTATGCTTGCATGATGTGATTATGAAATTGTAATGGGTTGGAAAGATAAGGTTGTGAAGCTTAAACCTAAAATCCTCTTTGTTAAAGATGATGCCTTTGTATAAAAGAAGGCTTGATGAACTAAAAGAATGAGGTTAGGGTATCGGCTGTCACGAACCAACACATAGTATTAATGGATCGGGTGTCACGAACCGACACGTAGTAATAGGGGGATCGGGTGTCACGAACTGACACGTAGTACTAGGGGATCGGGTGTCACGAACCGACACGTAGTACTAGGGGATCAGAGTGTCACGTTCCGACACAAGAGGAATAAAGAGAGTGAATCTTGAATTATGGTAATATACTCAGATTTAATGAACCTATATCCCAAAGGAGTACAGTATGGAGGCTTGCGTCCTCATGGGTGTACTTGGCGTACTTATTAATGATTATAGTACTTGTTGTTTCTACTTGTTGAGTATTGTAGTTGATTTTATGATATTATCTGATATATACTGTTTTCTATTTTGAGTTGGCCGATGATACCTACTCAGTACCTGTGTTTTGTACTGACCCCTACTTGTATGTTTTCTTTTTATTATTTGTGGAGTGCCGCAAACGTACCGTCATCTTCAACTCAACCGCAACTCTAGCCAGTCTTCATCACGTCAGATTTCAGGGTGAGCTATTGTTCCTAGCTCGGACTTGATTCTCTCTCATTTATGTCTTGATGTCCTTGAAGTTCGGACATGGACTATCTCTTGTATTTGTTTTTAGTTTTCTAGACATTCTTAGATCTAGTAATTTGAGGATAAATGTTCTTGTGATGATGACTTCCAGATTTTGGGGATAATGATAAGTTTTGAGTTTTAGAAGTTGATTATTGATTTCGTTAATGAGTTTTAAGTCTTCCGCATTATTTTTATGTTTATGATGTTTGAAATGTTGGGGTTTAGATTGGTTGGTTCGCTCACATAGGAGGGAAAGTGTGGGTGCCACTCGCGGCTCGTTTTGGGTCGTGACACAAGCCTTCAAACCTTTCTCAACCCATCACACATAATCAATTAATCAAATTGCTATTTATTACCCCTATTTCATCATTAGAACTATGCAACATGGATAAGTCAACCCTCACCAAGTATCATTACTCCCAAACATATACCACAAGGAAATACACACATTCCATACACTTAACAAGAGTTTAAAAATTCACTTTCCTCAATCAATCAAGAATTCACTCTGTGACTTGAGCCTTCCCTTTTCGTTGAATTTCCAACTTAAAGCAATCTATTCAAATAATTGGCCACGATAAGATTTTGAAACTACCAACATTCATATTGCTACATGTCTAACTTAGATCTAAAACTCACTCAAATTTATAATAAAATTTCTAATTCTTGATTCCAACCAATAGGTCAAATCTCATATAATTGCTTCAAAAACTATAATCATCATAGTTTTCATATTAAAATTACTCTAAATATTTAATTACCTATCTCAATATAAAAAAACTTAATTTATAACAGGAGAATAAAATAATAATTTGAAGAATTAGAAGCCACTAGTTAAGAACCAATGACAAAATAAAACATGAACCTCATTTCAATTCAACTCTTATGTGACCAAAATTATTATAATAATTTAAATGCATACAAGTTTAACCATTTTCCTTCGCCCACAATGTCACCTTGGTCATTTCTCTGACTACGTGACTATGTAACCCACCCCATTTGGTAGTTAAATAATAATAGTATAATCCTTACACCACCGTTTTCAATTCCCTATCTACTAACATATTAAAAATGTGAATTTGTATGATATATTCTTGTTTCCATTCTTATCAATTCAGTCCTACAACACTTACAACTAATCCCCATAACCATTATCGGTCCTCAATCTAGTAAGCTAACACCAAGTCTCAAATTCAATTCTTTCCAATCCAAATACGTAATAATAATAATAATAATTTAATTCATAATGACCTCGATGCATAATCACAAGGTTATATATTAACATAAATTATACATGATTTTGACCTAAAATCTACTCCTGATAACATAAAGAAATTGATATAAAGGATAAGAATAATTACCTTGACGCCTTAAGATGAACGTATTAATTTTTCTCCTCCTTTTTCTTTTTCTTTTTCTCCCTTCCTTTTCTTTTCTTTTTCTGCATATTTTTTTCTGTTCGTTCTTATTTTTCTAAACCTAGCCGCCTGACACTTCTAAAATTATTATTATTATTATTTTACTTATTTATTTAATTTACTTTTCTTATTTTTTTCTTCCTTTTTTTTTCATTATTATTAGCAACAAAATAATCATTTTATTAAAGTTGAAACTCATATCACTAACTCTTATATGTTTTAAGTCATTTATAAAATGTACTGAAAATATTAATATGAATATAATGGTTAAAATTTTTTAAACGACTAAGAGGGTCGTCACATATTATATTCTTCTGAATGTGGTTTTTTAATTATTTTTATTTTGAAAAATTGTATTTGTTTCACGTCAAAAGTCATACTTTCGTTTCATCAGAAAAAATAATAGTAAAATAGCATGTTCATTACTTGTCAACTTAATTACTTTTTTTTATAAAAAACAAAATATTATCAACTTTTTAAATGAATTTAGTGCCGATTATATTAAATAATATTAATAAACTTAATAGGTTTGACTATTTTTTGTAAAACCTTCCTTAATTTATTAAAGAAAAAATCACATACACATTGCATTTCAAAAATTAATACATAAATATACTTTTAGTTTATTTTCAAAAAAAATATTTTTAATTTAAAAAACACAAGAATTTAAATATTCATGCTTTTTTGTACTAAACGATAAGTATTTTCTTTGGATTGATATGTCATATCTTCCAACATGTTAAATCAAGATTTCATTGTTGCTACCATCTGTCATACTTTCAAAAGAAGTGTTTCCTTCACTTGAAACAAAGATGTTCCTCAAAATTTCTAAGGTAGATTGTTGGAAATTGAATACAAATAATAATATTAATGAGACAAAAATATATTATGTAAAGCAAAAAAAAGTAAAATCATAGATGTTGAAAAAGAAATTGAGAAAAACATAGAAAATAATATCGATAATCCATGCTATACAGTTGATTGTTTTTATTTTATTTATCGTATTCTTTTATTTAACTTTTTACCTTTTTTGTGGGTTTTGATAGAGACCCATTGACATATTTTGAAAAATAGAAATTATTAGGTTTCATAAGGCCTTAGTTAACTATAAAGAAATGACTTTAAAGAAATTATTTAACGATAATAATATAATTATCGTTAATCTATATTTTAGAAATTATGATAAATATGAGTATTTATAACCAACACCGTATATATGTAAATATTCTTAAAGGTTGTAGCTAGTGTGAATACAATAACATTACCTCAATTATCACAAAAATATATTTGGAGCAATAAATCTTACGAAAAAAGAAAATTCTATTGCCACTAAATATCTATGTTGTTAAAGTGATTATATATACTGAAATCAAAAAATTGAATTGCTAAGTCATAAATATATTTTTCTCCCAAAAAATCTACTTTGTAAATATAAGTAAATTTCAAATTTTCTTCTATATTTTGAAAAGATGTATAATGGCCTAATATATTTGAGTTTATTTGTCCATGTCCTAATGCATGAATATTTTTCTGGCCATTACTTTGATTAATAATGATGAAAGTGTAGTCAGATGGATCTTTAATAGTAACATTTTAAAGCTTAGTTTGTAAATAATTAGACTTACTTGTAGTAGTACGTGAGAGTGCGATTGAATAGATAAGAAGGAAGTTTTTTTTAACACTTTGAACTTTTAGTTGTAACAACCCATTTAGTCGGTTTGAGCACTAGAAATTTTTATGTTAGAAAATACTTTCCGATAGATTTAAGTGGGTGTTTTGGACTATTCATAATTATAATTATGAAATTAGTGGGATAGTTTTACTATTTTTATTATTAGTCTTATATAATAACTAGGGAGTAAATATTTTATAGGAGGAATAAGGGTTTCAAATGAGAAAATAATACGTGCTGCATCTAACGAAGAAGATCGATCCTGGTAACAATTTCTCTATTGCTTTAAATAAATTGTAATGGAGAACAATTAGAAGGTCGCATGATTATTAGTGGGTGGAGGAGTAAATTATAGTCCTTGGAAGTGTTTGTTCTTTAAGAAGTAATGTGTACTGCACGTGATTCTTTCATATGTTGGAGAAATTTTATAGATAATTAAGAGTATATGTCAGGCGAATTGCATATAGTATCAAACTTAATCACAAGCATTGAGAGTACTGGATTTTGGGTCTTTATAGGATTATATTTTGTTAGTTTTCCGTAATGGAGGTTACTAAAGGTAGAACGTAACTCAAATTTTTAATTCTTTATATAGTTATCTTATTTTGATTAATGGTTTAATATATTAAGCTAAATATTTAAATATTAAGTATAGTATATTATTGAATGTCATTAAGTTATGCTAATTGGAGGAACTAAGATTTACCCCTAGGTTTGAACTTTAGTAAATTGATTATAGAATTAGATGAGTTTTTGGGTCTAGGCTAGACATAAAATAAAATTGAGTGTTTATAGACTCGTCAGCTTACAAGTTAACATATACTTGATAGATTGGAGAAGTTCGGAGGCAATAAAAAAAGAAAAGGCATTGGAGAAGTAGATTGCTTGATCACGATTCTTCGGTGGAGGTAGGTTATGGTTTATGCTATTTCATAGTAAACTCTTAATAGCAAATGATATGTATTGGGTAGTATTGTAAAGTCTTCTATATGCTTAATTGTATGCTTGCATGATGAGATTATGTAATTGTAATGGATTGGAAAGATGAGGTTGTGAATCTTAAACTTTAAATCCACTTTGTTAACGGTGATGCCTTGGTATAAAAGAAGACTTGATGAACTAAAAGATTGAGATTAGGGGATCGGGTGTCACGAACCGACACGTAGAATTAGGGGATCGGGTGTCACGAACCGACACGTAGAATTAGGGGATCTGATTGTCACGTACCGACACCAGGAATTAAGGGATCGGGTGTCACGAACCGACACGTAGTAGTAGGGGATCAGAGTGTCACATTCCGACACCAGGATAATAAAGAGAGTGAATCTTTAGGGGATCGGAGTGTCACGTTCCGACACCAGGATATAAAGAGAATGAATCTTGAATTATGTTAATATACTCAATTAAAGAACCTATTCTCCAAATGAGTATGGTGTGGAGGCTTGAGTCCTCATAGATGTGCTTGGGTTGTGGCCAATGGTTATGGTACTTGTTGTTGTCACCTGTTGAGTATGGTAGTTGATTTTATGTTATTATCTGATATATACTGCTTTCTATTTTGAGTTGGCCGATGATACCTACTCAGTACTTGTGCCTTGTACTGACCCCTACTTGTGATTTTCCTCTTTGTTATTTGTGGAGTGGTGCAAACGTGCCATCGACTTCAACTCGTCCTCAACTCTAGCAAGTCTTCATCACATCAGATTTCAGGGTGAGCTATTGTTCCTAGCTCGGACTGGACTCTCTCTCATTCATGTCTTGATGTCCTTGAAGTTCGGACATGGACCATTTGTTTACTTATTTTAGCTTCCTAGATAATCTTAGATTTAGTAATCGAGGTTAGAATGTTCTTGTGGTGATGACTTCCAGATTTTGGGAATAATAAGTATTAAATTTTAGAAGTTATTTATTGGTTATATTAATGAGTTTTAAGTCTTCTGCATTATATTCTGGTTATTATGGTTGAAATATTGGGGTTTAGATTGGTTGGTTCGCTCACATAGGAGGGTAAGTATGGGTGCCACTCGTGGCTCGTTTTGGGTCGTGACAAACTTGGTATCAGAGCGTTAGGTTCGTTGATCTCATCACAAAAGGACAAGTCTAGTAGAGTCTTGCGAAACGGTAAGGGGACGCCTTTACTTTTCTTCGAGAAGCTATAAGACTTTAGGAAAGCTCGTTTCTTTATTTCTTTCGTGCTACTACTTGAGTCCAATTGGTATCTAGGTGATACAAATTGGTATCTGACCTTTTCCACTTTATTTTGCATATGGTTAGTACTGGAGTGTTACAAATTGAATTAACAACACTAAGAAAAAAAAATGTCCTTAAAAATAGATATATTTTCTCGATCGCAAAATGTGGTGGTAGTCTTATGTCAAGTATCGATTAATAAAGACACTGCTATGACTTCCTCGAGTGAGGGTATATTAGAGAAAGTCATCGATGCTTACTTGGTTAGAGTTAGGAAGTGTGTTATTTTTGTTATTGAATTGATCTAAGAAGTAAAACAAATTGTTTGGTCTAGAGTAAGAACATATTCGATAATGTTTTGCAATTATTCAATGGGTAGAAATATGTGGGCTATTTGGGTACGATAATATGGACAGGTATGATGTGTTCTAGTGAGGTATCTAACGGACATTCACGGTGTGGCAGTACTAGGGTTATGTGGAAACAGGTACGTCGATTGTCAAGTATGAATACTAATTACTAAATGAGTTACAAGTTGTACGACATGGTCAGATAATAAGATTTAGGGTTGCATTCCCATTTGACAAACCATCTAGTTTATTACTACCGGAACTTAGATTGAGCATTATTTTGAAGGAAAATTTCAGTGGTTGAGCATTGTTTTAAAGGAAAATTTTAGTGGTGGATCTTTGGGACAATATTAATACATTTAGGTTGTGAAATGTATCTTGAGAGTTCTGAATGAGTACTGACGATTTTATCATTAAGCTTCAAAAGGTAGATTGATACTAAAATGACAAACTTATAGGGAAAGAAAGTCCTAGTCGATATACTTGGGTGAAGTAAATTGAAGATTTAGCAAGAAAGTGCATATAAATTGGGTTAGTCCCTTGAATTTGATTGGTATAACTAAGTTTAAGGTGTTAGATCGAGGAAAAGGTTCACTTCATGGTGATAAAAGGGTTAACTGAGCATGATGGAAAATAAAAAATTCATGAGAATTTGTAATTGGGATGAAAGTATATGATTAGAATTTGTTGGTTAAATAAATTTTGTATGTAATAAAGACTTTGAGTATTTAAGGTTGTGATTTTTTACTATTTTGTGAGTAATGTGGGTGTATGACAAGTTTTATGAGATGTTGGGTCAACGCTCGAATAGAATTTAAAGGAGCTGGAATCATAATTAAAATAAGATGAAACTTGTGGGATGTGTAGCCTTAAGAAAATAAGTGAGTGAAGGAATATTTTCTCTGATTGTAAGAACTAAAAATGAATATTCGAAGGGGTTGAAAATTGGGTTCAGAAATGCATAATTTTATCTATTTTGTGTTGGTAAGGTAATAGCATAACAGGTTAATTAGCTTGGTTAAAAGCTATTGAATAGAGCTTAAGAGAGGAGTGTACAGACGTTCAGCTTGAGTGAGATGATAAGTTTTGTTGTACTGTTGAATTTAGAAATGAGTAGGGTTGGATTTTTAGTGAAGTATATGGTATGGTTGATGGAGAGACAATCAATGATAAGCTAAGATAAAGTAATTATAAAAGTCTTCAAAGTATAATCAAATGTAGATACATAAGGGTATTGGGTTACACAATTGGACTTAAAATTCAATCTTTTCATTATAAGTCTGCATTCTTGGTGATATTTTTTTTTCAAGGTATGAATTTGTAAGGTAATAAATGATTGATTGCATCGGTATTAAGCATGTGAAAGAACTTATGCATGTTTTGGATCATAAAGTTTATTATTTTTGATTGGTAAAGGATCTAAGAAGAGTTTTCTTCTGAGTTTTGATTTAGAATGTGAAGTAAAATGTCATGGGTTGTTGGTAAAAGGACGAGATCGATGAGTGATCTAAAGAACCAAGAATATTGATATATTGAAGGGTCGAATAGAATTTTGCACCATGAGAAGTATTTGAGAAAAGTGAAGGAATAAGACCTCTCGTATAAACCCATGGTTGTAGTTGATGGTTGTAGTGATTTTTGCCTATGAGTTTAGATATGACTGTGAGATGTGAAGTAGTTTGATATAGACTTACTGGAATTTATCACTGACTTTTATGAAGATTGAGTTTTGATTTGGATTGCAAACAATGAGGCATGAAGAATTTAGTATTTTACATGGGGTTAGATTGCTCAAATTTGGATAGATGACTTAAGAATGATGCATAAGGTGTAATATAATTCTACATGGTTATTAAGAATTTAGAGTTAGAATAATAGTACTCTATTGATGGGATTACATAGAATATTCTGATGTGTTACATAGATATTTAATGGTGAATAGAGGTTATGAGCTAATAGGATACATAATAATTTGAATGACCAAGAAACTTCCTATGTGTTGGCATGAGGTATGTGATGGTTTAGAAGGGTATCTAAAGAATGATATGTGGAAGTGATGTGAGGTTGACTTATGGTTTGATTTAATAGTTTATCATGATGGAAAGGTACTATCAAATTTTAAATAATGTTAGTAGCCTTGATTGAAACTCGTAATTGTCATGAAATGCTTAAATAGAAGATAATAATGGTGGTTTGGGAGTAAGGTAGATGATCGATGTGGTTATGATGTTTTGTTAGTACTAAAAGTGTCGACTTCAGTGGATGTAGGGTTCGATAAAGTAAGTATGTGTGCAATTATAATAGGGACTAAATTGGTGATTGTGGATAGCTAGAAAATCAAAGAGATAGAGTCATATGAATAAAGATGTTTGATATGGAAACTATTGAGAAAAAAATATATATATATGAAGTTATTCGACCTTGGTTATATACACTCTTACGTGAACAACTACTTCATTTCGGGTGTGATTTAGAGTATGATTCATTTTCTACGTCAACGCGTGTTTTCACATCTATTGGTTGATTTCTAGTGGTGAATCGGATGTAAAGATCCTCTTGTGTCCTCTTGATAGGGTAGGATCCTTAGGCAAACTTGATATTTTAATTATGATAGAATTGGTGTTGTTTGGAATAGTTAATGTATATCAGTAGTTCTATACGCACAAACTTGCTTATGAGAATCTATATAAGAGCTGCTACGAAGAGTTACAATTGCCTAAAAGTAATGTTAGAGGTTCTGCATTTTGAAGTATATCCCTTGTTGGTGTTTACTTGATATTATTCTTCCCTGGGTTAGATATGTTGACTCTCCCTTGATGAGTAATCGATGTCTAAAGCTAATATTTTCATCACTTAAGCTTGTGATGAGATTGTGTTGTAAAAAGAAAATCCAGATAAGATCTGTGATGGTTTGTGCATTATGAGTGTGTGGTAGTTGGTTAAAGTCCACTTCTGGTTGTAGCCACTTTTTAATTAAAATTTTATCGTGGTTATGTTAGATAAGATTTGTTCAGATGGTTGTGTCAAGGTCTAGTTGGAGAACAATTCAGTTGAAAAGTCCATTATTAGAAATAGTTTTGTTGTTAGTTGAGTTTACATACATCAATAATTATCCCTAGAGTAGTGAGATGGACCCATTTAAGGCATTGTTGTGAGGAGGTGTAGATCTCCAATTGATTGGTTTAACACTTTTGATATAAGGCCAAGGGTACTACTATTTCGAATGAACTTTTGAGACAACTACCCTTTCTTGCCTTGCCTTCCTTTGATCTTTCGAGGACGAACGATGGGTAAATTGGTATCTATTGTAACAACCCATTTAATCGGTTTGAGCACTAGAAATTTTTATGTTAGAAAATACTTTCCGATAGATTTAAATGGGTGTTTTGGACTATTCATAATTATAATTATGAAATTAGTGGGGTAGTTTTACTATTTTTATTATTAGTCTTATATAATAACTAGGGAGTAAATATTTTATAGGAGGAATAAGGGTTTCAAATGAGAAAATAATACGTGCTGCATCTAACGAAGAAGATCGATCCTGGTAACAATTTCTCTATTGCTTTAAATAAATTGTAATGGAGAACAATTAGAAGGTCGCATGATTATTAGTGGGTGGAGGAGTAAATTATAGTCCTTGGAAGTGTTTGTTCTTTAAGAAGTAATGTGTACTGCACGTGATTCTTTCATATGTTGGAGAAATTTTATAGTTAATTAAGAGTATATGTCAGGCGAATTGCATATAGTATCAAACTTAATCACAAGCATTGAGAGTACTGGATTTTGGGTCTTTATAGGATTATATTTTGTTAGTTTTACGTAATGGAGGTTACTAAAGGTAGAACGTAACTCAAATTTTTAATTCTTTATATAGTTATCTTATTTTGATTCACGGTTTAATATATTAAGCTAAATATTTAAATATTAAGTATAGTATATTATAAAATGTCAATAAATTATGCTAATTGGAGGAACTAAGATTTACCCCTAGGTTTGAACTTTAGTAAATTGGTTATAGAATTAGATGAGTTTTTGGGTCTAGGCTAGACATAAAATAAAATGAGTGTTTATAGACTCGTCAGCTTACATGTTAACATATACTTGATAGATTGGAGAAGTTCGGAGGCAATAAAAAAAGGAAAGGCATTGGAGAAGTAGATTACTTGATCACGATTCTTCGGTGGAGGTAGGTTATGGTTTATGCTATTTCATAGTAAACTCTTAATAGCAAATGATATGTATTGGGTAGTATTGTAAAGTCTTCTATATGTTTAATTGTGTGCTTGCATGATGTGATTATGTAATTGTAATGGATTGGAAAGATGAGGCTGTGAATCTTAAACTTTTAATCCACTTTGTTAACGATGATGCCTTGGTATAAAAGAAGGCTTGATGATCTAAAAGATTGAGATTAGGGGATCGGGTGTCACGAACCGACACGTAGAATTAGGGGATCGGGTGTCACGAACCGACACGTACAATTAGGGGATCGGATAGTCACGTACCGACACCAGGAATTAAGGGATCGGTTGTCACGAACCGACACGTAGTAGTAGGGGATCGGAGTGTCACGTTCCGACACCAGGATAATAAAGAGAGTGAATCTTTAGGGGATCGGAGTGTCACGTTCCGACACCAGGATATAAAGAGACTGAATCTTGAATTATGTTAATATACTCAATGAAAGAACCTATTCCCCAAATGAGTATGGTGTGGAGGCTTGAGTCCTCATAGATGTGCTTGGGTTGTGGCCAATGGTTATGGTACTTGTTGTTGTCACCTGTTAAGTATGGTAGTTGATTTTATGTTATTATCTGATATATATTGCTTTCTATTTTGAGTTGGCCGATGATACCTACTCAGTACTTGTGCCTTGTACTGACCCCTACTTGTGATTTTCCTCTTTGTTATTTGTGGAGTGCAGCAAACGTGCCATCGACTTCAACTCGTCCTCAACTCGTCCTCAACTCTAGCCAGTCTTCATCACATCAGATTTTAGGGTGAGCTATTGTTCCTAGCTCGTACTGGACTCTCTCTCATTCATGTCTTGATGTCCTTGAAGTTCGGACATGGACCATTTGTTTACTTATTTTAGCTTCCTAGATATTCTTAGATTTAATAATCGAGGATAGAATGTTCTTATGGTGATGACTTCAAGATTTTGGGAATAATAAATATTAAATTTTAGAAGTTATTTATTGGTTATATTAATGAGTTTTAAGTCTTCCGCATTATATTCTGGTTATTTATGGTTGAAATGTTGGGGTTTAGATTGGTTGGTTCGCTCACATAGGAGGGTAAGTGTGGGTGCCACTCGCGGCTCGTTTTGGGTCGTGACATTAGTTGAGATATTCACTCAATTTAGTATGGTATCAGAACACATAAAATAACATCTATAAAAAATGAATAAATAAAATTAAAGGAAAACAATTGTATTCCCAATATATACATTTGAAAATCAGTAGATGTTATAACCATGATCAATCAGTGTGAACTCAACCTCTAATTTTTAAATTTAAATTAATTATTAAATTAACATGAATACTATATTGAATTAAATATTTTTAGGGTAGGTTTGAACATGCGATATATAATCATGATTTGATATTGAAATATTCCAAGGTGTCATATTGATAAATCACATATATCCGTGTATTTTTCATAAAAAATGTATTGTGATTACAAACAAATTATAAATATACTTAATTTTATAAAGATTCACTAGTCAACAATAATAGTAATTAGTTCTTTTTTAAATATAATATTTTTAAATAGTACGAATAATCTCTTCAGGTCGAGCATGCGTCCCTTTTTGCGAAATTCAAAACGATGATTTCCAAAATATAAACTTATAGGTCAAGTACCGTTGCAATTTTTTTAATAATTAAATCACTATTCGAAATTTCAAATCAAACTTTTTTTTACATCAAACTAATAAATGCATTACATACCATTAAACATAAATATTTTCTCATTTAATCATATGGCTAATTATGTATGACACCTAAAGCCTAAACCTTGACGTGACCGGCATTCGAGAACCATTGTTGGTCCCCAAATGAACCCTCAATATAGCTCAATTACTCAGCAAAAGACGTACTCAAGAAAAATGATGACTCAAAACATCAAACATAAATCATATAGTCTCAATAAATTTAACTCAGTAAATGTTTGAAAATACTTAATCAAGCATAAGAAATTAACTCAAAGCCCAAAGGAAAATCAACAAAGGAAATGGAAAAAGATTCCTCAACTACCACTATCTATGAAGCCTCTAAATACTGTTACAGAAGTCAGAACAAAACCCACGACCTCCTAATAAACTAAAAACTAGGTCTGGAATCCTCTGGAATCAAGGAGGGTCCCAAAGGTTTAGCTCGAATGTGATTGGATCAACGAAGTGCCGGTTGACAACCTTCTACACCTATATATGCATTATGAAAGGATATAGACCGAATGACGTGTAACATTGAATGTACGAGCATGTAAGAGGAAAACAAAAACATATATATAAAGTTGAACTAATAGAAAAGGGAAGGCATACTCACCTTACTCTAAATCAATTCACTCTGAAAGCAATGATAATAAGATGCAACATATAAAGCCTTTAAAACAGTAGATAATACCTCAAAATGTATAAAAACAATACTAAACTCTTTACCATTTATTTTGGATATTCTCTAACCCACAACTATCACTATGAGCGACGTGATGATACAACGTCTGACCCACGCTCCAAAATTGTCCTATACCTTGTCGGGGTATAGAAAACCTAAATTAAGTTGATCCACTAAGCTATGACTAAAAGCAATAAGAAATCATCTAAATCGTATGAACCTTTATCCATGTTGGTGTACATGGTTTATGAGAATTGTGAGTTGTTTGAACTCATCCCATATCGTTGCTCAATACAACTCCCCATTATATGTATAACTCATGCTTATAAGTTTAGAACATAAAACATTAAGATAATTACTCGAAGGATTCTCTTAAAAGAGATAATGCTACAAAAACTCATAAACTCATTAGAAGTCAGTGTTTCTCTCATTTTATATATAAAAGTATTATACTGGAATACTTATGTAACACCTCAGTCTTAGAATGATCTACTTTTACAAAGAACTAAATTGAAAAAAGCTAATTTGAGATTTGAGTAAGCTAGGCTTTAATTGTGAGTTTTAGGTCAACTTCAAATGGCCACAACTTTCAGTACATGATGAGTTAGGTGTCCTAGAATGTATCAAACAAAGATCTTTAAGTACCCTTTCCAACACCGCCGATTTGCTAAATTTTGAGTTCAAATGATGGAGATATGCCCGTTTGAGTTCAGTCTTTCTATTTAAGGAAAGTTCATCCAAATTAATGAGGGATATTTTGGTATTATCCTTACCCCTATAAGACTAAACAATTTTAGTAATATTTTAGGGGTCTAAACTAACTTAGATCAGTTTTCACTATTTCTAAAAACACTTAGGGTTTTAGGGAGAAGTTCAAGAGGAGAAAGAAGGGAGAAGTTCAAGTGTTGATTAAAGGTTCTTGCGATATTCGAGGAATTTTACAAGTATTTGATCCTTACGAGATATGTAAGCATTCATAGTGATGGGTTTTTTCAACCTCACGACGATCATGAGTTTCCTTGAGTTAATTTCATCCATGATAATCCATACATTAATGTTCTTAATGAGCTTCTTAAACTTTTGTTCTTAAATCTTTGATAATGGGATTTGATGATTTCTTGTGAAGAATGTTATGAGTTTGAGAGTTGTTTTTGAGTAGATTTGTGTTTACTTATGTTGGGTATTTAACTATAAAGGAGTTTTAGAGAAATAATTCGATTCTAAGTGAATTAGGTCATAAATTGAGATGATAAAATTACCAGAATGTTTTGGGATGGTCTAGGAGAAGGCACCCAGATGCGGCAGGAGGACTGACACCCTCCGTCTACAGCGCACCAAAAACAAGCACAAGTAAGTAAAGGGTTGGTGCATCATGCCAAGGATGCACCTGGAGCATCAACACACTTTCTCTTCCGTTGTTCGATTCATAAATGTTCCTTTGAGTCGAGCATTCATTCCTTTCTTATCTTCATTAATGATCGGGAGATCTCATATATCACGAATAATAACTCTTGTATTCACATTCAATTTCCAGAAAAGATTTAGAATCAAGTTTGAGAGAAGCTTTTGAGTCATTTTGAAAAATATTTTTACAAATTCTTAAAAATTATTTTACGACTTTAGTATGAGGATGAGGATAGTTTAGTTTCATTTTTCAAAATGAATATATGGGAAATAAGATTCCCAAGAATGAATGTTTTTACATTTAAATGAGAGGAAACTTCGGTTTCCAAATGAGTTCACGAGGAGGTTTGAATATAATCACTTTTAGAGAACATTTTGAATAATAATCTCAAAGTTTCAGGATGAAAAAATGTTTTGAAACATATGGTCGTGAATTATATTACTAGGAGTAATATTGAGAACAGATAGGAGGATGAGTTCAGACAACTCAGAGTCCTTATAAATTATGTATGTCAACATGAATAAAAGTTCATTCTTTAGATACAAGAGTTTAAGGTCATCAACAAGCGTAATGTTGATACCACTTGCAGCTCAAGAGTTGTTTTTGTGAGCCTCTTTGCTTACGGAGGATTCCTATTATCTTTTCCAATTTTTTAGGATGTCATGGGTCTTATCTCGACTTCCATAAATAGTAGTAGGTGATTAGTCTTTTCCATTTCCTTTGTGATGTTCTAAAGCCTATGAGTTGATCACTTATGTTCATTTGAGTACACTGAGTAAACTATTTTACTTATGATATCCTATAAGTTGAGTTGTTTTGAACTTCCTATTAATGAAAAAGTTAAGATAGAACAAGGGTTCACTTGGGGCCAACGATGGTTCCGACTGCCAGTTATGCTCAGGTTGTAGGCTTGAGGCGTGAAAAACTTGGTATCAGAGCATACAATTCAAGAGTCCTAGAGTGTAAAGGAAGTTGTGTTTGTAAAGTCTTAGCTATCTGTATGATGTGTGTGATATCTATAACTTCTTTCATATTTTTTTTGTGCGATAGAGTTCAGCTATATAAAAATTTCTTCTACTTTATGCTTGTGCATATCTTTCTGGTCATGCCTCTACAAATAGTTGTTCAAGTTTGTCCTTCTAGGATAAATGTTGAGCCCCAATATCAAGGGGTACTGAGTGCAACCCAAGAAGAGGTCACTAATGTTGAGTTTCAAGATGCTATTCGAATGTTGAGTCAAGTTGTGACCTACAAATATGGGAAACAAAGAGGGAATCAACACGATGTGGATAATAAATCCAGGATCCGTGAGTTTTGAGGATAAATACTCCAAATTTCACCTATTCAAGTGTCATTGAGGATCTGAAATTTTTTTGTAGAAGAGTTGTAGAAAGGTTTTGAGGTGATGCATGTTGCAGATGTTGAACATGTGGAACTAACCGCATACCGACTGAGAGTGTTGCTTGAATCTTGAATGATCAATGGAAGAAGAAGAGTAGAGCTAAAGGTGCACCAATCATGAGTTGAGTTATGTTCGAAAAGTCCTTCCTAAGGCATTTTCCTCAGTGAAATTAGAGAGGCAAAGGTAAGAGAATTCATTAAACTTAAGCAGGAATCCATGAGTTTGCATGAGTACAACCTCAAGTTCACTCAACTGTCCCGTTATGCTTCGGAGATGGTTATTAATATGAGGAGAATAATGAACTTGTTTGTGTCTGGTTTGTCTCGTCTACCAACAAAATAGGGTAAGCTTGCTATTTTGATAGGGGACGTAGACATGGATATAACAGGCTTATAATCCATGTGCAACAGGTTGAGGAGGACACGATGAGAGATAGAGAAAAGTTCCAAAAAAAAGTCTTAGACAACATGAAATTAGTCCGGGCAGAAGAAGAGTAATGCAAACTGATCATCTTTTCAACAAAAGCCAAATGAAATTGCTCCATCATTTTCTAGTGCAACCTGTACCAAAAAACAGAGTTGAGTTCAAGAATTAGAATTTGCAGAAGTTTAGAGCTAGAATTGCTCAATTTAAAGGTACTGTGTCACTAGGGGCCAATTGGACTCCTGCATTAACTAAATATGGTTGGAAACACCCAGGGGCGTGTCGTGATGGCTCCAAAGTTGATTTCAAGTGTGGTTAGGCATATCACTTCAAGAGAGAGTTCCCAAAGAACATGTAAGGAAATTGTAAAGGGGGCAGTAGAGCCCAATCTTCTTTAGTGTCTCTGCCAGATAGAACTACACCTAAAGGAGCTACTTTAGGAACAAGCATAGCATCAAACCGTTTGTATGCTATAGCCAATCACCTAGAGAAAGATAATTAACCGTATGTTGTCACTGGTATGATCAAAGTCTTTACTTTTGATGTATATGCATTGTCAAATCCAGGTGTGAGTCTATATTTCGTGACTCCATACATTTCTATGAATTTTAATATTTTTTTGAGCAACTTCTTAACACCTTAAGTGTTTCCACACCTTTTTGTAAGTCTTTACTAGTTGAGAGAGTTTTGTGATTGTACCATTTCTGTCAATCACAAGGACACCATGGCTGATTTGGTCGAGCTAGACATGGTGGACATTGATGTAATTCTAGGTATGGGCTAGGATCATGCTTATTATGGCTCAGTTGATTGTATAAATCGAGTAGTTAAGTTTCTGATTCTTAATGAGCCATTTATTGAGTGGAGGAATAGTTTAATAGTGCCTAAGGGTCGTTTTATTTAGTACCTTAAGGCAGAAAAGTTTGTTTCCAAGGGGGCATCTATAACTTAGTATGAGGTAATGACTGTAGTGTTAAGACACCACCTATTTAGTCAGTTCCAATTGTAAGTGAGTTTCTATAGGTCTTTCAAGATCTTACCAGAGTCCCACCTAAGAGACAACTATTCTTTGATATAGATACTTTTTCTGATACTCAATCTATCTCTACTTCAATATATAGAATGGCTCCATCCGAGTTGAAAGATTTAAAAGAGAAATTGAGATATTTCCTTGATAAAGGTTTTATTTAACCCAGTGTCTTGCCTTGGGGCGCTCCTGTTTTATTTGTAAGGAAGAAAGCTGGTCCTCTTAGAATGTGCATTGATTAATCGTAAATTGAACAAGATTACAATAAATATTATGTATCCCGCTTCAAAGAATTAATGATATATTCAATCAACATTAGGGTGACACTTTTTTTTCTAATGGACACTTCAGATCTGGATATCATCTATGAGATAAAGAGAAAGTGACATCCCGAAGACATCATTCAATACCCGCTATGGTCATTATGAGTTTCTAGTTATGTCTTTTGGTTTGACTAATGCTTCTGTTGCGTTCATGGACCTGATAAACATAGTTTTTATTACTCTTATATTGATATGTTTATTATCATATTCATTGATGACATTCTAATTTAGTCGAGGATTGAGAAGGATCATGCTACTTATATCAGAATAGTTCTTCAAACACTAAAGAATAAGAAGTTTTATGCCAAAATTTCCAAGTCGGAGTTTTCGGCTTGAGTCAGTGGAATTCTTAGGACATACTGTTTGAGGTAAAGGGATATGAGTTGACACTAAGAAGATTGAGGCAGTGCAAAATTTGTCTAGTCACACATCTTCAACTATATTTGGAGTTAAATGGGATTGGTTGGTTATTATAAGACGTTTGTTGAGGTCTTCTCATATATTTCATCCCCGCTGACAATGTTCAATCAGAAGACATCAATGTTTCAATGGGGTCTGAAACTTGTGAGAAACACTTTTAGGTATTGAAAACACGATTAACTACAATGCAAGTGTTCACCTTACCGGAGGATACACACATCTTTGTTATGTATGTTGATGTGTCTAGAGTTGTTCTGGGTAGTATATTGATGCAGAATGGCAATGTTATAGATTATGCCTCCAGAAAACATAACATTCGAAAGAAAAATTACACAATACATGATCTAGAGTTGGCTGATGTGGTGTTTGCTTCGAAAGTATTGTGCCACTATCTCAATGGTGTCCATGGTTATGTGTTCACCGATCAAAGGAGTCTTTAGTATGTACTTAGAAGAGTTTTATCTCAAATTGAGGAGGTAGTTGGAGTTACTTAAGGATTATGACATGAGTATTTTCTAACACCCAGGTAAGGCTAATGTTGGTGATGATGCTTTGAGCAGATTGTGTATGGGTAACACTGCTGATGTTAAGGAAGGCAAGAAATATTTAGCCAAAGAAGTGCACAAACTTGCACGATTAGAAGTCCAATCGATGGATTCCACTAAATGAGGAGTATTTGTGATGATCAACAGGGCTAAATAATCACTAGTGTCTGAAGTGAAAGAGAAACAAGACCAAGACCTTGTTTTTCTTGAATTTAAGGAAATGCTCATAAGCAGAAAGGGATGGATTTTGAACAGTGGTGAAATGGTGTATTGAGTATCAAGGTAGATTGTGCGTATCGAAGATGGATGAACTCTAATAGAGGATCATGGAGGAAGCACATAGCTCCAGATATTCTATACATTCTGGTTCCACAAAGATTTATCGGTACTTGAAAGAAGTCAATTGGTGGAGTAGTATGAAGAAGTGTATTGCAGAGTTCGTTGTTAAAAGCCCAAATTGCCAACAAGTCAAAGTAGAGCACTGGAGGCCCTGTGGTATGGCTTAGAACATATATCTCCTAGAATGGAAGTGAGAGATGATCAATGTGGATTTCATTAAGCGTTGCTTCGTTCTTCTAGACAACATGATTTTTGATTTGGGTGATTATAGATGGAATGACTAAATCAGCCCATTTTTTATCGATAAAGACTACCTATTCAACAAAAGATTATACCATATTATATATCCAAGAGGTATTCAGACTTCACGGAGTTCTGGTGTCCATCACTTTAAATAGAGGTGCACAATTCACCGCACAATATGAAAATATTATATAGAGTTTGGGTTTGAAGGTAAATTTGAGTTTTGCTTTTCATCCCCAGATTGATGGTCAAGCAGTGCGCACAATTCATACTTTAGAGGATATGTTGAGTGCATGTATGATTTATTTCAAGGGTTATTGGGATGATCACTTATTTCTAATTGAGTTTGCTTACAACAACAATTATCACTCTAGCATCCAAATGGAAGTTAACAAAACATGGTTAATAGGACCAAACATGGTTCATAAAGATATGGAGAAAATTGAAATCATTCAAGATAGGTAGAAAACAACGTAAAGTTATCAGAAAACCTATATCGATGTAAGGAAAAAAAGACTTGGAGTTTGAAGTAGAAGATATTCACTACGTTCAATATAATATCTGAGCAGGTAAAAAGTCATCGATAAAAAACTAAACAAATAATGTCTAATTTTTTTTTAAAAAAAAACCCTGTAATTCCAATATATATTTGCATCAGATCACTAATTACCACGCATGGTCAATTAAGGTAGACTCAACCTCTAATTTTTTCATTTTAAATGAAGTTGTTAAAAATCGATATGAATACCATATTGAAATACATATTTTCTTAGAGTTTTGACATGAGATGTTAAATCATAATTTGATATCAAAATATTATATGGTTTCACATCGTTAAATCACATTTCTCCATTTATATTTTTATAAGTAAATGTTTTGTGATTAGAAAATTTTTAAAAAAATATAATTTTATAAAGAATCAATAGTCACTAGTAGTAGTAGTTAGTTATCCTTTAATTTAATTCTTTCATATGGTAGAATAATCTCTTCACGCCGAGCATGAGTCCCCTTTTAAAAAATTTAAAATGATGGTATACATATTTAAACTTATATATGAATTGTTGCGTTAAAAAAATAAAATTAGGGTTGGAAATTTAATATAATACTCTTTTGGAGATGTTAGTCTCAAATCGCATGTCCATTTATTAATTTGAAATCAAGATATCATAGCGTATGTGCCAATATAAGCTTAGAATAAAAGAGTGGTATAACAAATATAATTTCACCTCCATTTTGATTACTCAATTAGATGAATATGAGTAGAAATTGGAGATTATGTCTTCTAATGAGTGATATTTTGGGCTTGCAATTTCATGTCGTAATATGAAATCACGAAATGAAATCAATGTTTGGACATGCGATTTTACGCTGATTGCATATCATGAGATTAAATCTCAAATTCTCAAAAAATCATGATCTGAAAATTTTGAAATTAAAAAATAGACCAATAAATTTAAATTCTGTAAAAACGAACCACATTTATATCCACAATCAATTTATTTCATACGTAATATAAATTATATAATTCATACTATTACTTTTAAAACAATTTATATCTCATAAATAATAATTTTTACCAACATAAAATTTATTATTACATTAAATCAGTTCCTCTTCTACCATTTATAATAACAAAATTCATTTTCTTTTAATGAAATTTATTTACAAATTATATTGGCCAACAAATGAATCAGAGTAACAATGTTAGTTCATATTCTTAGTCATAAAATTGTAAAATGTAGGTTCAATTTGAGAAGATTATCCGTAGGATGTGCATATTATATTAAATACTAGACACTACAACCTATGTTTACTTTTTTTTTAATGAAAATAAGTTTGATCAATAAATATTCTAATATTTTGAATAGTTTTGTAATAAGATATTATGCGATTTTATAAACTTTTTCTAATTTGTTAAGATTTTTTAAAGAAGTGAGACAATTTAAATAGTTTGACAAGCTATAGGGTTTTATTATTAGGAGAAAACAAACAATATAAAAGGTCCAAACAAAACTTTAACTTCATTCTCATAATTTCAAATCATGATTTTATATCACATGGTCAAACAGACCTTAAATATATACATCAAATTAATAGATGTATAACATATCATTATATATAAATATTTTCTCATCTAATCATATGAATATATATATACTAGATAGGACAAGGCAGTACTTTGCACGGCCCAACATGATGACTATTAAAGTAGGAGATGAAATGTTCTACATTAAAAAAAAAATATGTGCCACAATACAAACAATAACTCTAAATCAAGCCTTCAACATCAAAATCCATCCAACGTAAAAGGCATTAAAAATGCTACAAAATCAATTAAAAAACAACACTATCCACCTGCATAAAAATTAAAATATCTAGTGTAGAGACATGAAAATATCATATTGGTAATTCTCCAACTGAAGATATTCTATTCAGCCTCAAATAGAGATAGTTGTCCATGTGATGACAACTACACCAGATGTGATCATCTTGTGTAAAAATCAGACCTGCACAAAGTATTATTTTCGTCGAGGCTCTATTTTACTAATCATGAATAACACGCGTCTTATATTTATAAGTAATTTCAGAGTATATTCTTGCAGTTAGAATGTCAATAATTTGCCTGAAAACAAAACGAAATTTGAAGATTAAGTTTATGTTAGTCACAAAGAGTATTATAATGTTTTCTTTGTAGTTAAAAAGAACAAACACAAACATTATTGTTTCCCCAGTTACTCCAACAAAAATTCCCAATCAAAATTAAAATTTGTTGAAAAATATTAACACTTGTAGCATCACAAGTTACTTCGCGTACCTACCTGATTAGCATCCCTACTATGACACATCCCTTCCCAATTTCTAGCCAATGCATACTTCTCTAACTCATTAACCCCTTATCGAGTGAGACCATAAATTTTTCTATTGCACTCATGACATTAAGAAGTATGTCATGAATCTACTATGTACGTAGTCAATTGATCTCAGATTAGTCAACTTCTTCAAATATGGCTAATCATCATAAAAATAGAAGTTTTATGTGGAAGGTCATTTTAAGGAAATAGGATAAGTCAATTATGTATGGTTTAAAAATGAGCAAGACTTGGGGGGGGGGTGTTCAGTTTGAAGGAAAATATTTTCCTAGAAAACAAGTACATCACTTATTTTCTCATGTTTGGTTGGTACATATAAAATATTTTCAGGAAAAATGTTTTGGTATTTGGTTTTAGAATAAAAGAACTTTGTGAGAAATATCTTTTATATTTTTATTAGAGTAAAAATTTGAAATTTCAATTAATTTGTAAAAACAAACTTAATTTTTTTTAGGATGGGGGAGGGGTGGGTGGGTGGGGATGGTAGGTGTGTGTTGGGTGGGTAGGGGGCAGGTAGGGGTGGGTTGAGGTCTGGTAGGAGTGAGTTGGGGATTGGTAGGGTGTGTCGGGTAGGGGAGGTTGGAAGAAAGTTTTGGAAAATGTTCTCTTTAAGTTTTGAGGGGAGTCAATTTTCATAAATTTGAGAAAAATGAGTTTTTTTGGGAAAACATTTGACCCAACCAAACATGAGAAATTTGGAAAATATTTTTTGGAAAATGTTTTCCTTCATACCAAACACACTCTTGGTGATTAAAATATTTTTAATGTTCTTATCATCAATGTACATTATTTAGTTTACAATTGATTGTCATATTTAAAGGCCATATAAATTAATCATCTCGATATGCATGTTCGATACAATTCTAGTTTGAGTAATGTAGTAGTCCAAGATAAGCACTTAAAAAAAAACTGACAAAAGAGAGGGCCTTTTTACAAATCCCACTAGTAAGCCAATAATATAATTTGTGTTATATGTCCATTCCAACAAAGTTATATTCAACTTACATGATGTAATAATATCTCAAGTATCAACTTATACCTTAATGGTCATTACATAAGAAAAAAATCATGAAGTAAGGTTTAGGATTAACTTCATTTCATGCTTGGTACGAGAAATCAACTAACCCATAAATATTTTATCCCACCATTTGTACCTAACCATCAATGCACTCCATTCACTGTATGGTATAAGGAGCAGACATGAGTCTCAAACTAAGAAAACAATTCTTATACACCTATTTTTGTTAACATGAATAACTTTGACTTCTCTCTTTATCAGCAAATGTACTTCCGTTTACAAAAACTTTAAGGCAATTCAAGTGATTACAAATAACACAGACATTTTACACAAAGTAAAACATTGAATTACCATTTTCTTCTTAGAGGAACATATGGTGTAAGTCTGACCTTTTCATAACCATTTCTCTTGTTCTTTCGACCGGTGTTCACTTTGACCCTTGTCTACTCGGAAGACCATTTTTCTTGATTTTTCTACCCTTTCTCCCTCTGTCCCTTGTTTACTCAAAAGAGGGAATGTCATATTAAGAAAGGTCATTGCTGAAAATGTAGAACTAAGAGTAAGTGTTAGTGAAAATATACAAGATAACAAAAAATTACAGGATTACAATTGAAAATGAAAATGAAGATGAAGAAAATAAATCTTTTCAAGTTGAGGAGCTAATATCTCACTTTTTTAAGGAGATTCAAGCCCACTGCATCAAATATTTTCACCGGTCCAGCAGTAGTTCTCTTTGACTTGTCCCCTCCAGGATACAACAGCCTTCACAAAGTATAATTCAACAACTCTTGACAAGAGTTGAGTTCAAAGCTCCACAAATAAGAACACCTCCTTCAACTAATAAGAAATCTCTTTTATACAAACTTTATGCACTCTATATTTTCTTGTGTGTTTTATGTTTGAAAACCAAATGAATACCATAACTTTTTCTACTACAAAAAGTCTTCCTAGAAATGAATAGGAAGATACTGGGTTAGTAAATGATAAAGATAATGGCCTTAGGAGTTACTTAGGTTAAAAAAATAATGGAGGAATAAAGAATAAAATAAAGTGAGGATAACATCCCCATTAAAATGCTGGCCAAAATTGTTCAACCGACGTTCTATGGAACATTTTTCTTATGCCCGGCAAGTACCCTCCAACGGCAGTTTTGTAACCACCAAATAATGAAAATAATACATATGCACAATGATTACCCAAAGTGATTAGTTAGGAACAAATGACTATCCACTAATGGCTGAAACATTTACATTCTTGTAACTCCAAATAATGCAAAATTAATATAGTAAAATATTAATATTGAAATGCTAATAAACCAACAATCCCCCACTAATTTTAATATTAGATTAGAGAGTCAATCAGTTGAAGGAAGACTATTATGCATCATGAAGGTGTGCTCTGCATTGAACCTCCACTTAGTGAAACAATAATTTTTACTCCTTAGTCGTAGTGGTCTCAGACATGAACTATAACTCTTAAGGGAAATAAAATATCACTTCTCACACATAATAATCAAGTTGTTGACATGAGCTTTAAAGCCAACACGTTATGGCCATGTACTATCACGATTTCATGAGTGCATTTGAGAATAAGACCAATTCTGCATCACATAGGTGAAATCTATCGAGAGTGCTCTTCTGTAATCTTAACACTCCAGCCATATAATTTACATATATTCATTGAGAATTTAATCAACTCAACCTTCACAAACTACAGGAAACAATGTCCTCACATGATACGGAAGGAACAAAAAGATAGTGCATTTTTCACAAGTCATCATATGATTAGTTTTTCCCTCATATATGAATCATGAATTTTTAGGCTTCAATCCCATCCCCCTTGATGTGCTCCAGACCTTTTCTCTTGTTAAGGCCTTAGTAAGAGGATCAACAAGATTGTCACAAGATTTGACAATCTCATCATTAATGGTACCATTTGTCAAATATGATCTTACATTACTGTGTTTCCTCCTTATAAGTCTGGATTTACCGTTGTAATAACGGTTTTGAACTCTACCAATTGCAGCGGTGCTATCACAATGAATTAAAATGAGGAATTGGTTTTTCAAAATAAGGCATTTGAAATAATAAATCTCTTAACCAATTCTCTTCCTCACTATCTGAAACTAGAGCAATTAGTTCATCCTCCATGGTATAGTTAGCAATTATAGTTTGTTTTTTTGATTTTCAACAAACAACACCACAACCTAAAATAAATACATAACCAATGTTCCAATCTGAATCACAAAATCCTTCAATTAGAGTAGGATTTTTTTTAAAGAAAAAACCACAATTTTTTGTTCCAATTAAATATCTCATAACTCTTGTTACAAGATGTCAATGTTCAATACCTGGCTTGCTTGTAAACCTGGCAAATACTCCTACTGCATAGGAAATATCAGGCCTAGTGCAATCAGTCACATATCTCATACTTCCGAGTATACTACCATTCTTTTGATTTATGACATCATTTTCACTTTTAAAAGGAAATAAGTGAACATTTGAATCAAAAGGAGTACAACATGCTTGCAATCATGAAAATTATATTTTTTTTCAAAATTTTCTCAACATAATGTGACTTGTCAGGGAAAATTCTCTCACATGTTCATGTTATTTTAATTCCAAGAATAAAATTTTCCTCACAAAGATATTTCATATCAAAATGGCCTCTAAGAACATTTTTAGCTTCATCAATAACATTCATGTTAGAGCCAAAGACCAACAAATCATCAACATATAGGCAAATAATCACATGTGAATTATTCAAAGACTTATGATATATGCACTTATCACACTCATTTGTTTAAAAACCATTTTCAATCATGCAGGAATCAAACTTTTCATGACAATTCTTTGGTGGCTCTTTCAAGCTATACAGGGATTTAGTAAGTTTACATACTTTGTTTTCTTGGCCTGTTTCAATAAAACACTCGGGTTGATCTATAAAAATTTCTTCATTTAGGTCTCCATTTAAAAAAGAAGTTTCTACATCCATTTGATGAATTTGTAAATAAAAAATTGCAGTTATAGCCATTAAAAGTCTTATGGATGTAATTCTTGTTACCTGAGAAAAAGAATAAAAAAATTCTAAGCCTTCTAGTTGTTTAAAACCTTTTGCAACTAGTCTAACCTTGTATTTGTCAATAGATCTATCTGGTATCAACTTTTTTCGTAAGACCCATTTACAACCAATAGTTTTACAACCCGGTGGTAAATCAACTAATTTCCAAGTTTTATTAGAAATTAGTGATTCCATTTCATCATTTATATCAACTTTCCAAAAAATAGAATCATGTGAAGATAATGTTTCTTCAAAGTTAGAGGGTCATTTTCAACATTAAACACATAAAAATCTAGACCAAAATCTTTTTCTACTCTAGCTCTTTTACTTCTTAACTCAAAATCATTAACTTCTTTATTTTTTAAAGTAGAAGTAGATGAACTAGATACTGACAAAATATTTTGTTCAATTCTTTGACCTCCACTATTTTTAGTATCAAAAGGAAATTTATTTTCATGACAAAATAGCATAACCTGATTCTATAACAATATTATCTTAAAGATTAAAAAATCTATAGGTTGTACTATTTGAATCATAACCATGAAAAGCACAAGTAGTAACTTTCTTATCCAACTATGTAATCTTGGGATCCATTAGCCTCACAAAGGCTAGACAACCCCAAACTCTTAGATATACCAAACTTGTCTTGTAACCTTTTCACAATTCAAAATGTGTTAATTTAGACTTTTTTATGAGGCACACGATTCAACACATAACAAGCAGTTAAGATCGCTTCACCCCAAAAATTTAAAGGTGTATGTGACTTAATAAGCATGAAATTAGTCAATTGAACCAAAATTCCATTTTTCCTTTCTGCTACTCCATTAGATGAAGGAGAGTAAGGAGGAGTAATTTCATGAATTATTCTCAATGATCAAACAAAATAATTAAACTCATATGATTCATATTCAAGGCCTCTATCACTTTTAATTCTTTTTATTTTTCCTCCAAACTGATTTTCAACTTCATGGAGATAAGTTTTAAAATTATCAAAAGCATAACTTTTATTTTTCACGAAATAAATATATGTAAACTTAGAAAAATCATCAATGAATGTGATAAAATATCTGTTTCCTCCACGAGTTAGAATTCTACCAAGTTCACAAATATCAATATGAACTAATTCTAACAAGTCAGTTTTTCTTTCAACTCGAAAATGAGGCCTTTTAGAGATCTTGGTTTTACTACAAGCCTCACACTTTTCAAAATTATTTTTAACCATTGGGATCAATCCTAAACTACTCATGATTCCAACATAACGATCATTAATATGACACAAACAAGCATGCCAAAAAATAGTAGAAGAAAACATATAAGTAGAAGTAGAAGTTTTATTCATCTCAACAATCAATTTAAACATCCCATCACATGCATACCCCTTACACACAAAAATACGCTTCTTAACTATTACATATTGATCAGATTCAATAATTTATTTAAAGTCTGCTTTATTAAGAAGAAAACTAGACATCAAATTTTTTCTTATAGAAGGAGTTTAAAGTACATATTTTAAACATAATACCCTTCGAGAAGTAAAACACAATTCGACATCTGCCTTTCCAAGCACTTGAATAGTGTGAGCATCACTAAGCATTGATGGTTTTGCGCTCCTCAAAATATGTATATTTTTTAAACCAGTATTTGTCATAACAGATATGATGGTTTGCACCAGAACAACCAACCATCCATAAATATTCTCAACCATGTTTATGTCGGTAATCACCGCCACAAAAGGTTCTTCGGTAACGTTTGCCTGAGGGTTAGGACCACTTTTTCGAAATCTGCAAAATTGAGTAATATGCTCACTCTTGCCACAAACAAAACACGATCCCTTTTCTTGAACTTATTGATTTTGTGCTAGGTTATTTTCACCATTATTTTTCTTGGGAGGTCTACCATTATTTTTCTTAAATTTTTTCTTCTTAGGATTCAAAGAGGTATTTTTGTGAGTTTCAGGAGTAGCATTATTCAAAGTAATAAAAATTTACCTTCATTGTGATGTTGTTCTCTTCTGTTTATAATACTGCATCTTGGCCCCTTGCTTCTTCTTCCATGCAGATTTTCATTATCAAGGTTTCAAGAGAAGTTTCCTTTTGTTTGCGGAGCATAGTTTTTTGAAATACTTTCGAAGAAGTGGAAGTTTATTGACTATGCCACAATAAATAAGGTTATGTCCATTTTTAACCTCTTTGTACCTAAGCTCTCCAACAATCATGATAAAATCTTGAGCTTGATCTATCATTGACTTGTTGTCCACCTTTTGGAAACAAAAAAAATCTACTAGTCGCATATTTTTTCGCTCCAACCTCTTCGATATCATCTTACTCTGCAATGCCTTCAAAAAATTTTTGCACTAGAGTAAGTTCTATCATAATAATTATAAAAATTATCAGATAGATAATTAATAATATAATACCAACATTTATAAGAATCTCCATCGTACTTTTCCAGCTTTCTCTAGATGAGAGATAGTTTCATCATCACTCATAGAGGTGATGTCTTCTTTATTAGGATTCTTCTGAGTTAATACATAAGAAATATTGATAAGACTTAAGTAAAAAAGTACTTTACCCTTCCATCTCTTAAAATGATTACCATTGAACCGAAATGGCTTGGCTTGTTAAAGGTCTCCCATCTTGCATCAACGGTTTTTTCAATTGTAGCCATATTGAATCTCCTTAAAATTGTTACTGAAAACTTACAAGATTACAACTAAAAGTGAAAATAAAAAAAAAACAAATCTCTACAGGCTAAGGCGTGGATTTCTCGCTCTCTTGAAGGAGATTCAAGCCCACTGCTACAAATGTTTTCACCGATCCAGCAGTAGATCTCTTTGACTTGTCCCCTCCAGGATACAACAACCTTCACAAAGTATAGCGCAACTACTCTGGACAAGAGTTGAGTCCAAAGTTCCACAAATAAGAACACCTCCCTTCAACTAATAAGAACTCTTTTTAGACAAACTTTATACCGTCTATATTTTCTTGTGTGTTGTATGTCTTAAAACCAAATGAAGACCATAACTATTTATACTACAAGAAGTCTACCTAGCAAAGAACTAGAAGATAACGGGGTAGTAAATGATAAAGATAATGGACTTAGGAGTTACATATGTTACAAAAAGTAATGGATGAATAAATAATGAAATAAAGTGAGGATAGCATCCCAATTGAAGATGCTGGCCAAAATTGTTTAACCAACGTTCTCTAGAACGTTTTTTTTATGTCCGGGAAGTACCCTATAACAGCTGTTTTGTAACCACCAAATAATGACAATAATACATATGCACAATGATTATCCAAAGTGAGTAATTAGTCACAAATGACTACCCAGTAATGGCTAAAACATTCACATTCTTGTAACTCCAAATAAAGCAAAATTAATGTAGTAAAATATTAATATTGAAATGGTGATAAATCAACAGTAAGTCGAACAAAAAAAAGATGATGGGATAGTCATTCAAAGAGTCAACCACTTGTTAGAACCAATAAATTAAAACAGACCTTGCACTAAAAAAATCATGTAAACATCAACTGTATAAGTGATGAATTGCTAAAGTAAATTTTTCTGGAAGTTTAAACTCGAACAACATAATTATATTGCACTCTATTGGCAATGATAAAAGGAAAATATAATCAGTGTAAAGCTTTTTAAGGTTCAAATTTAAACTTTTAATGAGATTACTGCTTACCAGCAGGATATCGAGCATGTTGATAGTCCTAATGTGTGACTATCCTTATACTTTAGAAAAGTGAATTGATTTATCAAAGTAGTAAATAATAATTCAAAATAACCAATATTTAATTTTATTCTCCAATCTAATAATAAATGTAGAATTTACTATGTTGTCAAATGGAAGGAGGCAATAACATAGGTGGACTATCATCATTTGAAGTAGATGTAATTGAAAGAATTAACAAATATTACCCATGACCTGAAATGTATGTTCAGAAAAATTATTTCATAAATTTCTCCTTCGATATTATTGTCTTCAATCTTTCTTGAAAGTTGAAGATCACTCAGTGTTCGGTCAGGGTCAAAAAAAGTAAGAAATTCATCAGAAAATGTAAGAGACAGTATAATTCGTGAATAGTTCACTGTAGAAGCATAGACTCACCAACAAAATCTAAAAAAAGTTAATATTGACCAAGAAGCTTCAAAAATGAAGAGGTGTACCTTGTAAAAAATTTGCAAAGAAGGGAAATAAAAAAACTTTTTGTTGGGTCAAGCATAATATCAAACACCTTTGTTGCATTAATTTTAAATTGAATTAACTTAGTTTTTCTAGAAAGAGAAAAAGGGGAGAAAAGCCCTAAATAGGTCATTATGTTTAAGGTTGGATTCAAAAGCATCCATAAAATTGCACTTGAATATAAAAAATAATTAGTACATGCATATTGAAACTTTGATAGAAAACAACCCCAAAAAAATAAATTGTGATTACACACAAGAAAACTTTTCAATAATAAATAAATTCGAACGAAAATTCTGGACTAGCAGATGGAAAAATTTGAAAATCATTTAATGAAAAAATGTGTAATTTTAGAGAAACATAGAAGAAATCAGTGGTTGGCAAATCTAGAAAATAAAATCTGCCTAAAAAGTACACATGGTTAGATGAGAGAGAACTATAGTATGAGTGCTAATAAAAAATTAAAAGATATTGAATAGCCAATCAGATTTTACAAAGTTTATAGTAGAATTGACAGTGTTGTTGGTATAATTATCGATCAATATAGATAACAAACTAATTACAATGTACATTTTGTAGTACTTTTGGTACAACTTGTATATGTTGTGTTAGTCCTTTAAAAGTGCCCCTTCTAAATAAGAATAAAGTAATAATATATGCATAAACTTAATTAAATCATTCTTATTTGTATATATATTTTCAAACGTTTTGTATAGGTATTATTAATGCGAAATTACTAATATAAGTTTACTTCTAATATAGATAATATCATGATTCGATTTATGTCAAACAATAAAATGAAGTTTGTTACACACATTATTTAAGAGAGTTTAATCGCAAAATAAAAAAAGCAAAATAAAATTTTTATTCTCAAGTCTTTATCATAAAAAAAATAATCAAGCAATGAAAAACAGTTCAAGCACAAACCTGAGTGGTGATATGATGATTATTTATGGGATATGTGTTAGGATCGAATTCACGCACACACACTAGATGAATGAAGAACACAAGAACTTTCAAGAGAATGAGATGAGATTCTAGAGAGAGAAAGATAAAACCCAATATTTCGTGGTAACACCCCGTGAGTAAACTTCCACGGCGGTGAGGTATATTTATATTAATAAATCAGAGTATTTTTGGCTACAGAGAATAAATAGGAAATCCTAAAATTTAGGTCGGGGAGCTGCCCTGAAACCCGCCTTCGGATAAACCGTGTAAACAGTTATATATATTAATCAGACTCCACTACCTAACAATTCTCCCACTTGGAGACTGACTCAGTCATCCAAAAAAAACATTCTAAAAAAAAAATCTCTTTATCATCAACATCTTTACCGCACCGCAACATCTGTAGCAACAACTACAGAAGACCAACCGAGGTTTTACATAACCTCAGTTTTCCAACATCAACACATTTCCTCCACATGTCTTCCGGGTTCTTTGCACCCTCTATCTTCTCCAAGCACATATCACCATCCTCCACTGCCCTGCGAGTGAAATGGTATCACATTCTGATGTGCTTTGTCTTCGAATGATAGATTGGATTTTTCACCAACTGTATGGCACTCTGGCTATCTGAGTAAAGAATCTTCTTGCTCTGCTTCTTGCCCAATTCTTCAAGATAATCTGACAACCATATCATCTCTTTCCCAGCTTCATCTATTTCCACATACTCAGCTTTAGTAGATGAAAGAGAAATACATTTCTGAAGCCTGGACATCCAACTCACTACTGTTCCACCTATGGTGTAAATGTACTCGGATGTACTCTTGCTCGAGTCAACATCCCCACCAAGATCAGCATCCACAAAAACCTGTTGAATCACATTGCCTTTGCCAAAACAACGTGAAGTACTGGATGTACCTCTCAGAATCTCAGAAGCCACTTCACAGCTTCCCAATGCTCTTTCCCAGGGTTCACCATGTACCTGCTAACAACTCCCACTCCATGTGCTATATCAGGTCTAGTGCAGACCATAGCATACATCAAACTACCAACTGCTGAAGCATATGGAACAAGTGCCATGTGATCACGCTCCTCGACAGTCTTGGGTGACTGCTCCTTTGACAATTTAAAGTGATTTGCCAATGGAGTAGTCCTGGGTTTAGCATCATTAACCCTGAATCTGCTCAGCACCTTCTCAATGTACAACTCCTGAGATAGATTTAAAGTTCCAGCAGATCTATCCTGAGAAATCTTCATCCCCAAAATCTGCTTTGCTGGACCCAAATCTTTCATCTCAAACGCTGCAGACAACCTTGTCTTCAGATTGTTAATCTCCCTCATACTAGATCCTACAATCAACATATCATCCACATACAAGAGTAGAAAGACATATGAATCAGTGTATTTCTTGAAGTAACAACAAGGATCCTTTTGAGCTTTGCAGAATCCACTCTTGGTCATGAAGGAGTCAATCTTCTTGTACCACTGCCTTGGTTCTCTCTTTAGTCCATACAAGCTCCTGGTGATATTGCACACCATGTGTTCTTTGCCTGGAACCACAAATCCTTTCGGTTGCTGCATATAGATCTCTTTGTCCAGATCTCCATGTAAAAATGTTGTTTTTACATCCATTTGCTCTAGATGCAATTCTCCGATGCCACAACTCTCAACAGAATTCAAATAGAGGTTAACTTCACAACAGGAGAATATATTTCAGCATAATCAATACCTTTCCTTTGTGAATATTCTTTAACCACTAAACGAGCCTTGAACCTTCTTTTGCCATCTGGTTCAGTCTTGATTCTAAACACCCACTTGTTTAGCAAAGCTCTCTTCCCTGCAGGTAACTCAGTCAACACCCATGTGTCGTTCTTCTCAAGTGACCTCATGTCATCATCCATGGCTTGCTCCCACTTGATCGAATCCTCCACCTATAGGGCCTCATAAAAAGACTCTGGTTCCCCCTCATCAGTCAACAATAGATAGTGTAATGAAGGTGAATACCTATCTGGTGCCCTGATGGATCTGGTTGATCTCCTTAACACCTGCTCAGGTGTAACTTGCTCCACTGCAGATTCTTCAGTAGGAGTTGGTTGAGCATCTGTTTCGACATCTCTGCGGTTACTCTTCTCCAACTCAACCTCAACTCCCACTTGCTTTGTAATCTCTAGAACCTTTTGCTCTCTGTCGTTGTACAGGACAGACTCATCAAATGTTATGTCACAATGTCTCAGAATCTTTCTGTTCTAGTCATCCCAAAACTTGTAACCAAACAAATCAGAACCATAGCCTATGAAGTAACACTTCACATCCTTGGCATCAAGCTTGTCTCTCATTTCTGGATCAACATGAACATAAGCAATGCAACCAAAAGTCCTCAAGTGTGAGTACTTGAGTTCTTTTCCTGTCCACAACTTTTCTGGAATCTTGAACCCTAAAGGAACCGATGGTCCCCTGTTGATCAGGCATGCAACTATGCTCACAGCATCCGCCCAAAGTGTTTTGGGTAGCCCACAGTGTATTCTCATACTCCTTGCACGCTCATTCAATGTTCTGTTCATCCTCTCAGAAATTCCATTCTGCCTTTTGCAAACACATCTGACTTATGCTTCAAGAAGTAGACTCATACCTTCCTGCTGAAATCATCAATGAAGAAAACATAGAATCTGGATCCTCCAAGTGATGATACTGGAGATGGTCCCCAAACATTTGTATGGACCATTTCCAAGCGCACTTTCTATTTTCCCATAACACAGCTATCGCAAAGATCCATATCAACAGACTTCAAACCCTCTAATTCTCCTTTTGCAACCAGCATCTTCATTTCTTTAGTACTCATGTGTCCAAGTCTGTTGTGTCACAGACATGAACCGGAAGCACCTTCAGCAACAACGGCCATGTTTATAATCCCTGCAGTGGTGTACAAGGTTCCAGATTTGGTGCCACGAGCTACTACCATAGCACCTTTCACGATCTTCCACGAACCTTTCCCAAACTCTGCTGCATATCCCGTGCTATCCAACTGACCAACAGAGATCAGATTTTTCTTGATCCCAGGAATATATTTGACATCCTCTAATGTCCATTGGTTTCCTGAGGTGGTCTTTATGAAAACATCCCTCTTTCCTTCAATCTCTAAGATTTTATTGTCAGCAAGATATACTTTTCCAAAATTTCCAGATTTGAACTTTTGAAACAACTCCTTGCTTGGAGAAGAATTAAAAGATGCACCAGAATCCAAAATCCATGATTCAACCGGGGTGTTCGCACTAAGGATAAGAGTATCCCCAATGTCCTCTGCTGAATTTACAGAATCATTGTCATCTCCAAATTTTTGATTCTATTTCTTCTTTGGCTTTGTACAGTTCGTCTGAAAGTGCCTTTTTCTCCACAGTTCCAACAAGTCACGTTTGATCTGTTCATGGATTTTCCTCGATTCTTTGATTTTGATCGACCATGTTGATTTTGGCCTTTCATCTTAATTCTCCCCCTTCGATCAACAGTGAGAGCACTGCCCGATGAATATCCCACTTCTCGTTTGCGAATACTTTCGCTAAGAACAACATCACAGATTTCATCAAACTTCAGTTTCTCAGATCCACAGTAACTGCTAATTGCAGCAACAACAGTATCCCAAGACTCGGGCAGAGATGACATCAAAATCAACGCCTTAATTTCATCTTCGAAATTAATATCCACAGAATTGAGTTGACTCACAATCATATTGAACTCGTTTATATGATCAGAAATGGATCCACTCTCAAGCATCTGTAAATTGAACAATCTACGCATCAAATATACCTTGTTCATAGCCGATGGATTTTCATACATGTTTGACAGTGCCTTCAACAGACCGGACGTGGTCTTCTCCTTCACGATGTTGAACGCCACGTTATTTGACAAAGTCAACCGGATCAACCCTAGAGCCTGGCAATCCTTGAGTTTCCACTTCTCCTCCGTCATGGATTCCGGCTTCACCCCGGTCAACGGTTCGTGAAGATCTTTCTGGTACAGATAATCTTCGATCTGCATCTTCCAGAAACTGAAATCGGATCCATCAAACTTCTCGATTCCAAGCTTCTAACTATCCATCTTCTGTGATCGTGTTGAATCTCCTTAGCTCTGATAGCAGTTGTTAGGATCGAATTCACGCACACACACTAGATGAATGAAGAACACAAGAACTTTCAAGAGAAAGAGATGAGAGATCTAGAGAGAGAAAGAGAAAACCCAATATTTCGTGGTAACACCCCGTGAGTAAACTTCCACGGTGGCGAGGTATATTTATATTAATAAATCAGAGTATTTTTGGTTACAGAGAATAAACCGCGTAAATAGTTATATATATTAATCAGGCTCCACTAACTAACAATATGCCTAAAAAATCATGCTACTAATTTTGGTGAGTATTCGTTGATGGATGTCGTGAATTTGAGAAGAAGGATGATGATGGAACTAAAGAAGAATATATTTTGGCTAATTGTGGGTGTTTTAGGATTTTCATCGAATGAATAGTCAGTCATTGTATAGCCATCAAATACAACGATCTCGCTTCTTTTACCCACATGTTAATCCACATGGTGGTGGAAATGTGCCAGTTATTTTTCATCCTTCAATGACTCGATTTGTGCCAGAAGGCCCTTTTTTTACTATTATCCCTGACATGATGAAATCTTCAGTCCATGAGAGATTTGTTAGTGACACTTGGTTGTGTTATTACAATGGCTGAATATTAGCTAAGAAACAAACGTTATTTTATTAGTATAAAATTATGTTAATTAATCTCTAGTATTTATTTTTAACATCAGTAAGAGAAAGAAGAATTAAAGTTGAATTTCTCATTTTTAAAGTTTTTTTATTTAATGAGTTGTGGAGTTTTATTTTAATCTAGTTATCTAGTTACTTGATGAGTAAAATTGTGGCTTGCTTGAATAATTGTTTTTGCAATATTACGATAAAGGAAAAGAGGATAAATGTGTATGTTGACTATGAAATGATATATCCTAAATGTTTTCTAGCTTTGTCTTCTATTTGTTAAATTTTTATTTTTTTTGCAAAAATACCTTTTAAGTTAAGTATTTAGCAAAGTATAAGTTTTATATATATTCTTTTGATTTTGTTGTTTAATTATTTTTATTTTGAAAAAAATGTATTTGTTTCACGTCAAAAACCATACTTTTGTTTAATAAGAAAAAAATAGTAAAATAGCATTTTCATTACTTGTCAACTTAATTGACTTATTTTAATATAAAATAAAATATTATCAATTTTTGAAAAAGAATTTAATGATGTTTATATTAAATACTAATAAACTTAATAGGTTTTACTTTTTTTTTTGTACAACCTTCCTTAATTTACTAAAGCAAATCACATAGACATTGTATTTTAAAACTTAATACATAAATATACTTTTATTTTATTTTCAAAAAAAATAATTTTATTTTATAAAACATAAGAATTTAATTATTAAGGCATTTTTGTACTAAACGATGAGTATTTTCTTTGGATTGATATGTCACATCTTCCAACGTATTGAATCAAGATTTAAATGTTGCTACCATCTGTCATACTTTCAAATGAAGTGTTTCCTTTAATTAAAACAACGATTTAAATTCCTCAGAATTTCAAATGTAGATTGTTGGAAATTGAATACAAATAATGATATTAATGAGACAAAAACATATTATGTAAAGCAAAAAATAAGTCAATTCATAAATGTTGAAATAGAAATTGAGAAATAAATAGAAAATAATATCAATAATCCATGCTATACACTTGATTGTTGTTATTTTATTTATCGTGTTCTTTTATTTAACTTGTTACCTTTTTTGTTGGGTTTTGATAGAACCAATTCACAGATTTAGAAAAATAGAAATAATTAGGTTTCAAAAGGCCTTAGTTAACTGTAAATAAATGACTTTAATGAAATTATTTAAAGATAATAATATAATTATCGTTAAACTTTATTTTAGTAGAAACGATCCATATGAGTATTTGTAACAAACACCGTATATATGTAAATATTCTTAAAGATAGTAGCTAGTCTGAATACAATAACATTAATTCAATTATCACTAAATATATTTGCAGCAATAAATCTTACCGCAAAAAGAAATTTCTATTGCCACTAAATATTTATGTATTTAAAATGATTATATATAGTGAAATCAAAAAATTGAATTGCGAAGTCATAAATATTTTTTTCCCCAAAAATCTACTTTGAAAATATAAGTAAATTTCAAAATTTATTCTATGTTTTAAAAGATGTATAATGGCATATTATATTTGAGTTTATATTTCGATGTCCTAATACGCGAACATTTTTCTGTCCATTACTTTCATAAATAATGATGAAAGTGTAGTCAGGTGGATCTTTAATAGTAACATTTTAAAGCTTAGTGTGGTAAATAATTAGACTTACTTGTAGTATTGCGTGAGAGTGCGACTAAACAGATCAGAAGGTAGTTTTTTAAACACTTTGAACTTTTAGTTGAGATATTCACTCAATTTAGTATGGTATCAGAACACATAAAATGACATCTATAAAAAATGAATAAATAAAATTAAAGAAAAAACAATTATATATATATATGTGTGTATGTATGTATGTATGTATGTATGTATGTATGTATATATACACACAAACACCAGATAGGCCAAGGACAGAGCTTTGCACGGCCCAACATGGTGATTATTAAAGTGGGAGATGAAATATTCTACATTAAAAATAGGCATATTACATAAATGTGTACTTCAGCTTGATTACAAATCACATTTATGCCCTTCAACTTTGGGTGTGCACAAGTAGACATTTAAACTTGTATAAAGTTGAACAAATAGACACATGTCCTACATGTCATTTTTTGTCTAATGTGGTGCCCTATGTTTATTTTGTCATTTAGGACTCATGTGTTTATTTATTTAAAAGGTTGATACTTAAAATGTTTGTTTGTGCATAATAAAAGTTGAGATCAAACTTAAAATTTGAAATAAAGTTTAGGATCCAATATATGTATTATGCCTTAAAAATAAATATTTGCCACAACCCAAACAATAGCTCTGAAATCAAGTCTTTAACGTCAAAATCCACTCAAAGTAAAAAGGCACCAGAAATTCCATAAAATCAATCAAAAAACAACATTATCCACCTGCATAAAAATTAAGATATCTAGTGTAGCGACATGAAAATATGATAGTGGTAACTCTCCAACGTAAGATATTCTATTCAACCTAAAATAAAGATAGTTGTTCCTGTGATGACAACTACTCCACATGTGATTATCATGTGTAAAAACAGACCTGCACCAAGTATTGATTCCGTCGAGACTCTATCTTACTAATCATGAATAATGTGCTTACAATTCATAAGTAATTTCAGAGTATATTCCTGGGCCTGAAAACAAAAACATATTTGAAGATTAAGTTCATGCTAGTCACAAAGCGTATTATACTATTTTCTTCAATCAATAAAATAAAGATTATTATGTCGAACAATTTGTTATACACAACCACGATATAAAATCATGTCGTATATTTTGCTACGAGAAAAAATGATCATACAATCTCTCATGATTGTCTTTTAGTATAATAGAATAAAATACCTCCCTAGACTTATGTGTAATTGAGCTAAAATTTCACTTTCATGTGTTCCCTTTTAATGTAGTTATAAGGATCAAACACAAACATTATTATTTCCCCTGCTACTTCACCAAAAATTTCCAATAAAAATTGAAATGAAAAAAACTAACACTTGTAGCTCTATAAGTTACTTCACATACCTCCCTGATCAGCATCCCTACTATGACACATCCCTTCCCAACTTCTAGCCAGTGCATACTTCTCTAACTCATTAAGCGTTATCGAGTGAGACCATCAATTTTTCTATTGCAGTCAGGACATTAAAAGTATTACATGAATCTGTTATGTATGTAGTCAATTAATCTCAGATTCTTCAACTTTTTCAAATATGCTAATCATCATAAAAATAGAAGTTTTATGTGGAAGGTCATTTAAAGGAAGGGGGATAAATCAATTATGAATGATTTAGAAATGAGCAAGACTTGGGGTGTTTTTAGTATGAAGAAATTTTTTTCCTAGAAAACACGTAGATATTTGACTTATTTCTCATGTTAAGTTTGTAAGCATAAACTATTTTACGAAAAAATGTTTTAGTGTTTGGATATAGAATAAAAAAAACTTTTCGACAAATATCCTTTATATTTTACTAGAGTAAAAAATAATTTTTGAAGTTGAATTTTGTTTTAAAAAATAAACTAAAAATTTGTTGGGGGGGGGGGAGGGGGGGTTGAGTGTTGGGTTGAAAAAATTATAATTTGAAGTTGATTTTTTTTTAAAAAAAATATTATTTTTTTAGGGGGGAGGCGTAGTGGTGTAGGGTGGTGGGGGGCTGGTAGGGGGCTAGTGGAGTGGGGTGGGGGGAGTCGAGAGTAGGGGTGAACAATGAAATTTTGAAGTTTAAAATAATTTTTAAAAACAAACTTAATTGTTTTTTTAGGGTGGGAGAGGCTTGGGGGGGGGTGGGTGGGGGTTGGTAAGGGTGGGTGAGGGACTGGTAGGGTTAAGTTGGAGGCTGGTAGGGTGGGTTGGGTAGGGGAGGTTGGAAGAAGTTTTTGGAAAATGTTTTCCTTATGTTTTGAAGGGAAGTTTTTTTTCTTAAATTTTAGGAAAATGAGTATATTTGGAAAATATTTGACCCAACCAAACATGAGAAATTTGGAAAACATTTCCTTCATACCAAACACACTCTTGGTGATTAACGTATTTTCAATATTCTCATCATCAATGTACATTATTTAGTTTACAATTATTTGTCTATATTTAAGGGACATGCAAATTAATCATCTCGACATATATATTCGATACAATTCTAATTTGAGTAATCTAGTAGCCCAAGATACAAACTTAAAAAAGCAATTGACAAATTAAAGGGCCCTTTTTACAAATTTCACCTGTAAGGCAATAATATAATTTGTGTTATATGTTCACTCCAACAAAATTATATTGAACTTACATTATGTAATAATATCTCAAGTATGAACTTATACCTTTAGGGTCATAAGATAAGAAAACCAATCTCGAGGTAAGGTTTAGGATTAACTTCATTTCCTATATGGTACGAGACATCAACTATCCCATGAATATTTTATCCCACCATTTTTACCAAACAATCAATGTACCTATGCATTCTATGATATAAGGAGCAGACATGAGTCTCAAACTAAGAAAACAATTCTTACACAACTATTTTTGTTAAAATAAACAACTTGGACTTCTCTCTTTCTCAAAATATGCACTTTTATTTAAAGAAACATTCAGGCATTTCAAGTGATTAGACACAGACATCTTGCACAAAAACAAAACTTGAATTACCATTTTCATTAGAGGAACATATGGTTTAAGTCTAACCTTTTCATAACCATTTCTATTGCTCTTTCTGGCCCAGCTCCCTCTGACCCATGTTTACTCGGAAGACCATTTCTCTTGATTTTTCTACCCTGCTTCATCTATCCCTTGTTTACTGAAAAGAGGGAATGTAATATTAATAAAATTCATTGCTGGAAATGTAGAACTAAAAGTAAGCTGAACAAAAAAAGATATGGGATAGTCATTAAAACAGTCGACAAATTTTAAGAACCAATAAATTAAAAAGACCTTGGACTACGAAAATTATGTAAACATCCAGTGTATAAGGGAGGAATTGCTAAAGTAAATAAAAAAATACCAACCCAACAAAATAGTTTTCAAAAAAAGAAATGATCATAGATATTCAACAAAAAAGTATCATGGAAGTTTAATCTCGAACAACATAGTTATATTGCACTCTATTGGCAATGATAAAATGAAAATATAATCACAATAAATCTTTTTAAGGTTCAAATTTATACTTTCAATCATATTGATGCTTACCAGAAGGATATCGAGCATGTTGATAGTCCTAATATATGACAATCCTTTTACTTTACAAAAGTGATGTAACTAATCAAACTAATAAATATTAATTTAAAAGAAGCAATATTAAAAAAAATTCAATCTAATAATAAGTGTAGAATTTACTATGTTGTTAAATGGAAGGAGGCAATAACATATGTGGACTATCATCATTTGAAGTAGATGCAATTTAATGAATTAACAAATATTACCCATGAACTTAAAAGTATGTTGAGAGATAATGATTTCATAAATTTCTCCTTCGATAATATTGTCTTCAATCTTTCTTGAAAGTTGAAGATCACTCTTGTTTTGGGAAGGTTAAAAAATATAAGAAATTCATTAGAAAATATAGAAGACAATATAATTAGTTCAGTATAGAAGCTTAGAGTCACCAAAAAAATCTAAAAAAGTTAATATTGACCAAGCATCTTAAAAATTGAAGAGGCGTACCTTGTAGAAAATCTACAAGGAAGAGAAAACAATAAACTTTTAGTTGGTTCAAGCATACTATCAAACACCTTTGTTTCTTTAATTTTTAAACTGCATTAAATTAAATTTTCATTCGAAAGAGAAAAAGGGCAGAAAAGTCCTAAATAGGTCAATATCTTTAAGCTTGAATTCAAAATCATCCATAAAATTGCACCTGAATATAAAAATTAATTAGTAAATGTACATTGAAACTTTAATAGTAAACAACCCACAATAACATATTGTGATTACACACAAGAAAACTTTTCAATAATAAAAAATTCAAACGAAGAGTCTTCACTATCATATGACAAAATTTTTAAACCATTAAATAGAAAAAATGAATAATTTTAGAGAAACTTAGAAGAAATCAGTGGTTGGAAAATCAAGAAAATAAAATCTGCCTACAAAGTACACGTGACTTGATGAGGAAGAACTATAGTACAAGTACTAATAAAAAAGTAAAGGATATTGAATAGCCAATCAGTTTTGACAAAGTTTATAATACAATTGACAGTGATATTGGTACAATTATTGATCAAAATAGATAACAAACTAAATATCATGTACAATTTGTAGTACTTTTGGTACAAACTTGAATATGTTGTGTTAGTCCTTTTGAAGTTCCACTGCTAAATATTAGTAAAGTAATAATATATTCATAAACTTACTTAAATCATTCTTATCTGTATCATTCTTTTCAAACGTTTTATATAGATATTATTAATGCAAAATTAATAAAATAAGTTCACTTCTAATATATGATAATATTATGATTCGATTTATGTCAAACAAGCAAATGAAGTTTGTTATGCACATTAATTAAGAGAGTTTAATCGCAAAATTAAAAAAACAAAAAATTCATTCTCAAGTCTTTAGCATAAAAAAGTAATCAAGCAATGAAAAATAGTTCAAACTCAAATCCAAGTGGTAATATGATGATTACATATGGGATATGCCTAAAAAATCATGCTACTAATTTTGGTGAGTATTCGGTTGATGGATATCGTGAATTTACGAAGAAGGGTGATGATGGAATTAAAGAATAATATATTTGTTCTAATTGTTGGTGTTTTAGGAGTTTTCATCAAATGAATAGTCAGTCATTGTATTGTCATCCAATTCTCTAAGCTCGCTTCTTTTACCCATTTGTTAATCCACATGGTCACGAAAATGTGCCAGTTATTTTTCATCCTTCAATGAATCGATTTGTGACAAAAGTCCCATTTTGTACTATTATCCTTGAAATGTTGAGATCTTTAGTCCATGAGAGATTTCTTGGTGAAACTTGTTGGTGTTTTTATAATGGATGAATATTATCTAAGAAACAATCTTTATTTTATTAGCATAAAGTTATGTTAATTAATTTCTAGTATGTTTTTTAACATTAAGAAAGAGAAAAAATAATTATAGCTTATGCCTACATACAACTGAAAGTTCATAAGAATAATTACCCAACCTATGATCTAGAGTTGGCTGCGGTGGTATTCGCCTTGAACATATGGTGTCACTATTTGTATGGGTTTTATGTTGATGTATTCATTAATCACAAGAGCCTACAATATGTGTTCACTTAGAGCTTAATCTCATACAAAGTAGGTGGTTAGAATTTATCAAGGATTATGATATGAACATTCTTTATCACCCAGGTAATACTCATCTGGGTTCAGATGCCTTCAGCAGGTTGTCTATGGGTAGTACTGCCCATCTTGAAGAAGATAAAAAGGAACTAGAAAAAGATGTGAATAGACTTGCCTGCTTAGGAGTCCGACTAATGGATACAAGAAAAGGAGGAATGGTGGTGAGGAATGTATCTGAATCGTCGTTAGTATCAGAAGTGAAAGAAAAGCAAGACCAAGATCTCATTTTGGTTGAGTTGAAGGCAAATTTTCAAAAGCAAAGAGTATTATCTTTTGAACAAGGTGGATATTTGAGATATCAAGGTAGACTGTGTGTACCAATGGTGGATGGACTGAAAGAGAGGCTCATGGAGGAAGCTTATAGCTCCAGAAACTCAATTCATTTGGGTTCCACAATGATGTACTGCGAATTGTGAGAAGTATATTGGTGGAATAGTATGAAGAAGGTCATTGCTAGTGCCCAAATTGACAACAAGTTAAAGTAGAGCACCAAAGTTGGGAAGGTTTGGCTCAGAAAATGCATCTTACAAAGTGGAAGTGGGAGATGATTAATATGGATTTAATCACAGACGTAGCTAAATCTTCTAAGAAGCATGATTCTATTTGGGTGATAGTCGATAGAATGAAAAAATCAACTAACTTTTTACCGGTAAAGACTACTTATTTGGCAGAGGATTATGCTAAGTTGTACATCCTCTATTATTTCAGATAGATGTGCATAATTTATTACAAAATTCTGGAAGAATTTCAGAAAGGTTTGGGATCAAAGGTGAACTTAAGTACTCTATACCTTTCATCCTTAGACAAACCGGCAAGCAGAGCATACCATTCAGACATTAGAAGATATGTTGAGGGAATGCATGATTCGATTTCAAAGGGATTTGGGATTATCACCTACCTCTCATTGAGTTTCTTACAACAGTAGTTACCTTTCTAGCATACGAATGACTACTTATGAAGTTCTTTATGGGAGAAGATGTAAATCTCCTATTGGATGGTTTGAACTTGGTGAAGCAGGTTTCATAGGACAAGATTTAGTTCACCATTCTATGGAGTAAAAATATTGGGACACTTCATTGATCATTCCAACTAAAAATGTTGAGATCAAGGATAATCTATTTTATGAAGAGATTTCGGTTGAGATCTTAGATAGCCAAGTTCACGAGTTGAGAACAAACGAAGTAGCATTAGTCAAGGTCCTTTGGAGGAACCAAAGTGTTGAAGAAGCTACTTGGGAAGATGAAGAGAAAATGAAGAGAAAATGAAGAATATATATACATATCCCTTCGAATCCAGAGAAACTGCAGACAAAGATAATATTTTTTCTTCTTAGTACTCTTTAATTTATGAGTAAGCATGTTATTGTTGCATTTGCATGTTGGGTGTTTGAGCTTAATGTTACTATATTCTAGTTGGAATAAATTCATTCTAGGACGAGTGTTCCCAAGGTAAAGTGATTGTAGCATCTTGCAACTAGAAAGAACTAGAAAGGAGTTTAAAATCTGGAAATATCAGTTGTTGGAAAGCATAGGTTAATCTGGAAAATTTAAGTAAAAAGTGAGTTTTGTTCATTTCAAATAACCATAACTCCTAGCTCAAGATGAGGTAGGAGTAGTACTAGATATGCTTCGAAAGCCCTTGGTATGATCTTTTCAAAGCCTTCGAGGCGATTCCGAGTTTAGAATTGTGAGTTATACCCTTTGGAAGCTGGGCTATTTGATTAATGAAATGTCCAATTCCAGAATTTTAAAGGGTATTTTAGTCTCTTCACTACCTTATTAATTTAAACCATATTTAGGAGTTTAATAAGGGTCAATACTCAATTTAGTTAGTTTGGAAGTTGGAAATTTTCTCACTAGGGTTAAGGAGAAAAGAGAAGAGAAGAGAAGAAAAAAAGGCAAGATTCACCAAAATGGTCGAAATTAACATATGGATTTCGTCAGGGGTGACCTTAAAAAGTTATGTGTGTCTTAAATAATGTTGGGTTCATTCACCCATATACCAAGCATATTTTATTCAGCGTTATTTCTTTCATTATAGATTGGATTTTGAATGTTGTTCTTGAATTGCTTTCATTTTTGAACATCAGTAGATGTTTATAAATTTCATGAGGTGGATAGTGTTGTTCTTCAGATTAGATCCTTGTATATATGAAATGGGTACTTAGATCTAAGAAGAGAAGAAAAAAAGGCAAGATTCACCAAAATGGTCGAAATTAACATGTGGATTTCGTCAGGAGTGACCTTAAAAAGTTATTTGTGTCTTAAATAATGTTGGGTTCATTCACCCACATACCAAGCATATTTTATTCTGCGTTATTTCTTTCATTATAGATTGGATTTTGAATGTTGTTCTTGAATTGATTCCGTTTTTGAACATGAGTAGATGTTTATAAATTTCATGAGGTAAATAGTGTTGTTCTTCGAATTAGATCCTTGTATATATGAAATGGGTACTTAGATCTAAGGTAAATTTGGGGAAATAAATTGGATTATAATAATTTAAGGTCAGGAAAACGAGATGAAAATCCGTCAGGCCTCATCTGGGCAGGTTCAGGAGCGGCGCGCTCCATCTGCGTTTGAGGGTCTGGGGCGGCACACCTGCAGTGCACCCAACTGGAGACTCAGACTAATGGGTCTAGCTCCATGCGCCAAGAATGATTCCAAATCGGCGCTTTTCGCAAGGTTTTTTCGCCGAGACGAGTGAGCGACGAGGATGACGGAGCGATGGGGGTCCCTCTTTCCAACCATTTTAACAATTAATAGGAGTGTTTCTATATTTAAACTCTCCTATTTTTCTTTCCACAACCGATGAGGGATAAATGTCTTTTCATTAAAGCATAAGAAGACTTTTCAATTCTCAACTTTTCAAATTCCTCTCTTTTCCTCTATTTCCCATCAATTCTTGCTACATACCCAACAATCCCCCTCATTGATGGGGAATCGTTTTTTCATTCATTATCTATTGGATTTTGAATGTTGTTCTTGAATTGCTTCCGTTTTTGAACATGAGTAGATGTTTATAAATTTCTTGAGGTAGATAGTATTGTTCTTCGGATTAGATCCTTGTATATGAAATGAGTACTTAGAGGTAAGGTGAATTTGAGGAAATAAAATTGATTAGAATGAATTAAGGTCAGGAAAACGAGATGAAAATCTGTCAAGCGTCACCTGGGCAGGTTCAGGAGGCGCGCCCCATCTGTGCCAGATGGTCTGGGGCGGCACACCTGCAGTGCACCAAACTGGAGACTCTGACTAATGGGTCTAGCGCGATGCGCCCAGAATGATTCCAATTTGGCGTTTTTCGCCAAGTTTTTTCGTCGAGAAAAGTGAGCAACGACGACGACGGAGCGATGGGGGTCCCTCGTTCCAACCCTTTTAACAATTAATAGGAGTGTTTCTGTATTTGAACTCTCCTATTTTTCTTTCCACAACCGATGAGGGACAAATGTCTATTCATTAAAGCATAAGAGGACTTTTCAAGTTCTCAACTTTTCAAATTCCTCTATTTTCCTCTATTTCCCATCAATTCTTGCTACATACACCAACATTCCCCCACATTGATGGGGAATGGTTATAACATAGGAATGCACGGACAATTTGTGTTCTTTATAGGCAAGGATTAATTGCATCTGGATAAGTAGGTTTTCCCTTGGACTTTCCGTAGTGAATTTATGTCGGATAATACTCGGTCAATCGGTAGATGTGATATCTTTGAACCGTCGATCTTTGGTGTATGCCTAGAAAACCATATGTCACACAATTAACCCTTTACTATTTATGGTTCTTAGGGTTGTGTTCATTTCAACCATGAACACCTCCTGGTTTCATGAGTGTATAGAGTATATGCTTTTGACATAAAATCCTCTTTGAAGCGGCTTCCACGTCACACTCACATAGGTGATTTCTAACTGTGTTATCTCGTAGATACATTATTTGGTCAAATCTACCAAACTTACAAATCATTAAAAACTTTAAGCTTTATTACCTAATTAACAAGCCTTAAAGTCTTAACCTTGTTCCTGAAAATTGTCTTCATCATGAGAATGGATTGAGTTAATTAATAATGTCGAACCGTCAACCACAACTTTATTTTTATCCTTGAATCTAGCTGTTGGAATCTCCAGTCTGCTAGATAGAGTTACCGTCATGCTGACTTGTCCTAAGCCATAAACCCATTCCCTTAGATGTTCTTTCAAGCGCCTCTCTCACTAGGCCTTTCGTTAGTAGATATGACACATTATTGCTTGACTTTGCATAGTCAAATGTGATTATTCCACTAGAGAGTAGTTTTCTTAAGGTGTTATTCCACTTTGCATAGTCAAATGTGATTATTCCAATTTGCATCACAATATTCTTCAATCACATCAGAATATTTATTATAGTTCAAAGCATAATGTTGTGCATATTTTAGATAACCCTACAAACGTTTCATTGCCATCCAGTGAGTTTGATTCGAATTACTAGTGAACCGACTCAGTTTTCTAATATCACATGTTATATCTGGTCGCATATAATTCATAAAATACATGAAACTTCCCAACACTCTGGCATATTCTAATTGAGAGTCACTTTGACCTTCATTTTTTTTGATTGTACAACTTAAATCAATTGGAGTTTTGACAACATTGATCTTAAAGTACTTGAACTTATGATATACTTTTTCGATATAATGAGATTGAGATACTGTTAGTCCTAGGGGAGTTTTGATAATCCTGACCCATAAGATGAAATCAGCAACTCCTAAGTCCTTTATATCAAACTTGCTGGACAGCATGCTCTTAGTAGCATTTATATCGTCAATGTATTTACTCATTATTAACATGTCATCAATATACAAACAAACAATGACTTCATGATTCATAATATTTTTAATGTAAACACTTTATCACAATAGTTAATCTTAAATCCATTTTGCCAACATTGTTTGGGTGCCTGCTTGAGTCCATAAAGTGACTTCACAAGTCTAGACACTTTCTTTTCTTGAAACTATAAACCCTTTAGGTTGTTCCATGTAAGTTTCTTCATAGAACTCTCCATTTATGAATGTTGTCTTTACATCCATTTGGTGGATTTTAAAATCATGCACAGTTGATAGTGCTATTAACATCCTAATTGATGTGTCAAAGTAGTCCAGACCTTCTTTTTGTCTGTACCCTTTGACTACCAGTCTAGCCTTATATTTTTCAAAAGTCCCATCAGGTTTCATTTTCCTTTTAAAGATCCACTTTGATCCTAAAGGTTTGTTTCCTGGAGGAAGATCAGCCAATTCCCAAGTGTGATTGCTTAAAATTTATTCGATCTCACTATTGAATGCTTCTTTCCAATAAGGTGACTCAGATGAAGACATAGCTGCTTTAAATGTGTGAGGCTCATTTTCAAGCAATAGTGCTACAAAATCTGGTCTGAAAGAGCAAAGTTTTTGTGGCGAGTACTACGCCTAGGTCCTCACTAGTTAGAATATTTTCCATTGATTCTTCTCTTGGTTGTTTAGGTCTTTCACTTGTTGACTCACTTTAAGTTTTATACGGATAAATGTTTTCAAAAAACTATGTATTATCTGATATAATTATAGGATTATCAAATTTGTGAACCAAAAACAGACAGACTTTATTGTTCACAACATACCCAATAAAGACACAATTTACTATTTTTGGTCCAATTTTAACCCTCTTCGGCAACGGAACCCCTACCTTGGCTAAACACCCCTACACTTTGAAATATTTCAAGTTGGGTTTCCTTCCTTTCCACAACTCATTTGGAATTGATTGTGTTTTTTGATGGGGTGCTCTATTCAGTATTCTATTAGTTGTAAGGATGGCTTACCCCCAAAGGTATCACGGTGAACTAGAATTGAACATTAAGGCATTCATCATTTCCTTTAATGTTATGTTCCTCCGTTCTGCCAAACCATTTGCATGTGGTGTATATGGTGCAGTAGTTTGATGAATAATACCATATTTCAAAAATATCTCTGCAAAAGGAGATTCATATTCTCCACTCCTATCACTCCGAATCATTTATCTTTAGACTCAATTGGTTCTCCACTTCAATTTTGTATTGCTTAAATACATCAATAGCTTCATCCATACTATTATGCAAATATACATAACAAAATCGAGTGCAGTCATCAATAAAAGTTATAAAATACTTTTTTCCACCACGAGATGGTGTTGACTTCATATCGCATATATCTGTATGAACTAAGTTTAATGTTTTAGAATTTCTTTCAACAGTTTCCACACAGATTTCACATTTTGATTTATTGCATTTAAAATCAGTCAATACTTCTAGAATAACAAATTTTTGCAAGGCTTTGTAATTTACATGTCCCAAACGGGCATGCCATAAATAATTTAATTCCAATAAGTAAACAGAAGCAGAATTTTTATTAATACTATCAACAACCATTACATTCAGTTTGAAAAGACCCTCATTGAGGTAGCCCTTTCCTATAAACATTTCATTCTTAATTATTACAGCTTTATTACCAACTAGGACACACATAAACCTGTTTTTAACGAGTAGTGCAACAGAAACTAAATTCTTCCAAATAGTAAGGACATGCAGAACATTGTTCAAAGTCAACACCTTGCCGAATGTCATTTTCAATATTACTTTCCCAGTTCCATCAATCCTTGTTGTTGTTGTGTCTCTTATGAATAAATCTTCATCGTACTAAACATAGTGTACGTTGCAAAGGCTTCTTTCGTAGAGAAAATATGTCTAGTGACACCTGAGTCGAGAAACCACTCCTTGGGATTCCAACTAAGTTACACTCTGAGATCATTGCACACAAGTCTCTGCATCTTCCATCTTTCTCCACGGTGTTTGCTTGACTATTTCCTTTTTCTTTGTCTTTCTCCTCTCTTGAAGCACGACAATCAAAAGACCTATTACCAGCCTTGCCACAATTGTAACATTTGCTTTTGAATTTCTTCTTGGCCTGTTCTAACTTCTGTCCACTGGACTTCTTTCTCTTTTTGTCTTTGGTAGGATCTTCTTCAACAATATTAACTTCACTATTGTAGAACTCTTACGCTACTTCTTTTTGGTGTTTTTGTTATCTTCCTCAACTTGAGCTGAATCACAAGATCTTCAAGCTTCATTTCTTTAAGCTTGTGCTTTAGATAATTCTTGAAATCGTTCCACGAAGGAGGCAACTTCTCAATCATTGCAGCCACTTGAAAAGCTTCATTTACTACCATATCTTCAGCAATCAGATCATGGAGAATAAGTTGAAGTTCCTGCACTTGTGATCCAAAAGCTTTACTATCTATCATTTTATAGTCTAAAAAATTTGGACCACAAACTTTTTCAAGCATGCATCTTCTGTCTTATATTTCTTCTCAAGTGCATCCCACAACTCTTTTGAAGTTGTTATTGCACTATAGACATTATATAAGTCATCCTCTAAAGCACTCAAAATGTAGCCTTTATATAGGAAGTCTGCTTGTTTCCATGCTTCAATAATCATGAATTTTATTCTGTCTTGTATCTCATCAGCAGGCATTGGAGTATCTTCACTTGTAAATTTATGCAGACAAAGAGTGGTAAGCCAGAAAAATACTTGTCGCTGCCATCTTTTGAAATTCACAGCTGTGAATTGCAAACTTAAAGGAGCATGAAATCACGAAGTTTTTTGTCTCCACCAAAAACACAATTTTTTTTTAAAATAATTTCATTAAGATTGTTGCAAATTTATGTTATAAAAAAGAAATTAGTGATTCTAGTAAATTGTTCAGAAATACGAAGTAACTGAAATTTATAGAACCAGTAAGAGAGATGAACATAAATTTAATTCACAAAAGCTAAAATCTGTAAAAACATACCAGAATCTGAAAACCTTTTAAATCGGAAAAAGATCAAGTCCACTGAACTCACAGTGTCCCCTTAAGGAAGTTATTCCCCTCTAGTATCCGAGGTTTGATTTGGAATATAACCTCCCAGGGTAAAATGATATTAATCAGCAGAGTGTAGATACCAAAAACACTACTGTCAACGAACCAATCAACAACTGGAAAGTACACGAAGAAAAATGTGTGCCGAAGAAGAAGAAGAAGATTAGAAAATTCGTAAGGAAATATTCTTAGGAATGAGTGGTATTTAAAGGCAAGAAAAACAGTTTCTGAAAGGTTGCAACCCTTTCAGAATGCACACGATCATTAATGAAAGTTTGCAACCTTTCAGATGGTACTGACTGTTCCTGAAAGTTGCAACCTTTCAGAACAGTCATGGCAGAAAATTTAAATAAAATGGGTCGCGTGCGGATCTGAGTCGGGTCGAGTTAGTCAACTAAAAAGTTGAAATATTTCGGTTAATTTTCAACTTCTATGCAGGCCTTTTAGGAATTCTTCAAGCTCTAGCTGATGGGACAAAACTACTTATGAAAGAGAACCTTATTCCATCTACATTTATCAATTAAGTACTTAAAAATATTTTTGTCCATTTAATTAATTAATTAAATAATAAAAATAAATTTTGTCAAAAAAATAATCTCGCGATCGATCATTTGCCGAAGCCGAAGCCGTAGCTGTATCCGTAGCCGAACCCGAGACGAGCGAGGGGGGTCCTTCTTTCCAACCCTTTTAACAACTAATAGGAGTATTTCTGTATTTAAACTCTCCTATTTCTTTCCACCACCGATGAGGGACAAATGCCTTTTCATTAAAGCATAAGAGGACTTTTCAAGTTCCCAACTCTTCAAGTTCTCAACATTTCAAATTCCTCTTTTTTCCTCTATTTCCCATCAAATTTTGCTACATACCCAACAATTACAACCTTTAATCCATAACTTCAAATTAAAGGAAAGTTTAGAGCCAAGTCTAGAAAGTTCTCATAGTCCTTTCAAGAAGCCTTTTACAAATGCTTTCTAAACATTGTTTTTAGACTTAAGGATCAAATTGAGTAAAGCGTAAATATAAGAGGAAGAAGTTTATTTCAACATTCATAAGTCATTCAAAAATGTTTTAAATTTTATTTTAAGACTTAAGGTTGAGGTTAGTTCAGAGTAAAGAGAAGTTTTTTTCAAAGGAGTATATGGGTATTAAATATTCCTAAAGGAGTATTAAAATGTTTTTGACATTTTAAAAAAGAATGAAAACTGAGAATTTCAAAAAACTTAAATATTGTTAAATTCTTTAGCTACTCTGAATGCAATAACATTAACTTAATCATCACTAAATCTTTTTGTGGTAGTAAATCTTACTGCAAAATAAAAATCTAAATATCTAATTTGTTAAAGTGGTTATATATATGGAAATCAGCAAATCCAACTGCTAAGTCATAAATAGTAATTTTTTTTTTAAAATGTCTCTGAAAATAGAAGTATATTTCAATTTTCCTCTATATTTTTAAAAGATGTATGATGATCTATTACATTTAAGTTTTTTGTCCTATATCCTAATAGGTGAATGTTTTTCATTATATTATTTCACAAATAATGACAAAGGAGCAGTCCAATGTATCTTTAATAACTTTATTTTCAAGTTTACTTTAGTAAAAAAATTTATTTACTTTCAGTAGTACATAATAGTACGATTTAAATAAATAAATAAAAATGTGCTTTCATTAATAATTTAAACTTTTAAATAAGATATTCAGTCAGTTCAATATGGTATCAGAGCAAAAAAAAATAATCCATAAAAAACTAAACAAATAATGTTTAAATTTAAAAAACCCATGTAATTCCAATATATATTTGCATTAAATCACTAAGGGGTCATTTGGTAGCGTATGTAAAAATAATACCCAATAAAGTGTATTAGTGATGGAAACATTAGTAATGCATGTATTTGTTATACTTATATTAGTTATGCATAGATTATTTCTTATGCAATTTTGTTTTAGTGTATTGAAAAGTATGTATAAAAATATTTATTTTACAAAAGTATACTTCACGATTATATGGTGAAAAATAAGTAAAAGTACTTTTGAGGGATAAGTGAATCTTTTACCATATTATGCATGCATTAAATTCTTTGTATTACAAAAACCATAGATGTATATGTATTATTAATACACTCCTCAATACACAATAACATTAGTTATACATGGCGTGGAGAACTGCACCAAACAAGGAATTAGTAATGCATATAATTAATGCATGCATTATTTTTTCTAATTAACTCTACCAAACGACCCATAAATGTAATTACCACGCATGATGAATTAGTGTAGACTCAACATCTAATTTTTTAGTTTTAAATGAAGTTGTTAAAAATCGATAAGAATACCATATTGAAATAAATGTTTTCTTCAGATTTGTACATGAGATGTAAAATCATGATTTGACAGCAAAATATTATATGGTATCACATCGTTAAATAACATTTCTACATATGTATTTTATTTTTATAAGTAAATGTTTTGTGATTAGAAACTTTTAAATAAACATTATTTTATAAAGATTCACTAGTTACTAGTAGTAATAGTTAGTTATCCTTTAATTTAATTATTTCACATGGTAGAATAATTTCTTCACGTCGAGCATGAGTCCCTTTTTAAAAAATTCTACATGATGGTTTATGAATATAAAATTTTAGGTCACGTGTTGCATTAAATAAAATGGAAATTAGGGTGTGAAATTTAAAGTTTAGGAGAGGTTAGTCTCAAATCTAATGTCCAAATATTAATATCACCTCTTTTTGGACTACTCAATTAGAATATATATATAGTAGAAATAGGGGATTACGTCTTCTAAGAAGTAAAATTTTGGACATGTGATTTTATATCGCAATTTGAAATCATGAGATGAAATCAACGTTTAGACATGCAGTTTCACGCTGATTTCATAATATGAAATCTCAAATTTTCCAAAAATGACGATTGAGAAATCTTCAAATTCAAAAATTACCCAAGAAGTTAAAATTTTATGAGAACAACCCAAATGTATATCTACTAACCATATATTTCATATGTATATAAAATATATAATCCATATCATTACTTTTAAAACCATTTATATCTTATACAATAGTTATTTTTATCAATATAAAATTAATTATTACTTTAAATGTAATCCTACTCTACCATTTATATTAACCAAATTCTTTATTTTTTATCAACTTTATTTAAAAATCAAATTTACCCACAAAGACTCAAACTAACGATGTTAGTTCATATTCTGGGTCATATAATTGAAAAATGCAAGTTCAATGTGAGAAGAATATTCATGGTATGTAGGATAATTATATTAAATACTAGACACTACAACTTATATTTACTATCTTTTTTAATGAAATAAAGTTTAGTCAATAAATGTTCAAATATTTTAGACTAGCTTTGTGATATTATGTTATGTTATTTTATAAACTGTTGCTAATTTGATAAGATTGTATAAAGGAGTGAGACAATTTTTATAGTTTTACAAGTTATATGATATTATTATGAAAAAACACGCAACATAAAATGTCCAAACAAAACTTCAACTTTATCTCAAAGTATCAAATCTGTATTTCATATCGCATGACCAAATGGACCCTGAATATATATATATATATATATATATATATATATATATAACTTAAATGCTCCCTCCGTTTAAAAAAAATGTCCCGATTTTCTTTTTAGTTTGTTTTAAAATGAATGACTCCTTTCCTTTTTTGGCAACACTTTAGCTTTTGCTTTCCAAATGACATGTTTAAGACCATAAGATTGAAGGACATTTTTGTACTTTTGACATAACTTTACTTAAGAATCACAAGATTAAAAAATCTTCTTTCTTTTCTTTAACTCTGTTCGAAGTCAAAATAGACATCCTTATTAAAACTGAGGGAGTAATTCGTTATGTATATATCTTAACAAACATTTTGTAAGACCCTATACTATTTAGCCTTTATTTAATAAAATATGTGGGTAAAACCTATCACAATTAGTACTTAATTAATTCACAAAAGAAAAAAAAAGAAAGAAGAAATTTGGAACGGAAGAAGGGTTGCCGACGGTTTTAGGTATGAACTAAAGTGTTCGTTTTTTTTTCTTCTTACGTAGCATTAATTGCACATATGCATATGGTTCCATCAATTGTTATACATATGCACATAACAATATTATATTATTATATGAATGGAAAGTGAGATTTGAAACATGGATTTTGGCAGTAGCATACGTATTGATCTTGGGTAGGAATATGATTGATTTATGTAGTCTAATCATTGTCCAATGATGACCTAATAATTGGATAATAATGCCTAATCATTGGACATGATTGCGGAATGAATAATTTATTGAATTAAGGTTTATAGTTGAACATTAGAAATATGTTAATCTGCAAATTGTTTTGAGGCACATCTGATATTAGTTAATTGTTTAGTTATCACATTATGGTTCAAGTTTTGATATATTGGTATGTAATTTAAATATTAGATGAATAAAATTTTGTGAGTACCATTTAAATTATGATGTTGGAAAAATTTGGGATGCAATCCTAAACTTGAAACTTGAAAACTATGATAGTGTAAATTTTAATTGACATCAAGAATTACAAACTTGATTATAAATTCGGAGTGTATTTTTAGGTCACGGTTAAACACATAAAAGTGTGAGTGTTGTTAGTTCTGAAACCTTGTTGTGAATATGTACTTGAATAGATTCCATTGGTTCAGAAGCTCAACGGAAAGGGAAGGCTCAAGTCCAAGAGTAATTATTCGATTGGCTAAGGCAAGTGGATTTCTAAACTCTTGTTAAGCGTATGAAATTCGTGTATTTCCTTGTGTGGTGTTGAGATCGATTTGGAGACTTGTTGCTTATTTATTAATGTTGTATTCCTTGCTGTAAATTGTGTTTTGTTATCAAAATGGTTATCTCCTCATTTTCATTTGAGCATGTCAATTGCATTGTATCTGAGACATGATTGTGGTATAAGGATGTATCATTTCGAGGGTCGTATCGCGCACCGCGATGGATATCATATTTCGAGGGACGTATCGCGCGCTGCGAAGGTTACTATTATCGAGGGTCGTGTCGTGCGCCGCGACAGATGCATGGACAGATATGTCCCCCATGGGTCCCGGACTGAGAGACAACGGGTGTGTATCGTTAAGAAAGACATGCATCACGATATTTGACATTGCATCTCATGGCATTGCACATTTTATTATTGATGAACTTGAACATGTGCTTTGCTGATCTTGTGATTGTTTCTCTGTGAAGTTTTGTGATTGTTGAATATTGAGTGGTTATTGAGAATGTGTAAACTGATAGAGTGTGGTTATTGAGTGGTGTGTTTGCTAAACTGTTAGGCTGTAGCGTGGAGGTTTAGATAGGGTGTAAGGAGTACCCGTATTTTGTTCACTTAACTTGTGTTTAGAGGTTTGCTTGTTGGGTACCGCGTGGTTTGGTACTCACCCCTTGCTTCTACAAATTTTTGTAGGTTACGAGCTGGAATTTTTGTGATACCTTCCATTCTCTTCGTTTTCGAGACATCTTGTGGAGGATTGTGAGATAGCTGCTTGTCATCTTAGCGAACTTTCCTACTCCAGTTTATGACTTTGTTTTTACTTGAAAGACAACTTCATTTAGACTTCTATTTTGTTCCAACTCTAAATTTTACATTAGAGGCTTGTGCACGTGACAACCTGGTTTTGGGGATTGAATTAATATGACTTGGTTTTCTTTTATAGAAATTATTGTTGGATTGTCATTTACTTCCGCACTTTGTTAGATATTGGGTTTTAGGCTGACTTGTCTTGGTGGGATAAGACGAGTGCCATCACACTCATTTCGGGTCGTGACAAAATGGTATCAGAGCCCCAGGTTCATAGGTCTCACGTGTCTGCAAGCCGAGTCTACGTAGAGTCTCAAGGGTCAGTACAGAGACGTCTGTACTCATCTTTGAGAGGCTATAAAGATTACTAGGAAACTTCCTTTTGTTCATTCTTTCTCATCGTGCATAGTTACCTTCGTTAGTACTGAGTTGTTGTATACTCTTTTGACAGATGACGAGGACCAGAACTAATGTTACTGGTGGTAGAGGGGAGGCACTTCCCGAGGCAGTTGTTGAGGCCCCAGCTAGGGGTAGGGGTAGATCTCGAGCTAGAGGTCGTGCTAGTAGTACGACAGTAGCCAGAGGTCGTGGACGTGGAGCAGCACCACTGAGAGGTAGTGCTAGAGAGGTCTCTACGAACCTCAGATTGATGACAGAGAGGACCAGGTTCCTCCAGATCCCGTAGTCACACCTTTGCTTCAGGATACGCTATTGAGGGTGTTAAGTGTGATAGAGGGCTTTTCTCAGGGTGGTGGTGCAACTACTACACCACATGACTCTCGTACTAGAGAGGGGGCTCAGACCCAAGAGCAGCAACAAGCTCCGGTTGTTCAGGATGCGGTGGGGCAACTACCAGTAGATCCCGCGGTTCATAATGATATTGCATCAATAGTTGGGGGTCAAGTTGCATCGATGGTTGTTCTGACAGAGGATGAGCAGCGTAGGTATGAGAGATTTCGAAAGATGGACCCACCTCAGTTTTAGGGTGGGAAGAGAGAGGACGCTCACTAGTTTCTAACTACCTGCCGAGAGTTACTAGAGGTGGTTGGATTAGCTGAGTCACATGGGGTTAGATATGCTACACTCCAGCTTCGTGGACCAGTGAGAGACTGGTGGAGGACTTATTCGGGATGTTTTCCAGTTGGATCTCCTCCAATGACTTGGGAGCAGTTTGCTAGTGCATTCCAAGATCGTTTTATCCCATGGAGCGTGAGAGAGGAGAGTCGCTTGAGGTTTGAGAGTCTGAGACAGGATGGTTTATCGGTTACAGAGTATGAGGCGCGTTTTTTCCAGTTGTCTAGGCATGCGTTGGCCATTATTCCAAATGAGACAGAGAGGATCCGCAAATTTGTGAGGGGATTGACTTTCTCTATCAGGTCAGCTGTGTTTCGGACATCTAGAGAGGGGACTTCTTTAAAGTCCATTGTGAGTGCCGCCAAAGAGGCGAAATTAATGGAGAGAGAGGAGTTTGGGGACCCTAAAAGGGCCCGTATATCAGGCCAGTTTCATGGTGCCTCATCTGGAGGTAGGGGATCACAGAGAGTGAGTGGTTCTTTTCAGCAGCGGGGACCTATTCATGCATCTATGCCGACATTTGAGGGTGGCCAGACATCTAGGGGTTCTTATGGCCCGAGTCAGGGCTCGTACGGTTCACAGCAGCGACCTACAGGGCGAGGCAATTATAGTGGGTTTTCAGGGTCCACACAGCAGTTCCCAGGTCAGAAATTTTATTTTACTTGTAGAGATCCCGATCATCTAATGCGGCAGTGTACTTCTTAAAGGGGTCGGGCCTCGACCTAATTCTTTATTCCAGACTAGACCACCAGCACCACAGGGTAGAGGTCGTGGCAGAGTTCAGTCAGGTAGAGGTGATAGAGTTTCTAGTAGTGGTGTTGCAGCTCAGCAGAGTGGGGGTAGAGGTACCACCCAGGATGGAGGTGGACGAGGAGGCCACTGCTATGCTTTCCCCGGGAGACCTGAGGCGGAGAACTCCGATGCTGTTATTACAAGTATCATCCCAGTATGCCATAGACCTGCGTCTGTGTTGTTTGATCCAGGTTCTACATTCTCTTATGTGTCTACGTATTTTGCTGCTAAATTTGATATGATATGTGATAGCATGACTGTACCTATTCGTGTTTCTACACCCGTGGGTAAGCCCTTAGTGGTGGATCGAGTGTATCGATCCGGTCTTGTTTCTTTGGCTGGGTATGACATTTGGGTAGACTTAATCATTCTGGGGATGGTGGGCTTTGATGTTATCTTTGGTATGGATTGGCTTTCTCCATATCATGCTGTCCTTGATTGCAATGCTAAGACTGTGACTTTAGCAATGCCTGGTGTTCCGAGGGTTGAGTGGAAGAGTGTTAGTGGTTCTTATCCTATCAAGGTCATCTCTTTTATCTGTGCTAAGAGATTGGTGGAGAGGGGGTGTTTGTCTTACTTAGCTTTTATTCAGGATACTAGTGTTGAACCACCTCCCATGGACTCTATTCTCGTGGTTCAGGAGTTTCCCGATGTATTTCCTTCTGACCTTCCAGGTATTCCTCCCGATAGGGATATCGATATTGCTATTGATTTGGAGCCGGGCACTAAGCCTATTTCTATACCTCCATATCGTATGGCCCCAGCAGAGTTGAATGAATTGAAGGATCAGTTGCAAGATTTATTGAGTAAGGGTTTTATTCGCCCTAGTGTATCACCTTGGGGTGCCCCTGTATTGTTTGTGAAGAAGAAGGATGGGACTATGAGAATGTGTATTGATTACAGACAGTTGAACAAGGTAACAGTTAAGAATAAGTATCCTCTTCCACGTATTGATGACTTATTTGATCAGTTACTGGGAGCATCATTGTTCTCTAAGATTGATTTGAGGTCTGGGTATCATCAGTTGAAGATTAGGGCATCAGATATCCCTAAGACAGCTTTTCGAACTCGGTATGGGCATTATGAGTTCCTAGTGATGTCCTTCGGATTGACTAATGCTCCTGCAGCATTCATGGAGTTTATGAATGGGGTGTTTAGACCATAACTTGATTTTTTTTTTATTGTTTTCATTGATGACATCTTGGTTTACTCCAAGACTAAGGAGGACCATGTCCGACACTTGAGGATTGTACTTCAGAGGTTGAGAGGAGAGAAGTTGTATGCCAAGTTCTCAAAGTGTGAGTTCTGGCTTACTTCTGTGGCATTCTTAGGACATGTGGTGTCTAAAGAGGGTATTAGAGTAGATCCGGCCAAGATTGAGGCAGTTAGAGGCTGGACGCGACCTACTTCACCTACTGAGATTAGAAGTTTTGTGGGATTGGCAGGCTATTATCGACGATTTGTTCAGAGTTTCTCCACTATTACAGCTCCATTGACTAGATTGACTCGACATGATGTGAGTTTTCAGTGGTCTGACGAGTGTAAGGAGAGCTTTCAAAAGCTCAAGACTTTGTTGACTTCTGCTCCTGTGTTGACTCTACCTGAGGAGGGTGTAGACTTTACTGTGTATTGTGATGCTTCAGGAGTCGGTTTGGGTGGTGTGTTGATGTAGAAGGGGAAAGTGATTGCTTATGCTTCTAGGCAGTTGAAATCCCATGAGAAGAACTACCCTACTCATGATTTGGAGTTGGCGGCTGTGGTATTTGTACTTAAGTTATGGCGTCATTATTTGCATGGGGTGCATTGTGATATCTTCACTGATCATCGGAGTCTTCAGTATATCTTTAGCCAGAGGGATTTGAACTTGAGGCAACGGAGATGGCTTGATTTGCTGAAGGACTATGATGTGACCATTCTGTATCATCCAGGAAAGGCCAATGTTGTGGACGATGCTCTGAGTAGGAAGACTCCTAGCATGGGGAGTCTTGCAGCGCTTAGTATTATTGAGAGACCATTGGATAGAGATGTGCAGATATTAGCTAACAGTCATGTCCGCTTGCAGATTTCAAAAGAGAGTGATGGGATGATTGCTTTTATTGAGGCTCGATCTTTTTTAGTCGAGCAAATCCGTGCACACTAGTTTGATGATGAAAAATTATGTGTCATTCGAGACAAAGTATTGAGAGGGGAAGCTAAGGAGGATGTCCTTGATTCTGATGGTGTATTGCGGATCGGAGGCAGAATTTGTGTGCCCAGGACAGGCGATTTGATTAGATTGTTTCTTGAGGAGGCCCATTATTCTTGGTATTCCATCCATCCGGGAGCGGCGAATATGTATCATGATCTGAGTCAGCATTATTGGTGGTGTGGGATGAAGAGAGATATTTCAGACTTTGTTTCGAGGTGTTTGACTTGCCAGCAGGTCAAGTGTGAGCACCAACGGCCCGGGGGTGTAGCTCAGAGGATGCCTATTCCTACTTGGAAGTGGGAGCGGATTACTATGGACTTTGTTGTGGGTTTGCCTACCACAGTGGGTGGTTATGACTCTATCTGGGTTGTTGTTGATAGGCTGACCAAGTCTGCCCACTTCATTCCGGTTCAGGTGAAATATACGGCTGAAAATTTAGCCGAGCTATATATTAGTCAGATTGTTCGACTACATGGAGTTCCTATTTCTATCATATCAAATCGAGGTTCACTATTTACTTCTCATTTCTGGAAGGCATTACAACATGGTCTGGGTACCCAGTTAGATATGAGTACGGCATTTCACCCTCAGACAGATGGTCAATCTGAGCGGACCATTCAGGTATTGGAAGATATGCTTCGAGCGTGTGTGATCGATTTTGGTGCTAGATGGGATCAACATTTACCATTAGCGGAGTTTGCCTATAATAACAGTTATCACTCTAGTATCCAGATGGCCCCATTTGAGGCGTTGTATGAAAGACGGTGTAGGTCTCCGATTGGTTGGTTTGATTCGGCGGAGATGGACTCTTTGGATACAGACTTGCTTAGAGATGCTATGGAGCAAGTCCGTATGATTCAGTATAGATTATTGACAGCTCAGAGTCGACAGAAGAGTTATGCAGACCGGAGAGTTAGAGCCTTGGTGTTTATGGAAGGTGATCATGTTTGGCTCCGAGTATCACCCATGAAGGGTGTGATGAGGTTTGGAAAGAAGGGCAAGCTTAGCCCTAGGTTCATTGGACCTTTTGAGATTTTGAGCCGAGTGGGAGAGGTGGCCTATAAGTTGGCCTTGCCACCTAGTTTGTCGGCAGTTCATCCTGTTTTTCATGTCTCTATGCTTCGGAAGTATATTCCGGATGAATCTCATGTGCTTTCACTTGACTCTGTGGAGTTGGGTCCAGACTTGAAATTTGAGGAGGAGCCTATAGCTATTTTGGATAGGCAAATTTGAAAGCTTAGGACCAAAGAGATTGCTTCAGTGAAGGTGCAATGGAAGCACCGAACAGTGGGAGAGGCAACTTGGGAGACTGAATCTGACATGCGTGCCAAATATCCTCAACTTTTTAAAGCTTCAGGTACTTTCTTTTACTCTATGTTCGAGGACGAACATGATTTTTAGTGGTGGATAATGTAATGACCCAAAAGATCCTCTTTAGAGTTTTGAATATTTGTTTAACTTAAGTTAATTAATCGATAGTTTATGGGCTAAAGTGATAATTTATTTAAGACCCTATACTATTTAGCCTTTATTTAATAAAATATGTGGGTAAAACCTATCACAATTAGTACTTAAATAATTCACAAAAGAAAAAAAAGAAAGAAGAAATTTGGAACGGAAGAAGGGCTGCCGACGGTTTTAGGTATGAACTAAAGTGTTCGTTTTTTTTCTTCTTACGTAGCACTAATTGCACATCTGCAGATGGTTCCATCAATTGTTATACATATGCACATAACAATATTATATTATTATATAAATGGAAAGTGAGATTTGAAACATGGATTTTGGCAGTGGCATACTTATTGATCTTGGGTAGGAATATGATTGATTTATGTAGTCTAATCATTGTCCAATGATGACCTAATAATTGGATAATAATGCCTAATCATTGGACATGATTGCGGAATGAATAATTTATTGAATTAAGGTTTATAGTTGAACATTAGAAATATGTTAATCTGCAAATTGTTTTGAGGCACATCTGATATTAGTTAATTGTTTAGTTATCACATTATGGTTCAAGTTTTGATATATTGGTATGTAATTTTAATATTAGATGAATAAAATTTTGTGAGTAACATTTAAATTATGACGTTGGAAAAATTTAGGATGCAATCCTAAACTTGAAACTTGAAAACTATGATAGTGTAAATTTTAATTGACATCAAGAATTACAAACTTGATTATAAATTTGGAGTGTATTTTTAGGTCAAGGTTAAACACATAAAAGTGTGAGTGTTGTTAGTTCTGAAACCTTGTTGTGAATATGTACTTGAATAGATTCCATTGGTTCAGAAGCTCAACGGAAAGGGAAGGCTCAAGTCCAAGAGTAATTATTCGATTGGCTAAGGCAAGTGGATTTCTAAACTCTTGTTAAGCGTATGAAATTCGTGTATTTCCTTGTGTGGTGTTGAGATCGATTTGGAGACTTGTTGCTTATTTGTTAGTGTTGTATTCCTTGCTGTAAATTGTGTTTTGTTATCAAAATGGTTATCTCCTCATTTTCATTTGAGCATGTCAATTGCATTGTATCTGAGACATGATTGTGGTATAAGGATGTATCATTTCGAGGGTCGTATCGCGCGTCGCGATGGATATCATATTTCGAGGGACGTATCGCGCGCCGCGAAGGTTACTATTATTGAGGGTCGTGTCGTGCGCCGCGACAGATGCATGGACAGATATGTCCCCCATGGGTCCCGGACTGAGAGACAGCGGGTGTGTATCGTTAAGAAAGACATGCATCACGATATTTGACATTGCATCTCATGGCATTGCACATTTTATTATTGATGAACTTGTACATGTGTTTTGCTGATCTTGTGATTGTTTCTCTGTGAAGTTTTGTGATTGTTGAATATTGAGTGGTTATTGAGAATGTGTAAACTGATAGAGTGTGGTTATTGAGTGGTGTGTTTGGTAAACTGTTAGGCTGTAGCGTGGAGGTTTAGATAGGGTGTAAGGAGTACCCGTATTTTGTTCACTTAACTTGTGTTTAGAGGTTTGCTTGTTGGGTACCGCGTGGTTTGGTACTCACCCCTTGCTTCTACAAATTTTTGTAGGTTACGAGCTGGAATTTTTGTGATACCTTCCATTCTCTTCGTTTCCGAGACATCTTGTGGAGGATTGTGAGGTAGCTGCTTGTCATCTCAGCGAACTTTCCTACTCTAGTTTATGACTTTGTTTTTACTTGAAAGACAACTTCATTTAGACTTCTATTTTGTTCCAACTCTAATTTTTACATTAGAGGCTTGTGCACGTGACAACCTGGTTTTGGGGATTGAATTAATATGACTTGGTTTTCTTTTATAGAAATTGTTGTTGGATTGTCATTTACTTCCGCACTTTGTTAGATATTGGGTTTTAGGCTGACTTGTCTTGGTGGGATAAGACGAGGGTCATCACACCCATTTCGGGTCGTGACAATTATTAATGCAAAATTACTAAAATAAATTCACTTCTTCTATAGTTAATACTATTAGTAGATTTATTTCAAACAAGCAATTAATGATTTTTATTACACACGTAATTTAAGAGATTCTTAGAACGCAACACAAAAAGGCAAAACAAGCTTTTTATTCTTAAGTCTTTCACACAAAAAAAATCATGTAATGGCAAGAAATTCAAGATAAAATCCAAGTGGTTATATGACGATAAAATATGAGATATGCCTAAAAAATCATGCTACTATGTTTGTGGACTATTTGGAAGATAGATGTCGTGAATTTGTGAAGAAGGGTGATGATGGAACTAAAGAAGCATATATTTCTGCTAATTGTTGATGTTTAATGAGTTTATATCGGATGAATAGTCATTCATTGTATCACCCTCAAATTCGATCTCACTTCTTTCACCCACACGTTCATCCACATGGTGATGAAAATGTGCCAATTATTTCTCATCATTTTATGTACCGATTTTTGCCAATTCAGTACATCAGAATGCCTGTTTGCTACAATTATCGCTGACCTGATAAAATCTTTCGTCCATGAGAAATTTTTTGGTGACCTTTATTGGTGTTATTACTAAGGATGAATATTTGCTATGAAGAAATATTTATTTATTTTAGAATAAAGTCATGCTAATTAATCTCTAGTATGTTTTTTTTAACATCAATAAAGAAAAGAAAAAATAATGTTCAATTTCTAATGTTTGTTATTTTAATGAATTGCGTGAATTTTATTTTCATCTAGTTATCTAGTTACTTGATGAGTAAAATTGTGACTAGCTTGATTAATTGTTTTATGCAATATTACAACGGAGGAAAAAAATGGTAAATGTGCATGTTGACTATGTAATGGATACATCATAATAATCTGTATTTTTGTCTTCTATTCATTAATGCTTTTTGTTTTTAGCAGAAAATACCCTATAAGTTAAGTATCTAGCAAAGCATAAATTTTATATTATATTCTTTTGAGTTTTTTGTTTAATTTTTTGATTACTTTTATTTTCAAAAAAATGTATTCCTTTCACATTAAATGCATGATTTTGATTCTACATTTGAATAAAAAAAGATAATAAAATAGCATGTTCGTTTTTGTATCAACTTAATTAGATTTTTATTTAAAAACAAAAAAATTGTTACCAATTTTTTAAAAAGAATTTAATGCCAAGCAAATTAAATACTAAAAAATGTTATAGGTATGAATTGTCAATTTTTTTTATAACATTCATTAATGAAAAAATCACATACATAATATTTTTGAGAACTTAAATTACAATACATAAATAAAGTTATCTTTTATTTACAAATCTATTTTACTATAGAAAACATAAGAATTTATATATTTAGATTATTTTTTTACTAAAGGATGAGTATTTTATTTGTATTGATATGTCACATCTTTCACCATGTTGAATCAAGATTGAAATTTTGTCACTATATTTTTAAAAGATGTACATCACCTATTACATTTAAGTTTTTGTGTCCTATGTCCTTATATGTGAATGTTTTTCATGCTATTAAATTCACAAATAATGACAAAGAAGTAGTCAAATGTATTTTTAATTATTTTATTTTCAAGTTTAGTTTAATAAAGAATTAGTTTTCGTGTAGCAGTACCTGATAGTATGATTAAATAAATATAAAAAATATGTTTTCATTGATAATTGGGAAAATACGCAAGTAACCCCTTAGACTATGACCGAAATTTCAGAGACACACCTTAGCTAAACTAAGGCCCCATTACCCCCAAACCCATTTTTTTGGGTAATTTTGTGCACCTTCTGGCTTATGTGGGCATCCAAATATCACCCACGCGCCTCAATTGTGTGGAGTCACAGAGTTTGCCACGTAAGACAAAATTTGTACAAAGTTACAAAAAAGAAGTTTATGTGTTGTGGAGTGGGGCGGGGGTAATAGGAACTTATTTTTAGTTAAGGTGTGTCTCTTGAATTTCGGTCATAGTCTACGGATACTTATGCTATATCCCTTAATAATTTATATTCTTAAATAGGATATTCACTTATTTCAATATGGTATTAGAAAAAGTAAAAAGTCATCTATAAAAACTGAGTAAATAATGCATAAATTACAAAAATTAACTTGTAATTCCAATATATACTTGCATAAACTCACTAAATATAATAACGATGCACGATTAATTAGCGTAGACTCAACCTCTAAATTGTTACTTTTTAATTAAGTCATCAAAAATCAATATGGATACCATATGAAGTAAATATACTCTTAGGTTGGTTATACATAAGATGTGAAATCATATTATGATATCAGAATATTCTTAGGAGTCATATCGATAATTCACACATCTCTCTATATATTTTCTATGAATAAATTTTTTGTAATTAGGAACTTTAAAATATACATAATTTTATAAATATCTAGTAGTGGTAGTAGTAATTAGTTGTTCATTAATTTAATTCTTTCCCATGATAGAATAATCTCTTCGCGTGGAGCATAATTCCCTTTTTATAAAATTCAATGTGATGGTTTATATACTAACTTATAGATAAAGAGTTGCGTTAAAAAAATTAAATAAGGTTTGAAATTAAAAATCATACTCTGTTCGATGGAGATGTTAGTCTCAAATCGCATGTCCAAATATTAATTTGAAATCAAGATGTCATAGTGTATGTCCAAATACAAGCTTAGAATAAAAGAGTTGTATAACAAATATAATTTCACCTCTATTTTGATTACTCAATTGTAAGAATGTGGAAAGAAATAAGAGATCATGTCTTCAAATGAGTGAAATTTTGGACTTGCAATTTGATGCCGCATTAAGAAATCATGAGATGCAATCAACGTTTGGACATGTGATTTACACTGATTGCATATCATGAGATTAAATCTCTAATTCTCTGAAAATCATGATCTGAAAATTTTCAAATTCAAAAATAGACCAACAATTTTAAAATTTGTAAAAACAAATCACATCTATATCTACTAACAATTTATTTCACACGTAATATAAAATATATAATTCATATCATTACTTTTTGTAACGACCCATTTGGTTGTTTTGAGTACTAGAGCTTTCTATGACATAAAATACTTTCTGAAAGGTTCTAAATTGTTATTTTGGACTATTTATAATTATAATTATGAAATTGGTGGGGTTATTTTAATATTTTATTTAGTTGGTGATTAAAGAAAATAACATTAAAATTTATTGTGGGTCACTTTTACCATTTATTTTATAATTAGTCACATAGTAATTAGGGTAAAAAAATAATTGGTAGAACAAAGGAAAAGAGGAAAAGAGGGGAATGAAGCAAATGGCGTTGAACGAAAGAAAATCATGGCAACTTCAGGTGAGCAAATCAATATTGAGATTACTACTTATACAAATATGTATTATTATAACATTTTCAATCTCAACTCAAATTAGATAATGTTTTATAACTATAGAGTGGAATTTTGACTAGTCATAAGACAATTAATTTGCCACGTGAGTTGATTGGAAAAATTAATCAAACATTAATGATCAGTGATGGAGGCATATTATTGTTATTATTATTATTATTATTATTATTATTATTATTATTATATAATTATTATAATGTTAGGGGTAAGAAAATTAAGGTGTTGCATTTATATGAAAATGTATATATTGATATAACTAATGGAGAATATATTTAAGAACTAAAGTTCCTAATTGGGGTAAAGAATTGGAGTGATGGCGGTGGAAATATATTACAGGAGTATAACTATCATGACATATGGGTATTGGCATCGTGCAACTCTCAGGTAAGTGTATGGTGGAGGGTTGGATGCCGCTGGTTTCTTAACCAGTGGCTTTAGACGTTTAATATTAATATTATGGTCTCGTATTATAAAATATTCATTGAATGATTTTGTGAAGTTTTTTATGTAATTGATTGTGTGGTTGTTTGTGGCTTGGTTGTGTGTTTGTGACTGCTCTGAAATCCTGAGACTTAGAATTTATATTCTTGAAACCTCTTTAGCGAAGTGAGGCCTTGAATAAACAAGACTTGATGAAATATTACCTATTAATTGAAAGTGTCGATAATAAATGATAAATTAACGGCCTAATTGGATTGGAGTGTCACGTTCCGATACGGTATTCTAAGATCGGAGTTTCACGTTCCGACATGGTATTCTTGGATAGGAGTGTCATGTTCCGACACGATATAATTGGATCGAAGTGTCATTTTTCGACATGGTATTCTTGCATCGGAGTGTCACTTTCCGACACAGTAATATTAAAGGAAAAAAGATATGGAATTAACTTAATGTACCAAATGTCAATGAACCCATTTCTCAAATGAGCATGGCGTGGAGACATGAGTCCTCATGAGTGTGGTTGTATTACGATTTATTATGTAGTCACCTGTTCATGTTTTTTGTTGCTTACCACCTATTAAGTATCATAGTTGAGTTCATACTATTATTTATTGTATAATGGTTTCTATTTTGGGTTGGCCAATGGTACCTAGTCTGTACATGTTGCCCCGTACTTAGCCCTACTTGTGTTATTTTTTATTTTTTCTAGGACTGCAACGAGTGTACCAATGACTTCGAAATGCCCTCAGCTCTAGCCAGTCTCCAGCTTATCAGGTTCAGGGTAAGCTATTCATACAAGCGTGTGTTGGAATCTCTCGGTCATGACATGATGTCTTATGTTATTGGACACATGCCATTTTATTCTTTTATTTTGGTGTATTTGATATTCTTAGACTTAGACTTTTAGATTAAATGTCCTTTATGTGATGACTTTCAGGTTTTGGGAAATGAAAATTAGTAAGATTTTGAGCTTCCGCATTATGCTTGTATTTTGTAAGTTGGGTTAAATTTGTTGGTTCTACCACCTGGGAGGTTAATTGTGGGTGCCACTCACGACTCCTTTTGGTTTGTGACACGCTTAAAACCATTTATATCTCATAAAAAATAATTTGTACCAGCATAAATTTATTATTATATTAAACCAGTTCCTACTCTACCATTTATAATAACCAAATTTATTATTTTTTATAAAATTTATTTACAAACCAAATTGATCAACAAATGACTTAGGGTAACAATGTTATTTCACATTCTCAGTCATATAATTTAAAAATGCAAGTTCAATTTGAGAAGATTATCCGTAGGATGTGCGATATTATATTAAATACTAGACACTACAACTTATGTTTACTTTTTTTGTAGCAGATTATCAATCTTATGTAGTAGCTCATGACAATCAACCAGAAAATCATAGGCATCCTCAAATTCAGCACCCTTGAAGACTGAAGGTTTCAACTTCAAGAATTTAGTGAAAAGTTCATGCTAATCACTCGTCATTATAGACCCTGTAGTCAATTGAGGAAACTTGCCTACTTCCAATGAGGCATCCATGCGGGGAGTCACAACAGCTGCATGTTGTACTCCCGGAACCTGAGGTGCTGGTGCAGAAAACACTGGAGGTGTCTGGCCCTGATCAGATAACCCGCTAAGATAAGTAAGAACCTGGTTAATCATCTCTGGGGTAGGCTGGGGTGGTAATTCCTCATCTTGAACCTGCTCATTTTCCCCTTCTTCACCCTCTCTTACTACCTCATCAGTCGGTGGAGTAGTCACCGCCCTATTACTAGCTGGACCAGGTGTTTGTCCTCTACCCCTAGAGGGCGTTCTCCTGCGACCTCTACCACGGCCTCTTGCCACTGCGCCTCCTCGAGCTACAGCCCCAATGGTTGGCTCAGACGCACCCTGTCTTGCCGGTGTTGGTGTTGGCATAGTTGTTGCTCTAGTTCTAACAATCTGCGAAATAGAGCGAGGATGTCAGATACCAATTTGTATCAACTAGATACCGATTGGATCAAAGTAATAGCACGAAAGAAGGAAAGAATGGAATTTTCCTAATGTCCTATAGCCTCTCAAAGAAAAGTAAGGGCGTCCCCCTACTGTTCCTCAAGACTCTACTAGACTCGTTCTTGTGTGATGAGACCAACGAACCTAACGCTCTGATACCAAGTTTGTCACGACCCAAAACGAGCCGCGAGTGGCACCCACACTTATTCTCCTAGGTGAGCGAACCAACAATTCTAACCCCAACATTGATCAGTAAAACATTTATACATAGTAAAAATAATGCGGAAGATTCAAAACTCATTAACGAAATCAGTTAAATCAACTTCTAAAGTTAAATACTTATTATTCCCAAAATCTGGAAGTCATCACATCAAGAACATCTATCCTCAAATTTCTAAATCTAAGAGTATTTAAGAAGCTAAAATATTAAGATGGTCCGTGTACGAACTTCAAGACATCAAAATGTGAAGGAGAGAATCCAGCACGAGCTAGGAATAATAGCTCACCCTGAATTCTGATGTGCTGAAGACTGGCTATATCTGAGGACGAGTCGAAGTCTATGGAACGCTTGCTGCACTCCACAAATAACAAAGAAGAAAATTACAAGTAGGGGTCAGTACAAGGAACACGTACTGAGTAGGTATCATCGACCAACTCAAAATAGAAAGCAATATATACTAAATAATAATATAAAATCAACCATAATGCTTAACAGGTGACAATCAACAAGTATAAGAACCATTGGCAACAACACCAAGCGCACCTATAAGGACTCAAGCCTCCACACCATGCTCATTTGGGAAATAGGTTCTTTGAATTTGAGTATATTAACATAATTCAAGATTCATTCTCTTTATCATTATCGTGTCGGAACGTGACACTCCGATCCCCTAATACTACCATGTCAGAATGTGACACTCCGATCCCCTAATGCTACCGTGTCGGAACGTGACACTCTGATCCCCTAATGCTACCGTGTCGGAACGTGACACTCTGATCCCCTAATGCTACCGTGTCGGAACGTGACACTCCGATCCCCTAATGCTACCGTGTCGGAACATGACACTCTGATCCATTTATCTCATTATTTTAGTTCATCAAGCCTTCTTTATGTCGAGGTGTCATCTTAATAGAGAGGATTTAAGATTGAAGATTCAACAGTCTCATCATTCTGACCACCACAATTACACAATCACAACATACAAACACACAATCAAGCATATAGAAGACTTTACAATACCACCCAATACATATCGATCGCTATTTAGAGTTTATTTATCACATAGAAATAAACCATAACCTACCTCCACCGAAAAATCGTGATCAAGCAAGCTACTTCCCAATGCCTTTACTTTCCTCTTCGTTTTCTCTCTCTCGCTCGTTCTCCCCTCTTCCTGTTCTTTTTATTTTTCTTCTCCAGATTCTTTTTCTTTTACCCTAATGATCATATAATCCATTATGATAAAAGTAACTCACTATTTATTTCCTTATTATCTTCTTTAACCCCCAAGTAAATAAATTATTAAACTTACCCCACTAATTTCATAATTATAATCATGAATAGTCCAAAATACCCATTTAAACTTTTAGCGGAAGTCTGACCAAGTCGGGGTTACGCAGGTTGTGATGGTCTGTTGTATCTATGACGGTCCGTCCTGCAGGTCCGTCACAACGTTCAGAGAGTTAATTTCGATAGTGAGGTTACGCAATTTGTGACGGTCCGTCGTATCTATGACGGTCCGTCCTGCAGTTCCGTCGTGAAGTTCAGAGAGTCGATCCCAGTACCCAGATTTCAGAGTTGAAGTATTTTGGAACGAAGACGCTCGACGGACCGTTGTGCCTATGACTGTTCGTCCTACCTGTCGTCGAGGGTAACGAGGAGGGCAGCAGAAGAAATTACACAAGTATGGGACGACGGAGTCCATCACGGTCCGTCGTGACCATGACGGTCCATCGCGTGATTCATCAACCCAGTCAGTTTTTATCAAAAATAGTTCTACTGCTCGAACCGACTAATAAGGTCGTTACAGCGGCACAATTGAAAGAGACGACGTGATTGTGCAGGTAAAAGATACATATGTATCTTCAAATTTTATGAATAGTGTTGATAAGGAAATTATTATTATTATAATTATATATTGATTGGGCGAAACTGGGGTGCACATAGTTGTAGTGACTATAGGATTGTCTCGTTTTGTTAGTGGTCAAAAAGATCAGAGAATTGGAAAAATACAAAATTCTTGACATAGCGATTGGTGAAGTTATAGGTAAAACTCAATCAGGTTCTAATTTCATGTCTTATAAATGTTGGAAGGATGTCATTAAATATTACAATTATTATTATTAATATATAGGGAACATATAGTAAAGGCATAGCAACAAACTGAAATAAGTTGCTAACATGCGTGGATTCTTCTTTTTTGTGGCTTTAAATAATTTAGTGTTAGTATTTAATTAAGGAGGAGAGGTGAACATAAAGACTAATATGCAGGGTCAATTTTTCTGTGTTGTTTGGTGGAATACTCTAATTGGTTTATAATATTAAAATGGAATTCCATAATCATTGACAATTGAATAGTTATTACAATCCTTATATTATATAGATGGATTAGAGTTACTAGAGAGTGAAAATCCTCAATGATGCACATAATGTTAGTATCTTGTTATGATTTAAGTTTTAACATATTGAAAAAGGTAATTAAATATCAGGTGTATTATATTATATGAATTTTATTAAAGTTATATTACTTCGAGGAATTGAGACTTAACTTAAGGCTTAATTTAAGAAATATAAGATTTGCCCTATTAGTTGAAATCATAGTGAAACTTGACTATAGAATTGAATGTATGTACTTACAAAAGTTGTTTATTTGATGGATTGGAAAGGATCGGAAGCATTGAGGAAAGAAAAATCATTGAAAAAGTAGTTTTCTTGAAATAGATTCTTCGGTGGAGGTAGGTTATGATTTATGCTATTTTATAGTAAACTTTTAATAGTGATTGATATTCATTGAATGATATTATTAAGTTTTCTTTGTACTTGATTTTGTGGTTGTGAGGCTTGGTTATGTGTTTTGTGATTAATCGTGAATCCTGAGACCGTGAAATTTTATTCTTGCACTCTCTTTATTGAAGTGATGCCTTGAATAAAGAAGGCTTGATGAAACAATATAACAATGAATTGAAAGTGGTGATAATAAAGGATAAATTGACGGTCTTCTTGGATTGGAGTGTCACGTTCTGACACAGTCTTCTTGGATCAGAGTGTCACGTTCCTACACGATATTTTTCGATCATAGTGTCACGTTCCGATACAGTATAATTGGATCGGAGTGTCACGTTTTGACACGGCATAATTTGATCGGAGTGTCACGTTCCGACAGAGTAACATTAAAGGAAAAGGATATTGAATTAATTTAATGTTCTCAATCTCGAAGAACCCACTTCCCAACGAACGTGGTGTGGAGGCATGAGTCCTCGTATGTGCTTTATATTGTGATTGATTACGTACTTGTTTCAGTTGTCACTTGTTCATGTTGTTTGTTGCTCATCACCTATTAAGTATGATAGTTGATTTTAAACTATTATTCTTTTTATATTAGTTACTATTTTGGGTTGACCGATGATACTTAGTTAGTACATGTTGCCTCGTACTGAGCCCTACATATATTTTTTTTTGTTTTCCTCATATAGAGTGCAACAAGCGTACCGATGAATTTGAATCGTCCTCACCTCTATCAAGTCTCGGCATATCAGGTTCAAGGGTGAGCTATTCATTCGAGGTTGAGTTCGATTCTCTCTGTCATTACCTGATGTCCTTAGTTTTTCAGACACAAATTACTTTATTTCATTTATTTTGGTGTCTTTGATACTCTTACACATAGTAATTGAAGATTAGATGTCCTTGTTGTGATGACTGGGAAAAGATATTTAGTATGTTTTTGAGCTTCTGCATTATGCTTGTAGTTTATAAGTTGGGGTTAAATTCATTGGTTCTCCCACCTAGGGAGTTAAGTGTGGGTGCCACTCACGACTCGTTTTGGGTCGTGAAAGTTTTCTTGTAACAGCAGTACCTGATAGTATGATTAGATAAATATAAAAAATATGTTTTCATTTATAATTGGGAAAATACACAAGTACCCCTTAGACTATAATCGAAATTTCAGAGACACGTCTTAACTAAACTAAGGTCCCATTACCCAAGAACCCATTTTCTCTGCTAATTTTGTGCTCCTTCTGGCTTACGTGGAATCCTAATATCTACCACGTGCCTCAATTGTGTGGAGTCACGGAGTGTGCCACGTAAGACAAAATGTGTACAAAGTTACAAAATAAGTTTATTGGGGGGGGGGGGGTAATAGGACCTTATTTTAGTTAAGGTGTGTCTCTTGAATTTCGGTCATAATCTAGGGTTACTAATGTCTTATCCCTTAATATTTTAAATTTTTAAATAGGATATTCACTTATTTAAATATGGTATTAGAACAAGTAAAAAGTCATCTATAAAAACTAAGTAAATAATGCATAAATTAAAAAAATTAACTTGTAATTCCAATGTATACTTGCATAAATTCACTAAATATAATAACCATGCATGATTAATTAGCGTAGACTCAACCTCTAAATTGTTACTTATGAATTATGTTATCAAAAATCAATATGGATACAATATGAAGTAAATATACTCTTAGGTTGGTTAGGACATAAGATGTGAAATCATATTATGATATCAGAATATTATTAGGAGTCGCATCGATAAATCACACATTTCTCTATATAATGTTTTGTAATTAGGAACTTTCAAATATACATAATTTTATAAATATCTAGTAGTGGTAGTAGTTATTGGTTATTCATTAATTTAATTCTTTCTCATGGTAGACTAATCTCTTCACGTGGAGCATAAGTCCCTTTTTATAAAATTCAAAGTGATGGTTTATATATTAACTTATAGATCAAGAGTTGCGTTAAAAAAATTAAATTAGGGTTTGAAAATAAAAATCATACTCTGTTGGATGGAGATGTTAGTCTCAAATCTCATGTCCAAATATTAATTTGAAATCAAGATGTCATAGTGAATGTCTAAATACAAGGTTAGAATAAAAGAGTTGTATAACAAATATAATTTCACCTCTATTTTGATTACTCAGTTAGAAGAATGTGAGTAGAAATAAGAGATTATGTCTACTAATGAGTGAAATTTTGGACTTGCAATTTGATGTCACAATAAGAAATCACGAGATGAAATGAACGTTTGGACATGCGATTTTACGCTGATTGCATATCATGAGATTAAATATCAAATTCTCCAAAAATCATGATCTGAAAATTTTCAAATCCAAAGATAGACCAACAAATTTAAATTTTGTAAAAACAAATCACATCTATATCTACTAACAATTTATTTCATACGTAATATAAAATATATAATTCATACCATTACTTTTTGTAATGACCCATTTGGTTATTTTGAGTACTAGAGCTTTCTATGGACATAAAATACTTTCTGAAAGGTTCTTAATGGATATTTTGGACTATTTGTAATTATAATTATGAAATTAGTGGGGTTGTTTTAATATTTTATTTAGTTGGTGGTTAAAGAAAATAACATTATAATTTACTGTGGGTTACTTTTATCATTTATTTTATAACTATGTAATGACCCAAAATGTCATTTTTAATAATTTTGAATGGTCATTTAACTATCATTAATTTATTTGTGGGCAATTTGTTTAACATTAATAATAGTTGGCCAAAGTCTAAAATGTTAAAATAGTTTAGTAAACAAATTTTAACTTCTAGTACATAACTAATTAAAAAAAAAAAGAGAAGTGTTTGACAAGAGGAGTTGCGGTTCAGCGTCAATGAGAAAAGCGGCCAACTTCTTCAGGTAAGTTTCTCACCAAAATCTCTAACTATGTAGTTATTCTAAAATAGGTGTACACTAAACATATTAACTGGAGGCAAAAGGAATTTAACTCTCAAATGTATTTTTATTAAAATTATATAGACAAGGATTAGTGGACAATCGTATGCTTACCAATTGACCAATTAAAGTATTGCAACTAATCATGGGTAGTTTTTGATGACAAATGTATAAGGTTATAATTTTTCATGTAATTGGTTAGAAGTTTCTGCCTTTGTATTTATTTTTTCTTTCGTGTCTTTGTAAATTGTGTTTATCTGTAGTTTCAATTTTTCTCCTCTGACTATTAAGTTACGTTTTATGTTTGGCAAGGTAAATCAAATCTAAGAATATCATATTATATGAATATCCTTAGATTTATGTAATTTGGAGAGACTAAAACTTAACCCTAGGTAAGAAATTTTAAAAAAATGAGAATTGATATATTAATTGACATCATGGTTAGGAACTTGATTATAGAGTTGAATGAGTGTTTGGGTCTAAGCTAGACTTGTAGTGATATGGGTGTTGTTAGTTTAAAAATCTTATTGTGATTATTTATTTGGATAGATTGTATTGATATGGGAGTCAACCGAAAGAGGAAGGTTCAAGTTCTTGAGTAATTGTTCGACTATTAGAGGCAAGTGGATATCTTAACTCTTGTTAAGTGTATGAAATGCGTGTATTTCATTGTGGTATATGTTTTGGAGTAACGGTATTTGTAATGGGTTGACTTGTTCACATTGATTAACTCTAATGATGAAAAAAGTGTAACAAAAGACAATGTGATTAATTGTTTATGTTGGATGTATTGAGAAACGTTTGAAGCTTGTTAAGTCATTGTTGATGTGATATTCTTTTTTAGTTGTTGTGCATTGTGCAATGTTATGAAAATGGTCATATCCTCTTTATTTGTGTGAACATGTCATTTACATTATTTTAAGACATAGTTGTTACAGGTGTTATGTGCATTGAGAAAGAATGAGAATTTAGGAAGGATGTACAATTTCGATGGACGTATCGCGCGCCACGATGGATTATTTATTTAGAGGGACGTATCTCATGCCACGATGGTTACTATTATCGAGGGTCGTGTCGTGTGCCGCGATAGATGCATGGACAGATATGTCCCCCATGGGTCCCGGACTGAGAGAAAGCGAGTGTGTATCACTAGGTCAGACATGCATCATTATACATGACATTGCATTCCATTGCATTGCACATACTTATCATTTGTGAACTTGATATTGTGTTTTGCTGATTTTATGATTGCCTTTCTACGGAACTTATGATTGATCAATATTGAGCTTGTTGTTGCGGATATATAATTTGTTGAAGTATTGATGTTGAGTATATGTAATTTGTTGAACTGTTGTTGTTGAGGGTATGTAATTTGTCTAAGTGTTGTTGTTAAACTACGTGCTCTGTAAACTGTGAGCTTTTAGGTTGGGTTGATTTTTATGCAGGTTGTAGTTGTGGTGGTTCGGTTGGGGGTGGTAGGAGTACCCGTATTTCATCCCCTTAGCTTGTGTTTAGAGGTTTACTTGTTGAGTACCGTGTGGTTTGGTACTCACCCCTTGCTTCTTTTTGTAAGTTATGAGCCTGGATTTTTGTTATACTTTTCATTCTCTTCTTTTTCGAGGCTTCTTGGAGATTTTTGAGGTAACTGTTTCCATCTCAGCAGACTTTCTTCCCCTTAATTATGATCTTGTTCTATTCTAGAAACAAATTTATTTGAGACGTAAGTTTTTCTTTTAAATCAATTTTAATAATTTAGAGTCTTGTACACGTGACTACCAGGTTTTGGGATTTTTATTAAGTTACTTATATTATATTTTCTCACTTTATTGTAATGGTTGAGTTTTAGGATGACTTGTCTTGGTGGATAAGACGAGTGTCATCACGTCAAGTTTTGGGTCGTGAAAAAATGGTATCTGAGCACCAGGTTCATAGGTCTCACGAGTGTACAAGTCGAGTCTAAGTAGACTCTCGAGAATCGATACGGAGACGTCTGTACTTATCTTCGAGAGGCTATAGTGACTATTAAGAAAAATCTTCACTTTTTGAATCTCTCTCGTGCATCCTTTGTCTTATTTTCATTCACATCGCTTCATTCCATTCTCTCTCACTTATGTGATGACTCATGCGTAGTTCTTCATGTGAGTAGTTGATGTCGTCTATGATTTGAAGGTTAGATCCTGTATTACAATGAAAGTAATATAATTATGAAAAAAATGTGTGGTTAGATTTTAAAAGTTCAACAATTTCAATGGGCTATGTAAGATTAGTTACCCTAGTAAACTGAATAGTTCTTGTGTGGTATATACAATAATTAGATTGGTTAAACACTAAAAGTTAAATGATTAAAGGGAGAGCCAGATAATGGACAAGTGATTTTGTAAACTGCAATTAGTAAAGTTATCATAACATGAATGAGTTGCTTAGAAAATGGTGATAATAATGATGCATCAATTAAGGTTAGAATTTGTACCATAACAATATTGATGCTTACTTTGTTAGAGTTATGGAGTGTGTTACTTTTTTCATTGACCTGATCTACAAAGGGATGCGAATCGCTTTAGATCATAGGCCGAAAAGATTTGATAGTGTATGTTAGTTACTTAATGAGGCAGAAATGTGTAGGTTATTTGGGTACAATATTCTTGATAGGTACGATGTGTCCTAGTTGTGGATTTAACAGATTTCATAAGGTGATACTAATGGTACATGAAAACTGATATGTTGATGTCAAGTACGATTACAAACCACTTAAAGAGTTATCAATTGTATCACATGTTCATATAATGAGATTCATGTTGTATTCACATTTGAGAAACCAAATAGCTTGTTAATATACACGAATGATTTACGCATTATTTATAAGTAAGCTTTTAGTGGTGGATCGTTGATACAATATTAATGCTTTAAGATTAAAAGTTTATTCCAAGGATCCTTAATAAGGACAGTGATTTCTTTTTATGGTCCAATGGAATAGATCGATACCAAAATTACGAGCTTATGGATAAACAAAATCCCAAATAATATAGTTGTGTAAAGGTAATTGAAGATTTTAGTAGGAAGTGCATATAAAAGTGGGATAGTCCTTTGGATTTGATGAATATAACCGAGTTTTAGGTGTCACATTGATGAAAATGTTGGCTTCATGATGATGATAAGAGCTAATTGAGCATGATGGTAATAAGAGTTCGGTATGGATTGTGATTGAGATGCATCTATATAATAAAAATTGTTGGTTAAATGAATTTTGTATTATAATGGTGACTTGCGAGTATTTAAGGTTGACGTTTGATACTATTGAGTAGCTTAATTACATGAAAAGTTATAAGAGATGCTGAGACACCGCTTGAATAAAATTGAAAGAAGCTAGAGTTATAAATGAAAAGAATTAGAGTAATGTAGTTTAGCCATTGGAAAGAGGTGCGAACAATAATATTTTACTCTGATTTCAAGGGCTAAGAAGGTATCTTCAGAGGAGTTGAAAGTTGGGTTCAGAGACATTGGTTTCCTTTGTGTTGCTCTACTTATGATAACAATGTCACAAGTTCATCATATTAGTTAAAAGCTATCAGATAAAATTTGTGAAAGAAGTTTACATACGTTAAGCTCGAGTGAGATGATAAGTTTTTTCTTTAGCGTTTGTCATTTTGAGTTTGGTAATAAGTACAGTTGAATTTTAGTGAAAGATATGATAAGGTCGATGGAGACGTGATCAATGATAAGCTAAGATACGTGAGTTCATAAAAATCTTCTAGGTATGAGCTAATGTTGATAGATAAAGGTATTTGGTTACACTGTTAAATTCAAAAAATTCAAGTTTTTCGTTGTGAAGATTTGTGGTAGTGTGTTTAGTCAAGATATAGATTGATAAGGTAAGAAATGATTCATCACATTGAGTGTGAATTATTTGGAAACACTTAAAAATAATTTGAGTAGTAAATTTGGTTACTTTTGATTATTATACCTAAATGGGGTTTTACGTAATATTTTTTATTGATTTAAAGAATTAGGTGAAAATATCATGGGTTATGGGTCAAATGATAAGATTAATAAGCAAGTCAGTGAAAGAACAAAAATTTGGTGTATTGAAGAGTTTAAGGTATAAAATTTGTGTCACTAGAAGAATTTAAGAGATGTGAAGGAATAAGACATGTAATATAGACTCTTGGTTTGAAGTTAAAAGATGTAAGGGTTTTCATATATAAATTACAATATGACTATGGATGTGAATTAGTTAAGTATGGACTAACTAGAAATTTATCAACAATTTTTATGAATATTGGGTTTTCGATTTGGGTGAAAAATGTGAGGTCTGTAAGATTATGTGTTGTTATGTTGGGCTAAATTATTTAGTAGTAGATTAATTTTCATAGATATGCGATAGTATGGACCTAAAATTATACAGGGTTATCGAGAATTTTTAGGAGATTGAAACTACTATTTTTTTATAACATAGACTGTTATGATGTGTAACATACGTATTTGATGGTGAGTAGGGATATTGAGCTTATACTATACAGAATTATTAGAGTGACCAAGAATTTCTTTGAGTTTTGGCATGAGATAAGTACATGATGGTAGAATGGTAGTTACGAAATAGTATTTGAATGTTTACATGAAGTTGACATTTAGTGTGATTCAAATATCTTACCTCGATGGGAAAGTACTTTAGATTTGAAATTAGTGCTATTTGTCTCAGGTGTGACTTAGAGTCATATTTTGAATTTTTTTAGAGGTGGCAATGGATTTATAAGAAAGACTTTGATAATGTAGTTATGATTTTTGTTGGTATTTAGAGTGTGTTAGCTTCAGTGGGATACTGTGAGAAGTATGTGGGAGTTGATGAATTGAGTATTTGTAATATTGTGATGGAGATCAAATTGATTGGTTGTGGGTGGCTAAAATCATAGAGATTGAGTCAGATGAATGGAATTTTATTGATATGGACACTATGGAAAGAGTATATTTTGTTATCGAACTTTCTTCTATATATTGTTCTGTGATAACCTTCTTCATTATGGACATGGTTTTAGTATAATTCACGTACGTGTTTCACTTCTATGGGTGTATTCCTAGTGGTGGATCAGATGTACCTATCCTCTTATGTCCTCTTTGATAGGGTAGGTTCTTTAGGCAGACTTGGTTATTTCAATTATGATAGATTTGATGTTGTTTGGGATAGTTAAAGTATACAACTATATCTACCTACACGACCTTGCTTATGAGAACTTATGGAAGACCTTCCATGAAATATTTACAGTTATCTGGAAGTGTTGTTAGAGATTTTGCATTTTGGAGTGTATCGTTTGTTGGATGTTTACTTTATTTTGTTCTTCTTCGGGTTAGATAAGTTTGATTCTCCCTTGATGAATATATGATGCCTAAAGGTCAAATTCCTATAAATTAAGCTCGGGAAAAGATCATGTTTTGAGAAGAGAATTTTGACAAGATTTATGATGGTTTGTGCATTATGCGTGTTTGATGGTTTGTTCAGGTTCACTTCTAATTGTTGCAAGTATTGATTCAGTATTTCATCATGGTTATCTGAGAAGTATTCGACCTAGTTAATGTGTTATGGTTTAGAGAATTTTGATTTAGATTGTGTTCACGGGTTAGTTTGAAGCTTAATAATTACTCCTGATTTGTGAATCTTCCAAAATTTTAATCGGAAGTATATTTCTTATATTGTTGATCTTGATGATATAGTATTAATGAGGAGCTCACCATGAGAGATATGCACATGCAAACTTTGAAAGATCATAACTCACACTTCAAGTAACATCGGTTGTTCATCCTTCGCCTACTTTATGTTCGAGGACGAACATGAGATTTAGTGGTGTATAATTTAATGACCCAAAATGTCATTTTTTATAATTTTGAATAGCCATTTAACTATCGTTAATATATTGGTGGGCAATTTGTTTAACATTAATAATAATGGGCCAAGTCTAAAATATTAAAATAGGTTAGTAATTTTTTTTTAATTTCTAGTACATAACTAATTAAAAAATAAAGAAATTTGTTTGACGAGAGGAGTTGCGGTTCAGCGTCAATGAGAAAAGCGGCCAACTGCTTCTGGTAAGTTTCTCACCAAATCCTCTAACTATGTAGTGATTCTAAATAGGTGTACACTAAACATATTAACTGGATGTAAAATAAAATTTAACTCTCAAATTTATTTTTATTAATATTATATGGACAAGGATTAGTGGACAATCACATGCTACCAATTGACCAACTAACGTGTTGCAAGTAATCATTGGGTAGTTTTTGATGACAAATGTATAAGGTTATAATTTTCCATGTAATTGGTTAGAAGTTTCTACCTTTGTACTTGTTTTTGATTTCGCGTCTTTGAAAACTGTGGTTATCTGTAGTTTCCATTTTTCTCTTCTGACTATTAAGTTACATTTTAGGTTTGTCAAGGTAAATCAAATCTAGAAATATCATATTATATGAATATCCTTAGATTTATGTAATTTGGAGAGATTGAAACATAACCCTAGGTAAGAAATTTAAATAAAAATGAGAATTGATATATTAATTGACATCATGGTTAGGAACTTGATTATAGAGTTGAATGAGTGTTTGGGTCTATGCTAGACTTGTAGTGATATGGGTGTTGTTAGTTTAAAAATCTTATTGTGATTATTTATTTGAATAGATTGTATTGATATGGGAGTCAACCGAAAGAGGAAGGCTCAAGTTCTTGAGTAATTGTTCGACTATTAGAGTCAAGTGGATTTCTAAACTCTTCTTAAGTGTATGAAATGCGTGTATTTTTTGTGGTATATGTTTGGGAGTTACGGGATTGGTAAAGGGTTGACTTGTTCACATTGATTAACTCTATTGATGAAAAAGGGTAACAAAAGACAGTGTGATTAATTGTTTATGTGTGATGTGTTGAGAAAGGTTTGAAGGCTTGTTGAGTCATTTTTGATGTAATATTCTTTTTCGGTTGTTGTGCATTGTGCAATGTTATGACAATGGTCATATCCTCTTTATTTGTGTGAACATGTCATTTGCATTATTTTAAGACGTGGCTGTTAAAAGTGTTATGTACATTGAGAAAGAATGAGAATTTAGGGAGGATGTACCATTTCGATGGACGTATCACGCGCTGCGATGTATATTATATTTCGAGGGACATATCATGCGCCACAATGGTTACTACTATCAAGGGTCGTGTCGTGCGCCGTGACAGATGCATGGACAGATATGTCCCCCATGGATCCTGGACTGAGATACAGCTGGTGTGTATCACTAGGTCAGACATGCATCATTATACTTGACATTGAATTCCATTGAATTGCACATACTTATCATTTGTGAACTTGATATCGTGTTTTGCTGATCTTCTGATTGCCTTTCTGCGGAACTTGTGATTGATCAATATTGAGCTTGTTATTTCGGATATATAATTTGTTGAAGTATTGTTTTTGAGGATATGTAATTTGTTGAAGTGTTGTTGTTGAGGATATGTAATTTGTCTAAGTGTTGTTGTTTAACTACGTGCTACGTAAACTGTGAGTTGTTAGGTTGGATTGATTTTAATGAAGGTTGTAGTTGTGTAGGTTCGGTTGGGGGTGGTAGGAGTACCCGTATTTCATCCCCTTAGCTTGTGTTTAGATGTTTACTTGCTGAGTATCGTGTGGTTTGGTACTCACCCCTTGCTTATACAATTTTTTGTAGGTTATGAGCCTGGATTTTTGTTGTACTTGTCATTCTCTTCTTTTCCGAGGCTTCTTGGAGATTTGTGCTGTAGCTGTTTCCATCTCAGGAGACATTCTTCTCCTTAATTATGATCTTGTTCTATTCTAGAAACAAGTTAATTTGAGACTTGAGTTTTTCTTTTGAATCAATTGTAATACTTTAGAGGCTTGTACACGTGACTATCAGGTTTTGGGGTTTTTATTAAGTTACTTATATTTTATTTTCGCACTTTATTGTAATGGTTGAGTTTTAGCTGATTTATCTTGGTGGGATAAGACGAGTGTCATCACGTCCATTTTTGAATTGTGACAAACTAGTAAACTTAGTTGCGCTACGCGCGATGTATAAATTTTTTTTTAATTTTCAAATACAAGTAGATTAGCTAATAAATTTTATCATTTGGATTTGTAATTTCAACTCAATTCATGAATTGATTTATCAAAAAATAAATATCCTTAAATTGACAGTACTGTCAAATATGTATACTTTTTATTGGTTGAATATTATCTATTCTTTTATGTTAGTTATAATATGTAATTAAGAATTTATGACTTTATTATCTATTAGAATGATTTCTCAAAATTAAATATGATCAACTTTGATATTTGTTAAAAATTTAAAGTGAAATTTTTAGTCTTTTAAATTTTTTAAAAAATATCAAAAGAATGAAAATAGTAACAAATCCAAAAACAGTCTTCGAAACATAAAAAACTATTTGTAATAGATAAGCTACCTATAATTTGAAGACTTAAAAAAGTACTATTTTATTTGTATATTAAAATCTAAAGTCTTCTCTCTATATGTTGATTCTTACATGATTTTAGTTTGGTAAAAATAATTTTTAATGATATAGAATTAATATAACAATAATATATTATTGTTAAAATACATAATAAAATAAGTAATAAATGAACAATTTTATATGAATGATAAAAGTTTTTATGTTAAGATTAAAAAAAATCTTATAATATCTAATTAAAACTTATAATTAGACTTAAGTTTTTTCTAAATAAGGTAAATATAAAAAAAATTGTTCATAAATAAGATGAATATTAATAATTATTAACGATAAAAAATATTTTCATATAATTAAAGTGTAGGAGAAAAAGTTAAGTAAACTTTTAGAATCATTATAATGGAGGATAAATGGTTACATAATAAGTATATTTGAAATAAGTATCTGTATTAATTTTATCCTTGATAAATTCTCTTCTATAGTTCTACATTTTTTAAAAATTTATTTCAATGTTATTTTTTTAGTCTACCTTTTTTCTTATTTTATTTTTCATGTTTTTAATCTTTGCTTATGTAATTCCATTAGGAAACACTAACAATTAACATCCTAATTAAAAGAATCAAGTTTGCTCGTGTTTAGTATTTTTACTATTTAATTATTTTTTAAAACAGTAATAATTATGTATTTTAACGTAATCAAGTTAGCTTGTCTTCAGCTTTTTATTAATTTATGCAAATGTTTAAAATGAATTCTCTTACTTAATTTTTATTATGTTTTTCATTATTCATATTTTATTGAAAATTTAAAAATAACTTCATATATTGATGTTTTTTCAAATAACTAATTAAGCTGATGAGAAACCAATCAGCTCTTATTGGATTGGAGGTTTAATGGGAGAACTATAAACAATCGTTACATAATAACACCAAAAAGACATAAAATTATGATTAACTAATCAAGCAAAATATTAAAAATATTTAGTTATATATGATTTGCAGAGGAAAGAAGGATCATATCCTCGCATCTTCAAAATTTACAAAGTTAATAAAATAATCAGTTTCTTTAGAAACTAGAAGAATAAGATAAAACATCTCAAAAAACTACAAAAAGAAGCAAGAGAGAAAATGAACAAATTATTTTTTTCTAGTAAAAAATCATGATTTGTATCATCAACAATCCAAATTAATAATATCATATGTATAATTCCAATAGAACAAAAGCGATAATAATAATTAGACAATCCAAATTATTTACCTCACAAAATCAAACTATGCAAAATATCTAATATTTTTCATTATACATCCCTCTCCTGCAAAAATTAGATCAAAGAAGACAAAAGAATTAACAAATCAAAGAAACAAAAAATAAAGAATAGGGAAAATAAAATTAAAATGACCATCATAGATGTCTCAAAGTGGGTTTTTATAGATTTAATAGTTAGGAATTATAATTTTTTATATTAAATAATTTGAAGGTTATAAATATGAAAGGTCAGGAGTTATATATATATAATATTAAATTAAAAGATTAGGAGTTATATATATCATTTATATATATTTTTTGATCAGTCATATAGTAATTAGGGTAAAAAAAACGATTGGTAGATGAAAAGAAAAGAGGAGAAGAGGGGAATAAAGCAAACTGCGCTGAACGAAAGAAAATCATGGCAGCTTCAGGTGAGTAAATCAATATTACGATTACTACTTATATAAATATGAATTATTATAACATTTTCAACCTCAACTCGAATTAGATAATGTTTATAACTATAGAGTGGAAGTTTGACTGGTTATAAGACACTTAGTTTGCCACGTGAGTTGATTCGAAAAATTCTTCATTTATTAATGATCAGTGATGGAGACATATTATTATCATATAATTATTATAATATTAGAGGGTAAGAAAATTAAGCTGTCACATTTATATGAGTGTGTCTATATTGATATAATTAATGGAGAATATATTTAGCAACTAAAGTTCCTAATAGGGTAAAGAATTGGAGTGCTAGCGGTGGAAATAAGTTACATGAGTATATATATCATGACATATGGGTATTGGCATCGTGCAACACTCAGGTAAGTGTATGGTGGAGGGTTGGATGCCGCTGGTTTCTTAAGCAGTGGCTTGAGACGTTTAATATTAATATAATGATCTCGTATTATAAATTATTTTTTGACATATTAAGATAGGTAATTAAAAATAAGACGTATTATATTTGATTGAATACCATTAAAGTCATAAAAAATGAAGAAATTAATAATTATCCTTAGGTTTGAACTTTAGGAAATTGTTTATATAATTAGATGAGTTTTTGGGTCTAGGCTAGACATAGAATAATATAGTGTTTGTAGTCTTGTTAACTCACAAATTATGCATATATACTTGATGGATTGGAAATGTTTGGAAGTATTGATGAAAGAAAAAGCATTGGAGAAGTAGTTGCTTGACTTCGGTTCTTCGGTGGAGGTAGGTTATGGTTGATGCTATTTGATAGTAAACTCTTTATAGTGATTGATATGCATTGAATGATATTGTGATGTTTTCTATGTACTTGATTGTGTGGTTGTGTGTGGCTTGGTTATGTGTTTGTGATTGGTCTGAAATCCTGAGACTTGAAATTTATATTCTTGAACCCTATTTAGGAAAGTGAGGCCTTGAATAAAGAAGGTTGGATGAAATATTATCAATGAATTGAAATTGCTGATAATAAATGTTAAATTAATGGTAAAATTGGATCGAAGTGTCACGTTCTTGTCACGACCCAAAAATGGGTGTGATGGCACTCGTCTTATCCCACCAAGACAAGTCAGCCTAAAACCAAATATCTAACAAAGTGCGGAAGTAAATGACAATCCAACAACAATTCCTATTATGAAACCAAGTCATATTAATCCAATCCCCAAAATCAGGTTGTCACGTGCACAAGCCTCTAATGTAAACATTAGAATTGAAACAAAATAGAAGTCTAAAATGAAGTTGTCTTTCAAGTAAAAACAAAATCATAAACTGGAGTAGGAAAGTTCGCTGAGATGACAAACAGCTACCTCACAATCCTCCACAAGATGCCTCGGAAACGAAGAGAATAGAAGGTATCACAAAGATCCGGGCTCGTAACCTACAAAAGTTTGTAGAAGCAAGGGGTGAGTACCAAACCACGCGGTACCCAACAAGCAAACCTCTAAACACAAGTTAAGTGAACAAAATACGGGTACTCCTTACACCCTATCTAGACCTCCATGCTACAGTCTAACAGTTTACAGTTTACCAAACAATAACAACTCAATATTCAACAGTCACAATCTTCACAGAGAAACACTCACAAGATCAGCAAAACACATGTTCAAGTTCATCAATAATAAAATGTGCAATACCATGAGATGCGATGTCAAGTCTAGTGATGCATGTCTTCCCTAACGATACACACCCGCTGTCTCTCAGTCCGGGACCCATGGGGGACATATCTGTCCATGCATCTGTCGCGGCGCACGACACGACCCTCGATAAATAGTAACCTTCGCGGTGCGCGATACGTCCCTCGAAATATAATATCCATCGCGGCGCGCGATACGACCCTCGAAAATAGTACATCATCCTCTTACCACAACCATGTCTCAGATACAATGCAAATGACATGCTCAAATGAAAAGGAGGAGATAACCATTTGATAACAAAGCACAATTTACAACAAGAAATACAACACCAACAAATAAACATCAAGTCTCCAAATCATTCTCAACATCACACAAGGAAATACACGAATTTCGTATGCTTAACAAGAGTTTAGAAATCCACTTGCCTTAGCCAATCAAATAATCACTCTATGACTTGAGTCTTTCTTTTCTGTTGAGCTTCCGAATCGATGCAACCTATTCAAGTATATATTCACAATAAGATTTCGAAACTAACAACACCCATCTTATTATGTGTTTGACATTCACCTTAAAAATTCACCCAAATTTATAAGCAAGTTCGTAATTTTTGATGCCCATTAACTTGTGAATTCTTCCAATTCCTTCAAATATCGGAGATCTAATGACATTCCCCCAGAATACGATACATCTAATATTTAGTTACCTATTTTTATGTATCAAAGCTAGAATTACAAGGTGATGATAACATAACAAATTGCAGATTTTTACAATTACTGGTCATGAAATCAATGGTAAAAATCAATAAACCCAAAGGCCTTAATGTACAATGTAACAGTCTAAACCATGTAGTGAGCATTCAACTTAATTATTATTTGAAATTGTTGGTAGCACCTATGAAAATCATGCACTTATATAAATTCCTAACCAACCAATTCCCTTATCGACCAATTGATATCCAATAATTTTATACTAATACTAGTAACGTTAACACTGTCCTTTGTCCCTAAGTTTACAAGTCTCCAGAATGATGATAATATCATCACCACTGCCACCTTCACTTTATCATATGTACCACATTAATTTAATAATAACAAAAAAATAAAACAATGGTGACCTTACTACTTTCAACAATTTGATTGGCCAGGACCATATTGATATAAGATCTGCCATTTTTTTTATGCTATTATAATATTATTGTATACATAAATAGGTAGCATTTAATGAAAGCAAAATCATTATGAAGAGGAATTAATTCATTGCATGCACGGAGAGATTAAAATTCCTTACCTTCAGCAATCTGTAGTCGGCTAGAAACCCTTCCTCCGTTCTATCTGTAAATCCTTCGTCCTTTCTATTTTTCTTTTCTAAATTAATTAGTACTAAAAGTGATAGGTTTTACCCACATATTTTATTAAATATAGGCTAAAAGGTATAGGGTCTTAAATAAATTATCACTTTAGCCCATAAACTAATGATTAATTAACTTAAGTTAAACAAATATTCAAAAATTCTAAAGAGGAGCTTTTGGGTAATTACATTATCCACCACTAAAAATCATGTTCGTCCTCGAACATAGAGTAAAAGTAATTACCTGAAGCTTCAAAAAGTTGAGGATATCTGGCACGCATGTCGGACTCTGTCTCCCAAGTTGCTTCTCTTACTGAACGGTGCTTCCATTGCACCTTCACTGAAACAAGCTCCTTGGTCCTAAGCTTTCGGATTTGCCTATCCAATATAGCTATAGGCTCCTCCTCATATGTCAAGTCTGGACCCAACTCCACAGAATCGAGTGAAATCACATGAGATTCATCCGGAATATACTTCCGAAGCATAGAGACATGGAAAACAGGATGAATTGCCGACAAACTAGGTGGCAAGGCCAACTTATAGGCCACCTCTCCCACTCGGCTCAAAATCTCAAAAGGTCCAATGAACCTAGGGCTAAGCTTGCCCTTCTTTCCAAACCTCATCACACCCTTCATGGGTGATACTCGGAGCCAAACATGATCACCCTCCATAAACACTAAGGCTCTAACTCTCCGGTCTGCATAACTCTTCTGTCGACTCTGGGCTGTCAACAGTCTATACTGAATCATACGAACTTGTTCCATAGCATCTCTAAGCAAGTCTGTATCCAAAGAGTCCATCTCCGCCGAATCAAACCAACCAATAGGAGATCTACACCGTCTACCATACAATGCCTCAAATGGGGCCATTTGGATACTAGAGTGATAACTGTTATTATAGGCGAACTCCGCTAAGGGTAAATGTCGATCCCATCTTGCACCAAAATCGATCACACACCCTCGAAGCATATCTTCCAATACCTGAATGGTCCGCTCAGATTGACCATCTGTCTGAGGGTGAAATGCCGTACTCATATCTAACTGAGTACCCAGACCATGTTGTAATGCCTTCCAGAAGTAAGAAGTAAATAGTGAACCTCGGTCTGATATGATAGAAACAGGAACTCCATGTAGTCGCACAATCTGACTGATATATAGCTCGGCTAACTTTTCTGCTGTATACTTCACCCGAACCGGGATGAAGTGGGCAGACTTGGTCAGCCTATCAACAACAACCCAAATAGAGTCATAACCACCCACTGTGGTAGGCAAACCCACAACAAAGTCCATAGTAATCCGCTCCCACTTCCAAGTAGGAATAGGCATCCTCTGAGATACACCCCTGGCCGCTGGTGCTCACACTTGACCTGCTGGCAAGTCAAACACCTCGAAACAAAGTCTGAAATATCTCTCTTCATCCCACACCACCAGTAATGCTGACTCAGATCATGATACATCTTCGCCGCTCCCGGATGGATGGAATACCGAGTACAATGGGCCTCCTCAAGAATCAATCTAATCAAATCGCCTGTCCTGGGCACACAAATTCTGCCTCCGATCCACAAGACACCATCAGAATCAAGGACACCCTCCTTAGCTTCCCCTCTCAATACTTTGTCTCGAATGAGACATAATTTTTCATCATCAAACTGGTGTGCACGAATTTGCTCGACTAAAGAAGACCGAGCCTCAATAAAAGCAATCATCCCATCACTCTCTTCTGAAATCTGCAAGCGGACAAGACTGTTAGCAAATATCTGCACATCTCTAGCCAATGGTCTCTCCTCAATACTAAGAAATGCAAGACTCCCCATGCTATGAGTCTTCCTACTCAAAGCATCGGCCACAACATTGGCCTTCCCCGGATGATACAGAATGGTCACATCATAGTCCTTCAGCAACTCAAGCCATCTTCGTTGCCTCAAGTTCAAATCCCTCTGGCTAAAGATATACTGAAGACTCCGATGATCAGTGAAGATCTCACAATGCACTCCATACAAATAATGACGCCATAACTTAAGTACAAATACCACAGCCGCCAACTCTAGATCATGAGTAGGGTAGTTCTTCTCATGGGATTTCAACTGCCTAGAAGCATAAGCAATCACTTTCCCCTTCTGCATCAACACACCACCCAAACCAACTCCTGAAGCATCACAATACACAGTAAAGTCTACACCTTCCACAGGTAGAGTCAACACAGGAGCAGAACTTCCGCACTTTGTTAGATATTTGGTTTTAGGCTGACTTGTCTTGGTGGGATAAGACGAGTGCCATCACACCCATTTTTGGGTCGTGAAAAAATGGTATCAGAGCTAGAATTACAAGGTGATGATAACATAACAAATTGCAGATTTTTACAATTACTGGTCATGAAATCAATGGTAAAAATCAATAAACCCAAAGGCCTTAATATACAATGTAACAGTCTAAACCATGTAGTGAGCGTTCAACTTAATTATTATTTGAAATTGTTGGTAGCACGTATGAAAATCATGCACTTATATAAATTCCTAACCAACCAATTCCCTTATCGACCAATTGATATCCAATAATTTTATACTAATACTAGTAACGTTAACACTGTCCTTTGTCCCTAAGTTTACAAGTCTCCAGAATGATGATAATATCATCACCACTGCCACCTTCACTTTATCATATGTACCACATTAATTAATAATAACAAAAAATAAAACAATGGTGACCTTACTACTTTCAACAATTTGATTGGCCAGGACCATATTGATATAAGATCTGCCATTTTTTTTTATGCTATTATAATATTATTGTATACATAAATAGGTAGCATTTAATGAAAGCAAAAATCATTATGAAGAGGAATTAATTCAATTGCATGCACGGAGAGATTAAAATTCCTTACCTTCAGCAATCTGTAGTCGGCTAGAAACCCTTCCTCCGTTCTATCTGTAAATCCTTCGTCCTTTCTATTTTTCTTTTCTAAATTAATTAGTACTAAAAGTGATAGGTTTTACCCACATATTTTATTAAATATAGGCTAAAAGGTATAGGGTCTTAAATAAATTATCACTTTAGCCCATAAACTAACGATTAATTAACTTAAGTTAAACAAATATTCAAAAATTCTAAAGAGGAGCTTTTGGGTCATTACAGTTCTGACACGGTATTTTTGGATCGGAGTGTCACGTTCCGACACGATATTCTTGGATCGGAGTGTCACGTTCTGACACGGTATAATTAGATCAGAATATCACATTCCGACATAGTATTCTTGGATCGGAGTGTCACGTTCCGCCACAGTTACATTAAAGAACAAAGATATGGAATTAACTTAATGTACTCAATCTCAATGAACCCATTTCTCAAATGAGCGTGGCGTGGAGACATGAGTCCTCATGAGTGTTGTTGATATTATGATTGATTATGTATTCACTAGTTCATGCTTTTTGTTGCTTACCACCTATTAAGTATCATAGTTGAGTTCATACTATTATTCATTGTATATAAGTTTCTATTTTAGGTTGGCTGATGATACCTACTCAGTACATGTTGCCCCGTACTGATCCCTACTTGTGTTTTTCTTTGTCAATGACTTCGAATTGCTCACAGCTCTAGCCAGTCTCCAGCTTATCAGGTTCCAGGGTGAGCTATTCATACCAGCTCGTGTTGGATTCTCTCGTTCATAATATGATGTCCTATGTTTTCGGACACATACCATTTTATTTTTTTATTTTGGTGTATTTGATATTCTTAAACGTAGATTTGCAGAGCAAAAGTCTGTGATGTGATGACTTTCAGGTTTAGGAAAGTGTCATTTAGTAAGATTTTGAGCTTCCGCATAATTCTTGTATTTTGTAAGTTGAGTTAAATTTGTTCGTTCTCACACCTAGGAGGCTAAGTGTGGGTGTCAGTCACGACTTGTTTTGGGTCGTGACACTTTTAAAACCATTTATATCTCATAAACAATAAGTTTTCCCAACATAAAATTTATTATTACATTAAATCAGTTCCTACTCTACCATTTATAATGACCAGGTTCATTATTTTTTATCAAATTATTTACAAACTAAATTGACCAACAAATGACTCAGAGTAACTTTGTTAAGTCATATTCTCAATCATATAATTGAAAAATGCAAGTTCAATTTGAGAAGATCATCCGTAGGATGTGCCATATTATATTAAATACTAGACACAACAACTTATATTTTTTTTAATAAAAATAAGTTTGATCAAGAAATATTCTAATATTTTAGAAAAGTTTTGTGATAATGATATTATGCGATTTTATAAACTTTTTCTAATTTGTTAACATCTTATAAAGAAGTGAGACAATTTTAATAGTTTTACAAGCTATAGGGTTTTTTGATTATGAGAAAACAAACAACATAAAATGTCCAAACAAAACTTCTACTTCATTGTAATACTTTCAAATCATGATTTCATATCACTTGGTCAAACGGACCCTAAATATATACATCAAATTAATAGATGGTGGGGGTCAAGGGTAGGCGTTAAAAATCAAATTTTGAAGTTTAAAATAATTTTTATTAGGGAGGAGGAGGGGTGGGGGAGGAGTGGGTTGGGTGGGGTGGGGGGCTTGTAGGGGTGGGTTGGGTAGGTGGGGGGCTGGTAGGTGTGAGTTGGGGGGTGGTAGGGTGGGTTGGGTAGGCAAGGTTGGAAGAAAGTTTTGAAAAATGTTTCCTTTAAGTTTTGAAGGGAAGTCATTTTCCTTAAATTTGAGGGAAATAAGTTTAGTGGAAAACATTTGACCCAACCAAACATGAGAAATTTAGATAACATTTTCCGGAAAATGTTCTTCTTCATACCAAACACACTCTTGGTGATTAACATATTTTCAATATTCTCATCATCAATTTACATTATTTAGTTTAGAATTGTTTGTCCATACTTAAGGGTCATGCAGATTAATCATCTCGACATGCATATTCAATACAATTCTAATTTTAGTAATCTAGAAGCAAAGATACAAACTTAAAAAAGAAATTGACAAAAGAGAGGGCCTTTTTACAAATACCACCTGTAAGGAAATAATATAATTTGTGTTATATGTTCACTCCAACAAAGTTATATTCGACTTACACGATGTAATAATATATGAAGTATCAATTTATACCTTTCGAGTCATAAGATAAGAACATAAATCTCAAGATAAGGTTCACGATTAACTTCATTTCATGTTTTGTACGAGTGTCACGACCCAGAATGAGTCGTGAGTGGCACCCACACTTAACCTCCTAGATGGGAGAAGCAAGGAATCCAAACCCAACATATACCAATAATTCAACTATGAATAACAAAAATAATGTGGAAGCTCTAAAACATATTAAAGAATCATTTCCCAAAACCTGAAAGTCATCACATCAAGGGCCTATAATCTCCAAATACTAAGTCTAAGAATATCAAATACACCAAAATAAAAGAATAGAATGGTATGTGTCCGAAAACATAGGACGTCATGTCATGACCGAGAGAATACAACACGAGCTTAAATAAATAACTCACTGTGGAACCTGATATGTTGGAAGGTGGCTAGAGGTGAGGGATATTTTAAGTCATTGGTACACTCGCTGCACTGCATAAAAGGAAAACAAAGAAAAACACAAGTAGTGCTCAGTACGGGAAACATGTACTGAGTATGTATCATCGGTCAACCCAATATACAAACTAATATACAATGAATAATAGTATGAACTCAACTATGGCACTTAACAAGTGGTAGCAACAAACAACATCAACACATGAATACATAATCAATCATAATATCAAATGCACCCATGAGGACTCATGCCTCCACGCCACGCTCATTCGAGAAATGAGTTCTTTGAGATTTGAGTACATTAAGTTAATTTCATATCTTTTTCCTTTAGTGTTACTGTGTCGGAATGTGACACTCTGATCTAATTATATTGTGTATCGTGTCGGAATGTTACACTCCGATCCAAGAATATCGTGTCGGAACGTGATGCTCTGATGCAAGGATATCGTATCAGAACGTGACACTGCGATCCAATAATACTGTGTTGGAATGTTACACTCCAATCCAATTATACTATGTCAGAATGTGACGCTCCGATCCAATAGTACCATTAATTTATCATTTATTATTACCACCCATAGTATTTCATAAAGCTTTGTTTATTCAAGGCATCAATTCGATTAAGAGGGTTCAAGAATATAAATTCTACGATCTCAAGATTTTAGACCAATATCAAAACACACAACCAAGCCACACAACTACACAATCAAGTACACATAAAACTTCACAAGATCATTCAATCCATATCAATCACTATTAAGAGTTTACTATAAAATAACATAAATCATAATCTACGTCCACCGAAGAATCGAAGTCAATCAAACTACTTCTCGAAGTTTTCCTTTCCTCAATGCCTCCGAACCTTTCCAATCTATCAAGTATATGTACATAATATGTAAGTTAACGAGCCTATATGAACTCATATTATTCTATATCTAGCGAGACCCAAAAATTCACCTAACGCTATAATCAATTTCCTAAAGTTCAAATTAGAGTTAAATCTTAATTTCTCCAACTAGCATAACCTTAATGAAATTTAAATAATTCGACACACTTAATATTTAATCATTATATGAGCACTTGATTTATTATATAATATCTTACCATTGAATCTCAACCCAACACACAAGTTTGCTAGTTTCCTTAAGACAAGTAAAAATAATTAAACATAAATGACAAGTTACCTAACATAAAATCACCTTTTGATTATAAAAGTTCTAAATGTTAAACATGTATACCTTTTCTAAAGGGAAATATGAAAATTGTTTATTTTATTTTAGTATGTGAAAGCTTATATTAATCAAAACAAAAATCATTACAAACAATTGTATAAATCCATGGTAGACATAGCGCAGCATCATTCAAATTACCATTTATTTTCATCTTTCAAAAAAATGAAGCATTACATATATTAGTTAATACACACATATATATATTATATATATCAACTCAACACCTCCTCTATCCTTCGTTACAATATCATTGATTCACTAATCTTAACTCCATTCTTGCATTAGATTGCAATCACGAGTAGAATGGATAAGAAATAGAATTTAGGAATATTGCATTCCCTAATAACAATAAAATACGACAAAGCCTTAAAGAAAACAATACCAGATGAAGGAAATTCGCGGCGACCTTTGTTGTTGCCATCAAGGTGAGTATCCCGCTCACTTTTAATTAATTAGGGCACATAATTATGAAGTAGTGATTAAATAAATACTAAATTTCACTAACCTCTGGCTACCCATGGGCATAAGTTACTAAATAAATTACGAGCTTGACCTATTAACCATCAATTAATAATATTGATTATTTAATAAATACCCATTAACTAAATAACCATAATTAAATAAATGGTTCAAAATTACCATTTAAAATTTATGGAAAGAGTTATTATAGTTCTAGTACTCAAAATGAAGAACTGGGTCATAACAACGAGACAACAACTAACCCATGAATATTTTATTCCACCATTTGTACCAAATGAACAATGCACTTCATGCATTGTATGACATAAGGATCAGACATGATTCTCAACATATCCATTTTCATTTATAAAAATATTTAGGCATTTCAAGTGATTAGAAATAACACATACATCTTGCACAAAAACAAAACATTGAATTACCATTTTTTAGAGGAACATATGGTATAAGTCTAACCTTTTCATAACTATTTCTCTTGTTCTTTCTACCCCTGCTCCCTCTGACCCTTGTTTACTCGGAACACCATTTTTCTTGATTTTTCTACCCTACTCCCTCTATCCCTTGTTTACTCAAAAGAGGGAATGTCATATTAAAAATTTTCATTGTTGAAAATGTAGAACTACGAGTAAGTTGAACAAAAAAAATAAAAGATGATGGGACAGTCATTCAAAGAGTCGACCACTTGTTAGAACCAATAGATTAAACTGACCTTGCACAACGAAAATCATGTAAACATCAAGTGTATAAGTGAGGAATTGCTAAAGTAAATAAATAAATAAATATCAACCCAAATGACCATAGATATTCAACAAAGGAGTATACTGGAAGTTTAAACTCGAACAACATAGCTATATTGTACTCTACTACAATGATAAAAGAAAAATATAATCAATGTAAAGCACTATAAGGTTAAAATTTAAACTTTCAATGAGATAAATGCTTACCAGCAGGATATCGAGAATGTTGATAGTCCTAATGTGTGACTATCCTTCTACTTTAGAAAGGTGAATTGATTAATCTAACTAGTAAATAATAATTCAAAAGAAGCAATATTTAATTTTATTCTCCAATCTAATAATAAATGTAGAATTTACTATGTTGTTAAGTGGAAGGAGGCAATAACATAGCTGGACTATCATCATTTGAAGTAGACGTAGTTGAAAGAATTAATAAATATTACCCATGAACTGAAAAGTATGTTCAAAGATAATGATTTCATAAATTTCTCCTTTGATAATATTGTCTTGAATATTTCTTGAAAGTTGAAGTTCGCTCCTGCTTTGGGCAGGGTCAAAAAAAAAAGAAATTCATCAGAAATATAGAAGACAATATAATTCGTGAATAGTTCAGTATAGAAGCATAGACTTACCAACAAAATCCAAAAAATGATAATATTGACAAAGAATCTTCAAAATTGAAGAGGCGTACCTTGCAGAAAATTTGCAAGGAAGAGAAATAAAAAAAATATTTAGTCGGTTCAAGCATACTATCAAACACCTTTGTTGCATTAGTTTTTAAACTAAAGTAACTTAGCTTTTTTAGAAAGAGGAAAAGGGGATAAAAGCCCTAAATAGGTCATTATTTTTAAGCTTGGATTCAAAATCATCCATAAAATTGTACCTGAATATAAAAAATAATTACTATATGCATATTGAAACTTAAATAGAAAAACAACTCAAAAAAAAACAAATCCTAATTACACACAACAAAATTTTTCAATAATTAAAAAAATTGAATGAAAAATCTTCAGTCATATGGCAAAATTTGAAAACCATTAGGAAGAAAAAATGTGTAATTTTAGAGAAACATAGAAGAAAACAGTGGTTGGCAAATCAAGAAAATAAAATCTGCTTAAAAAGTACATGTGGTTTGATGAGAAAGAACTATAGTACAAGTGCTAATAGAAAAGTAATAAATATTGAATAGTCAATCAGAATGGTCAAAGTTTATCGTACAATTGACATTACTATTGGTACAATTATTTATCAGAACAGATAACAAACTAAATATCATGTAAATTTTGAAGTACTTTTGGTAAAATTGTATATCTTGTGTTAGTCCTTTAGGAGTTCCACTTCTAAATAAGTGTAAAGTAATAATGTATACATTAACTTACTTAATTCATTCTTATCTGTATATATTTTCAAACGTTTTGTATATATAGTATTAATGTAAAACTAGTAAAATAAGTTCACTTCTAATATAGATAATATAATGATTCGATTTATGTCAAACAAGAAAATGATTTTGGTTATAGACATTATTTAAGAATTTAATTACAAAGTAGAAAAATATAAAAAAAAATTCTTTCTCAAGTCTTTAGCATAAAAAATAATCAAGCAATGAAAAATAGTTCACGCTCAAATCCAAGTGGTGATATGATGATTAAATATGGGATATGCCTAAAAAATCATGCCACTAATTTTGGTGAGTATCGGTTGATGGATGTTGTGAATTTAATGAGAAGGGTGATGATGGAACTAAAGAAGAATATATTTGTGCTGATTGTGGGCATTTTAGGAGTTTTCATCGAACGAATAGTCAGTCATTGTATATTCATCCAACACTCCGATCTCTCTTCTTTTACCCACATGTTAATCCACATGGTGGTGGAAATGTGCCAGTTATTTTTCATCCTTCAATGACTAAGTTTGTTCAGAAGGCACATTTTGTACTATTATCCCTCACATGATGAAATCTTTAGTCCATGAGAGATTTGTCGGTGACACTTGTTGGTGCTATCAAAATGGATGAATATTAGCTAAGAAACAATCTTTATTTAATTAGCATAAATTTATGTTAATTAATTTCTAGTATGTTTTTTTTCTAACATTAGTAAAGTGAAAGAAGAATTATAGCTTATGTCCACATACAATTGAAAGTTCATAAGAATAATTACCCAACCTATGACCAAGAGTTGACTGCGGTGGTATTCGCCTTGAAGATATGATGTCACTGTTTGTATGGTGTTCATGTTGATGTATTCACTAATCACAAGAGCCTACAATATGTGTTCACTCAGACAGAACATAATCTCATACAAAATAGGTGGTTAGAATTTCTCAAGAACTATGATATGTGCATTCTTTATCACCCAGGTAAGCCTAATGTAGGTCCAGATGCCTTAAGCAGGTTATCTATGGGTAGTATTGCCCATCATGAAGAAAATAAAAAGGAACTAGCAAAATATATGAATAGACTTGCATGCTTAGGAGTCTGACTAATGGATTCCACAAAAGGAGGAATAGTGGTGACGAATGGAGCTGAATAGTCGTTAGTATCAGAACTTAAAGAAAAGCAAGACCAAGATCTCATTTTACTTGAGTTTAAGGCAACTGTTCAAAATCAAAGAGTATTATCTTTTGAACAAGGGGGAGATGGTGTTTTTAGATATCATGGTAGATTGTGTGTACTAATGGTGGATAGAATCCAAGAGAAGATCACTGATGAAGCTCATATCTATAACACCCCGTATCCAAAATAGACCAAAAACAAATTTTTCAGAAAATCTACAGGTGCAACAGACGGTGGCCATTGACGGACCGTAACCTGACCCACGGTCCGTCCTGCACATTCGTCGATGGAATCAGAAACCCCCAAAATCGCAGCCAAGGAAAAATTTGACTAAGTGTCGAACGACGGACGGACCGACAGTCCGTTGGTCAGACTATGGTCTGTCGTCTGAGTCTGTCGATCAACACCCCATTCATCCAGTCTCAGATAAGAACCTTGATTGATCAGCACGGTCCGTAGATGAACCTACGGACCGTAGGTGAGAAATAGAAGACAGTTAGCGGGGAAATGCACTTGGGCCAACTTCATATGGTCATAACTCTTAGCACAAAATGAATTTGGAGTCTCATGACCTCCGAGTAAAAAGTTATGCCCATTTTAGTAAAGGCCTATAGAACAGGGCCAACCTATGGACCAAACAATGGACCGTCGATGGAACGATAGACCATCTGTCTAGGTCGTCGTTTGGTCCGACAGCAACGTACCCAAGGGTGTTTTGGTCTTTTGCCATTTCGTTTAAAACCTAAGATACAATGTTTTGACCCTAAATCATCATATTTTAGTCAAATCAATTTAAGCCTAGAAACATAACTAAAACTTATCTAAGTCAAATCATTAATCAAAAAATTAGAAAATTAAGAGCAAGAAAGGAGAAAAAAGGTCAAGAACCCTAGTTCAAGAACACAACAAGGTCCAGCAGTTCCAACCCCAAAATCTAAGTGTTTCTCCGTGAACTTTATGACAAGGCATGTGAGATTTCACTAGGGGATTCCTTTCACCCATTGGATCCCTAGTTTTTAGTCAGTTCTTGATTCTTTTATCATGATTAAACTAGAGTTTCTAGAACTTTTATATAACTTCATGAATTTATTAAAATATGATCCAAATCAGGTTGTAAAGTTATTATTTAGTTTACCGCATGAATTTCAGAACACTAGCTTTGTATTTCTTTAGTTTTTTAACTATACATGCTAAGTCAGATATTTCAGCTATTCAGTTATACATGCCTCAATTTCTAATGCATCATTATCAGATTAAATGTTGTGTTCTCAGTTTGCATGTTCAGTTTTGAGCTTTCTAGTTATTATAGAAATTCAGACATAATTAGTTAAGTACATAAATTAATGGGAGTAGCGTAATACCAATTTGGACTAGGGTTCAGCGTACCCAATTAGTCCCAAAACTACTAGCCAAGTACGTTGTAAGTCCCCTCTGTGGGCAATCACTTTAATGATCACGCCAGCATGCATGTATACCTCTTGCAGGGTATATTGGGTCCTTCTCAATGGGGCGTATACATGGGACTCCACATTTAGCTCATGCGATTTTATTATCGATTATAACTTGCTCCCATAGTTTAGTCAGACTCTCTTGCATTGACCATTTATCAGTATACTCAGTATCCAATTTCATTATGTTATAAATTGGTCATTACATTCAGTTAGCTCAGAATTCTTTATATTATGTTCAGATTATTATACTTTCTTTTGTGCCTGTTCAGTTATGTTTTATTCATCTTTATTGTATCCTACTGGCTCAGTACCTTTCAAGTACTGACGCAAACGTGCGCTACATCTTCTCGTGATATATGTTCAGGATCTCAGCATCCAGATCACGCATAGATCAATTTTCAATCTTCAGTTCAGCAGATTCAGTGGTGAGTCCTCATTATCTAAGGAAAATAGTCATGAGTTTCTTTTCACTATTTAGTCTTTTAGTTTCAGTTTTGATAGATTTAGTTGGGGCTTGTCCCTGTACTTCTAGTCCAGTTTAGAGGCTATTTTCAGACATAGTTAGTTTCAGCTTAGTACTGAGTTAATATTTCCTTTGTATTAAACTCGTTGTTTTCAAATATCTTAGTTATAGAATATGGGTATTCCCCGTTTTTTGAGTTTAAATTTATGATTTAGCTTCCGCAACAGTTTATATTCTTTAGTATGCTCATGCACATGCCAGCAGGGTTAGTGTGGGATCACTTGTGGTCTTAGGTTCCATGTACGCATCTCGGGGTTAGGTCTGGGCGTTACAATATATCTAGATACTCAATTCATCCGGGTTCCACAAAGATGTACTGCGATTTGTGAGAAGTATATTGGTGGAATAGTATGAAGAAGGGCATTGTAAAAAATTTGTTTTCAAGTGCCTAAATTGACAACAAGTTAAAGTAGAGCACTAACGGTGGGAGGTTTGGCTCAGAAAATATAACTTCAAGAGTTGAAGTGGTAGATGATTAATATGGATTTCATCAAAGGCTTACCCAGATCTCACAAGCAGCATAATTCTATTTGGGTGATACTCGATAGAATGACAAATCATCTTACTTTTTACCGGTAAATACTACTCATTCGGCAGAAGAATATGCTAAGTTGTACATCCAAGAGGTGGTAAGTCTTCATGGAGTTTTGATCTCTATTATTTCAGATAGAGGTGCATAATTTACTGCACAATTCTTGGAGTACTTTCAGAAAGTTTTGGGCTCAAAGGTGAACTTAAGTACTACCTTTCATTTAATTCTCTGACTAACCGGCAAGCAGAGAATACCATTCATACATTAGACGATGTGTTGATGGCATGCGTGATCAATTTCAAAGGGACTTGGGATGATTACCTACCTATCATTGAGTTTCTTACAACAACAGTTACCACTCTAGCATCCAAATGACTCCTTATGAAGCTCTTTATAGGAGAAAATATTCCTATTGGATGGATTGAAATTGGTGAAGCATGTTTGATAAGACAAGATTTAATTCACCAAGCTATGAAGTAAGGTAAAGGTGATTACAGAGAGATTTAAAACGACACAAAATAATCAAAATTCCTACACAAATGCTAGGAGGAACCCATTAGAGTTTGAAAAAGATGATTGGGTATATCTAAAAGTTTCACCTATGAAAGGTGTTATAAGGTTTGGTAAGAAGGAAAAGCTCAGTCCCCGGTATATTGGACCTTAGCGCATAGCCAAGAGGATTGGCAATGTAGCTTATGAGTTAGAGATACCCGAAGAATTAGCAGCAGTTCTTCCATTTTTCACATCTTTATGTTGAAGAAGTACATGTGAGATCCTTCATTGATCATTCCAACTAAACATATTGGGATCAAGGATAGTGTATCTTATGATGATATTTTGGTTGAGATCTTGGATTGCCAAGTTCACAAGTTGAGAAAAAAAAGTAGCATCAATCAAGCTCCTCTGGAGGAACCAAAGTGCTGAAGAAACTACTTGGGAAAATGAAAAGGAGATGAAGAAGAGATATTCACATCCCTTAAATTTCGGAGAAAATGCAGACCAAGATACTAATTTTTCTTCTTAGAACTATTTAAGTTATGAGTAAGCATGTTATTGTTGCATTTTCAGGTTGGGTGTTTGAGATTAATGTCACCACTCTTAGTCTAGTAGAACATTTGAGGATGAGTGTTCCTAAGGTAAAGATATTGTAGCATCTTGCAACTAGAAAGAACTAGAATGGACTTTTAGATCTTGAAATACTGGTTTTTGGAAAGTATAGGTTAATCTGGAATATTTAACTAAGATAAAAGTGAGTTTTGGTCATTTCAGAAGAGTGAGTTATGCCCTTTGAATGTTGGGCTATTGTATTAACGAAATGTCCAATTATGGGATTTTAAAGGGTATTTTGGTCTTTTCACTACCTTATTAATTTAATCTATTTTAAGGAATTTCATAAGGGTCAAGACTCAATTTAGTCAGTTTTGAAGTTGGAAATTTTCATGCTAGGGTTAAGGAGAAAGGAGAAGAGAAGAGAAGAAGAAAAAAGGCAAGATTCACCAAGATCGTTGAAGTTAACAAGTGAATTTTGTCAGGGGTGATCCCTAAAATGGTATGTGAGTCTTCCATAATGTTGGGTTCGTTCACCTACGTGCAAAGCATATTTGATTCAGCGTGATTTCATTCATAAAAGATTGGATTTTGAATGTTGTTCTTGAATTGCTTTCGTTCTTGAACATGACTTGATGTTTATGAATTTCTTGAGGTAGATAGTGGTGTTCTTTGGGTCAGATCCTTGTATATATGAATTGGGTACATAGATCTAAGGTGAATTTGTGGAAAGAAATTAAATTTGATTAGAATGATTTAAGGTCAAGAAAATGAGATGAAAATCTGTTAGGCGGCACCTGGGCACGGTCAAGAGCAGCGCCCCCCATCTGTGCTAGAGGGTCTGGGATGGCACGCTTGCAATGCGCCCAGCTGAAAACTCAGACTAAAGGGTAAAGTGCGGAGCGCCCAGAATTCGTCCAAATTAGCGTTTTTTGCCCAATTTTTGTATTTCAGTTCGATTAAATCGTTATAAAGAGTATTAACACTTCCTAATGATTCTAACTACTCTAAATAACTGTTAATCATAAATAAATCATCCAAAAACATAAATTATAACCTTTATGTTGCACTTGCTTTTAAATTGCTTTATATGGAAATAAGTAAGTTATATTATTTATGAGTTTAGTAGAGCCAAGGTAAGTGTTCCTTCTTACTCTTTTCAAGCTTAAGTTGTTTTAGCATTCCAACTCACATACTTGTACATTCAATGTACCGATGCCAGTTGACCTATATCGTATCATGACGCAAACGCAGATAACGAGGATCGGCATCCGGCGCACCATTGATCTAGTTGAGCACTCTATAATCAGTTGGTGAACATCCTTATATTTCAGAGGACTCCTTTTATTAATTCTTTTCAGTACTTTCTTTATTAGGATGTTGCGGGGTCTGTCCCAACATACTTTCAGTTTTAGAGGCTTCATATATAGACAACGAGATTTGAGTCCTTAAGTCTTCTCATCTTCTTCTATTTATTAATACTTGGGTTGTCACTTTTGGTCAATGGAATGTTTTAAACCATTATAACATTCATAGTTAGTATGCTTTATCACTTCAGTTGAGTTTTTATCTTTATAGTTCTTGATGATTGTCTTTCGCTGAGTTAAGTAAGCCAGACCTAGGATCCGCTCAAGGCCAACAATGTTCATTAAGTGACGGCGACTTTCAAGGTGTAGGCTTGGGGCGTGACAAACCTAGTTCGAATTTATAAATTTTGGTTAATGCAAATCCAATGAATATATATACTTCTTCAATAAATATTTGGTTAATTTTTATTTCCAAAATTGAATAAATGGGTAACATTATTAAGAGTTTTATTATATTAATAAAAAAAAGTAATTAAGCAATAGCTAATAAGCTAACAAATGATACATACTACAAGAAACAATAAACACCAGGTTTCGTGTAACAATTCAAATTTATACTACAACCATTTATTAGGCTGTAAAAAACCTATACTTTGAAAGTTTATTAAACTTTTTATATTATAATTTTATTATGAGAGTGTTTAATTATAATAATGCAAACAATGTTTTTCACTAGTTTGTTTTGTATATTACTTTTTATACTATATAACAAGATGGAATACCAAGCTCCTCTCTGTCAATATGCATGCTTTTTGACATATCACATGTGAACTTGTGGTCTACACACTACATGTGCTTTAAGTCATTTTACAGAGGTTCATTGCTTTGATCATGTGGGCCACATACAAACTTCATTTTACATCTACATTTTTTTTCATTTTACAAACATCCAACTCCCAACTGTTTCCTATGATCCTCCGAGATTTATATGCCCCGTAAAATCCATGCAATTATGAAATTATGAATGAATTAAAAATAAAATTTATAAGCTTACTGATAATAAATGATAGTTTGATACATATAAATGCATCGCTGCTACATTAACCATAATTCCTCATGGTTGAAAAATAAAAAAATGCTCTCTCAATTTCATATTAATTACATTTATGAGATAATTCACATATATTAAGAAATTAATTAAGAACACAATTTAAATCATACTTTATGGTTTCTACTATTTGTCTTTTTATTAATCATAATTAATATAGGTTTGTCCAACAAATAAAAAAGCAAATACGAAAAAGTTTTAAATATGCATGTGGACCCTTTAATAATGAAATAAACCTCAAAATAAGTTAACATTGAATTTGGGAGGGGGAGGGGGTAATCGTTTTTAAGAAATTTAAAGTGGCACAAATAAATATTAGAATTTTCAAATATGGGTGTTGAGATGGGGGGAGGGGGGGGACACATACATATGATATAACGAATAAATTATGTCAGACAATTATTTAACGATAATAATACAATTATCATCCTTTTATATTTAATGACAATAATAAAATGAGTTCTTAAAATCAAAAAACTATTTAAATATTGTTAAAGGCTTCAGCTACTCTGGATATAATAACATTCACTCAATCATCACTAAATATTTTTATGGTAATAAATCTTACTGCAAAATAAAAATCTATTTCAACTAAATACCTATTTTGTTAAAGTGGTTCTAGATACGTAAATCCACATATCCAATTGCTAAGTCATATATATTTATTTTTTAAAAAAATAATCCATGAAAATAGAAGTATATTTCAATTTCCTCTATATTTTTAAAAGATGTACGATGATCTATTACATTTAAGTATTTTTGTACTATATCCTAATAGGTGAAAGTTTTTCATGATATTAATTTCACAAATAATGACAAAGGAGAAGTCAAATGTATATTTAATTACTTTATTTTAAAGTTTATTTTAGTAAAGAATTAGATTTACTTTCAGCAGTACCTAATAGTACGATTTAAATATATAAAAAAAATTCTTTTTCATTAATAATTTAAACTTTTATATAAGATATTCAGTCAGTTCTATATGGTATCAGAGCAAGTAAAAAGTCATCTATAAAAAACTTGTCACGAACCAAAATGAGTTGTGTGGCATTCCAACTTACTTTCCTAGGTGGGTGAACCAAGGAAACAAAATCCCAACATCTACCACTAGTTCAACTACGAATAATAAAAAAATGTTAAAGCTCCAAAACTTATCAACTATCATTTTCCAAAAACCTGAAAGTCATCACAACAAGGACATCTAATCACCAATTACTAAATCTAAGAGTACCAAAGAAAAAAAAATGAACCAAAGAACCAAAAACTAAGGAAATCAGATAATGACAAAGAGAATTCAACCCAAGCTTGAATGAATAGCTCACCCTTGAGCTTGAGATGCCGAGACTTGCTAGAGCTGAGGTAAATTAGAAGTCATTTTTACACTCGTTGCACTCCATAAGAGGAAAACAAAGAAAAACCCAAGTAGGGCTCAATGCAGGGAGACATGTACTGAGTAGGTATCATTGGTAAACCCAAAATTGAAACTAATATACAATGACTTATAGTATGAACTCAACTATAGAACTTAACAGCTGATAAACAACAAAAAAAAAGGAAAAAGTGTCAACACTAAAGTAAGTATATAATAAGTCAACAATATCAAGATCATCCATGAGGACTCATGCCTCTAACAAAATAGTTTAGGGCGTTGACTTCTTTGAGATTGAGTACATTCCATAAATTGAATATGTTTTTCCTTCAATATTATCGTGTCGGAACGTGACACTCTGATCCAATTATATCGTGCCGGGACGTGACACTCTGATACAAGAATACCGTGTCCGAACGTGACACTCTGATCCAAGAATATAGTGTCGGAACGTGACACTCAGATCAAAGAATATTGTGTTAGAATCTGAAACTCCGATCCAATTATACCATGTCAAAACGTGACACTCCGATCCAATTATACTATTAATTTATCATTTATTATCACCACTATCAATTTATTGATAATATTTCACCAAGCCTTCTTTATTCAAGGCATCACTTAGATAATGAGTTTTCAAGTATATGAATGTCACGATCTCAGAATTTCAGACAAATCGCTAAACACACGACAAAGCAACATAACCACACAATCAAGTACCTAGAAAACTTCACAATATCATTCAATGCATATTAATAACATTTACGAGTTTACTATCAAATAGCATAAACCATAACCTACCTCCACCGATGAGCTGAAGTCAAGCAAGCTACTTCCTCGCCTCCAAACGTTTTCAATCTACCATGTATATATATATAATTTGTAAGTTAATGAGTCTATAGACATCAAATTACTCTATGTTTAGCCTAAACCAAAAACTCACCTAATTGTATAATCAATTTCATAAAGTTCAAACAAAGGATAAGTCTTAACTCCTCCAATTAGCATAACTTTAGTGTAACTTAACAAATTCAATACACCGAATATTTAACTATCTCAATATTTTCACAACTTAATTTATGATATAGTAACACAATAAATACCAAAGATTAAAAGATTGTAAAGGTTAAAGCCTTTGGTTGCCGAAACCAGTGGCAATACTAAAAAAAACAAGGTATAATTTGTCATTCTAATTCAAATTTATATCGCATACAATACTTTTATTTTTGACTATTAATAACCACCAAGACCCATTAACTTTGTTAACATCTACTTCAATTCTAATGTCGTCGATTATTATAATAGTATAATTCCTCACTTTGTTAAGTGCACGCTGTACTATTTAATTCCCTTAGTAATTATTAGGAAATATAAAAGTAATCAAAAAATAATTTAATAACCAAAATCTTGTCCCCTCAAAATGGTAACATTAAGTATTTCTCTCAATTTCTTCATATACTGCCAACTTTTATTTACACCTTATAAAAAAATAATAATAAAGATTAACGACACCCAATTATTAATATTTATAACCGAAAGTTGGAAAGGGATTGAGTTTTACCCGTAGTTGTTCCGTCAAACTTGTCGGCGGTGCAAGAACCGAGAGAAGAGGCGCATGCTATTTGTGTTCTGATAACCAAATAATATGACCCTTCTTTCTTTTATTTATTAATTAATTTATACATGGGTATAAATTATGGATTAATAAATATTAAATCCTATTAATTTTAGCATTATCTCTTTAACCATTAATAAATTAATTATTAAAACTACCCCATTAATTTTATAATTATTGTAACGAATAGTCCAAATTATCTATTTATAATCTATCAAAAAGTATATTATGACTTAAAAAACTCTAGTACCCCAAAAACAATCAAATGGGTCGTTACATTAGATACCAATTTACCCATCGTTCGTTCTCGAACGACCAAAAGAAGGTGAGGGTAAGAAAGGATAGTTGTCTCAACAATTCTTTCAAAATATTAATAACAAAGGCTTCATATAAAAAGTGTCAACCTAACTAAATGGAGATCTACACCTCCTCCCATATAATGTCTCAAATGAGGTCATCTCAATACTCATATTTTTTGTTAAATGTAAACTCAACTAACAACAAAGCTATTTCCAATGAACTCTTTAACTTACCGATTTTCTAACTAAACCTTGACACAGTCATCAGGACAAATATTATCCAACATAATCATTATAAAATCCTTTGTCATCAGGACAAATATTATCCAACATAATCATTATAAAATCCTTTGTCAATATTGGTTACAATCAGGACGACAATCACAAAATGGATATACCATATCCACTACTTGGGTTTCCCTTAGAAGTGAAAGGACACACTAGCGTAGCAAGTGAATCATACTCCAAACCACGCCGGAATGAATTAGTTGGTCACATAATAATGTACATAACCAAGGTCGAATAACTCTTGATAATCTTTTGATAGGGCTCATATCAAATATTTTTCATTCATCTAACTCTATCTTTTTGATTTTCTAGTTACTCATAATCAGCAATTTAGTCCCTATTATAATTCCATAAATTCCTGGTTTATTGAATCCCACATCAACTGAAGTTAACACTCTTAACACCAACAAAACATCATAACCACATCAATCATCTTCCTGACACCTAAACCATGATTAGTATCAAAGTATTCATATCAAATTCACGTTCAAGTATGACTATCGCTCTCTCTATTTGAACATTTCATGACAAATGTGAAACACAAACAAAGCTAATAAAACTAATTTCAAATTTGATACTACATTCCCATCAAGATAAAACTATTAAATCACACTCAAAGTAAACTTCATACCACTTTCACCTACCATGCTTTAGTTACCATTCAAAACTATCACATATCTCATGCAAACACTTTGTAAAATTGTTGGTCACTCAAATTATTCTGTATAATATAAACTCATAACATCTATTCACCATCAAATGTCTATATAACACCTCATAATATTCTATGTAGTCCCATCACATCAATAGAGTAGTATTAATTCAACTCTAAATTCTCAATAACCATTAAGAATTGTATATCACCATGTGCGTCATTCTTAAGTTATCTATCTTAATTTGAGCAATCTAATCTCACGTAAAATTCTAAATTTTCTATACCTCACTATTAACACCCAAATCAAAATTCAATAATTAAAAAATCGATGATATACTCCTCGTAAGTCTATATCGAACTAGTGCACATCTCACAATCACATCTAAATTCATAGGAAAAAATCAATACAACCTTCTACTACACCCCAAGGATTTATACGAGAGGTCTATTTCCTTAAATTCTACCCATGTCAGAAATTTCAAATACCTTGAAATCTTCGATACACCATATTGTTGTTCATTTTGCTAACTCGCTTAACAATCTTATTCCTTGACCAATAATCTCTAATATTTTACCTAATACTATAAACTAACACTTTAAAGTGAAATCCTTCCTTCGATCATTTAATAATCAACCGTAACAAATTTTCCAATCCAAACTATGCATAAGTCCTTCCATATGTTTAATATCTTATATAATTAATATATTATTATTTCTTTTTTTTACCTCAATAATTCATACCTTGCCACCACAAAAGTAGATTCCAAATGAAAAGCTTGAATTGTAAACCGAACTATGTAACTCAATCTTCTTATCTATCAACATGAAAAATACCTTTAAGATTTTTATGATTTCACATGTCTTCACTTGTCGTTGATTGCCTCTTAATCGATCTTATTATATCCTTCACTAAAAATTCGACCGTAGTTATTAACAAACCCAAAATCACATGATAACTTATCATCACACTCAACATGAACGTATGTACACTCTTTTCTTAAATCTTATTCGATAGTTTTTAGCCAATTTGATAAATTTCTGCCCCTAAAACCATGATCATATTAAAATATATGAAACCACCTGTCTCTGAGCCCATGCCATGCTCCAATAAGAACTTTTTCACCTCCCCAGAAACCAAATTCTACCAGATTTTAATGTACCAAGTCTTACAAAGTTATTGGCTTAGGAATTGACATCCATAGCCAAGGGACACTCTCCTGCATGTACCAAAGGTAGACTACCCATATGCACTGTCTTACCTAAGGCGTCTACTACCACATTCTTTTTGCCAAAACGACAAACGATAGTCATTCCATCATCCTTGAGAACTCTAATCATCTCCATTGTCTTAAATTAAGATTCCTCTTATTAAAATTATACTAAAACACCTCATAATACACACTATACATACAATGCCTTTACAATTTTAATGCAAGCACCACCCAAACACAGTTGCTGTTCGAGACCAAAAAATGATCTTGTAGACATCCTAATCCAATCTCCACCATTCAAATCAACAACCAAGATGTCAGGAACATGTACTTCAAATTTTAGCTCGATTCTACGGTCAGTTAATTGAGAAACATGATTTGAAGGCTGCTGGTCGGAGAAAAGGAATGCAACAAAATAATTTTTTTCTTCTCTCCTCCCTCTTCTCTCTTGTTGAAATCTCTCTCAAACATCTCTTATGTCGTAATGTCTTTCAAGGAAAAAAAATAATGAGTAGTTCAAATTTTCTCACAAGATCATCCTTTATGTATACAATTATGTTTTTTCTCACAAAGTCAAAACCAACTACAAATAGGATTACAATTCCAATCTTTTTTTCTATCAGAAATGGAAACCAAATGAAGAGAATAATTTCAATCCCTTTTCAAAGAGGATTAGGTCTAGTGTCCAACACTTAAGCAAATACTAAATTTGATATCATAATCGGTGAAACACTTTCAAGACTTTGTTGCCACTAAAACTGATTCTAAATGAGTATTTTTGATACTAGTACAACAAACATAAATCATGTAGGTCATATATCACTTTCTCTTTTTACTATCATGCTTAGCTAGAAACTTTCATCATCAAGAAGTGAACCTTCTCCTCGACTTGACACCTTAAACTCAGGTATACCAAACAAACTTAAGGGACTAACTTAATTTTATAAGAAATTTCTTACTTAAATCTTTATTTTAGTTCACCCAAGTATACTCAATAAGACTTTATTTCCCTGTAAGTTTGTCATCCTAGTATCAATATACCTTTTGAAGCTTAAGATAAATTGGTCAGTCCTCATTCAGAACCCTCAAGATACATTTCACAACCTAAATATATTAGTATTATACCAAAGATCCACCGCTAAAATATTTCTTAAAAATAATGCATTCCAAGTGCCTATAGTAATAAACTAGTTGGTTTCTCACATGTGAAAGAAACATCTCTCATTATCTAAACATGTCATGCCAGTAATTACGTATTAAGTAGTTGTTATTCACACTTGACAATCGATGTATTCACTTACACGTAACAGTAGTACCGTACCATGAAAGGTCATCAAATTCATCACTAGAACACATCGTACTTAATGAGAAGATCGTATCCAAATAGCCCACACATTTCTACCCATTGAATAACTGCATAACATTATCGAATTTGTCTTATCTTTAGCCCACGTGATATGTGTTTTAGTAGTCATATCATGACCCTCTTTAATATACAATCATTCAATAGCATCATAGTAAAGATTCTAACCTCTATTGTCGCAACCTAATTTCACCATTCACTAAACAATTCATGCATGTTATGAAAATTGTTTGAACTATAATTTCCAAAGTAATGATCATTTTCTAGCTCTCTCTTACAAAAATTGAATGTCACAAACTCGACACTAAGCCTCTCTACTATATTCATTTTATGAAGAAGCTTGAACAATCAACAATGAAAGCAAAAAAATCTTTAATATCAATACCTATGAAGAATGGGGGTTTCAACTTTAAGAACGTAATAAAAATATCATACTATATAATCACTAGTCATTACATGCCTATAGTGAATCAGAAAAAAAACATATCTATTTCTAAGGACGCATCCTCTCTTGTTAGAGTTGGTGTTTCCAATTCTACTACTCTAATACTAGAGACATGTCAAATAGAGTGAAGAAGGTAAGATACCAATTTGTATCACCTAGATACAAATTGAATTCAAGTAATAGCACGAAAGAATGAAGGAATGAAGTTATCCTAAAGTCCTATAGCCTCTCAAAGAAAAGTAAATATGTCCCCATACCGTTTCACAAGGCTCTACTAGACTCATCCTTGTAAGATGAGATCACCGAACCTAACGTTCTGATACCAAGTTTGTCACGACCCAAAATGAGTCGTGAGTGGCACCCACACTTACCCTCCTAGGTGGGCGAACCAAGGAAACCAAATCCAAACATCTACAAATAGTTCAACTACGAATAATAAAATAATGAGGAAGCTCCAAAACTTATTAACTATCATTTTCCCAAAACCTGGAAGTCATCATTACAAGGACATCTAATCTCCAATTACTAAGTCTAAGAGTATCAAAGACACCAAAATAAATGAACTAAAGTAGTTTGTTTCCGAAAACTAAGGACATCAGATAATGACAAAGACAATCCAACCCAAGCTTGAATGAATAGCTCACCCTTGAACCTTAGATGCCGAGACTTGCTAGAGCTGAGGGAAATTCGAAGTCGTTGGTACACTCGTTGCACTCCATAAAACAAAAACAAAGAAAAACATAAGTAGGGATCAGTACGAGGCAACATGTACTGAGTAGGTATCATCGATAAACCCAAAATAGAAACTAATATACAATGAATACTAGTATGAACTCAACTATAGAACTTAACAAGTGATAAACAACAAACAATAAGTCAAAAATATCAAGATCATCCATGAGGACTCATGCCTCCAACCAATCCATTTGGAATATTGAGTTCTTTGATATTGAGTACATCCGTTAATTCAATATGTTTTTCCTTTAATATTATCGTGTCGGAAGGTTATACTCCTATTCAAATTATATCGTGTCAGGAAGTGACACTTCGATCCAAGAATATCGTGAAGGAACGTGACACTCCGATCCAAGAATACTGTGTCAGAACGTGACACTCTGATCCAAGAATACCGCGTCAGAACGTGACACTCCGATCCAATTATATTGTGTCGTAACATGACACTATGATCCAATTATACTATTAATTTAGCGTTTATTATCACCACTTACAATTCATTGATAATATATAACCAAGCCTTCTTTATTCAAGGCATCACTTCGATAAAGAGGGTTCAAGAATATAAGTATCACGGTCTCAGGATTTCAGACCAATCACAAAACACACAACCAAGCGACACAACCACACAATCAAGTAACTAGAAAACTTCACAATATCATTCAATGCATATGAATCACTATTAAGAGTTTACTATCAAATAGCATAAACCATAACCTACCTCCACCGATGAGCTGAAGTCAAGCAAGCTACTTCCTCGCCTCCAAACGTTTCCTATACCAGGTATCTATACAAATTTATAAGTTAACGAGTCTATAGAAATCATATTACTCTATGTCTAGCATAGACCCAAAACTCACCTAATTGTATAATCAATTTCCTAAAGTTCAAACCAAAGGATAAGTCTTAACTACTCCAATTAGCATAACTTTAGTGGAATTTAACAAATTCAATACACCTAATATTTCACTTTCTATATCCTAATATTTTCACAACTTAATTTACGATATAGTAACACAATAAATACCAAAGATTAAAATATCGTAAAGGTTAAAGCCACTGGTTGCTGAAACCAGTGGAAATACTTAAAAAACAAAAGGTATAATTTATTTATCTAAGTCAAATTTATATCATATATAATACTTTTAATTATTGACTATTGATAACCACCAAGACCCATTAACTTTGTTAACATCTACTTCAATTCTAATGCCGTCGGTTATTATAATAGTATAATTCCTCACTTTGTTAATTGCACGCTGCACTATTTAATTACCTTAGTAATTATTAGGAAATCAAAAGTAATCAACAAAAAATTTAATAACCAAAATCTTGTCCCCTCAAAACGCTAACATTAAATGTTTCTTCCAATTTCTTCATGTAATCCCAATCATCCCATTTATTTACACCTTATAAAACAACAATAAAGTTGGAATTGGATTTAGTTTCACCGATAGTTGTTCCGTCAAACTTGTCGCGGTGCCAAGAACCAAGAGAAGAGGCGCATGCCTTTTGTCTTCTGATAACCTTATAATGCAACCCTTCTTTCTTTTATTTAATTAATTTATATATGGGTATAAACTATGGATTAATAAATATTAAATCCTATTAATTTTAGTGTTATCTTCTTTAACCATCAATTAAATCAATTATTAAAATTATCCCATTATTTTTATAATATAGTTACGAATAGTCCAAATTATCTATTTAGAATCTATCAAAAAGTATTTTATGACATAAAAAACTCTAGTATCACAAAACAATCAAATTGGTCGTTACAAAAATAAACAAATATTGTTTAAAATTAAAAAAAAAAAAAGAACATGTAATTCCAATATATATTTGCATCAAATCACTAAGGGGTCATTTGGTAGTGTGTATAAAAATAATACCCGATATAGTGTATTAGTAATGCAAACATTAGTAGTGCATGTATTAGTTATACTTGTATTAGTTATGCGTAGATTATTTCTTATGCAAGTTTGTTTTAGTGTATTAAGAATAGTATGGATTGTATAAAAATATTTATTTACAAAATTATCCTGCACAACTATATGGTGTAAAATAAGGAAAATTACTTTCCAGGGGTAAGTGAGTTTTTTACCATATTATGCATGCATTAAATTCTTTGTATTACTAATACCATAGATTTCTAGGTATTAGTAATGCACTCCTCCATACACAATAACATTAGTTATACATAGCATGGAAAAATGCACCAAACAAGGAATTCGTAATACATATAATTAATGCATGCATTAGTTTTGCTAATACATTCTACCAAACGATCCCTAAATGTAATTATCACGCTTGATCAATTAGTGTAGACTCAACATCTAATTTTTTGCTTTTACATGAAGTTGTTAAAAATCGATATGAATACCATATTGAAATAAGTATCTTCTTAGGGTTTGTACATAAGATGTTAAATCATGATTTGATATCAAAATATTATATGGTGTCGCATTGTTAAATCACATTTCTCCATATATATTTTTATAAGTAAATGTTTAGTGATTAGAAACTTTTAAATAGATATAATTTTATAAAGATTCAGTGGTCACTAGTAGTAGTAGTTGGTTATCCTTTAATTTAATTCTCTTACATGGTAGAATAATTTCTTCACATCGAGCATGAGTCTCTTCATAAAAAATTCCAAATAATGGTTTATGAATATAAAGTTATGGATCATGTGTTGCATTAAATAAAATGGAAATTAGGATTTGAAATTTGAAATCATACTTTTTGTTGGAGAAGTTAGTCTAAAATCTCATGCCCAAATATTAATTTGTAATCAAGATATCATAGCATATGTCCAAATAAAACTTAGAACAAAAATGTTGTGTGAGAAAGATAATTCCACCTCTATTTTGACTACACAATTAAAATATATAGTAGAAATAGGAGATTATGTCTTCTAAGAAGTCAAATTTTTGACATGTAATTCCATATCGCAATTTGAAATCATGAGATGAAATGACCATTTCGATATGCGCTTTCACGCTGATTTCATAATATGAAATATCAAATTTTCCAAAAATGACGATTGCGAATTCTTCAAATCCAAAAATTTCCCAAGAAGTTACAATTTTATGAGAACAACCCAAATTTATATCTAATAACCATATATTTCATATGTATATAAAATATATAATCCATATCAATACTTTTAAAACCATTTATATTTTATACAACAATTAATTTTATCAACACAAAATTTGTTATTACTTTAAATCAATTTCGACTCTACCATTCATATTAACCAAATTCGTTATTTTTTATCAACTTTATTTACAAACCAAATTGACCCGCAAATTGCTCAAAGTAACAATGTTAGTTCATATTCTGGGTCATATAATTGAAAAATGCAAGTTCAATGTAAGAAGATTATTCGTGGTATGTAGGATAATTATATTGAATACTAGACACTACAACTTATATTTACTTTCTTTTTAATTGAAGTAAAGTTTGGTAAATAAATTTTCAAATATTTTAGAATAGCTTTGTGATAATATGTTATGCGATTTTATAAACTTTTGCTAATTTGATAAGATTGCACAAAGAAGTGACACAATTTTAATAGTTTTGCAAGTTATAGGATCTTCTTATGAGAATACAAGCAACATAAAATGTCCAAACAAAACTTTAATTTTATCTCATACTATCAAATCATGATTTCATACCGCATGACCAAATGGACCTTGAACATTTTGTACAGATAGTTCTTATCTGTATATATGTTTTCAAACATTTTGTACAAATATTATTAATGCAAAATTACTAAAATAAATTCACTTCTACTATAGATAATGTCATGAGTAGATTTATTTCAAACAAGAAATTAATGAAATTTATCACACACATTATTTAAGAGAGTCTCAGAATGCAACATAAAAATGCAAAATAAAATTTTCATTTTTAAGTCTTTAGCAAAAAACAAATAAAGCAATGACAAAAAGTTCAAGCTCAAATCCAGGTGGTGATACGACAATAAAATATGGGATATGCCTAAAAATCATGTTAATAATTTTGGGGACTATTCGTTAGATGGGTGTCGCGAATTTGTGAAGAAGGGGGATGATGGAACTAAAGAAGCATATATTTGTGCGAATTGTGGATGTCTAAGGTGTTTTCACCAGATGAATAGTCATTCGTTGTATCGCCCTCCAATACTTCGATCTCGCTTCTTGCACCCACACATTCATCCACATGGTGGTGGAAATGCACCGATTATTTCTTATCCTTTCATGTCCCAATTTATGCCAATTCAGTACATCAGAAGGCCCGTTTTCTACAATTATCTTTGAACTGATAAAATCTTCCGTCCATGAGAAATTTCTTGGTGACCTTTGTTGGTGTTACTACTAAGGATGAATATTTTCTATGAAGCAATATTTATTTTATTAGCATAAAGTCATGTTAATTAATTAATGTTCAATTTCTAAAGTTTGTTATTTTAATGAATTGTGTGAGTCTTATTTTCATCTAGTTATCTAGTTACTTGACCAGTGAAATTTTGACTTGCTTCATTAATTGCTTTATGCAATATTACGACGAAGGAAAAAAGGGTAAATGTGCATGTTAATTATGCAATGAATATATCATAATTGTATCTTTGTCTTCTATTCATAAATTTTTATGCTTTTCGTAGAAAAAATCTTATAAGTTAAATATCTAGCAAATCATAAATTTTATATTATATTCTTTTGTGTTTTTTGTATAATTATTTAATTACTTTTATTTTGAAAAAAAATGTATTTCTTTCACAATAAAAGCATGTTTTTGTTTCTTCATTTAAAAAAATGATAGTAAAATAGCATGTTTGTTTTTGTATCAACTTAATTAGTTTTTTATTTGAAAACAAAAAAATTATTATCAACTTTTCAAAAAGAATTTATTGCCAAGCAAATTAAATACTAAAAAACTTTATATGTGTAAATTGCCAATTCCTTTTTACAACATTCATTAATGAAAAAATCATATGCATAATGTTTTTCAGAACTTAAATTACAATACATAAATAAAGTTATCTTTTATTTACAAATATATTTTTAATTTATAACATAAGAATTAATATATGTAGATTTTGTTATACTAAAGGATGAGTATTTTACTTGGATTAATATGTCACATCTTTTACCATGTTAAATAAAGATTGAAATTTTGTCACTATATTTTAAAAGATGTACATCACCTATTACATTTAAGTTTTTTTTGTTCTTTGTCCTAATATGCTAATGTTTTTCATGCTATTAGATTAACAATTAATAACAAAGGAGTAGTCAAATGTATTTTAAATTATTTTATTTTCAAGCTTAGTTTAGTAAAAAATTAGTTTTCTTGTAGCAGTACCTGATAGTACAATTAAATAAATACAAAAACTATGTTTTCATTAATAATTGGGAAAATACACAAGTAACCTCTTAGACTATAATTGAAATTTCAGAGACATACCTTAACTAAACTAAGGTCTTATTATCGCCGAACCCATTTTTTTGATAATTTTGTGCACCTTCTGGCTTATGTGACATTCAAATATCTCTCACACGCCTCAATTGTGTGGAGTCGCGGAGTGTGCCACATAAGACAAAAGGTGTACAAAATTCCAAAAAAAAAGGGTGGGGTGGGGGGATAATAGAACCTTATTTTAGTTAAGGTGTGTCTCTTAAATTTCGGTCATAGTCTAGAGGTACTTATATCTTGTCCCTTGATAATTTGAACTTTTAAATAATATATTCACTCAGTTCAATATGCTATTACAACAAGCAATAACTTATCTATAAAATTTAAGTAAATAATGCCTAAATTAAAAAAATTAACTTGTAATTCCAATATATACTTGCATAAATCACTAAATATAATAATTATGCATGATCAATTAGTATAGACTCAACCTCTAAATTGTTGCTTTAAAATTAAGTTATGAAAAGTCAATATGGATAACCTATGAAGTAAATATATTCTCAGGTCTTAGGTCTGTTTGGACAAAAGATGTGAAATCATATTATGATATCAGAATATTCTAAGGCGTCGCATCGATAAATCACACATCTCTCTCTATATTTTTTTTACAAATAAATGTTTTGTGATTAGAAACTTTAAAATCTACATAATTTTATAAAGATCCAGTAGTAGTAATAATTAGTTATTCTTTAATTTAATTCTTCCACATAGTAGAATAATCTCTTCACGCCGAGCATGAGTCTCTTTTTATAAAATTCAAAATGATGGTATACATATTTAAACTTATAGATCAACTATTGCGTTTAAAAAAATAAAATTTGGGTTTGAAATTTAATATAATTCTCTTTTGGAGATGTTAGTATCAAATCGCATGTCCATTTATTAATTTGAAATCAAGATATCATAGCGTATGTCCAAATATAAGTTTAGAATAAAAGAGTTGTACATCAAATATAATTTTACCTCCATTATGATTACTCAATAAGAAGAATATGAGTAGAAATTAGAGATTATGTCTTCTAATGAGCGATATTTTGTAATTGCAATTTAATGTCGTAATATGAAATCATGAGATGAAATCAACGGTTGGACATGTGATTTTACGCTGATTGCATATCATGAGATTAAATCTCAAATTCTCCAAAAATCATGATCTGGAAATTTTCTAATTCAAAAATAGACCAAGAAATTTAAATTTTGTAAAAACAAACCACATTTATATCTACTAACAGTTTATTTCATACGTAATATAAAATATATGATTCATACCATTACTTTTAAAACCATCTATATCTCATAAACAATAATTTTTATCAACATAAAAATTTATTATTACATTAAATGAGTTCCTATTCTACCATTTATAATAACCAAATTCATTATTTTTTTATACAATTTATATTCAAACCAAATTGACCAACAAATTGATCAAACTAACAATGTTAGTTGATATTCTCAGTCATATAATTGAAAAATGCTAGTTCAATTTGAGAAGATTATCCGTAGGATGTGCACATTATATTAAATACTAGATACTACAACTTATGTTTACTTTTTTTTTAATGAAAATAAGTTTGGTCAATAAATATTCTAATATTTTAGAATAGTTTTGGAATAAGATATTATGCGATTTTATAATCTTTTTTCTAATTTGTTAACATTGTATAAAGAAGTGAGAAAATTTAAATAGTTTTACAAGCTATAGGGTTTTATGATTATGAGAAAACAAACAACATAAAATGTCTAAACAAAACTTCAACTTCATTCTCATAATTTCAAATCATGATTTCATATCACATGGTCAAACAAACCTTAAATATATACATCAAATTAATAGATGTATAACATGTCATTATATATAAATATTTTCTTATTTAATCATATGACTATACATATATGTATATATACTAGATAGGCCAAGGCCAGTGCTTTGCACGACCTAACGGGGTGACTATTAAAGTGGGAGATGAAATGTTCTATATTAAAAAATCCAAACAGCTCCGAAATAAAGCCTTCAACGTCAAAATCCAGGCAAAGTAAAAAGGCATAAAAAATGCTATAAAATCAAATAAAAAACAACACCTTCCACCTTCATAAAAATTAAAATATCTAGTGTAGCGACATGAAAATATCATTGTGGTAGCTCTCCAATTGAAGATATTCTATTCAGCCTAAAATAGAGATAGTTGTTCATGTGATGACAACTACACCACATTTGATTATCTTGTGTAAAAATCAGACTTGCACCAAGTAATGTTTCTGTCGAAGCTCTATCTTACTAATCATTAATAACATGCCTCTTACAATTCATAAGTAATTTTAGAGTATATTCTTGCAGTTAGAATGTCTATAATTTTCCTGAAAACAAAACAAATTTGAAGATTAAGTTTATGTTAGTCACAAAAAGTATTATACTATTTTATAAAATAAATAAAATAAATATTATTATATCAAACAATTTGTTATAAACAACCATAATAGAAAATCAGGATGTATGTTTCACTACGAGAAAAAATGCTTAAATAAGCTCTTAGTGATTGTCTTTTAGTATAAGAGAATAGAACACCTCCCTAGACTTATGAGTAATTGAGCTTAAAGTTCACTTAACATATTCCCTTTTAATGTAGTTATAAAGAAGTGATAATGCACAAGTACCCCCTCAACCTATGCCCGAAATCTCAGAGACACACTTATACTATACTAAGGTCCTATTACCCCTCTGAACTTATTTTATAAGTAATTTTCTACCCCTTTTTAGCCTACGTGACACTAGTTTGAAAAAAAAAGTTAACCTTCGTTGGGCTCACAAGATAGTGCCACGTAGGTCGAAAAGAGGTAAAAAATTATTAATAAAATAAGTTCAGGAGGGTAATAGGACCTTATTATAGTATAAGTGTGTCTCTTAAATTTCGGGCGTAGGTTGAGGGGGTATTTGGGCATTATCCCTATAAAGAACATACATAATCATTGTTGTTTCCCCTGCTACTCTATCAAAAATTCACAATCAAAATTGAATTTTTTTGAAAAATACTAATGCTTGTACCACCATAAGTTACTTCGCATACCTCCCTGATTGAAATCCCTACTATGACACATCCCTTCCCAACTCCTAGCCAGTGCATACTTCTCTAACTCATTAACTCTTTATCGAGTAAGACCATCAATTTTCTATTACCTTAATGACATTAAAAAGTATGACATGAATCTGCTATGTACGTAGTCAATTGATCTCAGATTAGTCAACTCCTTCCAATATGACTAATCATCATAAAAAATAGAAGTTTTATCCGGAAGGTCATTTTACGAAAATAGGATAAGTCCATTATGTATGATTTAAAAATGAGCAAGACTTGGGGTGTGTTTAGAACGAAGGAACATGTTTTCCTGGAAAACAAGTAGATATTTGACTTATTTTCTCATTTTAGTTGGTACGTATAAAATAATTTTGTGAAAAATGTTTTAGTGTTCGGTTTTAAAATAAAAAAACTTTGTGGGAAATATCTTTTATTTTTTACTAGAGTAAAAAATAATTTGTGAAGTTGAATATTTTTTAAAAAATAAACTAAAATTTTGTTTTTTTTTTTTGGGGGGGGGGTGTTGATGGTAGACGTGAAAAAATTAAAAATTTGAAGTTGTTTTTTTTTAAAAAAATAATATTAATTTTTTAGGGGCGTTGGTAGGGGGCTAGTGGGGTAGGGTGGCGGGGGTCGGGGATAGTGGAGTGGGTGGGGGTCGAGGGTAGGGGTAAAAAAATGATTTTTCGAAGTTAAAAATAATTTTTAAAAGAAAACTTAATTTTTTTAGGGTGGGGAAGGGGTTGGGTGAGGGTGGGTGGGTGGGGATGGTAGGGGTGAGTTAGGTGAGTGGGGGGCTGGTAGGGGTGGGTTGGGTGGGTAGGGGCTGGTAGGAGTGAATTTGGGGCTTGTAGGATGTGTCGGGTAGGGGAGGTTGGAAAAAAGTTTTGGAAAATGTTCTCTTTAAGTTTTGAGGTGAAATCAATTTCTTTAAATTTGAAATCAATCATCTCGACATGCATATTCGATACAATTCTACTTTGAGTAATCTAGTAGCCCAAGATACAAATCTAAAAAAAATTCACAAAAGAGAAGGCCGTTTTACAAATTCCACTAGTAAGGCAATAATATAATTTGTTTTATATGTTCACTCCAACAAATTTATATTCAACATACAGAATGTAATAATATCTCATGTATCAACTTATAACTTAAGGGTCTATAGATAAGAAAATCAAACTCGAGATAAGGTTTAGGATTAACTTCATTTCATGTTTGGTACAAGACATCAACTAACCCATGAATATTTTTTATCCCACTATTTGTACCTAACCATCAATGCACTTCATGCATTGTTCATGCATTGTATGATATTAGGAGCAGACATGAGTCTCAATCTAAGAAAACAGATATTACACCCCTATTTTTGTTAACATTAACACTTGGACTTCTCTTCAACATATGCACTTTCATTTACAAAAACTTTCAGGCATTTCAAGTGACTAGAAATAACAGACATCTTGCAAAAAAAAAAAACACAATGAATTACCATTTTCTTTAGAGGAACATATGGTTTAAGTCTAACCTTTTCATAACCATTTCTCTTGTTCTTTGTACCCCTGCTCACTTTGACCCTTTTCTACTCGGAAGACAATTTTTCTTGATTTTTCTTCCATTTCTCCCTCTGTCCCTTGTTTATTCAAAAGAGGGAATGTCATATTAAGAAACTTCATTGCTGAAAATGGTAGAACTAAGAGTAAGTGTTAGTGAAAACTTACAAGATAACAAAAAATTACAAGATTACAATTGAAAATGAAAATGAAGAAAATAAATCTCTTCAGGCCGAGGCGCGAATATCTTGCTCTCTTTAAGGAGATTCAAACCTATTTCAACAAATGTTTTCACCTGTCCAGCAATAGTTCTCTTTGACTTGTCCCCTCCAGGATACAACAGCATTCACAAAGTATAACTCAACAACTCTGGACAAGAGTTGAGTCCAAAGCTCCACAAATAAGAACACCTCCCTTCAACTAATAAGAACTCTCTTTTAGACAAACTTTTTACACTCTATATTTTCATGTGTGTTGTATGTCTTAAAACCAAATGAAGACCATCACTATTTCTACTACAAAAAGTCTTCATAGCAATGAATTGGAAGATAATGAGGTAGTAAATAATAAAGATAATGACCTTAGAAATTACATAAGTTACAAAAAATAATTGAGGAATAAAGAAGTGAGGATAACATCACCATTGAAGATGCTGGCCAAAATTGTTCACCCAACGTTCTCTGGAACGTTTTTCTTATGTCCAGCAAGTACCCTCCAACGGCAATTTTGTAACCACTAAATAATGACAATAATACATATGCACAGTGATTACCTAAAGTGAGTAATTAGTCACAAATGACTACCCACTAACGGATGAAACATTCACATTCTCGTAACTCCAAATAAAGCAAAATTAATATAATAAAATATTAATAATGAAATGCTAATAAATCAAAAATCCCCCACTCATTTTAATATTATATAAGAGAGTCAATCTACTGAAGGAAGACTACTATGCATAATGAAGGTTAGCTCTGCTTTGAACCTCCACTTAGTGAAACAATATTTTTACTTCAGAGTTGTAGTGGTCTCAGACATGAACTATAACTGCTTAAGGAAAATAAAATATCACTGCTCACACATAATAATCAAGGTGTTGACATGAGCTTTAAAGCCAACACTGTGCTATCCCAGTTTCATGAGTGTATTTGAGAATAAGACAAATTCTCATAGGAAGCGACCTACTTCCACACATCAGATAGGTGAAATCTGTCGAGAGTGCTCTCCTGTAAGCTTAACACCCATACGGGCTACATATATTCATTAAGAATTTTTATCAACAAAACCTTCAAAAACTACAGGAAACAATGCACTCACATTATAGGGAGGGAACAAAAAGATAGTGCATTTTCACAACAAGTAATCGTATGATTAGGTTTTCCCTTTGAACCTTGTTATATGATCTCTAGTCCCCAGGTGGGGTTTCCTTAAATATGACTCATGAATATGCAATCCCATCCCCATCGATGTGCTCTAGACCTTTTATCTTGTTTAGGCCTTAGTAAGAGGATCTGCAAGATTATCACAAGATTTGACATAATCAACATTAATGGTGTCATTATAAAATATAATCTTACATTACTGTGTTTCCTCTTTATAGGTCTGAATTTACCGTTTTAATAATGGTTTTGAACTCTACCAATTGCAGCGGTGCTATCACAATAAATTAAAATAGGAGGAATTGGTTTTCCAAAATAAGGTATTTGAAATAATAAATCTCTTAACAAATTCGCTTCCTCACTAGCCGAAGCTAGAGCAATTAGTTCAGCCTCCATGGTAGAGTTATCAATTATAGTTTGCTTTTTTGATTTCCAACAAACAACACACTACCTAAAGTAAAAGCATAACCAGTGGAAGAATAGGAATCACCCGATAAAGTGTTCCAATCTGCATCACAAAAATGTTCAAGTAGAGCAGGATGTTTTTTAAAGAACAAACCACAATTTTTTGTTCCAATTAAATATCTCATAACTCGTGTTACAACATGCCAATATTCAATACCTGGCTTGCTTGTAAACCTTCCAATTACTCCTATTACATATGCAATATAAGGTCTAGTGCAATCAGTTACATATCTGAAATTTTCGAGTGTACTAGCATATTCCTTTTGTTTTATAACATCATTTTCACTTTCAACGGGAAACATTTTAATCAAAAGGAGTAGCAACATGCTTGCAATCATGAAAGTTATATTTTTTCAAAAAAATTTCAACATAATGTGACTGGTCAAGGAAAATCCTCTCACATGTTCTTGTTATTTTTATTCAAAGAATAAAATTTGCCTCACCAAGATCTTTCTTATCAAAATGGCTTCTAAGAACATTTTTAGTTCCATCAATAACATTCATGTTAGAGCCAAAGATCATCAAATCATCAACATATAGACAAATAATCACATGTAAATTATTCCAAGACTCATGATATATGAACTTATCACACTCATTTCTTTTAAAACTATTTTCAATCATGCATGAATCAAACTTTTCATGCCATTTGGTGGCTCTTTCAAGCCATATAGGGATTTAGTAAGTTTACATACATTGCTTTCTTGGCCTGCTTCAATAAAACACTCGGGTTGACCATATAAATTTCTACATTTAGGTCTCCATTTAAAAAAAGCAGTTTTTACATCCATTTAATGAATTTGCAAATTAAAAATTGCAGTCATAGCCATTAAAAGTCTTATGGATGTAATTCTTGTACCGAGGAAAAATTATCAAAAAATTATAGGCCTTCTAGCTGTTTAAAACCTTTTGCAACTACCTAACATTGTATTTATCAATAGATCCATCCGGTTTCAACTTTTTTCGTAAGACCCATTTACAACCAATAGTTTTACAACCCGATGGTAAATCAACTAGTTTCCAAGTTTTATTAGAAATTAGTGATTCCATATCATTATTTATAAGCACTTTTCAAAAAATAGAATCATGTGAAGATAATGCTTCTTCAAAGTTAGACGAACATTTTCAACATTAAACACATAAAAATATGAACCTAAATGTTTTTCTACTCTAGCTATTTTACTTCTTCTTAACTCAAAATCATTAACTTCTTTATTTTTCAAAGTAGAAGTAAAAGAACTAGGTACTGACAAAATATTTTGTTCAATTCTTTGACCCCCACTATTTTTAGTATCAAAAGGAAATTTATTTTCATGAAAAATAGCATCACCTGATTCTATCACAATATTATCTTCAAGATTAAAAAATTTATAGGTTGTACTCTTTGAAGCATAACCAAGAAAAGCACAAATAGTAACTTTCTTACTCAACTCTGTAATCTGGGGATCTATTAGCCTCACAAAGGCTAGACAACCCCAAACTCTTAGATATTCCAAACTTGGCTTGTAATCTTTTCTCAACTGAAAAGGTGTCAATTTAGACATTTCATGAGGCACGCAATTCAACACGTAACAAGGAGTTAAGATAGCTTCACCCCAATAATTTAAAGGTGCATGTGACTTAATAAACATGGAATTAGTCAATTCAACCAAAGTTCTATTTTTCATTTCTGCTACTCCATTAGATGAATGATAGTAAGAAGGAGTAGTTTCATGAATTATTATCAACGATCTAACAAAAGAATCTAAGTTATTTCATTCATATTAACGGCCTCTATCACTTCTAATTCTTTTTATTTTTCTTCAAAACTGATTTTCAACTTCATGGAAATAAGTTTAAAATTTTCAAAAGCATAACTTTTATTTTCCATCAAATAAACATATGTAAACTTAGAAAATCATCAATTAAAGTGATAAAATATCTATTACCTCCACGAGTTAGAATTTCACCAAGTTCACAAATATCAGTATGAACTAATTCTAACAAATCAGTTTTTCTTTCAATTTGAAAATGAGGCCTTTTAGTGATCTTGGCTTTACTACAAGCCTCACACTTTTCAAAATTCATTTTAACCATTGGGATCAATCCTATAATACTCATGCTTCCATCATAACGATAATGAATATGACATAAACAAGCATGCCAAAAATTGGTAGAAGAATGCATATAAACATAAGTAGATGTTTTATTTATCTCAACATTCAATTTAAACATCTCATCACATGCATACCCCTTACCCACAAAAATACGCTTCTTCACTATTATATATTGATCAGATTCAATAATCTGTGTAAAGCCTGCTTTATTAAGAAGAAAACTAGACATCAAGTGTTTCTCATACAATGAGTATAAAGTACATCTTTTAAAGATAATACCCTTCCAGAAGTAAAACACAATTCGACGTCTCCCTTTCCAAATACTTGAGTACTGTGAGCATCACCAAGCATGATGGTTTTGGGCTCCTCAAAATGTGTATAATTTTTAAACCAGTCTTTGTCAAACAGACATGACGGTTTGCACTAGCATCAACCTACCATCTATCAACATTCTCAACAAGGTTTATGTCGGTAATTATCGCCACAAAAGGTTCTTCGGTAACGTTTGCCTAAGGGTCAGGGCCACGTTTCAAGAATCTGCAAAATCGAGCAATATGCTCACTCTTGCCACAAACAAAGCATGATCCGTTTTCTTGAACTTGTTGATTTTGTGCTTTGTTATTGTCACAATTATTTTTCTTGGGAGGTCTACCATTATTTTTCTTCAATATTTTCTTCTTAGGATTCAAAGAAGTATTTTGTGATTTCCAGGAGTAGCATTATTCGATGTAATTAAATTTACCTTTGTTGTGATGTTGTTCTCTTCTTTTTATAAAAGTTCATCTTGGCCCCTTGCTTCTTCTTCCATGCAGATTTTCATTATCAAGGTTTCAATAGAAGTTTCTTTTTGTTTGTGGAGCATAATTTTTTGAAATTCCTTCCAAGAAGGTGGATGTTTATCGACTATGCCACAAAATAAGGTTATCTCCAATTTTAACCTCTTCGGACCTAAGCTCTCCAACAATATTGATAAAGTCTTGACTTTGATCTACCACTGACTTGTTCTCCACCAATTGGTAACGAAAAAATCTACTAGCCGCATATTTTTTGCTCTAGCCTCTTTGTATCATACTTACTCTGCAATGTCTTCCAAATTTTCTTTGCACTAGAGTAAGTTCTATCATAATAATCATAAAAATTATCAGATAGACAATTAAGAATATAATACCGACACTTATAAGAATCTCCATCGTAATTTTTCTACTTTCTCTAGTTGAGAGATAGTTTCATCATCACTCATAGAGGTGATGTATTCTTTATTAGGATTCTTCTCAATTAACACATAAGACACATTGAGAAGTCTTAATTAGAAAAGTATTTTACCCTTCCATCTCATAAAATGATTATCATTAAACCGAAATAGCTTGTTAAGGTCTCCAATCTTGACATCCGCGGTTTTTTCAATTGTAGCCATGTTGAATCTCCTTAAATATGCTAGTGATAACTTACAAGATAACAAAAAATTACAAGATTACAACTGAAAATGAAAATGAAGAAAATAAATCTCTTCAGGCCGAGGCGCGGATATCTCGCTATGCTTTAAAAGATTTAAGACCACTACAACAAATGCTTTCACCGGTCCAGCAGTAATTCTCTTTGACTTGTCCCCTCCAAGATACAACAGTCTTCACAAATTATAACTCAACAACTCGGGACAAGAGTTGAGTCCAAAGCTCCAAAAAAGAACACCTCCCTTCAACTAATAAGAACTCTTTTTGGATAAACTTTATACACTCAATATTTTCTTGTGTGTTGTATGTCTTAAAACTAAATGAAGACCATCACTATTTATACTACAAGAAGTCTTACTAGCAAAAAAGTGGAACATATTGGGATAGCAAATAATAAAGATAATGGACTTAGGAATTATATAGGTTAAAAAAAAATGGAGGCATAAAGTATGATATAAAGTGAGGATAACATCCCCATTGAAAATGCTGGTAAAAATTGTTCAACCAACGTTCTCTGGAACGTTTTTCTTATCTCCAGCAAGTACCCTCCAACGGCAGTTGTAACAACCAAATAATGACAATAATACATATGTTCAACGATAATCCAAAGTGATTAATTAGTAAGAAATGACTATCCACTAACGACTGAAACATTCACATTCTTGTAACTCCAAATAAAGCAAAATTAATACAATAAAACATTAATATTGAAATGCTGACAAACCAACAGTAAGTCGAACAATAAATAAGATGATGGGTAAGTCATTCGAAGAGTTGACCACTTGTTATAACCAATAAATTAAAACAGATCTTGCACTACAAAAATCATGTAAACATCAAGTGTATGAGTGAGGAATTTTAAAGTAAATTAAATATTACAACCCAACAAAATATTTATAAAAAAGAAAAAGAAATGACCATAAATATTCAACAAAGAAATATCCTGAAAGTTTAAACTAGAACAACATAATTATATTGAACTCTACTAGCAATGATAAAAGAAAAATATAATCAGTGTAAAACTTTTTAAGGTTCAAATTTGAACTTTTAATGAGATTAATGCTTACCAATCGAGCATGTTGATAGTCCTAATGTGAGACTATTCTTCTTGTTTAGAAAAGTGAATTGATTATTCAAACTAATAATATTAATTGAAAAGAAGCAATATTTAATTTTATTCTCCAATCTAATTATAAATGTAGAATTTACTATGTTGTCAAATGGAAGGACGAAATAACATAGGTGGACTATCATCATTTGAAGTAGATGTAATTGAAAGAATTAAAAAATATTACCCATGAACTGAAAAGTATGTTGAGAGATAATATTTTCATAAATTTCTCTTTCGATAATATTGCCTTCAAACTTTTATGGAAGTTTAAGATCACTCTTGTTTTGGGAAGGGTCAAAAAAAATAAGAAATTCATTAGAAAATATAGAAGCCAATATAATTCGCGAATAGTTCAGTATAGAAGCTTAGACTCACCAACAAAATCCAAAAAAAGTTAATATTGACCAAGCATCTTAAAAATTGAAGAGGAGTACCTTGTAGAAAATCTGCAAGGAAGAGAAATAAAAAAACTTTTAGTTGGTTCAAGCATACTATCAAAAAACTTTGTTGCATTAATTTTAAAATTGAATTAACTTAGCTTTTTTAGAAAGAGAGAAAGGGGAGAAAAGCCCTAAATAGGTCATTATCCTTAAGCTTGGATTCAAAACCATCCATTAAATTGCACTTGAATATAAAAAATAATTAGTACATGCATATTAAAACTTTAATAAAAAACACGCAAAAAAAAACAAATCGTGATTACACACAAGAAAACTTTTCAATAATAAAAAAATCGAACGAAAAATCTTCACTAAAAGATGGCAAAATTTGAAAACCATTAAAAGAAAAAATGTGTAATTTTAGAGAAACATAGAAGAAATCAGTTGTTGGCAAATCTAGAAAATATAATCTGCCTAAAAAGTACACGTGGTTTGATGAGAAAGAACTATAATACAAGTGCTAATACAAAAGTATAAGATATTGAATAGCCAATCAGATTGGACATAGTTTATAGTACAATTGACAGTGCTATTGGTAAAATTATTGATCAGAATAGATAACAGAATAAATACCATGTACAATTTGTAGTACTTTTGGTGAGTTAATACCTCAGATGGTCACTCAACTATGCACTATTCTCTCAGAAAGTCACTCAACTTTCAATTCTCACTCAACTATTGTTTTCTTTCTCAGAAAGTCACTCAACTTTGAATTATAACTCAAAAGTCACTCAACTATCCACTCCTTCCTCAAAAAGTCACTCAATGTATTAAATTATATTTTAATTAAAAATTATTGATATTAATTATTTATAAAATAAATGAAAAATTTTAAAAATAAATTAAACCATTAAGTGATCCATCCACCTAACCCGTCATTAAAAAATATGATACGACCCATTTTATTTTGTCTTTAATCCTAAATTAATCCCTCTCTTTAAATCTTGAATTAGGATTAAAGACAAAATAAATGGGTCATATAATATTTTTTAATTGGTCGGGTTAGGTGGTGGGTCACTAAATGGTTTAAATGGTATTTTATTTTTCAAAAATTTTAGTTTGTTATATAAATAATTAATATCAATAAATTTTAATTAAAAAAAAATTAATAGATTGAGTGACTTTTTGAGGAAAGAGTGAATAGTTGAGTGACTTTTGAATTAAAATTCAAAGTTGAGTGACTTTCTGAGAAATAAGTGCATAGTTGAGTGACTTTTGAGTGAAAATTAAAAGTTGAGTGACTTTCTGAGAGAAGAGTGCATAGTTGACTTGCATATATTGTGTTAGTCCTTTAGAAGTGACACTTCTAAATATGAGTAAATTAATAATATATAGATAAACTTACTTAAATCATTCATATTTGTATCTATCTTTTCAAATGTATTGTATAGATATTATTAATGCAAAATTACAAAAATAAGTTCACTTCTAATATATGATAATATCATGATTCGATTTCTGTCAAACAAGTAAATGAAGTTTGTTATGCACATTATTTAAGAGAGTTCAATCGCGAAATAAAAAAGCAAAATAAAATTTTCATTCTCAAGTTTTTAGCATATAAAAATTATCAAGCAATGAAAAACAGTTCAAGCTCAAATCCAAGTGGTGATATGATGATTATATATCGGATATGCCTAAAAATCATGCAACTGATTTTGGTGAGTATTCGGTTGATAGATGTCGTGAATTTACGAAGAAGGGTGACGATGGGACTAAATAAGAATATAATTTTGCTAATTGTGGGTGTTTTAGGAGTTTTCATCGAATGAATAGTCAGTCATTGAATAAACATCCAATACACCGATCTCGCTTCTTTTACCCATATATTAATCCACATGGTCGCATAAATGTGCCAGTTATTTTTCATCCTTAAATGACTCGATTTGTGCCGGAAGGCCCATTTTGTACTATTATCCCTGACATGATGAAATCTTTAGTCCATGAGAGATTTGTGGGTGACACTTGTTGGTGTTTTACAATGGTTAAATATTAGCTAAGAAACAATCTTTATTTTATTAATATAAAGAATAATTATAGCTTATGCCTACATACAATTCAAAGTTCATAAGAATAATTACACAACCTATTTTCTAGAGTCGGCTGCGGTGGTATTCGCCTTGAAGATATGGTATCACTATTTGTATGGTGTTCATGTTGATGTATTCATTGATCACAAGAGCCTACAATATGTGTTCACTCAGAGAGAGATTAATCTCATATAAAGTAGGTTATATGAACATTCTTTATCACCCAGGTAAGATCAATGTGGGTTCAGATGCCTTAAGAAGGTTGTCTATGGGTAGTACTGCCCATCTTGAAGAAGATAAAAAGGAATTAGCAAAAGATATGAATAGACTTGCATGCTTAGGAGTCTTACTAATGGATTCCATTGAAGGAGGAAAAGTGGTGATGAATGGAGCTGACTCGTCGTTAGTATCAGAAGTGAAAGAAAAGCAAGACCAATATCTCATTTTGCTTGAGTTGAAGGCAAATGTTCAAAAGCAAAGAGTAATATCTTTTGACCAAGGGGGAGATTTGAGATATCGAGGTAGACTGGTTTTACCAATGGTGGATGGACTCCAAGAGAGGATCATGGAGGATGCTCATAGCTCCAGATACTCAATTCATCCGGGTTCCACAATGATGTACAACGAATTGTGAGAAGTATATTGAAGGAATAGTATGAAGAAGGCATTACTAAAAATTTGTTTCCAAGTGCCAAGTTGACAACAAGTTAAAGTAGAGCACCAAAGGTGGGGAGGTTTTGCTAGAAAAATTTAACTTACAGAGTGGAAGTGGGAGATTATTAATATGGATTTAATAACACGCTTAACCAAATCTTCCAAGCAGCATGATTCTATTTGGGTGATAGTCGATAGAATGACAAAATCAGCTCAATTTTTACCATTAAAGACTACTCATTCGGCAAAGGATTATGCTAAGTTGTACATCTAAGAGGTGGTAAGACTTCATGGAGTTTCTATCTCTATTATTTCAGATAGAGGTGCATAATTTACTACACAATTCTAGAATACTTTCAGAAAGGTTTGGGCTCAAAGGTGAACTTAAGTACTCTATGCCTTTCATCCTTAGACAAACCGGCAAACAGAGCATACCATTAAGACATTAGAAGATATAATGAGGGCATGCATGATTCAATTTCAAAGGGAGTTAGGATTATAACCTACCTCTCATTGAGTTTCTTACAACAACAGTTACCACTCTAGCTTCCAAATGACTCCTTATGAAGCTCTTTATGGGAGAAGAAGCAAATCTCTTATTGGATGGTTTGAAGTTGGTCAAGCAGATTTGGTAGGACAAGATTTACTTCACCATGCTATGGAGTAAAAATATTGTGATCCTTCATTGATAATTCCTAATAAAAATATTAGGATCAAGGATAGTCTATCTTATGAAGAGATTTTGGTTTAGATCTTGGATCCCAAGTTCTCAAGTTGAGAACAAAAGAAGTAGAATCAGTCAAGGTCCTTTGGAGGAACCAAAGTGTTGAAGAAGCTACTTGGGAAGATGAAGAGGAGATGAAGAACAAATATCAATATCCCTTCGAATCCAGAGAAAATGCAGACCAAGATACTAATTTTTCTTCTTAGTACTCTTTAAGTTATGAGTAAGCATGTTATTGTTGCATTTGCATGTTGGGTGTTTGAGATGGTGTTTGAGATTAATGTTACCACCCTTAGTCTAGTAGGAATATATTCATTTAAGGACGAGTGTTCCCAGGGTAAAGATATTGTATCATCTTGCAACTAGAAAGAACTAGAAAAAGTTTAAAATTTGGAAATACTGGGTTTTAGAAAGTATAGGTTAATCTGGAAAATACAAGATTCACCAAGATCGTTGAAGTTAACATGTGGATTTCGTCAACGGTGATCCTTAAAAAGGTAGGTGAGTCTTCCATAATGTTGGGTTCGTTCACCCACGTGCCGAACATAGTTGATTCAGCGTTATATCATTCATTAAATATTGGATTTTGAATGTTCTTCTTGAATTGCTTCCGTTCTTGAACATGAGTTGATGTTTATGAATTTCTTGAGGTAGATAGTGTTGTTCTTCGAATTATATCCTTTTATATATGAATTGGGTACATAGATATAAGGTAAATTTGAGGAAATAAATAGAATTAGAATGATTTAAGGTTAGGAAAACGAGATGAAAATCCGTCAGGCGTCACCAGGGCAGGTTTAGGAGCAGCGCGCCCCATCTGCGCCAGAGGGTCTGGGGTGGCACACCTGTAGTGTGCCTAACTGGAGACTCAGACTAATGGGTATAGCGCTGTGCACCTAGAATGCGTCCAAATCGGCATTTTTTGACCAGTTTTTGTAATTAAGTCCGATTAATCCTTTCTGAAGTGTTTTAACACTTCCTAATGATTCTAACTACTCTAAATGACTTCTAATCATAAATAAATCATCCAGAAAAATACATTATTGTTTCCAATCTGTGTTATAAAACCAGAAATTACTGATTCGAATAAATTGTTCAGAAACACGATGTAACTGAAATTTATAGAACCACTAAGAGAGATGAACAGAAACTTAATTCAAAAAAATTAAAATATGTAAAAACGTAGTGGAATCTGAAAAAATTTTATATCGGAAAAAGATCAAGTCCACTGAACTCACAGGGTAAAATGATATTAATCAGCAGAGTGTAGATACCAAAAACTCTACTGTCAGCGAACCAATCAACAGCAGGAAAGTACATGAAGAAAAATGTGTGCAGAAGAAGAAGAAGATCAGAAAATTCATAAGGAAATATTCGGAACAATGAGTAGTATTATAGGCAACAAGAATAGGTTCCGAAAGGTTGCAACCCTTTCAGAATTCACATCACCATTAATGAAAGTTTGCAACCTTTCAAATGGTACTGATTGTTCCTGAAAGTTGCAACCTTTTAGAACACTTATGGCGGGAAATTTAAATAAAATAGAAAAGTTCAAATAAAATAGGTGGCGCGCGGATTCGAGTCGGGTCGGGTTAGTCAACTAAAAAGTTGAAACATTTTGGTTAGTTTTCAACTTCTTCTATCAACTAATTAATTGAAAACATTTTTGTCAATTTAATTAATTCATTAAAAAAATAGTTAAAACAAACTTTGTCCAAAAAATAATCTCTCGATCAATCAATTGCCATAGCCAAAGCCGAAGACAAAGCCGTAGTCGTTGCCGAGACGAGCGAGCGACGATGACGACGCAAGGGGGGTCCCTCTTTACAACCCTTTTAGCAATTAATAGAAGTGTTTTTGTATTTAAACTCTCTGATTTTTTTTCTTTCCACCACTGATAAGGGACAAATGCCTTTTCATTTAAGCATAAGAGGACTTTTCAAGCTCTCAACATTACAAATTCCTCTCTTTTCCTCTATTTCCCATCAAGTCTTGCTACATACCCAACAATCCCCCACATTAATGGGGAATGGTTATAAGATAGGAATACATGGATAATTGTGTACTTTACAGGCAAGGATTAATTGCATCTGGATAAGTAGGTTTCCCCTTGAACTTTCTGTAGTGAACATATGTCAAATATACTCGGTCAATCGGTTGATGTGATATCTTTGAACCGTCGAGCTATGGTGTAAACCTATACAACCATATGTCACACAATTATCCCTTAATTGTTTATGGTTCTTATGGTTGTGTTCATTTCTGCCATGAACACTTTCTGGTTTCATGAGTGTATAGAGAATAGACTTTTGACACAAAATTCTCTTTGAAGCGGCTTTCACTTCACACTCATATAGGTGATTTCTAACCGTGTCATCTCGTAGATACACTATTTGGCCAAATCTACCAAACTTAGAAAATCATTAAAAACTTTAAGCTTTATAACCTCATTAACAAGCCTTAAAGTCTTAACCTTGTTCTTGAACATTGTCTTCATCATGAGAATGAATTGAGTTAATTGAAAATGTCGAACCGTCAGCCACAGAAAAATTTCTCCTTGTATATAGCTATTGGGATCTCCAATATGCTAGATAGAGTTACCATCATGCTTACTTGTCCTAAGTCGTAAACCCATTCTCTTAGATGTTCTTTCAACTGTCTCTCTCATAAGGCCTTCCGTTAGTGGATCTGACACATTATCGCTTGACTTTATATAGTCAATTGTAATAATTTCACTAGAGAGCAGTTGTCTTACTCTGTTATGTTTTCGTCGTATATAACGAGCCTTCCTGTTGTACATAACGCACTCTGCCCTACCTATTGCTGCTTGACTATCGCAATGTATGTAAATAGGTCCACAGGTTTAGGCCAGAACGTAATATCCTCTAGGAAATTCCGAAGTCATTCAACTTCATCACAAGCCTTATCCAAAGCAATGAATTCAGATTCCATTGTGGAGCGAGCAATATATGTCTGTTTGGACTATTTTCAAGAGACTACTCCTCCACCAAGTATGAACACATAACCACTCGTGGATTTTACATCATTTGACCCGGTGATCCAATTTGCATCACTATAACCTTCAGTCACAACAGGATATTTATTATAATTCAAAGCATAATGTTGCATATATTTTAGATAACCAACACACGTTTCATTGCCATCCAGTTAATTTGATTCGGATTAATAGTGAACCGACTCAGTTTACTAATAGCACATGCTATATCTGGTCGCGTACAAGTCATAATATACATCAAACTTCCCAACACTATGGCATATTCCAATTGAGAGTCACTTTGACCTTTATTCTTTTTAAATGTACAACTTAAATCAATTGGAGTTTTGACAACATTGAAATTTAAGTACTTGAACTTATCCAATATCTTTTAATATAACGGTATTGAGATAATGCTAGTCCCTGGGGAGTTATTATAATCCTGACCCTAAGATCAAATCAGCAACTCCTAAGTCCTTCATATCGAACTTGCTGGACAGCATGCGCTTAGTAGCATTTATATCTATCAATGTCTTTACTTATTATTAACATGTCATCAACATACAAACAAACAATGACTTCATTATTCATAACATTTTTAATGTAAACACATTTATCACATTTGTTAATCTTGAATCCATTTGCCAACATTGTTTGGTCAAATTTAGCATGTCATTGTTTGGGTGCTTGATTGAGTCCATAAAGTGACTTCACAAGTTTGCACACTTTATTATCTTTAGCACGAACAATAAACCCTTCAGGTTGTTCCATGTAAATTTCTTCCTCCAACTCTCCTTTTAAGAAGGCTGTCTTTACATCCATTTGGTGGATTTTAAGTTCATGCACTGCGACTAGTGCTATTAATATCCTAATTGATGTTATCCTTTTTAGTAGAGAGTATATGTCAAAGTAGTCCAGACATTCCTTTAGTCTGTACCTTTTGACTGCCAGTCTAGCCTTATATTTGTCAATAGTCCCATCAGGTTTCATTTTCCTTTTAAAGATCCACTTTGATCCTAAAGGTTTATTTCCTAGAGGAAGATCAGCCAATTCCTAAGTTTGATTGCTTAAAATTAATTCGATCTCACTATTAACTTCTTCTTTCTAATAAGTTGACTCAGACGAAGACATAACTGCTTTAAATGTTTCAGGATCATTTTCAAGCAATAGTGTTACAAAATCTGGTTTGAAAGAAACAGCTTTTCGTGGTAAGTACTTCGCCTAGGTTCCTCACTAGTTAGAATATTTTCCATTGATTCTTCTCGTGGTCGTTTAGGTCTTTCACTTGTTGACTCACTTTCAGTTTTATACGGATAAATGTTTAAAAACTATGTATTATCTGATTCAATTATAGGATTATCAGATTTGTGAACCAAAAACCGACATGCTTTATTGTTCACAACATACTCAATAAAGACCCAATCTACTATTTTGGGTCCAATTTTAACCCTCTTCGGCAACGGAACCTCTACCTTTGCTAAACACCCCTACACTTTGAAATATTTCAAGTTGGGTTTCCTTCCTTTCCACAACTCATTTGGAATTGATTGTGTTTTTCGATGGGGTACTCTATTGAGTATTCTATTAGTTGTAAGGATGGCTTACCCCCAAAGGTTTTGCGGTGAACTAGAATTGATCATTAAGGCATTCATCATTTCCTTTAATGTTCTGTTCTTCAATTCTGCCAAACCATTTGTCTGTGGAGTATATGGTGCAGTAGTTTGATGAATAATACCATATTCTAAAAATATCTTTTCAAAAGGAGATTTATATCCTCCACCCCTATCACTCCGAATCATTTTTATCTTTAGACTCAATTGGTTCTCCACTTCATTTTTGTATTGCTTAAATACATCAATTGCTTCATCCTTACTATTAAGCAAATATACATAACAAAATCGAGTGCAGTCATAAATAAAAGTTATAAAATACTTTTTCCCACCACGAGATGGTGTTGACTTCATATCGCATATATCTGTATGAATTCAGTCTAAAGTTTTAGAATTTCTGTCAACAGTCTTATAAGGATGTTTAATAAACTTACTTTCTACACAGATTTCACATTTCGATTTATTGCATTTAAAATCAGGCAATGTTTCTACATTAACCAATTTTCGCAAGGTTTTGTAATTTACATGTCCCAAACGGGCATGCCATAAATCATTTAATTCCAATAAGTAAATAGAAGCAGAATTTTTATTAATACTGTCAACAACCATTACATTCAGTTTGAAAAAACCCTCATTTAGGTAGCCCTTTCCTATGAACATTTCATTCTTATTTATTACAGCTTTATCACCAACTAGGACACACATAAACCTATTCTTAACGAGTAGTGCAGCAGCAACTGAATTCTTCCAAATAGTAGGGACATGCGGAACATTGTTCAAAGTCAACACCTTTCCGAATGCCATTTTTAATATTACTTTCCCAGTTCCTTCAATCCTTGTTGTTTTTGTGTCTCTTATGAAAAAATCTTCATCGTACTAAGCAGAGTGTACGTTGCAAAGACTTCTTTCGTAGAGAAAATATGTCTAGTGGCACCTGAGTCGAGAAACCACTCCTTGGGATTTCCAACAAAGCTACACTCTGATATCTTTGCTTACAAGTCTCTGCATCTTCCATCTTTCTCCACGATGTTTGCATGACTTTTGCCTTTTCCTTTGTCTTTCTCCTCTCTTGAAGCACGACGATCAAAAGACCTATTACCAGCCTTGCCACAATTGTAACCGTTGCCTTTGAATTTCTTTTTGGCCTGTTCTAACTTATGCCCGTTGGACTTCTTTCTCTTTTTGTCTTTGGTAGGATCTTCTTCAACAATATTAACTCCACTGATTGTTGAACTCTTACTCTACTTCTTATTGGCGTTTTTGTTATCTTCCTCAATCTTGAGTTGAATCACAAGATCTTCAAGCTTCATTTCTTTAAGCTTGTGCTTTAGATAATTCTTGAAATCGTTCCATGAAGGAGACAACTTCTCAATCATTGCAGCCACTTGAAAATCTTCAGTTACTACCATATCTTTAGCAATCAGATCATGGAGAATAAGTCGAAGTTCCTGCACTTGTGATCCAATAATTTTACTATCTACCATTTTATAGTCTAAAAACTTAGGACCACAAACTTTTTCAAGCATGCATCTTCTGTCTTATATTTCTTCGCAAGTGCATCCCACAACTCTTTTGAAGTTGTTATTGCACTATGTAGATTATATAAGTCAACCTCTAAAGCACTCAAAATGTAGCCTTTACATAGAAAGTCTGCCTGTTTCCATGCTTCAATAATCATAAATTTTTCTCTTTCTGGCATATCATCAGTAGGCACTGGAGTATCTTCACTTGTGAATTTCTACAGACCAAGAGTGGTAATCCAAAAAAATACTCGTTGTTGCCATCCTTTGAATTTACCCGGTTTATCTGCTTGTGGTACAATAATTTGGGTTGGTGCAGCAACAGCCACTGTAACACCATTGTTTGTCATTTCTGATAAACAAAAATTGATATAGTCATTGTAAGCAATAAATTATAATTGCATACTTAAAGTAGTATAAAATTGCGAAGATTTTAGTCTTCACCAGAACACAGATTTTTAAAAAAAAATTCTTTAAGATCGTTGCAAATCTGTGATATAAAACAAAAAATTACTGATTCTAATAAATTGTTCAGAAACACGCAGTAGCTGAAATTTATAGAACCTATAAGAGAGATGAACAGAAATTTAATTCACAAAAACTAAAATCTATAAAAACATACCAAAATCTGCAAACCTTTTACATCGGAAAAAGATCAAGTCCACTGAACTCACAATGTCCCATTAAGAAAATTACTCCCCTCTAGTGTCTGAGGTATGATTTGGAATATAACCTCCCAAGGTAAATTGATCTTAATCAGCATAGTATATATACCAAAATATCTACTGTCAGCAAACCATTCCACAGAGGAAAGTACACGAAGAAAAATGTATGAAAAAGAAGAAGAAGAAGAATATCACTAAATTCATAAGGAAATATTCTGAAGAATGAGTGGTATTTATAGGCAACAAGAACATATTCCTAAAGATTGCAAACCATTCAAAATTCGCACGACCATTAATAAAAGTTTGCAACCTTTCAAATAGTACTGACTGTTCCTAAAAGTTGCAAACTTTCATAACAGTCATGGCGGGAAATTTAAATAAAAATGGAAAGTTAAAAAAAATGGGTCGAGCGCGGATCCCAGTCCGGTCGGGTTAGTTCACTATAAAGTTGAAACATTTCGGTTAATTTTCAACTTCTGTTATCAATTAATTATTTGAAAGCAATTTTGGACATTTAATTAATTAATTAAATATTTAAAACAAACTTTGTCCAAAAAAAAAAATCTCTCGATCAATCATTTCTCAAAGTCAAAGTCAAAGCCAAAGCCATAGTCGAAGCCGAGACGAGCGAGCGACGACGATGGCGCGAGGAAGGTCCCTCTTTCCAACATTTTTAACAATTAATAGGAGTGTTTCTGTATTTATACTCTCCTATTTTTCTTTCCACCACCGATGAGGGACCAATGCCTTTTAATTAAATCATAAGAGGACTTTTCAAGTTTCCAACTCTTCAAGTTCTCAACTTTTTAAATTACTGTCTTTTCCTCTATTTCTCATCAATTCTTGCTTCATACCCAACACCTACAACCTTGAATCCATAACATCAAATTCAAGGAAAGTTTAGAGAAAAATCTAGTAAGTTCTTATAGTCCTTTCAAGAAGTCTTTTACAAATGTGTTCTAAATTTTGTTTTTTAAACTTAAGGATCAGAGTGCTGGAGTGATTGTGGTTTCTTTATTACATCCGTATAGTTGTAATTAATTGAGGTGGTTATGTATTATGTTGATATTTGACTGATTGAGGTGCATCATCATCCCCTTTATTTGAAATAATATTGTGCACATGCATTGACATGTTCAGTATAAGTTGGGCACGTGGAGATCGTTCGTGCTGGGGATGGTGAAATATAAAGATTATAATTTGGGCACGTGGACATCGTCCGTGGAGAAATTGTCTGATTTTTATGATAATTCGTTGAGATCGTCCGCACAGACACGTTAAGATCGTCTGTGTCGGTATATGGACCTCGCGAGTTCCCCATGAGTCATGGACTCTTTATGTATATCCGAGGAGTATTATGTATATACAGTTTAGTGAGTACTGGGTATTCTATGACATATTATTTCATGGTATCATATTGCATTGAATTTTATCACATCATTCATTCTTGATGATTATGTGTTTTATTTGGTGCTATGAAAGTACTTGATGTTTTATTATCTTTATTGATGAAACTTGAATACTAAAGGCAATTTATATATACATTTATAATTTAAGAATTTATCTTTATTATATAAACTCCCATAACTATTTCTTCATTGTCGGTCAATGATACATACTGGGTACACGTCGTTTCGTACTCATACTACACTTGTTTCACTCTTTGTGGTGCAGATCCGATTCCGAGTAGAAGCACATCTCAGAGAGCCATTTGAGTTCAAGTTTGGAGTGTCTTAGAGTTGTGGTGAGCTGTTTGGCTCTTCTGTGGCCCATACCTCCCTCTATCTATTACTTATTCTTTCATTTAGTATTCAGACAGGGTATCCCTTATATTAGATTGTCATTTTAGTTTCAGACTTGCATCATATTTTAGTAGCTCTTGTACTTATGACACGAATTCTTGGGTAGTAAATTTTTTCAGTTTTCCGCGTTCGTACTTATAAGGAACTCTGTCTTGGAGATTTTTCTAATTCTTGTCTTTTCACTCATTAGTTAGTTAAGTTTGTAAAATATGTTGGTTGGCTTACCTATTGGTTGGGAACATAGGTTCCATCACGACTCGTGATTTTTGGGTCATGAAAATAAAAGGAAAATATAATCATTGCAGAGCTTTTTAAGGTTCAAATTTAAACTTTCATTCATATTAAGCTTACCAGCAAGATATCGAGCATGTTGATAGTCCTAATGTGTGACTATCCTTTAACATTAGAAAAGTGAATTGCTTAATAAAACTTGTAAATAATAATTCAAAAGAAGCAATATTTAAATTTTATTCTCCATCTAATAATAAATGTAGAATTTACTATGTTGTTAAATGGAAGGAGGCAATAACATATAGGTGGACTATCATGATCTGATGTAGATGTGATTGAAAGAATTCACAAATATTACGCATGAACTGAAAAATATGTTCAGAGATTATGATTTCATAAAATTCTCTTTCTATAATATTGTCTTCAATCTTTCTTGGAAGTTGAAGATTACTCCTGCTTTGGACAGGGTCAAAAAAATAAGAAATTCATCAGAAAATATAGAGGACAGTATAATTCGTGAATAGTTCAGTATAGCATCTTAGACTCACCAACAAAATCCAAAAAAAGTTTATATTAACCAAGAATCTTCAATATTGAAGAGGCTTACCTTGTAGAAAATATGCAAGAAAGAGAAATAAAGAATTTTTTAGTTGGTTCAAGCATACTATGAAACACCTTTGTTGCATTAATTTTAAAACTGAATTAACTTAGCTTTTCTTTCAAAAAAGAAAGAGAGGAGAAAATCTCTAAATAGGTCATTATCTTTAAGCTTCGATTCAAAATCATCAAGAAAATTGCACCTGAATATAAAAAATAATTAGCATATGCATGTTGAAATTTTAATAGAAAATAACCCAAAGACCGTGATTACACATAACAAAAATTTTCAATAGTAAAATTATTTGAACGGAAAATCTTCACTATCAGATGGTAAATTTGAAAACCATTTAAAAGAAAAATATATAATTTTCTAGAAACTTAGAAGAAACCAGTGGTTGGCAAATCAAGAAAATAAAATCTGCCTAAAAAGTACATATAGTTTGATGAAAAAGAACTATAGTACAAGTTCTAATACAAAAGTAAAAGATATTGAATAGCCAATCAGATTGGACAAAGTTTATAGTATAATTGACAGTGATATGGGTACAATTATTGATCATAATAGATAACAAACTAAATACCATGTACAATTTGTAGTACTTTTGGTACAACATGTATATGTTGTGTTAGACCTTTAGAAATGTCACTTATAACTAAGAGTAAAGTAATAATATATACATAAACTTACTTAAATCATTCTTCTTTGTATATATCTTTTAAAACGTTTCTTATAGATATTAATAAAATAAGTTCACTTCCAATATAGATAATATCATGATGCAATTTATGTCAAATAAGCAAATGACGTTTGTTACCCACATTATTTAAGAGAGCTTAATCGTAAAATAAAAAACCAAAACAAAATTTTCATTCACAAGTCTTTTGCATAAAAAAAATAATCAAGCAATGAAAAACAGTTCAATCTCAAATCCAAGTGGTGATATGATGATTATAAATGGGATATGCCGAAAAATCATGCTACTGATTTTGGTGAGTATTCTGTTGATGGATGTCGTGAATTTACGAAGAAGGGTGATGATGGAACTAAAGAAGAATATATTTTTGTTGATTGTGGGTGTTTTAGGAGTTTTCATTAAATGAATAGTCAGTCATTGTATAGCCATCCAATACTCCGATCTCGCTTCTTTTATCCACACATTAGTCCACATGGTGGTGGATATTTGCCAGTTATTTTTCATCCTTTAAAGACTCGATTTTTGCCAGAAGGACCATTTTGTACCATTATCTCTGACATGATGAAATCTTTAGTCCATCAGAGATTTCTTGATGACACTTGTTGGTGTTATTACAATAGATGAATATTAACTAAAAAACAATCTTTATTTTATTAGCATAAAGTTATGTTAATTAATCTCTATTTAAAATTAGTAAAGAGAAAAAAGAACTAAAATTGAATTTTCAAAGTTTTTTTTATTTAATGAATTGTGAGATTTTAATTTTAATCTAGTTATTTAATTACTTGATGAGTAAAACTAGCTTGCTTGATTAATTATTTTTGCAATATTATGATAAAGGAAAAGAGGTTAAATGTGTATGTTTACTATGAAATGAATATATCATAATGTTTTCTAGATTTATCTTCTATTCATTAAACTAGTATATGTACCAGCGCGATGCGCGGATAACATAAACGAAAATAATTATGTCATATATTATGCTCAAAGATATAATATACATTTTTCAATGTGAAGAAATTATTTTATATTATATTTATCAATATTATGTCTTGAAGATGATGTGAATCTCTACACTTTTTAATGAGTGACACATTTCCATTAATGAGTTACTCTTACGTAGTTGTTATTACGATTAGCATAATAAATTTGTCGGCACTTCTTAACACATATTAGTAATACTATAAACAAGTTTAGTACTTTCATCATCATCGTCATTAACCTCGTAATTTAATTTTTCATTGTTTCATGTTTAATTTTGGCCTATAATATTGTCTTCCCTTTTTATTTTAAAACTAAAAATATTTTTTAAATATTATCATTTACAATTTTACCACCTTTATAATCAATCGGCATTTATTTTTGAAAGTATAAATTAATAATGACTGCTTACTATGATCTTAATTTCAAATGAATAAAAAATTAAATGAATTAAATTTTAATTTGAAAATTAATGTTTCGAAGTTTGTATTGAAATAAAATTATAAGAGTAAAGTAACTTTTGAAATAAGTTTTAAATTTTAATAGTAATGTTGTTTTCTTCTAGTATAGATAAGGTTTTTAAATGAAATGAAGAAAAAAATATAAAAATTTATATTTGGTTGCTACAAATACGGCCCCATTTTTTTCTATCTATATATGTACAAAGTGAACAACCTAAATTAATTTTAAATGTATATAATGATGTTTCGATAAAAGTTGCTTTTTATGTTACGATAAAAGTTGCTTTTTCAATAAACTCGTTAAACTTTTAATGTTGCTTTTTCAATAAACTTGTTAAACTTTTAATCTTGTACAATCCTACTCAGTACTCCTTCACTCTCTTGTTTCATTATGTAATTATCATATTAGTTTATAGTTTTAACTTCCCTTTTTTTTTCTTTTTCTTTTTTTTTGGACGCTGTCCATTCATGAATCTATTATTATTGTTCATCTCTTTCTCTTAGCCTTTGTTCTTAAAAGTAATCTTCTTGAATCACACCCTGCATTTGGTTATTCATAGTTCTTTTCTCAGAACATTTAACCTAAAAAATTTCCTAGGAATTTACAGGTTAATCCATCGATACTTTTAAGAAGCTAAGAGACTAAACATATACTTGGTAACATAGATTCATGATGATATTCATAAATTTACATAAGTTAATCAAATAATTTACATTTTATAAACACACATAATTTACATATATGGGAAGTTTACCAGAAACTTAAAATATGAAAACTTACATTATTTAGAACAGAGTGAAGTTTCCCTTTCCGGAAACCCGAAAAGCTTTCAAACTTTTACTTAAAACAAACTTTCAAATAAAGAACTAAAATCTTTACTATATTCTTGACACAAAGTTGATTTTGGAGAGGAAATGTGTTTTTTGAAGATTTTAAGAGTCTTTTTGTTGTGGTTTTCTTCGCCTTTTTTCGCCTTCTGCTTTTCCTTTTTTGATAATGTCTTATTATATACACTCTTCTGGATTTCAAACTCCAGACTTCAAAATGAAAAAGAATCTTATCTTCTCCGTTGGGTACGCATTGGGCCCCATCGCACGTGAAATAATTCCTTCTTTCTGCATTATCAGTCCTTTATCTGAAGTATTGTCTGTCAATACTTATCTCTTATTTTTTTTATTTTTTTTAAAAGACGCGTCCCAACAATTTTTCCACATGTGTGGTAGTGAGTAAAGTGGGACTCACACTTTTTTTTAAGTGTCTAAATTATGTAATGCAATTGAATCAAAACACATACCAGAGTCATCATCGTTTGGGTCTTGAGCAAATTGCATTAAATCTGAAATATTATCCGAATTATTTGGGCTTGAAATAGAATATTGTCTTGGGCTTTGTATTGGGCTTGGTTTTATATGTTTATCTTTTTCGTGTTGTTGTTTAAGTAATTTTTCTACGGTTTGGGTTATAAGAGATTCTAGATCTTTATTTTTTTGGGATTTTTTGATTTTTTGTCTAAGAGTCTGGTTGAATGAAAGAGGTAACCTTCTTCTGGAAGATGAACCTTCATCCTTTTCACTTTTTGGCAAAGTGACAGCCATGAACGAGTTTGAGAAGTCTTTACTGGCTACCGTTTGAAACGGACTAGCTGTATCTTTATCCGATACAGTGGATTTCTTAGCATTCGGTGGGGAATGCACACTCATTTCATCCATTTTTATTTGGGATGGAAAACCCTGTATATCTGTCTGAGTTTGTATATCTTGTTTAGTCTTACCTTTGCTTTCCATTCTTTGGAGTCTTTCCCTGAGTTTGGCATTCTCTTGTGTTAGAGCTTCATTTTTTTAGATTTATCCTTCTCAATGCTTCGGTCATGGATGATCAATGATCACAGAATATTATTTTGTCTGTATCTTTTTGGATGTTGTATTGTGGAGTTTTATCTGGGTTTTGTCTAAGGGCTGGAGAAATATAGTAGTTTGGCCCTAATATCCCTCTAGCATAGTCTAAAGCTTCTGTAAAATCATTAAAACCTTTAAAAAGGGTTTTTTGAAAACCTTTAATAGAGTCTAAAACTTCTATCCATGTCTGAAAAACACCATTGATTTTACCATGAATTACCATATAATATTTAAATCTATTTTCTTTATTTTTGCTAGTAAAATAATATCCTAAAGCATTTAAAACAGCAATTACATATTTAGTGTCTTTTTTATTATGAGCTATCCATATATTATCTATGAGACATGTTTGCTATTTGTCTAGTTGACAGTTAGATAAGTGTCTGAATGTACAGTTAGACGGCTCGTATGCTATTAAATTTTTTTTATCAAAACTGCAGTCTTTCTATTCTAATATCATCAATTTTATCTAGAAGTTTAAAATGCAAATTTGACTAATTGTCTGTTTGTAAGAGTCCGCAAAATCTGAGGTTGAAGGTTGAACCCTTTTACCTTTGTCTGGTAGTAGAGGTCTCATTCTGTAAAATTTAAACTTTGATCAGTAATCAACTCAGTTGATCTGCAATACTACTATCATTTCCCTTGATATGCTCAAAAATTATAGAATGATAAATTTATATAGTATCTAAAAGATTTAGCCATCGTCTTCTACTGCTAGTTTTATCATTAATTTTTTTATGAAATTTTACTACAGCTTCACAATCTGTTCTTATTAATATTTCTGGTTTATTTAGAATGTAAATTCTAAAACTATTTAAACAATATATTACAGCTAAAATTTCAACATCTACACTAGCTTTATTACCCTTTTCTTTGAATTTTCCACTTTGGTAAGCACATATTTTTTATTCTTGTTTAGAACTGTATTTATGTGGTCTTGATTTTAATACTGCACCCCATCCCTCAAAACTTCCATCTGTCTCTATTATTAAATAGTCTGATTCTAATGGCATATTAAGATCTGGAATATTTTTTATTTTTTCTTTTATTTTTTGTACTAATTTTATGTCTTCAAGATTAAAATTTTTTTGTCCCTTAGAACCTGTCTTAGAGTATAATGGTCCTGCCATTTTTCCTAAATCTTTAATAAAAGGTCTTGCATAATTAATTATACGTAGGAACTTTTGTAAATCTTTTAAATTATTTAATTTATCTGGCACGTCTAGAGCTTTTTTAGCTATATGAAGTTGTAGTTTAACCTTTCCTTCTCCTAAAGTAATTCCTAAAAAGTTAATATAGTTTTTTACATAATTCTATTTTGTTTTTGCTAATTATTATTCCATCATTAACTAATAGTCTAAAAACAGATTGTAAATGTCTCAAGTGTTCTTTTATATTTTTACTAAATACTAGAATATCATCTACATATACTAAAACAAATTTTTTATATTCTCCAAATATTTTATCCATTTTTCTTTGGAAAATCGGAGGTGCGGTTTTTAACCCAAACGGAATAACTAACCATTCAAAATGTCCTTCAGGACAGTTAAAAGTTGTCCATTTTATACTGTCTGGATGCATTTTTATCTGCCAGTATCCTGACTTATAATCAAATTTGCTAAAAATTGTTTTTCCTTGAATTCTATTTATTAACTCTGTTTTATCTAGTAATTTATAACCGTTTGTTTTGGTATTGTCATTTAGTCTTTTGTAATTTATAACCATTCTGGCTTTTCCTCTGACTATTTCACTGTGATTTCTAACCATAAATGCTGATTATCTATGTTTTGAAGTAGATCTTCTTATTACTCCTAATTCTAATAGTTCTTTAATTTGTATTCTAAAATCTTCTAGATCTTGATTTGTAGCTTCTATTGAGGCTGTTTTTATTATATATTCTGGGTTTATTATGTCCAACTTACATACTTCATGATTATTTTCCCAATACTTTAGAGGCTTTTCTTCTATTATTTCTATTTGATCTAAATTTTTTACTAATATTATCTAGATCTTGTTGATTTTTTATTTGTCCTATTTTTTGAATTTCTGTCTTAAAATTATATAACTCTGTTTCCATTTCTATTAAAACATAGTTTTTATTAACTATCTCATTTTCTCTATCTATTTCTAGTATATTCTCGTATAATGTATTACATTCCGTTTTAGTACATTGTATATTATTTTCACAATTCTCACAACATTTTTCTTTATGTTTCACTTTAGTATCAATTTTATTAGTTAAGACCGATGTATAAGTAATGTTTTTCATGAAAAGTATCCCATCTTTTGTTATTAAAGTTCCTCCTTTATTGTATAGTATAAAATCTAGTCCTAACACAAAATCTACTCTTATATCTAAATCTCGTACCCATATTTTATCCATCTTGTAGGTAGGTTTACAGAATTCTGAACAGGTATTTAAAAAATTTATTTTAGTTTTATCTATATAATATCTATATATATTATGTGTTCCATCCATTTGCATAGCTGCAAGTGGTTTTTCTAAAGTTTTTATTAATTCTGGAGGTACAAATTTTTTATTTAAAATGCTTTTGGTACATCCTGAATCTATTAACGCTAAAGTCTCTATTTCATATTTTCCAATTTGAAGTTTTGCTAATATTTTAATAGTATTTATATTTTTATCTTCATTACATATTAAAGTATTTGATTCTTCATTCATTAATTCTTGATTATCTAGTTGTAGTTCTTGTTCAACATTTCCCCCTTTTTCTAATGTTACTATTCTTTCTTCTAGTTCTTTAACTTTTGCTTCTAATACTAATACTTTTACATTTATTAAAGGTTCATTTGTATGTACCTCTTTCCTTTTCTGAGTTATTATTCCTAATTGTGTTTCTATACAACTTATACATCCTTCTATAAAACATTTATTACATTTAGCTCTTTTATATTAATTTGGATACAATTTACACCAATTACATGGATTGCTGTCTAATCTTGTATCTTTTTCAAAATTATGTTCACATTCCATTAGTTTCATAAAATTAAATTTTAAGTCATCTATATTTAAATTTTCTATTCCTATTTCATTAATTAATTCTTCTCCTTCTGAATTAGAAGAATCTTCTTCTTGATTATTCTCATCTATATCAATACTTACTATAGAGTAGATGCTTTCATTATCTGACATATATTCATCTACATTTAATAATGCTTCGTTAAATTCTTCTACTAATTGAGCATTTCTAGTCTTAGGATTATATCTTTTAGGACAAGTATTTGCTAGAAGTTCTATACTTCCACATGTAAAACGTTCTAACTTATTTTTATTATTTCTATCTGTTCTATGTTTTCTAACATGTCTATCCCTAAGGAATAAAATAATAAAACCTATAAAAATAAGTCCTGAAGAATATGCAGGATTAGAATGGAAATTAGGAGATTTTAAAGAAAAGGAAGCATTAATACCCGATGCTCATTTAATATATACAAATTCTAAAGGAGAACATTCAATTAGATTTACAGATTACAATTACGAAGCTCTAAAAGACTTTGAAGAAGAAAGTGTTGTAGAAGAAATGCCTTTTGAAGGAATGAATATAGAAATAATATTAGAAGAAGATTTTGCAGTAGATTTGGCTATAGAAAAAAGCTAAAGAAATAATTCAAAACAATAAGAATAGATTATTTACATGCAAAGGATGTAAATTAAAAGACTTAAATTTAGAACAAACAATATCTCACTTTAAAATATGTGAACAAAAACCGATAATAAAGAATATAGAATAGAAAAGAGTTTACAAGATAAATTAGAAAAAGGTAATAATATAATGACAGAAATACAAGATAATGATAGTGAAATATCTGAGTTAGAATCTATTCTAAGTCAAAAAGAATTAATAGAATCAACAAGTTCTAGTAGTCCATTTCAAAGAACAAATGAACAAGGATATACTGCAGATAATAGCACAGGAAATATACCACGTAGAAGAGTATTTAGACAAGGAGATACTCCAATAAGAGAAGTTAAACCTATTGGAAAAAGAATGCCTATAGAAGAACCAATAATACTCCAAGAAGGAGAAAGTAAAGGAAAAATTCTAAATGTAGCGGCACATGATCCACAAAGATGGAATTCAGTAATAGACTTATGCAAAAGAATAGTAGTAGCAGATTTTATAAAAAATAATACAGAAACTGATGCTGAAACAATGTATAAATACTTAGAAACATTTCTAGGAGAATCAACCAAAGTTCTATGGGAAGCTTATAAAGTAGAATTCCCATCAGAATTTCAGTATTTAGGGTCATTAGGAACAAACCCATATAATTTTACAAATAGTTGATTAGTAGCCTTATAACGAAATGCAGTAATAAAACTAGAACAACTAAGTATAAGTAATTGGTATTATATAAAGAAATTTTTAAATAATTATTTCTATTATTGTACAATTAGTGGAAATGCCTTTGACCAAGACTTAGGTAAAAAATTATTTAACAAACTACCAGGAGCTTTCGGAAGAGAAATAGAAGAAAGATGGATTAAAAGAGAAGAAGTAGCACAAAACCCTCAAGCAAAGTGGTCAATAGGACATAAAATACATCATATAATGGAAATATTACAAGAAAAATGTACTAATTTATAAATACAAAAACAATTAAAGCAAAATGAAATGAATTTATGTAAAGATATAATATATACATTCCAAAATTATGATAAAAATCAATATAAAAAGAAAAAGTATAAGAAATATAACCCACAAAACAATAAGATATATAATAAAAAGGATATTTTCTTAGAAAATCTTCAGCAAGGAAACCATATTTGAATAGGGATAGACATGTTAGAAAAATAAGAACAGATAGAAATTATAAAAATACTTGTCCTAAAAGATATAACATCTAGCAAATACTTGTCCTAAAAGATATAATCCTAAGACTAGAAATACTCAATTAGTAGAAGAATTTAACGAAGCATTATTAAATGTAGATGAATATATGTCAGATAATGAAAGCATCTACTCTATAGTAAGTATTGATATAGATGAGAATAATAAAGAAGAAGATTCTTCCAATTCAGACGGAGAAGAATTAATTAATGAAATAGGAATAGAAAATTTAAATATAGATGACTTAAAATTTAATTTTATGAATATAATTGAATGTGAACATAATTTTGAAAAAGATACAAGATTAGACAGCAATCCATGTAATTGGTGTAAATGGTATCCAAATAAATATAAAAGAGCTAAATGTAATAAATGCTTTATAGAAAGATGTATAAGTTGTATAGAAACACAATTAGGAATAATAACTCAGAAAAGGAGAGAGGTACATACAAATGAACCTTGAATAAATGTAAAAGTATTAGTATTAGAAGCAAAAGTTAAAGAACTAGAAGAAAGAAAAGTAAGATTAGAAAAAGGAAGAAATGTTGAATTAGAACTACAACTAGATAATCAAGAATTAATGAATGAAGAATCAAATACTTTAACATGTAATGAAGATAAAAATATAAATACTATTAAAATATTAACAAAACTTCAAATTGGAAAATATGAAATAGAGACTTTAGCATTAATAGATTCAGGATATACCAAAAGCATTTTAAATATTAAAATTGTACCTCCAGAATTAATAAAAACTTTAGAAAAACCACTTGCAGCTATGCAAGTGGATGGAACACATAATATATGTAGATATTATATAAATAAAGCTCAAATAAATTTTTTAAATACCTGTTCAGAATTCTATAAACCTACCTACAAGATGGATAAAATATGGGTACGAGATTTAGATGTAAGAGTAGATTTTGTGTTAGGACTAGATTTTATACTATACAATAAAGGAGGAACATTAATAACAAAAGATAGGATACTTTTCATGAAAAACATTACTTATACTTCGGTCTTAACTAATAAAACTGATGCAAAAGTGAAACATAAAGAAAAATGTTGTGAGAATTGTGAAAATAATATACAATGTACTAAAACGGAATGTAAATCATTATACGCGAATATACTAGAAATAGATAGAGAAGATGAGACAGTTAATAAAAACTATGTTTAAATAGAAATCGAAACAGAGTTATATAATTTTAAGACAGGAATTCCAAAAATAGGACAAATAAAAAATCAACATGATCTAGATAATATAGTAAAATTTTTAGATCAAATAGAAATAATAGGAGAAAAGCCTCTAGAGTATTGGGAAAATAATCATGAAGTATGTAAGTTGGACATAATAAACCCAGAATATATAATAAAAACAGCCTCAATAGAAGCTACAAATCAAGATCTAGAAGATTTTAGAATACAAATTAAAGAACTATTAGAATTAAGAGTAATAAGAAGATCTACTTTAAAACGTTGATCATCAGCATTTATTGTTAGAAATCACAGGGAAATAGTTACAGGAAAAGCCAGAATGGTTACAAATTACAAAAGACTAAATGACAATACTAAAACAGACGGTTATAAATTACCAGATAAAACAGAGTTAATAAATAGAATTCAAGGAAAAACAATTTTTAGCAAATTTGATTATAAGTCAGGATACTGGCAGATAAAAATGCATCCAGACAGTATAGAATGGACAACTTTTAACTGTCCTAAAGGACATTTTGAATGGTTAGTTATGCCGTTTGGGTTAAAAACCGCACCTCCGATTTTTCAAAAAAAATAGATAAAATATTTGGAGAATATAAAAAATTTGTTTTAGTATATGTAGATGATATTCTAGTATTTAGTAAAAATATAAAAGAACACTTGGGACATTTACAATCTGTTTTTAGACTATTTGTTAATGATGGAATAAAATTAGTAAAAAGAAAATAGAATTATGTAAAAAAGTATATTAACTTTTTAGGAATTACTTTAAGAGAAGGAAAGGTTAAACTACAACCTCATATAGCTAAAAAATCTCTAAACATGCCAGATAAATTAAATAATTTAAAAGATTTACACAAAATTCCTACGTATAATTAATTATGCAAGACCTTTTATTAAAGATTTAGGAAAAATGGCAGGACCATTATACTCTAAGACAGGTTCTAAGGGACAAAGAAATCTTAATATTGAAGACATATAATTAGTACAAAAAATAAAAGAAAAAATAAAAAATATTCCAGATCTTAATATGCCATTAGAATCAGACTATTTAATAATAGAGACAGATGGAAGTTTTGAGAGATGGGGTGCAGTATTAAAATCAAGACCACATAAATACAATTCTAATCAAGAAGAAAAAATATGTGCTTACCAAAGTGGAAAATTCAAATAAAAGGGTTATAAAGCTAGTATAGATGTTGAAATTTTAGCTGTAATATATGGTTTAAATAGTTTTAGAATATATATTCTAAATAAACCAGAAATCTTAATCAGAACAGATTGTGAAGCCATAGTAAAATTTCATCAAAAAATTAATGATAAAAGTGGCAGTAGAAGACGATGGCTAAATTTTTTAGATACTATATCAATTTATCATTTTATAATTTTTGAGCATATCAAGGCAAATGATAATAGTATTGCAGATCAACTGAGTAGATTACTGATCAAAGTTTAAATTTTACAAAATGAGACCTCTACTACCAGACAAAGGTAAAAGGGTTCAACCTTCAACCTCAGATTTTGCAGACTCTTACAAATAGACAATGTTATCAAATTTGCATTTTAAACCTCTAGATAAAATTGATGATGTTAGAATAGAAAGACTGCAGTTTGGGCAACAAAATTTAATAGCATACGAGCCGTCTAACTGGACATTCAGACACTTATCTAACTGTCAACTAGACAAATAGCAAACATGTCTCATAGATAATATATGGATAACTCATAATAAAAAAGACACTAAATATGTAATTGCTGTTTTAAATGCTTTAGGATATTATTTTACTATCAATAATAAAGAAAATAGATATAAATATTATGTGGTAATTCATGGTAAAACCAATGGTGTTTTTCAGACATGAATAGAAGATTTAGACTCTATTAAAGGATTTCAAAAACCCCCTTTTAAAGGTTTTAATGATTTTACAAAAGCTTTAGACTATGCTAGAGGGATATTAGGGTCAAATTACTATATTTCTCCAGCCCTTAGAAAAAACCTAGATAAAACTCCACAATACAACATCCAAAAAGATACAGACAAAATAATATTCTGTGATCATTGCTCATCCATGACCGAAGCATTCAGAAGGATAAATCTAAAAAATGAAGCTCTAACACAAGAGAATGCAAAGCTCAGGGAAAGACTCCAAAGAATGGAAAGCAAAGGTAAGACTAAACAAGATATAAAAACTCAGACAGATATACAGGGTTTTCCATCTCAAATAAAAATGGATGAGATGGGTGTGCATTCCCCACTGAATGCTAAGAAATCCACTGTATCGGATAAAGATATAGCTAGTCCGGTTCAAACGGTAGCCGGTAAAGACTTCTCAAACCCGTTGATGACTATCACTTTGCCAAAAAGTGAAAAGAATGAAGGTTCATCTTCCAGAAGAAGGTTACCTCTTTCATTCAAACAGACTCTTAGACAAAAAATCAAAAAATCCAAAAAAAAATAAAGATCTAGAATCTCTTATAACCCAAACCGTAAAAAAATTATTTAAACAGCAACACGAAAAAGATAAACATATAAACCCAAGACCAATACCAAGACAAGATTCTATTTCAAGCCCAAAAAATTCGGATAAAATTTCAGACTCAACGCAATTTGCTCAAGACCCAAACGATGATGACTCTGGTATGAGTTTTGATTGAATTGCATTACATAATTTAGACACTTTATATATATATATATATATATATATATATATATATATATATAGTTTTAAAGAGGAATGCCTCTTTTGTCAAAAAGTGTGAGTCCCACTTTACTCACTACCACACATGTGGAAAAACTGTTGGGACGCGTCTTTAAAAAAAATAAGAGATAAGTATTGACAGATAATACTTCAGATAAAGGACTGATAATGCAGAAAGAAGGAATCATTTCACGTGCGATGGGACCCAAAGCGTACCCGACGGAGAAGATAAGATTCTTTTTCATTTTGAAGTCCGGAGTTTGAAATCCAGAAGTGTGTATATAAGAAGACATTATTAGAAGAGGAAAAGCAGAAGGCGAAAAAAGGTGAAGAAAACCACAATAAAAAGTCTCTCAAAATCCTCAAAAAACACCTTCCTCTCCAAAATCAACTTTTTGTTAAGAATATAGTAAAGATTTTAGTTCTTTATTCTAAAGTTTGTTTTAAGTAAAAGTTTGGAAGCTTTTCGGGTTTCCCGAAAGGGAAACTTCAATCTGTTCTAAATAATGTAAGTTTTCATATTTTAAGTTTCTAGTAAACTTCCCATATATGTAAATTATGTGTGTTTATAAAATGTTAAATATTTGATAAACTTATGTAAATTTATGTATATCATCATGAATCTATGTTACCTAGTATATGGTTAGTCTCTTAGCTTCTTAAAAGTATCGATGGATTAACTTGTAAATTCCTAGGTAATTTTTTAGGTTAAATTTTCTATGAAAAGAACTATGAATAACCAAATCTGGGGTGTGCTTAAAGAAGATTACTTTTAAGAACAAAGGCTAAGAGAAAGAGATGGACAGAGTCCAAAAAAAAAGGGAAGTTAAAACTAGAAACTAATATGATAATTACATAATGGAACAAGAGAGTAAAGGAGTATTGAGTAGGATTGTACAAGATTAAAAGTTTAACGACTTTATTGAAAAAGCAACATTAAAAGTTTAGCGAGTTTATTGAAAAAGCAACTTTTATCGTACCATAAAAGCAATTTTTATCGAAACATCATTATATTTTGTAACGAGTTTATTGAAAAAGCAACATTAAAAGTTTAACGAGTTTATTGAAAAAGCAACTTTTATCGTACCATATACAGATAAAGATATACAAATCTTCCAACAAAATCAATTAAATTTATTGAATCCAAAAGTTTTATATAATACAAACTCAAAATCTCAACTATATAGACATTGTAGAGAAGAACAATTATCAGTATTAGGAAAAAACTCTGTATCTCTACCACTCATAAACGCTGAATCTGTAAAAGAAATAAACTATGTTAAAAAAGACTTAATGCCTATAGTATTGATAGTTATAGGAATTAAAGGATTAACTAGAAAAAATTTAGGAACAAAGACATTAATTACAATATATGATAATAGATGGTCAGACATAAAAAAGGCAATCATAGGATTAACAAAAGTAGATATGACTAATAATGGAGGAATTTTCTACATAAGTCCAGATTTTATGATGAATTTAAATGAATTTTGAACCCAAATAATAATATGAATACAAACTAAAGGATATGAAGAAATGCATAGTGGAAAGAATTTATTAATGTGTGTAGGATTTTTAGGAAAAATGACAGATAATAGTAACACTAGGTTTAAATTACAAATAAAAGACGTAGTAGAAGTAATGGGAAACAAAGGGATAAAATTAATAAAACCTATAAAAATAAGTCCTGGAGAATATGCAGGATGAGAATGAAAATTAGGAGATTTTAAAGAAAAAGAAGCATTAATACCATATACTCATTTAATATATACAAATTCTAAAGGAGAACCTTCAATTAGATTTACAGATTACAATTACGAAGCTCAAAAAGACTTTGAAGAAGAAAGTGTTGTAGAAGAAATGCCTTTAGAAGGAATGAATATAGAAATAATATTAGAAGAAGATTTTGTAGTAGATTTGGCTATAGAAAAAACTAAAGAAATAATCAAAAAAAATAAGAATATATTATTTACATGCAAAGGATGTAAATTAAAAGACTTAAATTTAGAACAAACAATATCTAACTTTAAAATATGTGAACAAAGAACCGATAAAAAAGGATATAGATTAGAAAAGAGTTTATAAGATAAATTAGAAAATGGTAAAAATATAATGACAGAAATACAAGATAATGATAGTAAAATATCTGAGTTCGAATCTATACTAAGTCAAAAAGAATTAATGGAAACAGCAAGTTCTAATAGTCCATTCTAAAGGACAAATGAACAAGGATATACTACACATAATAGCACAGGAAATATACCACGTAGAAGAGTATATAGACAAGGAGATACTCCAATAACAGAAGTTAAACCTATGGGAAAAAGAATGCCTATAGAAGAACCAATAATACTCCAAGAAAGAGAAAGTAAAGGAAAAATTCTAAATATAGCGGCACATGATCCATAAAGATGGAATTCAGTAATAGACTTATGGAAAGGAATAGTAGTAGCAGATTATATAAAAAATTATACAGAAATTGATGCTGAAACAATGTATAAATGCTTAAAAACATTCCTAGGAGAATCAACAAAAGATCTATGGGAAGCTTATAAAGTAGAATTCCCATAAGAATTTCAGTATTTAGTGTCATTAGGAACAAACCCATATAATTTTACAAATAAAATACATACATTTATAACAGGAGAAGACCCAAATAGTGGATTCGTAGCCTTACAACGAAATGCAGTAATAAAACTAGAACAATTAAGTATAAGTAATTGGTATTTTATAAAGAAATTTTTAAATGATTATTTCTATTATTGTACAATTAGTGAAAATGACTTTGACCAAGACTTAGGAAAAAAATTATTAAACAAACTAACAAAAGCTTTAGAAAGAGAAATAGAAGAAAGATGGATTAAAAGAGAAGGAGTAGCACAAAACCCTCAAGCAAAGTGGTCAATAGGATATAGAATACAACATAAAATGGAAATATTACAAGAAAAATGTACTAATTTACATATGCAAAAATAATTAAAGCAAAATGAAATGAATTTCTGTAAAGATATAATATATACAACCCAAAATTATGATAAAAATCAATATAAAAAGAAAAAGTATAAGAAATATAACCACAAAACAATAAGAGATACAATAAAAAATGATATTTTCTTACAAAATCTTCAGCAAGGAAACCATATTTGAATAGGGATAGACATGTAGAAAATATACAACAGATAGAAATTATAAAAATAAGTTGGAATGTTTTACATGTGGAAGTATAGAACATCTAACAAATACTTTTCCTAAAAGATATAATGCTAAGACTAGAAATGCTCAATTAGTAGAAGAATTTAACGAAGCATTATTAAATGTAGATGAATATATGTCAGATAATGAAAGCATCTACTCTATAGTAAGTATTGATATAGATGAGAATAATAAAGAAGAAGATTCTTCCAATTCAGAAGGAGAAAAATTAATTAATGAAATAGGAATAGAAAATTTAAATATAAATGACTTAAAATTTAATTTTATGAATATAATGGAATGTGAACATAATTTTGAAAAAGATACAGGATTAGACAGCAATCCATGTAATTGGTGTAAATGGTATCCAAGTAAATATAAAAGAGCTAAATGTAATAAATGCTTTATAGAAGGATGTATAAGTTGTATAGAAACACAATTAGGAATAATAACTCAGAAACGGAAAGAGGTACATAAAAATGAACCTTTAATAAATTTAAAAGTATTAGTATTAGAAGCAAAAGTTAAAGAACTAGAAGAAAGAATAGTAAGATTAGAAAAAGGAAAAAATGTTGAACAAGAACTACAACTAGATAATCAAGAATTAGTGAATGAAGAATCAAATACTTTAACATTTAATGAAGATAAAAATATAAATACTGTTAAAATATTAGCAAAACTTCAAATTGGAAAATATGAAATCGAGACTTTAGCATTAATAGATTCAGGATGTACCAAAAGCATTTTATGTAAAAAAAAAATGTTCCTCAAGAATTAATAAAAACTTTAGAAAAACCACTTGCAGCTATGCAAATGGATGGAACACATAATAAATATAGATATTATATAGATAAAGCTCAAATAAGTTTTTTAAATACCTGTTCAGAATTCTATAAACCCACCTAAAAGATGGATAAATATGGGTACGAGATTTAGATATAAGAGTAGATTTTGTGTTAGGACTAGATTTTATACTATACAATAAAGGAGGAACTTTAATAACAAAAGATGGAATACTTTTAATGAAAAACATTACTTATACTTCGGTCTTAACTAATAAAATTGATACTAAAGTAAAACATAAAGAAAAACGTTGTGAGAATTGTGAAAATAATATACAATGTTGTCACGACCCAAACCGAGCCGCGAGTGACACCCACACTTAACCTCCTATGTGAGCGAACCAACCAATCTAAATCCCAACATTTCAATTATAATAAACAGAAAATAATGCGGAAGACTTAAAACTCATTAACGAAATCAATTAATAACTTTTAAAATTTATCAATTACTATCCCCAAAATTTGGAAGTCATCACCACAAGAACATTCTATCCTCAAATTACTAAATCTAAGAGTGTCTAGGAAGCTAAAATAAGAAAAATAGATGGTCCATGTCCGAACTTCAAGGACATGAATAAGAGAGAAGTCAGTCCGAGCTAGAAACAATAGCTCACCCTGAAATCTGACGTGATGAAGGCTTGCTAGAGTTGCGGTTGAGTTGAAGACGACGGTACGTTTGCTGCACTCCACAAATAACAATGGGAAAAACATACAAGTAGGGGTCAGTACAAAACACAAGTACTGAGTAGGTATCAATGGACAACTCAGAATAGAGAGCAATATATATCAAATAATAACATAAAATCAACCATAACACTTAACAGGTGACAACAACAAATACCATAACCATTGGGCACAACCCAAGCAAATCTATGAGGACTCAAGCCCCCACACCATACTCATTTGGGAAACAGGTTCATTAAATCTGAGTATATTAGCATAATTCAAGATTCATTCTCTTTACTCTCCTGGTGTCGGAACGTGACACCCGATCCATACTATCCTGGTGTCGGAACGTGACACTCCGATCCTTTACTATCCTGGTGTCAGAACGTGACACCCGATCCATACTATCCTGGTGCCGGAACGTGACACCCGATCCATACTATCCTGGTGTCGGAACGTGACACCCGATCCATACTATCCTGGTGTCCGAACGTGACACTCCGATCCCCTAATTCTACGTGTCGGTTCGTGACACCCGATCCCCTAATCTCATTCTTTCAGTTCATCAAGCCTTCTTTTATACCAAGGCATCATCATTAACAAGGAGGTTTTAAGGTTTAAGATTCAATAGCCTCATCATGCTAATTCATCACAATTACATAATCACATCATGCAAGCACACAATTAAGCATATAGAAGACTTTACAAAATTACCCAATACATATCAATCGCTATTTAGACTTTACTAAGGAATAGCATAAACCATAACCTACCTCCACCGAAGAATCGTGATCAAACAATCTACTTCTCCAATGCTTTGCTTTCCTCTTCGTTTCTCCCTTCTCTCGTTCGTTCGTTCTCCCCCTTCCGTTCTTTCTATTTTTCCTTATTCAACATCTTTTTATTTTACCCTAATTACCATATAATTAAGTATAAAAGATGACAAAGTAACCCACTATTTAATTCAAGGTTATCTCTGTTAACCCCCAAGTAATTGAATTATTAACATTAAACCACTAACTTTATAATCATAGGCAGGAATAGTCCAAAACGCCCCTTAAGACTTTTAACAGAAATTCGACCCAGTCAGGGTTACGCAGCCTGTGACGGTCCGTCGTGCCTGCGACGGTCCGTCCTGCTGAGTCGTCACATAGTTCAGAGACTCAATTTTATTTAAGAGGTCTGTGACGGCCCGTCATGCCTGCGACGGTTCGTCCTGCCATTCCGTCGCGAAGTTCAGAGAGTTGTTCTCAGTACCCAATTTTCCAGAGTCTAAGTGTTTTGGAAGGAGACCCCCTCGATGGTCCGTCGTGCCCATGACGGTCCGTCGTGAGATCCGTCGACCCAGACAGTTATTACTAGAAATAAACTCTACTACTCAAAACGACTAAACAGGTTGTTACAATAGATACCAATTTACCCATTGTTCGTCCTCGAATGATCACAAGAAGGAAAACAAGGACGAGAAAGAGTACCTGAATCTGTGAAAAGGTGTGGGTATCTTTCTTGCATATCGGCCTCCTTCTCCCAAGTGGACTCTTCAACTGGTCGATTCTTCCATTGAACTTTGATGGATGCAATCTCTCTTGACCTCAAAGTTGCGGACTTTCCTATCTAAAATAGCAACAGGCTCCTCCTCATAAGACAAATTCTCATCAAGAAGGAGTGAATCCCAACGAATATTGTAGTTTCCATCACCATGATATCTTTTCAGCACAGATACATGAAATACCGGGTGCACTCTCGAGAGCCCTGGGGGCAAGGCTAATTCATAATCTACCTCCCCCACGCGCTTCAGAACTTCAAATGGACCAATATACCTCGGACTAAGCTTACCTCGCTTACCAAACCGCATCACCCCTTTCATGGGCGAAACCTTCAGCAAGACTTGCTCACCCTCCATAAACTCCAAGTCTCTAACCTTTCGATCTTCATATTCTTTCTGTCTACTTTGAGCCGCTAAAAGCTTTTCTTGAATGCATTTCACTTTATCTAACGATTCCCTCAGAAGGTCAGTACCCCAAGGTCTAACCTCAAATGCATCAAACCACCCAATGGGAGACCTACATCTTCTCCCATACAGTGCCTCAAATGGGGCCATATCAATACTTGAGTGATAGCTATTGTTGTATGAGAACTCTACTAAGGGTAAGAAGTTATCCCAATGACCACCAAACTCTATCACACATGCACGAAGCATATCCTCCAAAACCTGAATTGCCCGCTCAGACTGACCATCGGTCTGAGGGTGAAATGCAGTACTAAGATCCAAGCTAGTACCTAATTCGGCATGCAATGTTCTCCAAAACTTAGAAGTAAATTGCGTACCCCTATTTGATATGATGGAGACTGGAACTCCATGAAATCGAACAATTTCTGAGATATAAAGTTTGGCTAACTTCTCAGCATTGTAAGTCACCTTGACCGGAATGAAATGAGCAGACTTAGTCAATCTGTCAACAATTACCCAAATGGAGTCATACTTACCCATTGTCTTTGTAAGACCAACCACGAAGTCCATTGCGATTCTCTCCCACTTCCATTCAGGAATGGGCATTCTCTGAAGTGTCCCTCCAGGCCTCTGGTGTTCATGCTTTACCTGCTGACAATTCGGGCATTGAGCAACGAAATCAACAATGTCACGCTTCATCCTACTCCACCAAAAATGTTGCTTTAGGTCACGATACATCTTGGTTGCACCAGGATGTATAGAATACCTTGAACTATGAGCCTCTGTAAGAATAGTGTGAATCAAATCATCGACGCGGGGTACACATACCCTTCCCTTAGTCCTCAACACACCTTCCTCATCGATTTTTGCTTCTTTAGCCTCTCCCCGCAATACCTTATCTCAAATCCGGATCAGTTTCTCATCAGTAAACTGTTTTCCCTTAATCTTGTCAAGAAAGGAAGATCTTGCCTCCACACAGGCCAAAAATCCTCCCTTCTCTAGTACTTCCAGCCTCATAAAGTCATTAGCCAGAGTCTGAACCTCTCTAGCCAATGGGTGTCTAGAAATCTGCAAGTGAGCTAGACTTCCCATGCTTCCTGCATTTCTACTTAAAGCATCTGCCACAACATTAGCTTTTCCCGGATGATACAAGATAGTGATATCATAGTCCTTCAGTAGTTCCATCCACCTCCTCTGTCTCAAGTTCAAATATTTCTGAGTAAAGACATACTGTAAACTGCGATGATCAGTATAGACTTCACACTTAACCCCATATAGATAATGTCTCCATTGCTTTAATGCAAACACTACGGCAGCCAACTCCAAATCGTGGGTCGGATAATTACGTTCATGCACCATTAATTGCCTCGAAGCATAAGCGATTACATTCTTCTCTTGCATTAGCACTGTACCTAACCTAGAATAGGATGCATCACAATAAACAATGAAATTCTTACCTTCCACTGGCAGGGTGAAAATTGGTGCAGTAGTCAACAAGGTCTTGAGCCTCTGAAAGCTTTCTTCACACTCGTCCGACCATACAAATGGAACAATCTGCTTAGTCAAGTTTGTCAATTGGGAAGCAACAGAAGGAAATCCTTTGACAAATCGGTGGTAGTAGCTAGCTAAACAAACAAAGCTCCTTACCTCCGTAACATTAGTAGGTCTTACCCAACTCTTCACTGCTTCAATCTTAGAAGGATCCACCATCACTCCATCCTAAAAACCACATGCCCCAAGAAGGACACTGAATCTAGCCAAAACTCACACTTGGAGAATTTGGCATAAAGCTTTTTCTCCCTCAACATTTCTAATACAATTCTCAAGTGCTCCTCATGTTCTTTCCTGCTCTTTGAGTATACCAGTATATCATCAATGAATACAATGACAAAGAGATCCAGACATGACTTAAAAATCCCGTTCATCAAACTCATGAAAGCAGCAGGGGCATTCGTAAGCCCAAAAGACATTACTAAAAACTCATAATGTCCATACCTGGTCCGAAAGGCAGTCTTTGGCACATCCGTTGCCCGTATTTTAAATTGATGATAACCAGATCTCAAATAGATTTTTGAGAAGGTACAAGCACCTTGTAACTGATCGAACAAATCATCGATGCGAGGAAGAGGATACTTGTTCTTAACAGTTACCTTATTCAGTTGCTTGTAGTCTATTCACATCCGAAAACTTCCATCCTTCTTCTTCACAAATAAAACAGGAGCACCCCAAGGGGATGCACTTGGTCTAATAAAGCCTTTGCTTAACAACTCTTGAAGTTGGGCCTTTAACTCTCTTAACTCAGCGGGAGCCATCCTATAAGGGGGTATGGAAATGGGGAGAGTACCCGGCTCCAGATCAATACAGAAATCAATATCTCTATCCGGTGGCATACCAGGAAGGTCCGCAGGAAACACATCCAGAAACTCACGGACTATCGAAACCGACTCAATTGAAAGTAATTGGGTAGTATCATCCCTGAGGTGTGCCAAGAAAGCTAAACAACCCTTACTAACCATTCTCTTAGCACGAAGGAAGGAGATGATACGAACTTTGGGAGTGGGAGTGTAGTCACCCTCCCACACTAACGGATTTGTCCCATGCTTGGCCAATGTCACAGTTTTGGCATTACAATCTAAGATTGTAAAGTTTGGAGAAAGCCAAGTCGTACCCAGAATTACATTGAAATCAACCATCTCTAAGATAACCAAGTCTACATGAGTATTGCTCCCCATAAAAGTCACAATACAAGACCTATACACCTTTTCAACTATCACAGACTCACCCACCGGAGTAGAAACACGAATAGGCATGTCAAGCAATTCACAATGTAAATCAAGACCAGTAGCAAATGAGGAAGATACATATGAAAATATGGATCCAGGATCAAATAATACAGAAGCCATGCAATCACAAACCAAAAGATTACCTGTGATAACAACGTCAGATGTCTCCGCTTCAGACCTCCCAGGGAAAGCATAACAATGGGCCCTATCACCTGTATGTGCGTTGCCCTTACCATGTTGCGCCACAGTAGTTCCAGTTTGCCCGTCACCCTGACCGTTTTGGTGACCACCATTACCTAGGCCACCACGTCCTCCAGAATAGCGGCCTCTTTCATTACCACCTCTACCTCTGACTATTGGGGGTCTGTAACTCTGTTTTGGACAATACCTCTTAATATGTCTAGTCTCCCCACATCCATAACACTCTCTGGAGTCATGCATAGGCCTTTGTGAGAACGATGAAGTCTGGGGATAACCTCCAAACTCAGAGAAATGTTGACCGGTCTGCGGTGGACCCCCAGCTACAGCCTGCAACGAAGAGTGAATAGGTCAGGCTGGGTAACATCCTGAACCCTGCCCTCTGGAGTAAGAACCATTAAACTCACCTCCTTTACGAAACTTCTTAGATGTCGATGCCATGGTGAAGTCGTCTGGCTTCACTCGCTCCACTTCTATCACAAAATCTACCACCTCCTGAAAAGATTTTGCTACAGCAGCTACCTGTAAGGCTGAAATCCGCAAATCTGACCTCAACCCTTTCACGAAACGGCGAATCCACTCTTGTGGACTGAAGCAAAGCTGGGCGGCATACCTGGATAGTGCACGAAACTTAGCCTCACACGCAGTAACCGACATCCTGCCTCGCTCTAAGCTCAGGAACTCATCTCTCCTCCTATCCCTCAAAGTCCGGGGTATATACTTCTCCATAAACAAGCTAGCATAATGATTCCCAAGTCATAGGTGGTGACTGTGCTGGTTGACACTCAACATATGACCGCCACCACATTTTGGCGTTCCCCTGAAACTGATAGGTCACAAACTCAACGCCAAATCGTTCCACTATGCCCATCTTATATAGCAACTCATGACAATCAACCAGAAAGTCATAGGCATCCTCAGATTCAGCACCCCTGAAAACTGGAGGTTTCAACTTCAAGAACTTACTGAAAAGTTTGTGGTGGTCACTTGTCATTATAGGCCCTGTAGTCAACCGAGGAAACGTGCCTATTTCCAATGAGGCATCCATGCGGGGAGCCACAGCAGCTGCATGTTGTACTCCCGGAACCTGAGGTGGTGGTGCAGAAAACACTGGAGGTGTCTGGCCTTGGTCAGATAGACCGCTAAGATAAGCAAGAACCTGATTAATCATCTCTGGGGTAGGTTGGGGTGGTAATTCCTCATTCTGCACTTGTTCATTTTCTCCTTCCTCACCCTCTCTTAATACTTCCTCAGTCGGTGGAGGAGTCATCGCCCTAGTACTGGATGGGCCAGGTGCTTGTCCTCTTCCTCTAGAGGACGTCCTCCCGCGACCTCTACCACGGCCTCTTGCCACTGCTCCTCTTCGAGCTACAGCCCCAGTGGTTGGCTCAGACGCATCTTGTCTTGCCGGTGTTGGTGTTGGCGCAGTTGTTGCTCTAGTTCTAACCATCTGCGAAATAGAGTGAAGATGGTCAGATACCAATTTGTATCACCTAGATACCAATTGGATCCAAGTAATAGCACGAAAGAAAGAAAGAATGGAATTTTCCTAAAATCTTGTAGCCTCTCAAAGAAAAGTAAAGGCGTCCCCCTACTGTTCCTCAAGACTCTACTAGACTCGTTCTTGTGTGATGAGACCAACGAACCTAATGCTCTGATACCAAGTTTTTCACGACCCAAAACGAGCCGCGAGTGGCACCCACACTTAACCTCCTATGTGAGCGAACCAACCAATCTAAACCCCAACATTTCAATCATAATAAACAGAAAATAATGCGGAAGACTTAAAACTCATTAAACAAATCAATTAATAACTTCTAAAATTTATCAATTACTATCCCCAAAATCTGGAAGTCATCACCACAAGAACATTCTATCCTCAAATTACTAAATCTAAGAGTGTCTAGGAAGCTAAAATAAGAAAACAGATAGTTCATGTCCGAACTTCAAGGACATCAAGACATGAATAAGAGAGAATTCAGTCCGAGCTAGGAACAATAGCTCACCCTGAAATCTGACGTGATGAAGGCTGGCTAAAGTTGCGGTTGAGTTGAAGACGACGGTAAGTTTGCTGCACTCCACAAATAACAAAGGGAAAAACATTCAAGTAGGGGTCAGTACAAAACACAAGTACTGAGTAGGTATCATCGACCAACTCAGAATAGAGAGCAATATATATCAAATAATAACATAAAATCAACCATAACACTTAACAGGTGACAACAACAAGTACCATAGCCATTGGGCACAACCCAAGCACATCTATGAGGACTCAAGCCTCCACACCATACTCATTTGGGAAACAGGTTCATTAAATCATAGTATATTAGCATAATTCAAGATTCATTCTCTTTACTATCCTGGTGTCGAAACGTGACACTCGATCCATACTATCCTGGTGTCGGAACGTGACACTCCGATCCTTTACTATCCTCGTGTCGGAACGTGACACCCGATCTATACTATCCTGGTGTCGGAACATGACACTCCGATCCTTTACTATCCTGGTGTCGGAACGTGACACCCGATCCATACTATCGTGGCACCGGAACGTGACACCCGATCCATACTATCCTGGTGTCGGAACGTGATACCCGATCCATACTATCCTGGTGTCGGAACGTGACACTCCGATCCCCTAATTCTACGTGTCGGTTCATGACACCCGATCCCCTAATCTCATTCTTTAAGTTTATCAAGCCTTCTTTTATACCAAGGCATCATCATTAAGAAGGAGGTTTTAAGGTTTAAGATTCAATAGCCTCATCATGCTAATTCATCACAATTACATAATCACATCATGCAACAACACAATTAAGCATATAGAAGACTTTACAAAATTACCCAATACATATCAATCGCTATTTAAGGTTTACTACGGAATAGCATAAACCATAACCTACCTCCACTAAAGAATCGTGATCAAACAATCTACTGCTCCAATGCTTTGATTTCCTCTTCGTTTCTCCCTTCTCTCGTTCGTTCGTTCTCCCCCTTCTGTTCTTTCTATTTTTCCTTATTCAACCTCTTTTTCTTTTACCCTAATTACCATATAATTAAGTATAAAAGATGACAAAGTAATCCACTATTTAATTCAAGGTTATCTCCTTTAACCCCCAAGTGATTGAATTATTAACATTAAACCACTAACTTTATAATCATAGGCAGGAATAGTCCAAAACGCCCCTTAAAACTTTTAACAGAAATCCAACCCAGTCAGGGTTACGCAGCCTGTGACGGTCCGTTGTGCCTGCGACGGTCCGTCCTGCTGAGTCGTCACAGAGTTCAGAGACTCAATTTTATTTAAGAGGTCTGTGACGGCCTGTCATGCCAGCGACGGTCCGTCCTGCCATTCAGTCGCGAAGTTTAGAGAGTTGTTCTCAGTACCCAATTTTCCAGAGTCTAAGTGTTTTGGAACGAGACCCCCTCGACGGTCCGTCGTGCCCATGACGGTCCGTCGTGGGATCCGTCAACCCAGACAGTTATTACAAGAAATAAACTCTATTGCTCAAAACGACTAAACATGTCGTTACAAATGTACTAAAACGGAATGTAATACATTATACGAGAATATACTAGAAATAGATAGAGATTATGAGATAGTTAATAAAAACTATGTTTTAATAGAAATGGAAACAGAGTTATATAATTTTAAGACAGTAATTCAAAAAATAGGACAAATAAAAAATCAACAAGATCTAGATAATATAGTAAAAATTTTAGATCAAATAGAAATAATAGAAGAAAAGCCTCTAAAGTATTGGGAAAATAATCATGAAGTATGTAAGTTGGACATAATAAACCCAGAATATATAGTAAAAACAGCCTCAATAGAAGCTACAAATCAAGATCTAGAAGATTTTAGAATACAAATTAAAGAACTATTAGAATTAGGAGTAAAAAGAAGATCTACTTCAAAACATAGATCAGCAACATTTATGGTTAGAAATCACAGTGAAATAGTTAGAGGAAAAGCCAGAATAGTTATAAATTACAAAAGACTAAATGACAATACTAAAACAGACGGTTATAAATTTCCAGATAAAACAGAGTTAATAAATAGAACTCAAGGAAAAATAATTTTTAGCAAATTTTATTGTAAGTCAGGATACTGGCAGATAAAAATGCATCCGGACAGTATAGAATGGACAACTTTTAACTGTCCTGAAGGACATTTTGTATGGTTAGTTATGCCGTTTGGGTTAAGAACCGCACCTCCAATTTTCCAAAGAAAAATGGATAAAATATTTGGAGAATATAAAAAATTTGTTTTAGTATATGTAGATGATATTCTAGTATTTAGTAAAAATATAAAAGAACACTTAGGACATTTACAAACTGTTTTTAAACTATTTGTTAATAATGGAATAATAATTAGCAAAAGAAAATAAAATTATGTAAAAACTATATAAACTTTTTAGGAATTACTTTAGGAGAAGGAAAAGTTAAACTACAACCTCATATAGCTGAAAAAGCTCTAGACATGCCAGATAAATTAACTAATTTAAAAGATTTACAAAAATTCCTAGGTATAATTAGTTATGCAAGACCTTTTATTAAAGATTTAGGAAAAATGGCAAGACCATTATACTCTAAGACAGATTCTAAAGGACAAAGAAATTTTAATATTGAATACATAAATTAGTACAAAAAAAATATAATGATGTTTCAATAAACTCGTTAAACTTTTAATGTTGCTTTTTCAATAAACTCGTTAAACTTTTAATGTGCTTTTTCAGTAAACTTGTTAAACTTTTGATCTTGTACAATCCTACTTAAAACTCCTTCACTCTCTTGTTCTATTATGTAATTATCATATTAGTTTCTAGTTTTAACTTCCCTTTTTTTTGGACTCTGTCTATTCATGAATCTATTATTACTGTTCATCTATTTCTCTTAGCCTTTGTTCTTAAAAGTAATCTTCTTTAACCACGCCCCGGATTTGGTTATTCATAGTTCTTTTCTCATAACATTTAACCTAAAAAATTTCCCAGGAATTTACAGGTTAATCCATCGATAATTTTAAGAAGCTAAAAGACTAACCATATACTAGGTAACATAGATTCATGATGATATTCATAAATTTACATAAGTTTATCAAATAATTAACATTTTATAAACATACATAATTTACATATATGGGAAGTTTACTAGAAACTTAAAATATGAAAACTTACATTATATAGAATAGAGTGAAGTTTCCTTTTTGGGAAACCCGAAAAGCTTCCAAACTTTTACTTAAAACAAACTTTAGAATAAAGAACTATAATCTTTACTATATTCTTGACACAAAGTTGATTTTGGAGAGGAAAGGTGTTTTTTGAGGATTTTGAGAGTCTTTTTGTTGTGGTTTTCTTCGCCTTTTTTCGCCTTCTACTTTTCTTTAAAATTTTTATCTATCTTATTATGTAGTTGTAATAAAAGTGATATTATTATATTGTTCTGTTGTATAATAATTTGATTTGATTTTGAAGATGGGCTAAAATCTTTATAATCTGATGGAAGGGCTATATTCTTTTTTTCTATTAATTTGATCGCTTCTCTATATGTCTCTAACTCTACTAAATCTATCATGAAAGAACTATTTCTTTTATTGATGCTAATTCTGTCTTTATTTCTTGTATTTTTATTATTAATGTATTACTAACTTCTTCTTTAGATTTATTTTTTAATTCGTTCAATTTTTTTACTAAAATCTACTTCTTGTTCTTTGAGGTAATCTAAATTATTTTCTATCTTACTAAAGAGTTGTTTTTGTTTATTTTGCGTTTCTTCTTGTTCACTTAATATTTTTATAATTTTGTTGTTTGATTCTTTTATTTTTTTCACTGAGATTGATTATTAAATCTATTAAAGTATTATATTGAGCGTCTTCTGTATGTAAGCAATGATTTTCGTTCTCAAAGTTACAATTAATTAGATTGTCTGATTTTAATCTTTGAAATCTTTTTTCTATATTTATTTGTAAGTCTAAGTATTCTATGTTTTTTAATGAAGCTATTGTTACTATTGTTATTTCATCCTAAAGTAGTTGGGTAATTATATTTGTAAAAGTTTTTTAATCTTTTATTATATTTATTTATATTATCACTAATTCCTTGTAATTCCCATTTTAAACCATTTATATATTCGTCGTTATTTCTTTCAACATAAAAATTTATTGGTATAAAAATTCGTTTTCGTATATATATATATATATATATATATATATATATATATATATATATATGCTTCTATTGCTTTTTCTATTCTTTGTAATCTTTTTTTTTCTTCTATATCTCTATATAATAGCCAATAATCAAGTCTTATTCTTTCAGCAAATGAAAGATTTCTCATAAAGTATTTTTAATTAAAATATTTCTAGATATAAGATGTCTTATTAATTTTTGTTCTAATATTTTGGCTAAGAAAAATATATAATCTAATTTATTAGTTATTTCTTTTTTAAAGCTTGTAGTTTTTAGGTCTTTTAATAATATATCTGCTTTTACATATATGTCTTGTAAGTCTCTTTCAACCTTTTTATATTCTCTAGTATTTTTATATGGTCTTCTCATATATTATCCTACCGAATTATAGTAATAAGGATTATTTTTAATTATTCTAATTCTTTCTCTTATTTCTTTTATTTCAAACTCTACTTGATTTAATTCTTCTCTAATTTGTTGTTGAGATTGTCTAAGAGTTTCTCTAAGAGTCTTTACAGAATTTTTATATGTATAAGTTAAAGATAATCTTAATTTTAATGTAAGTAAATGGCTTTCTAAAGATTTTTTATATAATTTAACTATTTTTAAATGTTGTCTATTATAAAACAAAGTTCTATGGTAAGCAAATGTTTTTCTAAAATAATAATCTTTTTTCATATAATGTCTTTTAGATTTAAGGCTCTGATATCAAAATATTATGATGTTTCGATAAAAGTTGCTTTTTATAGTACGATAAAAGTTGCTTTTTCAATAAACTCGTTAAACTTTTAATGTTGCTTTTTCAATAAACTCGTTAAACTTTTAATCTTGTACAATCCTACTCAGTACTCCTTCACTCTCTTGTTCCATTATGTAATTATCATATTGGTTTCTAATTTTAACTTCCCTTTTTTTTTATGAATATATTATTACTGTTTATCTCTTTTTCTCTTAGCCTTTGTTTTTAAAAGTAATCTTGTTTAACCACATCCCGGATTTGGTTATTCATAGTTCTTTTCTCAGAACATTAACCTAAAAAATTTCCTAGGAATTTACAGGTTAATCCATCGATACTTTTAAGAAGCTAAGAGACTAACCATATACTAGGTAACATAGATTCATGATGATATTCATAAATTTACATAAGTTTATCAAATAATTAATATTTTATAAACACACATATTTACATATATGGGAAGTTTACCTTTTTATTAATTCTTCTATTCCAGCTGTGTTTATATTTTTACCTTCTACTTTTTCTTTAAAATTTTTATCTATCTTATTATGTAGTTGTAATAAAAGTGATCTTATTATATTGTTCTGTTGTATAATAATTTGATCTAATTTTGAAGATGGGCTAAAATCTTTATAATCTGATGAAAGGGCTAAAATCTCTATTTAGGGTTAATTATTTTTTTAAAAACGGTTAATTGTTTTTTAAAAAAAAATAAAAATAATTACAAATTTTATGTAAAACATTTGCATTTATTTTAGAAAAAGCACAATTTATAGCATCGAAGAGACAAAATAATTTTTTTAATTTTTCATCTCTTTCATGTGGGAATTGTTAAGTATTTATCATAAACATGTTAGTATTTTTTTTATATAAAAAATTGAGCAGTTATATATATATATATATATATATATATATATATATATAGAGAGAGAGAGAGAGAGAGAGAGATAGATAGATAGATAGAGAGAGAGAGAGAGAGATGTACATGCTATTGGATTGTGCATTTTTAGTTATTTTTTGAGAACGTATATATATTTATATCTTGATATATATGAATAAATCACTTTCTAAAAATTACATACGAATGATGTGTTATAAGATTTATATAAATTCTTATTTAACTATCTTTACTATTTCAAAACAATTAACTGTAATTACATGTGTTCTTGTCTCTTTTTTATTCGAAATATATAATTTTGTAATATTTAAATTTTTTTAAAAAAATAAAAATTAATGATTAAGTAAAATTTAGGTATAAACCTTTTGATTCTAATTTATATGTTTTATAAGTGTAAAACAATTTAAAATGTTTATAGAAAGATAGTTATATGTAAAATAGGAGATTCTGTTTTTTTCTTTTCAGTTTTTTTGAGTAATATGTAAAATTTAAATGTAATCTTCTAGATTCTAATTTATAAATATTTATAGATAGATAGTTATAAGAATATAACCAATAATTTATACTCACAAATACTACTAAATGAATAAGATATTTTTGAAGATCCTTAAAGTTATTGAATTTAAAATATAGATTAATTCAAAAAAAGTAACTATATTAAACATGATTGTCCCTTTCATAAATTAAATTTGCAAATTTTATTTTACAATAAAAAAAATTATATTTTTGCAATTCAAATAAAAAATTTAATCCTTCAACTTTAGTTCCGAACAAAGAAATCTAATTATGTTGTTTGATTAGTATATAAAATATACACTATAAAAAAATATATTATAATAACATATATTTGTTTCAATTGTAACTCAACTTTTGCATTGAATAAATGGAGTTCTTCCTTTTATGAAAGAATATAATAAGAGTATTGTTACGAAATAAATCAAATATATTTAATTGTTAAACTATATTTAAAGCGCTTAAATACCTATTGGTTATATTATAATTAGCTACAATCAATATTGTAACGATCCTTTTGATCGTTTTGAGTACTAAAACTTTTTATTTTATCAAAATACTTTTCGATATATTTTAAATAGATATTTTGGACTATTTGTAATTATTATTATAAAATTAGTGGGGTAGTTTTAATAATTCATTTTGTTGGTGGTTAAAGAAAATAACATTAAAATTAATAGTGGGTCACTTTTACTACCTTTATAATTAGATAGGTATACAATTAGGGTAACAAAAATTAAATTAAACAAAAAGAATGTTTTTTTAAAAAATTATTTCTATCCTTATACAACTGATGTGCGCGGGAACTACTGCGCGAGAGAACTCAACTTTGACGTTGTCGGAATGTGATAAAAGTTTCTCGAGGTAATGCATAATGAAGCTCAATATTACTTTTCACAAATTAATGATTGGGGGAGGGGTTTTATAATATTTTAATATTATGGTGAGAATTATTATTATTATTATTATTATTATTATTATTATTATTATTATTATTATTATTATTACTATTATATATGTTGGTTGGAAATCATTAAATTGAGGAACTAAAGTCTTATTATAATGTAAAACTAATTAACAAGAATTGAAGTTACAATTTCTGGGCAGCTTGTGGATTGACTATCTTAGTTTATATTGTTAATAAATTGTAAAAGATAATTACGATATAGTAATAATCGAAAATTTGAAATTTAATGAATATAATAAGTTTGTGTAGGAATTTGTTATTCTAGAAACTTGAGGTTAGAGTGATTATACAATATTAGTTGGTAGTTTTTGTTAGTATTAATGTATTAAAATGAATTAAAACGTTATTTAGTTATTCACGTGAGTTTGTGTTCTTGGAATTATTTTAAGACCTCTTAATGGCCAATTAATTATTGACAATGGACTAATTTATTACATACATATAGTACATAGAATGAATAGTGTCGCTTGAAAGTGAAGGTCGTGACAAACTTATAGGGAAAAAGAAGTCTCAGGTGAAGTAAATTAAAGCTTTTAATAAGAAAGTGTGTAAAAAAAATAATTGGGTTAGTCCCTTAAATTTTAATTGGTATACCTAAGTTTAAGGTGTCAATTCGAGGAAAAGGTTCACTTTGTAGCGATGACAAGGGTTTGTTGAACATGATGGTAATACGAGTTAGTGATGAATTGTGATTGAGATGAAACTATAGAACACAAATTGTTTGTCAAAAAAAAATGATATGAGAATAATGACTTGTGAGTATCTAAGGTGTGATTTTCTATAACTAACTGAGTCACATGGTTGTATAGAAAGTTTTGAGAGATGTTGGGACACCGCTAGAATAGAACTTAAAGGAGTTAGAGTAATAACTAAAATAAGATAAAATTTGTGGGATATGTAGCCTTAGAAAAAGGTGAGAACAATAATATTCTCTCTAATTCCAAGGGTTAAATAGGTATTTTTAGAAAGGTGATTATTGGGTTCAGGGATGTGTGGTTTCATATATTTTACTATGGTTATGTTATCATAGGTTTATTAGTTTGGTTAAAAACTATGGAATAAGACTTAAGAAAAGAGTGTACATACGTTCAACTCGAGTATGATGATAAGTTCTCTTGTGATATTGAGTTTATTAATGACTACAGTTGAATTTTTAGTGAAAGATATGATATAATCGATGAAGAGGTAATCGATGATAAGTTAATCATAAAAATTTTTAAGGTATGATCTATGTCGATAGATAAGGAGATTGAGTTACTCACTTAGGTTTACAATTCAAGTCGATAGATAAGGAGATTGAGTTACAAACTTAGGTTTACAATTCAATTTTTTTCATTATACGTCTGCATTCCTGGTGATATGTTTTGTCAAGGTATGAATTTGTAAGGTAAGAAATAATTGATCGCATTGAGTGTGGAACATTTGTAAGGACTTGTGCACAATTTGAGTAAAAAAATTTGGTTACTTTTTATTGATAAAGGACCTAACGAGGGGATTCACATAATATTTTGATTTAAAGGCTAAGGTAAAAATGTCAAGGATTTTTAACCAAATATTAAGATCCGAAAGCGAGACAACACAAAGAACAAGAGTGTGGTGTATTGAAGAGTTCAAGATATTTAGAATTTTGTGGCTTAAAATTCTATTTCTAAGAAAAGTAAAGGACTAAGACCTCTCATATAAATCCCTAGTTGTAATTACAGGTGGTATTGATTTTCGCATAATATATTAGATATGATTGTAAAATGTGATATAGTTTGGTACAGAATTATCATCGACTTTTATAAAGATGGAATTTTATTTGGGTGAAAAACAATGAGGTATGTGATGGTTTAGAATGGTAGATAAAACATGGTATGTAGAAGTGGTGATAAGTGGACTTTTGGTGTGATTCAATGGTTTGTTTTCCATGAAAAAATCAAATTTGAAATTTGTGTTATAAGCTTTGTTTGGAACTCGTATTTGTCATAAAATACTTAAATAGAAAGAGAGATAGCCATAATTTGAACATATATTTGATAATAATGTTTTGATATTAATCATGGTTTGGGAGTGAGGTAAATGACCTATGTTGTTATGATATTCTTTTAGTATTAAGAGTGTTGACTTTAATGGATGTTGGATTCTATAAATCAAGTATGTGTTCAATTATAATAAAGACCAAATTGGTGATTGTGGTGGCTAGAAAATCAAAGAGATAGCGTTAGATGAATGGAAATATGTTTTATATGGACACTAAGAAAGGAGTATCTAGAGTTGTTTGACCTTGGTTATGTACATTCTTATGTGACCAACAACTTCAATATCGGTGTGGTTTAGAGTATGATTCAATCCGCGTGTGTTTTCTCTTCAAAGGGTGACTCATTAGTAGTGGATCGCGTGTACCGATTCTATAATTGTCCTCCTGGTAGGGTGGACTTGTTCATTCCAGATATGAAAGATTTGGTGTTGTTTACGGTAATTGAAGTATACTAGTGATCCAGCACACACAACTTTGCTTACGAGAATTTATAGAAGAGCTACCATGAAAACTTACAGTTGTTCGATAGACTTAAGAGTTATCTCACCATCGGTAGTATGATTTGGCTATGTGTGATGGAATGTGAGGACCATTGTATATTCGTCATTCTTAAGGTTTGATTATAATAGGTACTAATCTAGAATTTTTATAATATTGTTAGAGGTCATGTTTGCTTGTATGTATCACACGATGGATGATTACTTGATCATTTTCTTCTTGAAGTTAGATAAGTTTAATTTCCCTTGATGAGTACCTTATGTCTATAGATAATTCTTTTTTACATATAACATAAGCTCATGGAAAGTTTATGTTGCCAGAATGAAATATTGAAAAGATCTATGATGGTTTGTGCACTATAAGTGGATGGTGGTTGTTTTAGGTTCACTTCTTATTGGAATCCGTATTGATTCAATATTTTATTGTGGTTATGTAAAAAAGATTCCACCTAATGGTTGTGTCAAGGTCCTTGAGAATATGTTGTACATGTGTGTGCGATTAGCTTTGAAGGCTATTGAGAATGCAATTGTTGTTAGCTGAGTTTACATACAACAATAGCTACCACTTGAGTAGTTATATGACACTATTGAGACATAGTATAAGAGGAGATATAGTGCCCCCGTTGGTTAGGTTGATGCATTTGAGTTTAAGACCTTGGGAGACTGAGCATGATATGCATGAAAGATATTCGCAGGTTTTTGTTGATTCTTGTACCGAATGGTATCCTCGCCTTCTTTTTATCGTTCATGGACGAACGATGGGTAAATTGATATCTATTGTAAAGATCCTATTGATCATTTTGAGTACTACAACTTTTATTACATCAAAATACTTTCTGATATATTTTAAATAGATATTTTGGAGTATTTGTATTTATAATTATAAAATTAGTGGGATAATTTTAATAACTTATTTAGTTGCTGTTTAAAGAAAATAACATTTAAATTAATAGTAGGTCACTTTTAATACCTTTATAATTAGTTAGGTATACAATTAGGGTAACAAAAATTAAATTAAATAAAAAGAATTTTTTTTCTATCCTTAAACAACTAATGTGCGGCGGAAACTATTGTGCGAGTGAACTCAACTTTGACGTCGTCGGAATGTGCTAAAAGTTTCTCGAGGTAATGCATAATGAAGCTCAATATTACTTTCAACAAATTAATGGTTGGGGGAGGGGATTTATTTTATTTTAATATTATGGTTAGAATTATTCTTATTATATATGTTAGTTGGAAATCATTGAATTGAGGAACTAGAGTCTTATTATAATGTTAAACTAATTAATAAGAATGAAGTTACAATTTGCCAGCTTGTGGATTAATTATCTTAGTTTATATTGTTAATAAATTGCAAAAGATGATTACGATATAGTATTGGCCAAGCATTTGAAAGTTAATGAATATAATATGTTTATGTAGGAATTCGTTATTTTAGAAACTTGAGGTTACAATGATTATACAATATTAGTTGATAGTTTTTGTTAGTGTTAATGTATTAAAATGAATTAAAATTTTATTTAGTTATTCACGTGAGTTTGTGTTCTTGGCATCATTTTAAGACCTCTTAATGGACAATTAATATTGACAATGGACTAATTTATTACATACATATAGTATATAGAATGAATGGAGTCGCTTGAAAGTGAAAGTCGTGGATACTGCACATAATTTTAAGTATCTCGTTATAAATAAAGTTTTGAATTGTAGAGATAGGTAATTAAAATTAGGAATATCAAATTATTTTAATACCATTAAGATTATGTCGATCGAAAGAATTAAGACTTAACCCTAAACTTGAATTTGATAAATAAGAAACTTAGCATATTAATTGATCTCAAGATTAGGATCTTGAATATAGATTTATGTTTGATGACTTGTGGGATCTAAGCTATAAATATAGCAATATAGATGTCTATGGGATCGTATTTACAAATATGGTATACTTGATAGATTGGAAAAACTCAGAGGCTTTGCGGAAAGGAAAAGTATTGAAAAATAGCTTGCATGTCTTCGGTTCTTCGGTGGAGGTAGGTTATGGTTTATGCAATTTGATAGTAAACTCTTAATAGTAATTGATATGTATTGAATGATATTGTGAAGTTTTCTATGTACTTGACTGTGTGATTGTGAGATTGTATGATTTGGTTGTGTGGTTTGTGATTGGTCTGAAATCCTGAGACCGTTAAATTTATAATCTTGAAACTCTTATCGAAATGATTCCTTGAATAAAGAAGGTTTGATGAAATAGTATCAATGAATTAAAAGTGGTGATAATAAATGACAAATTAAAGGTATTATTTAATTGGAGTGTCATGTTCCGACACAGTATAATTTGATCGGAGAGTCACGTTCTGACACGATATTTTGAATCGGAGTGTCACGTTTCAAACGATATAATTGGATCAGAGTGTCACATTCTGACACGATATAATTTGATCGGAGTGTCACGTTCCGACACGATAATATTTAAGGAAAAACATATTGCATTAATGGAATTACTCAACCTCAAAGAACTCAATTTCCCCAAATAGTTTAGTTGGAGGCATGAGTCCTCATAGATGATCTTGATATTTTTGACACTTGTTCAAGTTGTTTGTTTCTTATCAACTGTTAAATGATATAGTTGAGTTCATACAATTATTCATTGTATATTAGTTTCTATTTGGGTTGACCGATGAAACCTACTCACTACATGTTGTCGCGTACTGAGTCATGCTTGTGTTTTTATTTGTTTCCTTTTATGAAATGCAACGAGTGTACCAATGACTTCAAATTGCCCTCAGATCTAGCGAGTCTCCCGCATATCAGTATTCAGGACGAGCTATTCATTCAAGCTCGTGTTGGATTCTCTCGGTCATGACATTATGTCCTATACTTTCGGACACATACCATTTTATTCTTCTATTTTGGTGTATTTGATATTTTTAGACTTAGTACTGGAGATTAGATGTCCTTGATGTGATGACTTTCAGATTTGGGGAAATGATATATAGTAAGATTTTGAATTTCTGCATTATCTTTATATGTTGTAAGCTAGGTTAAATTGGTTGGTTCACCCACTTAAGAGGTTAAGTGTGGGTGTCACTCACGACTCGTTTTGGATCGTGACAAATATATTTATAGATAATAAAAAATCACTTGTAAATTAGTGATTATAAGGATATATCTTATAAAATCATGTAACTTGCTATTATGAGTTTAATTTGATAAGACATTTCTAATTTTATCGTTTTAATTTTCACATATATATCATTTTAATAAATGTAAGAGAGAGAAAACAATGTTAGTGTCACTCATTGAATAAGAAATAGAATGAAAAATAATAAAATTTAAAATTATCAAAGATTACAAATGTAAATAAAAAGAAATAGAAACCTAATTCAATCTAAAGAATTCAAATTCAAAATATAATAGAAATAAATCAAATTGAATTAAATAAACTAAAAAAAACACCACAACACATTATAAATATAAAACTATCGTCATATATAAAGAATTATCACGTTGATAAATATTCATCTTCTTCTCCTTCTCCTTCTCTTTCTCCTCCTCCTCCTCCTTCGTATTCTTTTGAAAATATTTATACGATTTTTCTTCTAGCATCAAATGATATACATATACATCCCCCCCCCCCCCCCCAAAAAAAAAAAGACGCAAAAAAGAAAAATTGAAACACAAATAGCATTACACAATTGAAGAAGAATAGATTCATTAATTTTCTTAGTTGAATTTAGTTATGTATATATAGAAAATCTAGAAAATTAGAGAAGTTTTACATACTTACTTTAAATTTAAATTCAAAAAGTAACTAGTGTGTCAATTTTTTCTTTTTTATCAAATTTAAATTGTAATGACCCGGAAGGTCATTTTTGGAAATTTGAATATTAGTGTAACTTGAGTTAATTAATTGATAATTAATGGGTTAAAGTGATTATTTATTTAAAACCCTATATTACTTAACCCATTTATATTAAAATAAGTAGTAGGTCTTCTCACTTTTAACATATAATTAATTTTAGAAAAAAAATATCATACAAGAGAGGCGAATGACATACTTCGAGGCCATAAAATAAGCGACCCATGCTTCAGGTAAATTCCAAAGTTTATTTTGTTTAGGCATTAATTTTTTATAGGAAAAGAACATCATATTAATGATTGGTGATGAGTTGTATTATTATATTAATATATAAAATTAAAAATTTGAAGGATTATAGCGGTCTTGGTTGTGAGTTTTAGGGGTATTAATTAATGATATGTTCTTTGAATGGTGAAAAGTAAATTGAAATTGAAAAATGCTATTATGCAGGTGGGATATACAATTAGATTGGATAGGTTGTTACTTAATGTGTGGGTATTAAGGGTTAATTAATGATTGCCGCCACTGTTCATAATCGGTTGACTTCCGTTAATGAATATTATTTCATTATCATGTTATAAAGTAAGGTTTGATATATTGAGATAGGTAATTAAATATTAAAATATCATTAGATTTACGGTATTGGAGAATGAAAACTCAACCCTAGACTTGAAATTCGGAAATATGAGGATTGAGATAATAATTGACATCAAAATTTAGGAACTTGATTTCAGGTTGGTGTAGACTTTTCGATCTAGGCCATATCTATAGTAATATGGGTGTGGTTATTTTTGAAATCTTATTGTGAATTTACTTGAATAGATTGCATTATTTTGACAGTTCAACATAATGGGAAGACTCAAGTCCTTGAGTAATCATTCGATTGTTTGAGACAAGTGAATTTCTAAACTGTTGTTAAGTGTATGGAATGCGTGTATTTCCTTGTGGTATATGTTTTAGAGTAACGGGAATGGTGATGGGTTAAGTTGTCTACATTGATTAATTCTAATGATGAAAAAATATATATAACAAAAGGTAATGTGATTAATTGTTTATGTGTGATGTGTTGAGAAAGGTTTGAAGGCTTGCTAAATCATTAGTGATGTGATTTCATGTTTGTGTGGTTGTGAACTATGTAATGTTATGAAAATGATCCATCTCCTCATTATTTGAGTGAACGTATCATTTCCATTATTCTAAGGAATCGGTTGTGACAACTTTTATGTGCATTGAGAAAGAATAAGTTCTTAAGAGGATGTACCATTTCGAGGGACATATCGCGCGCCTCGATGTATACTATATTTCGAGGGACGTATCGCGCACCGCAATGGTTACAATTATCGAGGGTCGTGTCGTGTGCCGCGACAGATGCATGAAGAGATATGTCCCCAATGGGTCCCGCACTGAGAGACAGCGATGTGTATCACTAGGTCAGATATGCATCATTATACTTGACATTGCATTCCATTGCATTGCACATACTTCTCATTACTGAACTTGATATCGTGTTTTGCTGATCTTGTGATTGCCTTTCTGCGGAACTTATGATTAATTAACATTGAGTTTGTTATTGAGGATATGTAATTTGTTGAAGTATTGTTATTGGGGATATGTAATTTGTTGAAAGTATTGTTGTTGAGGATATGTAATTTGTTGAAGTGTTGTTGTTGAGGATATGTAGTTTGTTAAAGTGTTGTTGTTGAGAGCATGTAATTTGTCAAATTGTTGTTGTTGAGGATATGTATTTTGTTTAAGTGTTCTTGTTGGACTATGTGCACTGTAAAATGTGAGTTGTTAGGTTAGGCTGATTTTTATGCAAGTTGTAGTTGTGGAGGTTCGGTTGGGGCTGGTAGGAGTACCCGTATTTCATTCCCTTAGTTTCTGTTTAGAGGTTTACTTGTTGAGTACCGTGTGGTTTGGTACTCACCCCTTGCTTCTACAATTTTTTATAGGTTATTAAGCCTGGATTTTTGTTGTACTTGTCATTCTCTTCTTTTTTGAGGCTTCTTGGAGTTTGTGAGGTAGCTGTTTGTCGTCTCAGTGGACTTTCTTTTTCCTTAATTATGACCTTGTTCTATTCTAGAAACAAGTTCATTTCAAACTAGCGTTTCTTTTGAATGAATTGTAATACTTTAGAGGCTTGTACGCATGACAACCAGATTTTGGGGATGTTTCGAATTGATTCTGAAATTTCTGTAGTTTATTGTAATAGTTGAGTTTTAGGCTGACTTGTCTTGGTGGTATAAGATGAGTGTCATCACGTCCATTTTTGGATCGTGACAACATGGTATAAGGGCCCTAGGTTCATAGGTCTCACGTCTGTACAAGTCGAGTCTAAGTAGAGTCTCAAGTGTAGGTACAGAGATGTACGTAGTTATCTTCGAGAGGCTATAGTGACTTTTAGAAAAAAATCTTCACTCTTTGGATCTTTTAAGTGCTTCCTTGGTATGATTTTGTTCTTAATGTTTCATTCTACTCTCTCGATATTTTGATATTATTTGATGACTTGTGTGTGGTTCCTCATTTGAGTAGTTGATGTCCTGTATGGTTTTAATCTTAAATCTGATATTAAGACGAAAGTAATGCATTTTATGGAAAAGATGTGTGGTTAGATTTAGAATGTTCAACAATTTGAGAGGGTTGTCGAAGGTTACTTACCTTAGTGAAGGGAATAGTACATGTGTGGTTCGATAATTGAACGTGGACGAATTAAATTGATGGCAAGATAATGAACAATGCAACTTGAGAAAACGCTGTAAGAAAAGCTTACATAATATGTATGAGTTGCTTAGCGAATGATAAGATTGTTGTTGCACCAATTGAGGTCAGATTCTCTGTTGTGGTTTCATAGATTGAGCATATACCATAGATGGTTATAATATGACTATTACAATGGTACCAATTCTTACTTGGTTAGAGTTATATATTTGTCACTCTTACTGTGAACGTGATCAACAAAGGAATGCATATCATGTTGGATGAGACACTGAACGAATTTAGTAGTGTAATATAGTTACTTAATGGCCAGAAATTTTTGGACTATTTGGGTACAATCTTCTAGAAGGGTATGATGTGTTCTAGTGGTGCATTCAACAGAGTTTCTTAATGTGGTACTAGTGGTATATAAAAATGAATACGTCAATTGCCAAGTGTGAATACTAACTACTTAAGGATTTATCAATTGTATCACATGCTCATACAATAAGATTTGAGAAGCCAATTAGCTTGTTACTACGACAGAATGAGTTAAGCATTATTTATAAGAAAGCTTTTAGTGGTGGATCCTTGGTACGGTATTGATGTGTTTAGGTTGTGAAGTGTATCTCAAAGATCTAAAATGATTGCTATTCCGTCGTATGCTCCATGAAAGTGGATCCATATTAGGCTGAGAATCTAAAAGGTAAAGGAAGACTAAATGAGTATATTTGTGTAAAGGTAACTGAGAATTGTAGTAAGGAAACACATATAAAGTTGAGTTAGTCTTTTGAAAATGTTGACTTTGAGATGAAAAAAATGTCTAACAAGCATAATGATAATAGGAATTTGTGATGAATCGTAATTAAGATGCAACTATATAATAAGAATTGTTCGTTAAACAAATTTTGTATTTTAATAACGACTAGCAAATATCTAATGTGGTGGTTTCCACTATTTGGTGAGTAATGTGGTGGTATGGAAAGTCTAAGAATATGTAGAGATACTAGTGGTATATAAAAATGAATACGTCAATTGCCAAGTGTGAATACTAACTACTTAAGGATTTATCAATTGTATCACATGCTCATACAATAAGATTTGTGTAAAGGTAACTGAGAATTGTAGTAAGGAAACACATATAAAGTTGAGTTAGTCTTTTGAAAATGTTGACTTTGAGATGAAAAAAATGTCTAACAAGCATAATGATAATAGGAATTTGTGATGAATCGTAATTAAGATGCAACTATATAATAAGAATTGTTCGTTAAACAAATTTTGTATTTTAATAACGACTAGCAAATATCTAATGTGGTGGTTTCCACTATTTGGTGAGTAATGTGGTGGTATGGAAAGTCTAAGAATATGTAGAGATACTGCTCGAAAAAAATGTAAAGCATCTACAGTCATAATGAGAGAGTATGGGATGTAGTGGAGTATTCAAAAAGAGGTGACAGTAAGTATATTTTTCTTATTGCAAAGACTAAAGAGGTATCTTCAAAGGGATTGAAAACTGGATTTAGAGACATGTGATTTTATTCAATTTTCTTTGGTTATGAAAATAATGTCATAACTTCATCATATTGGTTAAAAACTATTGGATAAGACTTGAGAAAGGAATATATATATGATCAACTCGAGTGTTATTATAAATTCTATTGTGGTTTTGAGTTTGATGATGAGTATGGTTCAATTTTTAGCGAAGGATATGATAAGATCGATAGAAAGGTAATCAATAAAAAGGTAAGACACATGAACTAAAAAAAATCTTCAAGGTATGATATAATGTTAATAGATAATAGGATTGTGTGACATGGTTGGGAAAAAAATTAATATTTTCATGGCGAGTATAGAATTTTGGTAGTGTGTTTTGTCGAGGTATGAATTGGTAAGGTAAAAATGTCGATCACATTAAGTATTGAGCATTTGAAAGGACTTGTACATGATTTGAGTCATAAAAAGTGTTATTTTAATTATCGAAGTACTTAAGGAATGCTTTCTTTTAATGTTTTTATTTAGAGGATAAGGTAAAAATGTCAAGGGGTGTTGGCCAAAAAATAAGAGTCATGAGAGAGAGTCAACAGAAGGAACAAGAACCTGGTGTATTGAAAAGTTCAACATATTTAGAATTCTATGTCATGGAAAGAATTTAAGAAAAGGGAAACGAAGGAATAAGACCTCTCATATAGAATCTTGGTTTGAAGTTAATGGATGTATAAATTTTCATATTTAATATCTAATATGGCTATTAATGTGAATTTGTTCGGTATGGACGTACCATGAATTTATTAGTGGTTTTTATGAATATAGGGTTTTGATTTGAGTGGGAGAAAAAATAGTGAGGTGTGGAAGATTTTGTGTTGTTATGTGGGGCTAATTTATTCAAATATGATAGGTAACTTATTGATGTTCATTGGTGTGGACCTACAATTTTACATGATTAATGACCATTTGAGAAGAATGAAACTACTTGTTGATGAGACAATATGATGTGTTACATAGACACTTGAGAGTAAATAGAGGTCATGTTCTCATAGTATATAGACTTATTGAGGTAGTCAAGCATTTCTCTAAGCTTTAGTATGATACGTATAAGAGTATGAGTGGTAGTTGAAAGTTGGTATCTGAAATTTTATGGAGTTAACCTTGGAAAATTCAATGGCTTATTCACGATGAAAATTTACTATTAAAATTAAATTAATGTAATCAGCCTTAGATGAGACCATATCTATCATGAATGCTTACATGGAAAAAGAGAAAGTCATAGTTCTGGAATTTTGTAGGCAAAAATGTGTTTGTTAAGAAGACTTTTATACTAGTGAAAGTTTGAGAATAAGGTGAATAGCCGTAGTGATTGTGATAGTTGTCAGTATTGAGAGTGTGAGGTTTAGTGGAATTGATGTGAAGATTATATGGGGTTCTCTAAAACAAGTATTTGAACAATTTTAATAGGGGCTAAATTGGTGATTGTTTGTAGCTAGAAAGTTAAAAGAGATATAGTCATATGAATGAATGTTTGATATGGGTACTATGTAAAGAGTAGCTACTATTATTCTATTTTGGTTCTGTATATTCTTATGTGACCATCTACTTCTTTTGGGATATGGTTTGGACTGAAATTCACCACCTATACCCGCACGTGTTTTCATATCTATGAGTGAATTTATAGTGGTGGATCGGGTGTACCAATCCTGTGATTGTCTCTTGGTAGAGCGAAATTCTTCCAGGTAGATTTGGTTATTTCAGTTATGATAGATTTGGTGTTTTTGAGAAAGTTGAAGTATATCACTGGTTCTACATGCACGAATTTGCTTATGAGAACTTATAGAAGAGCTTGTGTGAATATTTACAGTTATCCAACAATGTTATTAAAGGTTCTGCATCCTTGAGTTTATCGTTTCATGGATGGATATTTGATTATTATTTTTTTTTTGGGGGGGGGGGGTTGCAAATGTTTGATTTCCCATAATGAGTACCCTATGTCTAAAGATCAATTTTTTTAATATAACTTAAGTTGTAGAGAAGTTGTGTTGTGAGAAAAGAATCATAATAACACCGGTAACGATTTGTGCATTGAGAGTGTGTGGTAGTTGGTTCATGTTCACTCTTGTTTCGTATTCAGTATTGGTTTAGAAGATTATCTTGGTTATGTCAGAAAATATTCATCATGATGGTTGTGTTAAGGTCCAATGGGTATTAGTTTTAATTGGATTCATGAGTTAGTTGTGGCTTGATAGTCTCTCTTGATTTATAGATTTTTCAAAGTTTGATTCGAAAGTTCAGTTCTAAGTACTTGATCTTGATGGAATGGTCTTAAGGAGGAGCTCACTTGGAGATATGAACACCAACTAGTAGGTCATAACTCAAGCTTTTCGTAATGTCAATTATTCTTTCTCCTTCTTCCTTATGTTCAGGGACGAACATGATTTTTAGTGGTGGATAATGTAATCCGATTCCGAAAAGATCTTTTTTGATAATTTTGAATGGTCATTTAGCTAAATTAATTAATGACGGGTAATTTATTTATTTTTAATAATAATGGGACAATTTTGAAATATTTAAATAGGTTATTACAAATTGTTACTTTTAATACATAATTAATTTAGAAAAGAAAATAAGAGAAGAAAGAAAAAAATTTGTTGGTGCATCGAACACGAACAGAGATATCATCGCCACCTTCAAGTAAGTAAACATTATTTTTTCAATGGAGTTCAAATCTACACTCACAATCATTAGTTTCCAATGGTTGATTATAGTATTAAATCCAATTATCATATGAACTTAATAAGAGCAGTATTGATTTCTTCATTGATGGACTATTGTACTGATTCATGAAGTTTTTGAGCGTAGTGAATGCAATTAGTATTTATTATTATTATATTAGAATAATAGGTATAAGAAATTGAAGGTTGATAATTGTGAAGGCATATAGGTGTTGTTGTATCGTTCTTGGCGGCTTGAAATTTTGTGGACAAGAAATAACGCTACCATTAATATTATTATTATATTCTTTTTGTTTGTTTACAATTTTGTGGGGAGGATTTAGGGAATTGAACTGTTAGGAGTATATGTATAATTAGTTTCAACAAATGGTACACTACAATTTCAAGTTAGTTTAGGTCACAACATTTTTTTTTGAGAAATTATTACATGTTGTCCGTGGTTATGGGTTAAGCATAAGACGTAAACTGAGGGTCAGAATACAATATAATTGTTTTTAAGATAAAATGGTGTTAGAATCGTTTTTTTTTTGTATAAAATTAAGTAATGGTATATTGTATTACAAGAATACCATTAGAATGGTGATATTGGGAAACTTGAAGCTTAACCCTAGGAGTGAAATTTAGAAACTTATACTAATATGAGTGTTTTAGTTTCGAAATCTTATTGTGTTTATGTACTTGAATAGATTGTATAAATTTCGAAGCTCAACGAAAAGGGAAGGGTCAAGTCTCGGAGTGAATTGTTGATTAATAAGGCAAATGAATTTCGAAACTCTTGCTAAGTGTATGAAACGCGTGTATTTCCTTGTGGTATATGTTTGGGAGTAATGAAATTTGGTGATGGGTTGACTTGTCCACATTGATTAATTCTAATGATAAAAAGGGGTAATGAAAAATGATTTGATTATTTGTTTGTATGTAATGTGTTGAGAACAGTACGAGTTCCGGTGTTAAATGGAAAGGTTTATTACTATAGAATGCGGATTGTAATCTGAGAATGCCAAAGCATATGAGCATTAACTGATATATTAGTGATTTGATTTATTATGTGTGATTGTGTTCTTTACTGCACCCATATAATTGTGATAATTGAGGTGATTATATGTCATAGCGACATTTGATTTAATAAGATGTTGCATCATCTTCTTTATTCGATATCATATTGTGCATCAGATTGGGTATGAGTAGAGTTCTGACACGTGGAGATCGTCCTTATTGAGATCGAGTTATGATTATTTGGCAAAGTAGAGATCGTTCGTGCGGTAGAAAAGTTATGATTATGATTTGGGCACGTGGAGATCGTCCATGTGAAATTTGTTTGATTTATGATAGTGCGTTGAGATCGTCTGCACAGACAAGTGGAGATCGTCTGTGTCGGTATATGGACCTAGCGAGTCCCCCATGGGTCATCAACTCTCGATGTATTTTCGAGAAGTATCATGTATATACGGTTGAGAGAGTAATTGATATTCTAAGGCATATCACTTCATGGGGTCATATTGCATTGCATCACATGACATCCTTCATTCTTGATGATTATGTGTTTTATTGCTTTTTGGAAAGTACTTAATATTTGATTATCTCTATTTGACGAACTTGATCATGTGTGTTGCTTAAATTGTGAGTGCCTTTTTTTGTGAAAATTGTGATTATTGAATATTGAGTTTGTAGTTGAGGATGTGCAAATTTATTAAAATAATTTTGATAAGCTGGGTTCTATGATAACTATGAACTGTTAGGTTGGATTGAATTTTATGCAGGTTGTAGTAGAGGAGGTTCGGTAGGTGAGTACGGAGTACCCATATTTTATCCCCTTAGCTTGTGTTTAGGACTCTACTTGCTGGGTACCGTGTGGTTTGGTACTTACTCCTTGCTACTACAATTTTTTTGTAGGTTACTAGCTCGGACTTTGTGATATTTTTCTTCCCCTTGTCTGACGCTTCTTGAAGATTTGTGAGGTAGCTGTTTGTCGTCTCAGTGGACTTTCTTTGTACTTAGTTATGACCTTGTTCTATTCTAGAAACAAGTTCATTTGATACTAGCGTTTCTTTTGAATGAATTATAATACTTTAGAGGCTTGTACACGTGACTACCAGATTTTGGGGGTGTTTTGAATTGATTCTGAAATCTCTGCATTTTATTGTAATGGTTGAGTTTTAGGTTGACTTGTCTTGGTGGGAAAAGATGAGTGTCATCACGTCCATTTTTGGATCGTTAAATTCATTTTATTAAATATTTTATTATTATCAATACACTCTATATATATAGTTATATGTTCCTATACCATAATTGCTTTGCCAACGTCAAATTCATTACCGAGATAAAATTGTAAAATAGTTACTTGTTGAATGCCTCCAAAAGATCATTATAATATCATAAAAATAAATAACTTAAAAGCTTTTTAGCTAAATTTCAAACTAATTTAGGGAATTTAAAATTTTAAAAATATAAAATAATCAAATTCTTTTTTATCGATTTTGATATTGCAAAACTGATATGGTTAGCAATGTTCTTCTTACCTGCAAAGAAGAATAAAAAATCGTCCAAAGTGTCAAAATAATTAGCATGACAACAGTGCCATGGCATATTTCAATAAAATTTGTAATATTCTACTTCCTAATTTCAGTAAAAAGTTAAATTGTGAACTTTTAATTGTTTTAACACCGTAGAATCAAATGGATCTAATAATTTATTATTATTTATTTCCAATTTTGTATAACTATCATAGAATTAATTGGGTCTAATTTTAATTATTGAAATGTGTTTATATTTAATTTACCAATTATTGATCATTTAAAAATAGTTAAATTTTAGTATTTTAAATTTTTTTGGTGTTTACATGTATCGTTTTATTCTAATTAATTACATGTGTCTATATTTATTTATTTAATTATTAATTATTTAAAATTTTAATAATTTATAGTGTTGAGATGTGTCATTTTTTTCTTATTATATATATACTAGATAATTTATCCGCACATCACGCGGTCTTAATAATTGCATTAAGCTTGCCAATAATTCTTTGCTAGTATATGGACCTTTAAACAATGAAGAAAAAAATTATTTAAAAAATATTGTTAACACGAATTATATTATTTATTATTATCACATAAATCAACAACTTTTAATGAATGATTTTTTCATGAGATAATAAGTCATTAATTGTTTAATTAACATTATTAGGAAAATAAAGAAGAAAAATAAGAATACAAATGCATTTCCTAAGGAAAGAACACAATTTACTTATCATATATAAGCGGTGTACATCAAATTACATAATTATCAATGAGAAAATTTATATCTATGTGAAAAATAAAATAAATATGTAAACTTATAAATAGTAAATTTAGGTGGTAAAATTTTATTTAGCATATCCAAACATGAATTCCTAAAATTGAGTGTCATAAATATTTTCAGCACAATAAGTATATCTACTATATATGTATATTTTTAATATAACTGGAGTCATCATAAGCCTATTTTGAGCACTTCATTAGACTCATGATAGTTGAGGCCCTATTTACATTTAACAATGTTTATTAAATCTGTAGTTCGTTTAGTAGTATGAAGGAGTAAGTGGGAAAAACAATATTTGATGGCTTCATGGGACACGAATTTGGAGAAGAACGTTAACATTGTGATACAAGAACTCTAAAAAAATAAAGGAACTTTTTATGTAAAATTTCATTATGTAGAGACACATATGAGAAGGCAAGTGTAATATATTACATGTATATTACATGTATATTTAATAAGTGTAATAGGTTCTTCCTTCCCCTGGTACAATTTTCATTATTTTTTCATTTAAATCATGAACCATTTCATTTTTTGGTGTTAGTATGGCTCTTTCTTTTCAAGTATGTCAGGTCGTTGTACTTCTGTAATAGGGGTGGATCTACTGCATCTACAATTGATTCCACTTGATTTTGTAATGGTGCAATGGATATATCAAGCGAGAGGTTAATGAGTTCCATCTTTTTATCATCATAAACTGATCCATCTCCAATCTGCAATAACCATTTATCAAAAGTTGCAAATCTTTCAGCTTCAGAACCCATCACTCTGCCACAAGTAAGTCGCATATATTCCTTCAGTTCATAAATTGAGAAGTAGGGCCACAGGTTTGAACTGTTTAGTGGTGCATCAACAATATGATCTCGTGTTCCTTTTGGAATTACCGGCAGGATTTGTCTGAAATCACCACCATACACGGTTATTAGTCCCCCAAAAGGGCTGTCACAACTATTTTCATACCTATCTAGATTAATGCCCCTCAAGCTCTTGTCTAAGGCTTCAAAACAATACACATGTTTTCTTTAGTAGTTCCGCTAATTGGATTCCTTGTTTTATGTCACATCTCGACTCGGGTGTGACGTCAAGCGGAATATAGAACCGTGAATGAGCAGTCCTGCCGTTCGGCAAAAATAAAGCTGCTATGCCTGAAGAGGCGACTGGTAAAACTATTTTTTATTCTGATCTGATTTGTGAAATAATTGTATTCCATAGAAATGTTTTGCCGCTACCACCATGTCTGTGTATAAAAAAATAATCTGCCTTCTTCATTATGAACAGATGATATTATTGCCTCATATGCCGGTAATTGACAACTATTTAATAGTGTAAATGATTTGTCGTGCATTTTTTTGAGTTTGACTTTGTCATATTCTAGCTCTTCATTAATTAGGCGATTCCCACATTCCGCATTAATGTATTATGCCTTTCTATGTCTTGCAAAGTTCTTCCCTGTTTTATGAGTATGTTCTCAATTTCTAACAGGGAATACGCTTCTATTTGTTTGTCAGTTAGTTGCAAATCTTTCATATGTAATCGTTTTCTCTTCATCAATGTGATATCTTCATATAATAATTTACAGTTAATCTCCCAAAGCTTGCGTGAATCTCAAACTTGGCAGTGAATAAGAATAGTCACAGATAGATTGCGCAATTCATTTCCATTTGCTCATTAAGCAGCCGTTAACAAGCAGTCATTCCACTCCTTGTCGTCATCTAATAAGCCTAATGCGTAGCAAGCCTCTCGATAGATTTTATAATCTACTCCATTAATTCTTTTTATGCTTTCAAATGAAGTGCAACCTTTGACAAAATTTAACAACATGCGCAGATAAAAATGCTCTCCACTTGTTGGATGTGAAAAATAGATTCTACCAACTGCCTGACTTTTTTTCCTCCTACTCCATTTTTTTATTTTATATTCCATACCCACAGCGTCGGAAAGTCATAATATGTTAGATCTCTTGAATCAGGGTACTCTTTGTTTGCTTTAAACCATTTAGTAAATTTTGTTTTTTCAATATCTGGTCTGTTCAGTTTGCTTTCAGCTCGCCTTGATTCTTCAAATATTATGGTGTTTTGTCCTTGTAAATGAAGTGGTAATCGCCCAACTGCTGGTTGTCTGTAATGTATGTCAAATTGGAATATCCTCCAGCACGCTTCGGTAGCTGAAATTTATCTGCAATCTAGATACTTTCTGATGTCATCGTTGTCTTTTTTTGAATCTGTTGATTCTATTATCGTTGTTGCTCTATCAGACTCTTTATGAACATACTTGAATAGATACTTCAACGACCTTGAGTAGTTGCAAACTTCAACATTCATGTGTGCATTAAATTGCACAAGCAAGTCCGTATTGTACGGAACAACATATCTATTGTCTAAACTAGCTCCATTTTTCTTCACTTCAATATATGTGTTCCGTCTCCTATAAATAGGGAATCTATTCGAATCAAAATTTGTCTAGTCATTGTATTTCTTAGGGCAATGCTTTGTGCACTTCCCTTTGTGTCATACATGGGAAGCGGGGATTGAGTTGTCCACATGGTCCGTGTATCATAAAGTTCTTGACTGCATTGTACCCATCTGGATCTTCTTAAAGGTAAGATATTTCAGCGGATATTACTCTGTCAATATGTTTTGTTGTGGGATTTTTTGTGATTCATGAAGGAATAGCAATATATGTGCATGTGGCAAGCCTTTTTTCTGGAACTCAATTGTATATATACTTGCATAATAATTACTATGTGGCTATGGTTAGGATGTTTGAAGCTGTCCTATTTAATAGTGTAGTTCGTTCTGTTTTTTTAGGAGGTATTTCTCTTTTTCCATTCATATAAATTCCAAAGAAAAGTATTTCACGTTTAACATCAATATCATCTTATTAAATGTTACAAGTGTAAGGATATCATGAATCAATGTGTATTATGATTTTTTATTTGATATTAGTTGTTGGTTATGGCTTTTGTTGGGTCGTAATTATTGTGTACCGCATTGTTTATTTTTTTGATGGTGCACTTATTTGTTGTTAGGTGAACTTTAAGCTATGACTTATTACCTATTTTTTCCTTTTCTATTAGTTTTTACAGTTTGATCTTATATGTTGACGTATATCATGTATTTGGTGCGTAATATAATTTTCTGTACTAAATTCCCTTGTTAAATTCCTGGTAAACTGGGTGGTGCATCCGGCTATTATAAGGTGGATATTTCCTTGTCTTAGTTGGCACTAATTTAGTAAATTATATTGTAATATGTTAATACATTTTTAGATGATGCATATAGTGTGCCGAAGTATGAAGGTCTGTAAGAGTATTTGATAGAAAGAACTTACATGCTATTACTATCCCGAATGGTTTATCTTTTTTAATATGTTGCATTAGTTGGGCCAACATGATCTGGAAAACCCGGCATATGATGTATACCCGGCTACGATCATCATGTTGACCAATTAGTCACAACATTGCCTTTATTTCTGGCCACTTTGGGTTACATATGAAGGTAAGTAATAAATCCGGGTATCCAACCCATCTACATATATACATTGCATCCTAATAATTTTGTGCCCTATAGCGAGGTCCCCCCGTGTGTGACGAAGGTAATATAATTGTTTTCCCCACCTGTGAACAATCAGAATCTCCATGCACAACAATATTCATTAAGCCTCCAAAAAGATCATCCCGAAGTTTTGGTTGGTTATTTCTTAATATCTAAATCGCTCCTCTTCAACTGCCATGTAACCATCCACAATGTAGTGCTGCAATAGCCTGCCAGCCTCTATAAGTGTGTGTCCCTCATTAAGTTGTTGCTGTATGCGGTATCCATAATACTGTCTCATTGTCATGTGCTCGCATGTGTAAATTTTTTTTGGCTTTGAGACACCAATTGTATTCCCAGTATATATCAATGATCACCGTTTGGGTGTATTAATGGGTAAGTCATTGACATGAAACTTGTGTGTAAATTGGTGATCCTTTGGAGCCCATTTTTGCGGTGTTCAACAATAACATCTCGCTGGAAGTTAGCATCTGTAAGATCGCTAATGAACAATCCAGCTACTTATGAAGCCATAGGTATATTCTATTGCCGACTGCCATTCATTCTTTCCGATAGAAGACGCAGGCGAAACTTTATTTGTGGTTGTTCTCTATATCTATTCCTTGCCATACAAAATGATTTTACCAGAACATTATGCTCGTCGAGCATTTTAGATATTTCTTGAAGAATGTCTATTTGAACTTCTTTATGCATTAGACTGTTGATTCGATTTTCTATTTCATTGTCTGTATCATATATATATATATATATATATATATATATATATAATTGTGAAAATTGTGGTTTTTTTCTAGTTTCAGGTAAGAGAGATCCATATGATGATAATTATGTCCAGTGACTCTGAATACATAAGCACCTTTTGTATGATTGATTAATTTGTCCACCCGACCTACCATATATGTAAATGAGAACATGGAGTTGTATACCCTTATATTATTTTCTAAAGTGTACACCTATTTGTCCGGATGTAGTGCCCAAATGATATTGAAGTTAGGGTGGTGGTTGGTTTTGTAATGGTAAACGAACACGACCTTTCATACAACATATTGAAAATTTGGGTTGTCGTGTATTTGTACTTTTGATTGTCCATTCTTCATACCATAGAATTGCTCCGTAATATTGGTAGGTGTTAGTTAAAGCCCTAAATTCCAAGTTTTCTTGTATGCATCTGTCATAAAAGATTGTAGCTAATGAGTTTAAGTATTGTATGCACAAATATTGGATTTCCTAACCTTATGCAGAGTTAGGTGCATAGGTAATATGTGTCCTATTAAATGTTTTTGAAATGTAATTGTTTTCTGGCAAATGATTGGGTTGTTGCCTCTGTTCAACTGATTGGGATTTGATACGTATTCACATTCATCCATAACCGAATCATAGGATTGGTTAGGTTGGCCCCCTGTAAAATAGTTTTGACAATGTTGTTACTAAGTATTGTACATCTGGTAAGTTGTTTGTATAAGTAAATATTAGGTTCATTTAATTTCTAGCAATAATATTTCTCTGTTTATTGTTTTATGTGCCAGGCATTCACATCATGTAAGAGAAGGGAGTTACAAGTAACAGATGATGTGCATGTGTAATTGATAGGTTTTACGACTTTTTTCAGCCTTTCTAAGATTTAATTTTTAAGGTTATAATGATTTCCTACGTATTAAGTAGTAGACAATTAAACTAATTGGGTTGGTTGTGGTGGTATATATGATTTAAATGGAACGTACCATGTATTTGTTGTTGCCGTTTTATAGTTATAATATTAGACAGTTTCATCTCGTTTTCCATTTCTTTTAGAAAACATACAACCAAATCCGCTTGCTTCTGTGGTTGATCTTTGTATTTCATGTGAATTAATGTGAGTTTCATCTTCAAGCGAGCATACTTTGGCATTAATTTTTTGATATTTACTAATTCCTCTGTCCGCGTATTATAGGTAGTTGTTAATGTATTACTCTGCATATTTTTTTTGGACTTCCTATATTTGCTTTCTAACTGAGGTAGAAGTTGGTGTAGTTCCTGAATGTCGGAGGAAATATATGTAGACCCACAAAATGCCTTAATACTGTGTGTTATCAAATTCATTATGTCTTGCCCCATGATCTGGTAATTCTGATTTTTTTAAAAAAATTTATGCTGGTAAGATTAGTGGCCAATATATCATCTACTGATTTTTTAGTGTAGTGCAATAGAATTCATGTTAGCCGATGTATTAATGTTGATAAGATTCATGTCCAATCTCGTTCTCTTGATTTCGCAGTGTGTTGCAATAGATTTCTTATTAGCAGAAGGTTTGATTTTAATTGTGTTGTGAAGAATGTAATTGTTTGTTCCTATTTTTTTACCAATAGGAATAAGTGTGTATTAACTGTGTGAAAGGACACACCATTTCGGTTCGGCGGTAGAATTGGTGTGTTATAAGTGTCCAAAATGACACAACGGTGCGACAAAGTTGAGTAGTCCAATAAGACAGTCAGATGTCATGTCGTTTTGTTTTTGTAGTTGGTTCTTTCTATTTTGTTTCAACCAATTAGATTCATTCTGGTTTAGGTGTTGAACCACAACTATTTTCACTCATTACTGTTTGTTTGGTATATTGTGCATTTGTATCCTTTGTAGTGATATTCTTTTGTATCTGTTTCATTTGTGAGTCGATGTAATCGATGAATTGTATATATTTAATTATAGTTATTCATGTGTAGTAGGGCCGGATAGTTTTATGTACTCTAGAAATGCTGTGGGGATTATGTGGTGGAATATCTTGCGATTGTCAAATAGGTTATTTTGTATAATCGCTTGCAGAAACTAATATTATGGAAATTTCATGGGATTCGTTACTCTTCTTAAAGTTTGCTCTATGCATCCATCATCCCATGGATAATTTAGCTCAAAATGTAATCAATTTGTTAATAGATTTTTTATAATAAGATGGTAAAACTTTTAACAATACCTTCATAGCCCTTCCCAATGTTGCGATACTGTTATGAAAAATAGTAACTAACAAAATGGAAAGCTGGTATTATTTTACTTAGGCATAAATTGACTGATGGAAGACAATTTATAAATTTCAACATTTTGAATACAAGAGACATATATAAAGAAACAAAGAGTCACTTGCAAAACTAATTCATCAGCAAAAACAAAGTGAGAAAATAATTTTCTGAAACATGACTTTCGTAGGTAACATTCTGACCTACAGACCATAAGTCCGCCCCTCGTCCGACGGTTAGTCAAATTTTCTAGATTGAGATTTTTGGTGGTTTTTGACCAAATCGATGGATGTGCAGGACGGACCGTGGGTCAGGCTACAGATTGTTGATGGCAGCCATTGATGCACCTGCACATTTTCATAAAAAACTGATTTTTGGTATGTTTTGGACATGGGGTGTTACAAACCACTTCATTCTGGGTGTGGTTTAGAGTATGATTCCATTTCTACTTTCATGTGTGTTTTTGCTTCTATAGGTGAGTCCCTAGTAGTGGATTGAGTGTACCAATTATGTGATTGTCCTCTTGGTAGGGTGACATCCTTGATTAGATTTGTTCATTCAAGTTATGGCAGAGTTGGTGTTATTTGGGATATATAGTTGAAGTATACTAGTGATTCGACACACAAAACTTTGCTTATGAGAATTTATAATAGAGCTACCATGAAAATTTATAGTTTTTAATACACTTAAGATTTATATCATCATCGGTATCATGTTTCGGTTATGTTGATTGAATTTTAGGACGATTGTGCCTATTTTTGTCACACTTATGGTTCGTCTAGAATAGCTACTAATCTAGCTTTTCGACAATGTTATCAGAGGTTTTGTATGCTTGGGTGTATCACTCGATGGTGGGTACTTGATCACTTCTTTCTTTGAATCGGATGAGTTCGATTCTCGATGATTACTTGATGTCTAAATATTATATTTTTATAGCTTAAGCTCAAAATTGCAGATTGAGAAAGAACAAGAAAGTGAGGAAGGTTAATGTATTATAATATATATATATATATATATATATATATATTACGTGTATGAAATTGGAGAGCATCTGATGTATAGGAATTGGGTGGGGATTACTGCTATTACGTCTGCCACTGGTTCGTGATCAGTGGCTTCAATTTTTTTTATATATATTAATATTTTATTTTTACATTATAATTATATTTTTGATATATTGAGATAGATAATTAAATATTATGTTTATCTAATTTTTTAAGTTCTATTAATGTTATGTTAACTGGAGGAGTAAGATTTGCCCTTAAGTTTAAACTTTAGGAAACTGATTATAGTATTAGGTAAATTTTTGGGTTTAGGCTAGGCATAGATAATAGGGAAATTTTTCAAAATGTCAATATTTTAACATTTAAGAGGGCTCATTAGCAATACTTTCAATATTTAGTAAAAATGTCAAATTTTAGTTTGTTATGTATCTTATTTATGTTTTTATAATTTATATTTATTTAAAGAATATAATTATTTAGTAACAAAAGGGAGAAAATTAAGGGAGAGAATATTTCAAAAAAAGGTAAGGATCACTTAATTTTCTCTTCAGTTACATTTTCAAATAAAATTTAAACTTTGTTCTTTTTTTAAATCCAGAATTTTTACTTTATTAAAATTATATTCATTCCACAATATATTCTGTTTATATTTGTTATAGTTTTTTATTAGTTTGTATTCATTCCAATAGGTATGCCAAATGTATCTATATAATCATTTAAGAAATATATTCGTATTCATATATTTTTTTTCCCTATATAATTATTTTTCTCTTCAAAAATCTTGTATGTACTCATTTCAATATATATTTTATTTGTGTTTCTATTTAATCTAGTTTTTATTTTGAATTTTGTATAATAATATATAAAATACAAAAAATTAGTATGATGAAAAAGTGAATGAAATATAAAATTGAAAAGAAATAATTGAATATTTGGTGTACTTATTCTTAAATAAAGTACATAACTAGTTGACATACCTTTAGAATAAATACAAATTAGAAAAAAATGTCAAATTCAGAAACAATGCAACATAATTTTTGAATGAACACAACTAATAATTGTAAAAATACACACTGACTAAAACAGTATCAAAATTCAATATATACTTCCAAATTTATGAATGCAAAAAACAATAAAACTATGAAATACAAAAATCAATACTAACTGTGGTACATTGACATAACTATTATAAAAAAACAGAATACAAAATGAATTAAATATATGTAATACAATTCCAAATCTATGGATACAAAATACAATAAAACAATGAAATACAAAAATACATACTGACTAAAACAGTAACAAAATTCAATATACACTTCCAAATCTATGAATACAAAAAACATTAAAACTATGAAATATACACAATCAAACTCATATAATGTGTTACATTGACATAACTAACACACAAAAAAAAAAACAGAACACAAAATACAATAACTATATGAAATACAAAAGTAAATACTAACTATAACATAATAAAAATTTCATATACACTTCCAAACGCATTGTAACATGAATTTTTTTGAATCTTAAAAACTACTAAACAAATTAAACTAAACATGCAAGACATAGAACATGCAAACAAATTGGTCTTCTTCAACTTCATGGTTATGAATTTGTGTGGGATTTAGCACATCGACAAATTCAGGCATTTCCCCCGTCGTATATCCTCCTTAGATTTAGATTTAGAAGCGGAACCTACATTGTTGTTTAGTTCTTGAGTGAAAAAAATAATTAAATGATGGAAAATCGAAAGAACTTTGATTATTTTGTCCAATACTTCTAGTAACTCTCTTGAAAACGTCCACTGAAGAGAGAATTATGTAGTCTCAAACCTTAAAAAATGTTTTAAGAACAACAACAAAACAAAAATTTTTTAAAAGAAACACTAAAATCAGTAAATAAATAAATAAGGATCTGAAAAACATAATACCCAAATCAATGTTAATCTTCAAATCAAATCTTGCAACGAAATTAAATGAGAATAATAGAAAATATTAATATATTGAATCGAAAATCTATGGAATTGATTTGGAAGAATGTTAGAGAGAGAAATTGAAAAGAAGCTTAAGAAAAGAGAAAAAAATCTCGGGATTTGATTAGGAAGAAAGTAAGAGAAAGAAATTGATATGCTCAAGAAAAGAGAGAGAAAAATTAAAATGTCATTAATATCTATCCAATTACATAAATATAAGAAAATGACTAATCTATTAGAGAGAGAAAAAGGATGTAAATAATGAGAGAGAAAATATTAATAATATTAGAATAATTATTTATTTTTAAAATAATGATATTTTTGACATGTTTACTAATATTATTAAAATATGGATATTATCCCTAAATAAGTTGAATTTTTGACTAATTAGCTAAATTTCCCTAGATAATATGAGTGCTTATAAACCCTTTAATTTAAAAATATTATTTTCTTAATAGATTGGAAACGTTTCGAAATATTGAGGAAAGGAAAATCATTGTGGCTTAGCTTGCTTAATTTTGATTCTTCCCTAGAGGTAAGTTATGATTTATGTTGTTTGATAGTAAAACTTAATAGTGATTGATAAGCAGTGAATGATATTGTGAAGTTTTCTATGTAGTTGATTGTGTGGTTGTGTTGCTTGGTTGTGTGTTTTGTGATTGTTCTGAAATCCTGAGACCACGGAATTTATGTTCTTGAACCCTCGAAGTGATGCCTTGAATAAAGAAGGATTGATGAAATTTATCAATGTACTAAAAGTGGTGATAATAAATGATAAATTAATGGTATTATTGAATTGGGGTGTCACGTTTCGATACGGTAAAATTGGACCGGAGTGTCACGTTTTGACACGATATAATTGGATCAGAATGTCAAATTATGACACAGTATAATTGGATCAGAGTGTCACGCTTTGACATGGTATAATTGAAACAGAGTGTCACGTTTTGACATGATAGTATTAAAGGAAAAACATATTGAATTAGCAGAATGTACTCAATCTCAAAGAACTCAATTCCCCAAATGGTTTAGTTGGAGGCATGAGTCCTCATGGATGATCTTGATAATGTTGACTTTTATGACATACTTACATTAGTGTTGTTGACACTGATTGATGTTGTTTGTTGCTTATGAACTGTTAAGTGTTGTTGAGTTCATACTATTATTCATTGTATCTTAGTTTCTATTTTAGCTTGACCGCTGATACTTACTCAGTACATGTTGCCCGTTTTGAGCCCTACTTGTGTTTTTTTATTTTAATTTTATGTAGTGCAATAATTGTACCGACGACTTTGACTTGCTCTCAGCTCTAGTCAATCTCCAGCATATCAGGTTACAGGGTGAGCTATTCATTCAAGCTCGTATTGGATTCTCTTGGTCATGACATGATGTCCTATGTTTTCAGACACATACCATTTTATTCTTTTATTTGGTGTATTTGATACTCTTAGACTTAGTATTTGGAGATTAGATGTCCTTGATGTGATGAATTTTAGATTTTGGGCATAATATGTAATAGACATTAAAGGTTTAGTTGATTGGTTACTTTAATAAGTTTTGGAGCTTATGCATTATAGTTGTTATTCTAGTCGAATTATTGGTATATGTTGAGGTTTGAATTCCTTGGTTTGCCCACTTAAAAGGTTAAGTGTGGATGCCACTCACGACTCAATTTGGATTGTGACATTAAACTTATATTTTTCAATTATATGACCGATAATATGAACTAAAATCATTACTTTGTGTCATTTGTGGGTCAATTTGATTTGTAAATTTTTTTAATAAAAAATAAGGAATTTGGTCAAATAAACGGTAGAGTAGGAATTGCTTTAAGTAATAATAAATTTTATGTTGATAAAAATAATTTGTTGTATAAGATATTAATGATTTTAAACCTAATGGTATCGATTATATATTCTATATACATATGAAATATTTGAAAACATATATAAATGTGGGTTATTTTTTCAAATTTTAAAGTAGATATGGATTATATATTTTATATACATATGAAATAATCTTTGTTGATTTCTTAATCGTGATTTTTGGAAAATTTGAGATTCCATATTATCGAATCAGCGTAAAACTGCATTTTTATCTCATGATTTCAAATTGCGATATGAAATTGCATGTCAAAATTTTACTTCTTAGAAGACATAATTTCCTATTTCTATTCATATATTTCTCATACAACTCTTTTATTCTAAACTTGTATTATTTGGACATACGCTAGGATATCTTGATTTCAAATAATATTTGGACATCCGATTTGAGACTCATTTCTCCAAAAAAAAAAGTACGATTTTAAATTTCAAACCCTTATTTCCATTTTTTAATGCAACACGTGACCTATAACTTTACGTTCATAAACCATCATTTTGAATTTTGTAAAAAGGGACTCATTCTTGACGTGAAGCGATTATTCTACTATGTCAAATAATTAAATTAAAGAATAACTAACTACTCCTACTAATGACTAGTGAATCTTTATAAATTATGTATATTTAAAAGTTTCTTGTAACAAACTGTTAAAAAATATATAGAGAAATGTGATTTAACAATGAGACACCATAGAATATTTCGATATTAAATCATGACTTCACATCTCGTGTCCAAACCATAAGAAAATATTTATTTCAATATGATATTCATATCGATTTTTAACAACCTAATTTAAAAGTAAAAAGTTAGAGGTTGAATCTACACTAATTGATCATACGTGGTTATTACATTTAGGGTCGTTTGGTAGAGTTTATTAGCAAAAATAATGCATGCATTAATTATATATATTACTAATTTCTTGTTTGGTGTATTTTTTCAGGCTAGGTGTAACTAATGCTATTGTGTATTAGGAGTGTATTACTAATACCTATAAATCCATGATATTAGTAATACAAAGGATTTAGTGCATGCATTAATATGGTCAAAGACTCACTTCCTCCTCAATAGTACCTTTACATATTTTCCACAATAATTGTGAAGGATACTTTTGTAAATAAATATTTTTATCCAAAACATACTAATTTTAATACACCAAACTAAATAATGCATAAGAAATAATCTATGCATAACTAATACAAGTATAACTAATACACTCTATTGGGTATTATTTTTATATACTCTACCTGTCATGACCCAAGATTGGATGTGATAATACTCATCTTATCCCACCAAGACAAGTCAGCCTAAAACTCAAATATTACAATAAGACGCAGAATCTTTATAATAAACTCTAAATTACCCTAAAACCTGGTTGTCACGTGTACAAACCTCTTTAGTATTACAATTGATTCAGAAAAAATTACAAGTCTCAAATGACCTTGTTTCTATAATAGAACAAGATCATGAATAGGAGTAAGAAGGTCTGCCGAGATGACAAACAACTACCTCACAAATCTCCAAGAAGCCTCAGAAAAAAAGAGAATATATCACGAAGGTCCGGGCTAGTAACCTACAAAAACATTGTAGAAGCAAGGGGTGAGTACTAAACCAAACGGTACTCAACAAGCAAATCTCTAAACACAAGCTAATGAAATAGAATACGGGTACTCTTTACACTCACAGTTTACACAACAGATAGCTGAACGACAACATTTTGACAAATTACATATCATCAACAACAACACTTTGACAAATTATATATCCTTAACAATAAGCTCAATATTCATCAATCAAAAGTTCCACAGAAAAGCGTTCATAAAATTAGCCAAAACACAAGATCAAGTTCACTAATGATAAGTACGTGCAATGCCAAGTATAATGATGCATGTCTGACCTAGCGATACACACCCGCTGTCTCTTAGTCCGGGACTCATGGGGGACATATCTGTCCATGCATCTTTTGCGTCGCATGACACAAACCTCGATATCAATCTTCCATCTTCCTCTTCTCTCTACAATTTCTCTTATAATTTCGCTTCCACCCCAAAATTGGTAACAGAGCTAGCTAGTTAACTAATTAAGCTAATAACTATGGAGGAATCTGGAGCTACAAATCTACAAAATCAAGTATACACTCTTAAATTTATGAGTAGCTAAATAAATTTATTCCTGAAAATCTCTTGTTGATTATAATTGTTTATCATGACTATATTTACATATATTCGCTTCTGCTCCTGTATCTATCATAGGTGTATAATAGCTGTTGTGATATCCTTCTACAATAATTTTTGCAAGTACAAATATTTTCATTAATCATTTGGTTCTTTTTATAATTATTTTCTTATTTTGACAAGTTATTGTTAATTGTTCATTTTCTATGCTGTATGGTTTAATCTTTTCTAACCATTTTATTCCTAATGTGATATTATGATTTCCTTCATATATCTTAAATTGTATTTTTAATGGAATTCCTCCTATAATTATTTCTTTTTCTGTTGTTTCTTCATTTGTATTTACTATTTCACTAGGTAATCCAGGGCATATGTGTCCTGTTTTCATAATTTCTTCTTCTAATACTAGTTCTCTTGTTATATGATTTTCTTCTTGTCCTGTGTTTATCAAGATTTTATATTTTCTCTGGTCCATTATTCCTGTTATAAAATAATGATATATTATCATTTCTTCTAAATCTTGTGATATTTCATATTTTTTTTTAGATGAACTTATTCTTGATGAGGAAGCTCTTGTTAATGTATTTGGTACGCTTGAAGTGCTTAATCGTTCTTTTACAATTTCTAAATCTTCTTCTATGTCAATTTCTTTATAGCTATAGTCATTATTGTCTATTACAGTAATTATGGCAAAACTAGTGCCAGTAGGCTAAAAAGGGGTAAAAAATTATTAATAAAATAAGTTCAGGGGGGTAATAGGACCTTAGTATAGTATAAGTGTGTCTCTGAGATTTCGGGCATAGGTTGAGGGGGTACTTGAGCATTATCCCTTGATTTTATAATATTATTTGTTATATATTAGTTTTTATTTTTGATTGGCTGGTGATACTTACTCAGTACATGTTGCCTCGTACTAAAGCCTAATTGTGGTTTTCTTTGTTTTTCCTTTGTGCAGTGCAGCGAGTGAAATGATACATACTCAGTAAATGTTTCCTCGTACTAAGCCCTACTTGTGGTTTTCTTTGTTTTTCCTTTGTGGAGTGCAACGAGTGAACCAATGAATTCGACTTGCCCTCAACTCTAGCCAGTCTTTCGCATATCAGATGAGATATTTATCCAAGCTCGTCTAGATTCTCTTGGTCATGATATGATGTCCTTAGTTTTCTGGCATAAACTATTTTATTCATTTATTTTTGGGTCTTTAATACTCTTAGACTTAGTATTTGAAGATTAGATGTCCTTGATGTGATGACTGTCAGATTTTGGGGATAATATGTTATAGACTTTAGAGGTTCATTTGATTGATTACTTTAATAGGTTTTGCAGCTTTCACATTATTGTTGTTATTCATAGTTGAGTTATTGTTATATGTTGGGGTTTTAATTCCTTGGTCTGCCCACTTACGAGGTTAAGTGTGGGTTCCACTCACGATTCAATATGAATCGTGACACATAGGAGTCACTCGATGAAGTAAGTCGGGATCACCAGTACGGTCAACGATATACTGAGTGCTCCCTTTCTTGCCTTTTTCTCTTGTCTTTTAACCATCTCTGTATCTTTTGGCAAAGTAGTTAGGCTCTGCGATCTAGTCGGCGATGCGTCGAGTGCTTCTTTTTTCACCTTATTGACATGGCTTTGTACCACCTCTCTTTGTAACATTTGGCGGGCTAAATTAGCATCATCCAAGTACTTATCAAATCGCCAATTTAGTTTTATTTATGGGTTTCCTGCTGGAACATAGCTGAGCTAAAGTCGGCGAGTAACTTTGGCGAGTAAGTTTTTCTTTACTTCAATTGTTTCAACTTTTCTGGTCCTTTTTTGCCTAGTAGTGTCCTTACCATGCCATTTTAAATTCATTGCTTCATATTATCATTTTAACATCAGTTATGAGCATAAAATGATATTGATGACACTAAATCTTTTAATATTAAGCACTAAATTAGTTGAAATCCTACACTCGTCATTACACTCCGAATAGAATTTTCTCTATATCCAGGACTTGAGTTCGAGATGTTTGGCTGCAAAGAAATAATTTCCATAATCAAGAAAAAGCAAATGAGGGAAGAATTGGGGTCAAAAAACTTTTACGTAACTTGATATTTCTTTACCTAGTCTAAATTTGGATGAGATCGGCGTCATTGAGGTCTAGGGAAATATGGTAACAACTGAGAGATATATTAATGAATTTAATTACATGACTCGATACTTAAGACATTAATGAACCTGTATGACTTTACCGAATCGAATTCAGATGAGTATAACTCTAAAAAATGATCTTAGCGATAACGGATATTTTTTTAGTGTCCGGGATAATTGTGTTTTGTGAAATGGGGGCTTGGAATTCTTAAATTTGATCATTGTTTCCATGAAGGCTGCTGTAGGGGAATTATTCCCTCCAGGGAGGGGCAACAATGGTGGTTTGCAGCTTCCACAGAAGGAAAGACGTGACTTAAGTCAGACATAAACCCCCAAAAATGTTTTATCATGCACTTTTCGACTTTGATAGTTAAGGAACGACCCCAGGTGTGTTATTGATGGTTTTCCACCATTATTAAGGCTAAAGGTAAGAATTTTTAAGGCTAAAGGTAACCATTATTAAGGCTAAAGGTAAGATTTTTCTCATCGAATTCATGTTTCGATCCATAGAACATAGTTTCTTGGGGTAATTATTGATGGGGGAAGGTTGGGATATTTATATTAAGGTGGGAAAAGCCCTAATATGGGTATGTGAATCATGGGTTTGGTCTGGTGGTATTGAGTTAGTTATATTCTTGATAATTAGACCTTTTATTGTTGATCCTTGTGTTATATTGATGTTTTTAGACCGGAAAGGGAAGATTCCAGTGCGTTAAGTGGATTCAAACTTACATTCGAGGAAGGTGATGGTTATGATATTTTTTGGAATGTAAGTTAGGAATTGCTTCATTGTAATGCATTCATGTATGTGAATGAATCCTATATTGATTACACCTAATGTAACTAAGTATGAACAAAGAATTACATGCCATGAATCACCTCTACTTATATGATTGTGAGAATACACGTTGTGATTGTTATTATGGTTTGTTCAATAGATCAGGTGTTGCACTCCAACACAATAACTTATATTGATTGTTATGTTTTGGTATAAGTATAGGATCGGTTGGCATGTTTTAGCATATTATAGGATCAGGTTCTATGTTCTGGCATAGATATTGGTTCGGGTACCACATATAAGTATGCTAACAATTTAGGTATGGTTTCCAAGAGAGGACCATTGAATTGGATTCAATTCGAGAACCATTGACTTGACATACCTGTATATCTTCGAAATTTTAAAATTGTACTTGTTTTTAAGGGATAATCGAGGCATAAATTGTCAAGGTGAGAAATGATCAATTTTATCTGGTATTGAACCTTTGGAAGGACTTACACCTGGGTAAAGTCATAAAGTTTATTACTATTGATTGAAACATAAGAAAGGTTTCTTTTAAAAAGTGTTGGTTTTTTAATAATGTTAATAGTGGGAGTTCTTATGATGGTTGCTAGTATTGTGAGTATGATTCACTAGTTATTCTCTCATGTATTTTCATTTTTTTGGTGGATCCCTAGTGGAAACCTAGAGTTTTCCTAACACTTGTTTTATATTTTATTAAATGCTTTGGGGACATAGCATGTTTTTAAGTGTGAGGTGGAGGAACGAATTCCTAGTTTTTACTGTTTTATTGAGTTTTTTTTTAGGATGGGTTCCTTGGCTTTTGTTTTTGGTTCTTTTCCTGAGGATAGTCCTTTTTGAATTGAGTGTTTTTTTATACTTATTTTAGGAATAATTTTTTTTAATTATTATTTTTGAAGATAAAATAAAAAATACTTTGAGTTATATGATACTTACTATTTGGGCCTAATTTTAAGTAGTACTTTCTTGTGAATGCTTGATTACTAGTGAAATTGCAAACCATTTGACCTCTATGTTCATGGTTGTGACATTGTATATAGCTTATTTATTTTGTAGTTTGTTATGATTCTGTCTCTGTTAGAAGTAAAATTGATCCATCTTTATTGATATTTGTGCCATGTGTGGTGAAATTTTGTTTATTCCATGTTTTGCATCTTAGTCTAAAACTGTCTTACATGTTATTGAAGCGAAATAAAAAAAAAGTATTTCTTGTTTAGGAGATGATAATAGGCTTTCGTTGATTTGTCTTATAAATTTTAGCCTTTTCAGATATTTTATCACTAGTTAGCCCTTTTGAGCTTGTAGCCTTTTGTTGGTAGCCATATTTTACCCTTGACAATTTTGTTGAATCCTATTTTTTGCACCTTGCTTCTTTGAGCATCATATCATAGACTTATTTTAATTATCAACTCTGAGAAAAAGAAATGGATGAGTGAAAAGGTAATCAATGATAGCTACAAAGTGCTTAAAAGCCCTCTTTGATTGAATGTGACATAAAAAAAAAGTTACCTTGTTGATGGCTCTGGTCCTTCTAAGGACATCGTGCACCTTAACACCAGTTGAGGGTGGATATTATGAAAAAAAAAACAGAAACATTCTTGATATGATGAGAATTATTTGTGAAATAACTGTTGAAAAGAGGTCTGAAAATAAAGAGAAGAAAATATGAGTGATGAGGTCTAAAATTACAAAGTTATTAAGGAAGTGAAAGTCACTATTATATAGTTTTCCTACCCATCCCCTAGCCAACATTAGAACCCGTTAAAGTCATATTTGATTCTATTCAAGCATGTTAAATTAGTGGAGATGTACATAACGGGCAAGAATATGGTTCTTTATGCATATATGTAAATTCTATTTGTGAGTGTGAGAGTTGTTCTTGATATGAAGTCCTTCATTTATGTTCAATCTTTTGAATTGAGTGTATGGACTATTTGTTTATGCAAAGGCACTTTTTTCATGATAGATAGGCGATTTTATTAACTTTCTTTGATGAGAGTAGGTGAGTAAGCTTAAATTGACTGAGTTCAAAGTCTTTCATTGAGGTTAAGAAGTTAGAGGTTTGTTGTTTATTTGGATGGCTTGCATAATGATTGAGAAGTCTACTTGATGTTATTAAATTGGTATATGACCTAATTGTTTGTATTAACGAAAGTGAATGCGGCTGGATCGACGGACATCACGACGGATCGTCATGGTCACGACGGACCATCATGGACTCCGTCGTCCCATACTTGATGCAATTTCTTCTGCTTCTCTCTTCATTACCCTCGACGGAAAGTATGATGGATCGTCACAGGCACAATGTTCCGTCGAGGTTTTCCGTTCCAAAACACTTGAACTCTTGGAATATGGGTACAGGGACTGCTTTTCTGAACTTCATGACGAACCTGCAGGACGGACCGTCATGGATACGGCGGTCCGTCACGCTTTCCATAACCCCACATTTAGTCAGACTTCCCCATATTCCTTCAGCAGCTGCACTTCGCTGCCAACTACGGACCGTCACGAGCATCCATCTTTGGACAGATTTCCTGCATTTCTTCGCTCAAAAACCTCTGCATCCATCTTTGGACAGATTTCCTGCAAATAAGGAGAAACTTATATAAAAATTAGCACAAAAAGGCTTTTGGACACACTAAACTTGAGGAAAGAGTATTATTGATACCGTGAAACCACGGTATATAAACACCCTCAACTTAAATTCGTTGTTTGTCCTCAGCGATACACTATGACTCAATACAAAATCTTTGTACAATAGTATCCATGTTTTATCCTTTGCAATCATTTGGCTATCAATCCCGATTAATCTCATCATATTTATGCATGCTATCACTATTAGGTTTGAATTATGTGGAATCAGACCACGACACAGACTCACCATGCACTAACACCTATCCTCTTCAATTTCTCACCGAGGTGCTAATATTTCCGGTACTGCAACTAGTGGCCTCACTTCAAAACAAAATCCTCATTTTTCACACAATGATTTCAGTTTGAGTATAAGGATTTCTTTCAACACTCACTCTCAGAACAAATTTACACTCATTCATAGCTATTGTCATAAGCTTGCCCTTATTTTCACTGCTTTAAGTTCACTATACAACCCTTAGGATCACGATAGGACTTTCTTAGCTTGTAACATAGGCTCAGGGTCAGGTAGGGTATATTTAGGTATACTTTAGTGACTTTTTTCTCTCATTGACATATCGTCTAAACATACCATTTTCTATCATTTTATTTGGCCTAGTTTTCCATATTCTTTCACCTTTCTATTTTCCCTGTTTTCTTCATTTGTGTAAGTGACTCTGTTCTTTTCTTGATTGTATTTCTTGTAATTTTTTTACTTTTCTTTCAACTAATTCTTGAGTCACCATACACAAAGTTGGTTCAGGACCATAAACAAGTTGTTTACTGCATTAGCCACCCTCAACTTATGCTTTTGGCATAAGCTGAGGTGCACATGTCCAAGGAGGGACCAGGGCCAACACATTATTCCCAGAAAAGATCAGTTGGGGTGAAAAAGAAAGGTCTAATTTAAGCTAAAATTATTTGGATGAAAGAAGGATAAATTTCATTTGGTTTTCTTTTATTTAGGCTAAAAATGGGCTACATTGAATAAGGGCCTATGATCCTTTCCTAATTGTCTATTACAACTTACTTTTAGCAGGACTAACAAGGCAAGTGCTAGCTTAGTACAAATAGTGGACTATTCAAATCTTCCTCACACTCACTTGACATCTCATCACTCTACCATATTATCAGACACCTAGTTCGAATATTAGACTTAGGGTCATGCAGTGGTGTACCTCTATGTCATGCTTAGAGCCACACATTTATCAATTACTATGCCTAGTCATGCATCATTTTCCATTTTACCAGGATATCATTTTTGACATCATGCTCCAGAATTAAACTATGTACACAAGATATAGACATGCCAGTTCAACAGAAAAAGTAATCAGTCTCTTGCAGAAAAAGAACACAGGCAAGAAAACCCCAAAAGAGGATAGTGAATTGGGCTACTCAGACTTCATCCTAGCACTCACTTTCCATTTAACCCACCCCCAACAAAAAGACATGCAATTGTCCCCAATGCATAAAAAATTGAAATACTAGAGTTGTAGGTTAAGCAAACCTGGGGCGCAAAGCGCCGACGATCATTAAGCTGGTGGGTCCGGTTCCCCGAAACTCACTACCTCTGTAATCTGGACACCTTTAATGGTGTCCTCAGCATCAACAACACGATCAGCAGTGCCTCCCGCTATCGCCACATTTCTGGAGCTATACGCCCCAGCAGCGAACTCTCATGCTCTCATCTTACGCACCTCCTCCTCAGCAAGCGAGGCTCTCCTCGCAGCCTCCATCTCACGGAGTTCCTTCTTTCGTGCTCGAGCTTCATCCTCCTTTCGACCCCTACGCCTCTTGGCATGCTCTCAAGGGGGAGGTGGTGGAATCGCTAAAGTGGAGAATAGGGCCACCATCAGTGTGTTCAGCAGGCTCTGCAGAAGGGGCCTCAGACTCAGGCACTCTAGCCTCTAAGATCATATCAATATCTGCGCGAAAACTATCGACCACAGCTTGAAGGGTCAAGACATCCACCGAAGGGGCTGGAAGGGCTAGCACCCGCTATTCAAAAGCGTCCAAGCGCTGATGAAGCTCAGCGATCTTCCGCTCTGTGTGCTGGACTATTCTCCGCTCCAAGCTCTCTTCTACCTCGGCAATAGACCTTTGCATCCAATGCTGGATATGATGCATAAGTGTAGCAATTTGCGCCTCTAATTTATGGACCCTAGCAAGCGGGACTAGAGCAGGTAAATGGGCTGAGCGTGAGGAGCTCGGTGCAGTGCTACTACCCGGGATAGACTCGATTGGGGTAGTGGCAGTGGAAGCCGCCTGCATATCCATGCGAGCCTGTGCTACCGTATCAGCCAGATTTTCACCAAGTGAAGGCAACTCTGGACGGGGCCCTCTGCGTTGAGACAACTCATTGGCCTCATCCCTTATGAGACCGATATCAACAGTGCCCAGAGGGGTCTTGAGCTGATCAACGTGCCATATCGGCACACTTGTGGACCTGCACAGAGAAAATATCATGCACGGGAAAGGGTAAGTAGTTGTGACCTTAAAAGCCCTCTTGTGCATGACCGCCTGTAGAAGCCATGCAAAATCCACCTCAAACCCGGCTATCATTGCCACCATCAGTACTGCTCGATCTCATGTGACGATATTATCAGCGGCTGTGGGGGAAATGCAGTAGCGGACAATCTACCACCAAAACTTTGCCGTGAAAGTCAGGTTGACCTTCATTATGGCCCCTTTCGGCTCAGTCACCCAGTCGGCACCCTCTCCATCAACGGACAAGTGCAGGGTCACCAAGAGACAAGTGCAGGGTCATCCACCTCTTGGTGGCCTCTCTCAGCGATGGCTCACGCAAGAATTGTCCATATTTAACAATTTGCAATCGGAAGTCAAACTCGGCAGTAAGAGGGGTCCGATTAGCATCAACATTCTCGCCGTATAGAAACCGGCGGATGGCAGGCAGGGAGATATCAACCTGAACGCCACTTACTCAGACCTGCTCCAGTGGGGCTTGTTTTGCGGGGGTGACCTGCCTATCAATTTGTGATCAGAGAGTCGCTACGTCGGATGCGTAGAACTCTCGGACCAGCTTTTCACTATAACGTCCCAACGGACGAGCTGTCCACTCCAGTCGATGTATGGTGAATATATTGTGGATCTCAAGCATCGTTAGGAGACTTCCCGTAAGGACCTGCCGCTCTAATGTAAGTGTTCGAGTCATAACTCCTTTGTCATTCAGGAACTTTGCATCGGAATAGACTTGAAACTGCCCGTCGGCACAGTACCGGTTGGGCTGGTCAGGAAGCGAGGTGAGAGCACGAGCTGGTGAACCCGATGTGGATTCCAAACTATCAGCCTCGTCAGAAGAGGACGACGCTGCAGCGGTGGCGGGTGTTGGAACCTCAGCAGATCTGGAGGCTTTCTCCGACCACGAAACTCCCAAGGATCCAGACGCTCCTACTTTATTAGTGGCTGACAGAGAAGGTGTGCCGGTCAGTGTGCGCTCCTCATTAGACTGGGCGGCAGTGACTACACCAGACGCCACCTTTTTGGGTGTGGCTCTAGAAGCACGTGCAACACGGGATGAGGTGGAAGTGCTTGGGGTCACGTACTCGGGGTCACGCTCATCATCAAAGCCAATGACCGGCGGGCAGACGGGGCGATAGAAATCGATTGCCGGCGTACGTAGACTCGATCTTGTTTTGGTGCCATAATAGATAGTACCTGTAAAGGATCAATATTAGTACTAGAAGGAGCAAACAAAACAAGCAAAACCACACAAAATAAATAAATAAAATTAAAATTAAATGACATTGCTATAGTAAAAGTGAAACACAACGGACGAGGTGACGGCTCGTCGTGAGTATGACGGACCGTCATGGGGTCCGTCGTGTCTAACTTAGACTATGTTTATATGGAGCACCCTGAAGGAGAGTGTCAGATACGTATGACGGTATGTGTAGGACGGACCGTCACAGGTACAACGGTCCGTCGTAGGTGTCCGTCAGAGGACACTTGAAAAAAAATATGGAGATCCTTAGGAGAGGGGTCTCTGACCATCATAACGGTAATGCAGGGCGGACCGTCGTAGGTATGACAGTCTGTCACATGTGTCCGTTGAAGGATACTTAGAAAAAGTGAGAGACCATTAGGAATAGGGTCTCTGACAACTAGAACGGTTGTGCAGGACGGACTGTCGTGGGAAAGACGGTCCGTCGCATGTGGCCGTTGGTGGACACGTGGAGAAAATTGGACAGTGGGGTGTTAGGGCTGTTGGAATGGACCCAATGACGGTCCGTCGTGAGTACGACGGTCCGTCATCGAGGTCTTGTTCTGTAACTCAGTGACAGAACTGGAGATGCCCCATTCATCCCGTATGACCCAAATCGAATTGGTAGTGTTGTAACCTACATTTGTCTAACCCAAATACCTAGTAAACTAGCAATGTTAAACCACCTATTTCTAGGGTTTTAACACGGCAATTTCGAGGATTTTTTTAACCTAGGTCAACCAAAATTTGATAAAGAATGAACATATCAAGAAGAACTAGGCTAATACTAATTGATAAACAAAAATGCAATGTAAATGAGTAGAGATTAGAGACACAAACCTGAGAATTTGAGAAAAACAAGAGGGAAAGGTACTTGGTGATCAACAAGACACCCACAACAGTAGCTCCGACTAGTAGATGATGAATTTTAGGAATTTGGAGAATTTGGGGGAAAAAGATCGGTTGTAAGAGAGAGGGGTATAATCTTTGAAAGTTGAAAAGAAAGGGAAATGGGAGAAAAAGTGAAAGAATGGGATGAAATGAAGGGGTGGGGATTTTAAATGTTGATTTTTTTTAAAAAAAACTAGCTGGGTCAGGTTGGGTACGCTTCATTAATGACGCGACGATTCCCCGACGACGCTTACTCAGTTGCGACGGTACGTCGTTGGTTCCTTTGCGTGTGCCCTAGTTTGAAAATAACAGAAAGACGTGCCTGGCACAAAAGATTCATGCGACGGTCCATCGCTGTATCCGTCAGTGACTGCTGCAGAGTATTTTTCTGCAGAATTTCCTGGTATGTGCTTGTAAATTTAAAACCCATTAGTAGAAAATGCTACCATTACTAGAAAGAAAAAACTATAAGTATTGGGTTGCCTCCGAACAAGCGCCTGATTTAACGTCGCAGCACGACTGAGGACACTTGATTACTCAGCCTTCATCAAGATGGTATACCTCAATCACTTCATTCACCGATGCAGTATGCCCAAAATAGAGTTTTATTCGTTATCTATTCACCTCAAACCGCACCCCCTCCTTGGTTTTTAACTCAACTACTCCATGAGGAAATACTTGGGTAATCAAGTAAGGGCCAGTCCGTTTGGAATTGAGCTTGCCCGGAAGCCAATGCAACCTTGAACTGTCTAAAAGCACCAAATCTGCAACCATAAACTCTTGTTTTTCACTTTTTTGTTCATTCTCCTTCTTCATCTTTTCTTTGTGGGATATGGCGGATACCGATTGGAGCTCAACATTCTGTCTTATGGACCTACGAATGTTGAAGGTCGCTTCTTCATTGTTCAAACGAAATTTCATCTGCCCCTTTTCCAGATCAACTAAGTCTCTACCTGTAGCAAGGAATGTCCTCCCAAGAATAATTGGCACTTCAAAATCGACTTCACAATCAAGAATAAGAAAATCTACTGGAAATATGAATTACTCCACTTTTACTAGCACATCATTGAGTATCCCTATAGGCCTTTTCACTGTTTGATCACTCATCAGTAGCCGCATCGTAGTGGGCTTTGGGTCACCCAAACCCAACTTTTTGTAAATCGAGAGGGGCATGAGATTTATGCTTTCCCCCAGATCACACAATTCTTTCGCAAAATGTAATGACCCGACTGTACAAGGAATAGTGAATGCACCCGGATCTTTTTTCCTTTGTACGCGAGATCTTGTAGCAATAGCACTACAATGATGCATTCTATCATCATCCTCGAAAGTGACCGATCTTTTCTTTGTAACCAGATCTTTCATAAATTTGGCATAACTGGGGATTTGTTCTAGAGCTTCTACCAAAGAGACATTGATATAAAGCTGCTTCAACATTGTTATAAAACACTGATATTTACCATCCTCGGACTTTTTCACTAATCTCTAAGGGAAGGGTGGTTGTGGTCTAGGAATGGGAATTACCTTCATAGGGACTTTTGCATCTTTTCCAGTGCTCTCTTCTGCTTCACCACTACCTTTTACCACCTTATCAGCATCCTTTCTCACCTTTTCCTCATTAGACGGCATAGGTGGGTCAATGGTTTGCTTACCACCCCGAGTAGTGATTGGCATACAGTGTGCATCAGTGTTCGGATTTTGGACAGTGTTGGTAGGAAGAGTGGCTAGTTGCCGTGTGTTCACAGTCGCAGATAATTGGTCCATTTGCAACTCGATCTGCTTAATCGATATTGCATGTGTATCGAATTTTTGCCCAATACCTGCTAAATCACAGCTTAACTCTTTAATATGCTCATCACTAGCATCGAAACTCCTCATTATTTTTTGCAACATATTCTCAACTCGCGTCATACTATCTCCACAATCCCTAGGAGTAACTTCACGATTTTTAGGAGGGACATAGGGCCCATTCCTATCATTTCTGTTACCGTAGTTACCCCTGTTGAAGTTGTTGTCGCGGTTGTAATTTCCATCTCGGACATAATGACCCTCACGGTTATAGTTACCATAGATCCGACTTTACTTCCCTTGACTTTGGCGCCAATTATCCTGATTTGAGCCTTGGGCGCTCGTTCGGAAATCCCCCGTCGGCTCATTTACTACATAGGAGTCTTCCGCATAATAGCATTCATCATTAGGATGTGGTGGTTTAGGCAAGTAGTTAACTGCATTTATCTTTTATGCACCCCCAGTGATATGTTTTAGTACCAACCCAAGATCAGTTCTCATCTGAGCCATTTCTTCACGAATCTCATCTGTGGGTGGGTTGTGAGTGGACTGCACTGCGAAGGTATTTCTCCTGGTATCTGACTTCCTAGTACTCCAAGCTTTATTATTCCAGGAGATTTTCTCTAATTTTTCAGCAATCTCAGCATAAGGACACTCCCCATAAGATCCACCTGCTATAGTGTCCAACACCGCTTTATTCTTATCATCCTGTCCCCGATAGAACTATTCCTTCAGTGACTCATCATCTATACGGTGATTTGGGACACTTCTCAAGAATGGGGTGAATCTATCCCAAGAACTACTAACTGACTCTCCTGGTAGTGCCACAAAGTTGTTCACTCTGTCTTTGTGGTTTAGTTTCTTAGAGACCGGATAGTAGCGTGCTAAGAAAACATCCCTTAGTTGGTTCCAAGTGAAAATTGAGTTTTAAGGGAGCTCAGTGAACCATATAGAAGCCTCTCCTGTCAGTGAGAGAGGAAACACTCTAAGCCCTATTACATCCAAGTCCAAGTCAGGTCTCCCTACACAGCCTTTACACAGTGCCCTTACCTTAGCTATATGGGCATGTGGATCCTCAGAAGGTAGCCTTGAAAATAAACCTCTGGCAGTGAGCATTTGCATCACGCTACTAGTTACCACAGAGGTGTGGCCTAGTGGTAGAGGAGGCAAGACAAGTGGCCTATCGGAGTCTGCTATGTTGTCATAGCCTCTGTAGTATGCTTGGGGCCGTGGAGCGGGATTTTGTCCCCTCTGTTGGTGTTCACCCGGAGCATCGGGTAACAACTGACCATGAACATCAACCGGAGTTAGGATGTTCTGGTTTGGATCATCATCATTAATTCCCAAGTTTCTATTCATGTTGCGTAGTGTACGCTCTAATTCGTGATTGTAGGGAAACAGAGGTTCTGTTTTTCTCCGTGTATTTCGCATACAAGGAGGGTGGTTCTTCACGAATCCAAAACAATAAAACAAAGTAAAATCAAGAAAATATCAACTAAACTATAGTAATAAATTTAAGTTAATCTAAAAGCTACTTTCCCCGGCAGCGGCGCCAAAATTTGATATGCTCAAACTTACTTCTCAAATAAGAAGTAAAGTGGTCGTGTCAAGTAAATAACCCAACTAGTGAGGTTGGGATCGTTCCCACGGGGAAATTAGTATAGACTTAACTTCAATCTATTATTACTATTGTTTTGTCAATTACTTCCTTGGAAAGCAAAAAATGATAAAAGGGGGGTTTCTATTTCTAAATAAATGAAAATAACCAGCGAAATTAAAGGAGACAACTAACAACTTCGAATGTTGGAGTTTAATCAATTAATCTAAGTAACTAGGGTTTACGTGTTCCCCACAGGTTCATAACTTGATAATTCTAACTATAACAATTCTTTCCTAGTATCTTGCATGCAAAGTGATAAGTTATGTATTTCTAAATTATTGGTCCGACATCAAGAAAATTTCACTCCGCACCTTGGTCCGGCTACGTGTGTTGCTATACTAACCCTTATCTTTACCTCATATTAAGCATCGTATTCGATATTTGACTAAGTTATTACCTCGTATCAATCAAAACTAGTCTATTAGATAGCATACACTAAATCTATGTTGATAATTCTTTTCCTATTATCTACCTTCTTGGTACGGCAAGTAACATTAAGGCGAGTTCTAACGTTGGTCATCCGTTAAAAAGACTTCTAAGCGAAAGAATTATCAATACATGCAAGACACTATTGTAGAATTGTTAATTTAGAAAGGTTTTACCTCATTATTCGCCTATGGTTCCCACAACCCTAGTTATGGAGTGTAGTTACCCATAGTAATAATCAAAATATTCAAATATATGGTATAAGAATTCATGTACTTACTTCAATGAGAAAGAGTAAAATCTGAAAGTTTGCTTGATTAATAAACAAAAATCACCAAAAATCAATTACAAGAGTCTCAAAATATTCAAGTGTCTCACAAAAGGTATAAAAAATAATCAAGAATGTAACAATAATCAAGGGCCTAAGCAAATAATCCCGAGTCTAACCTCAAAAATGAGGTTTTTCGAACTATATATAAAAAATAAAAACCTAATTACATAAGGACTCTATATGCTGGAAATCTGTCAAAACGCAGCTGGATCGACGGACATCGCGACGGATCGTCGTGATCACGACGGACCGTCATGGACTCCTTCATCCCGTACTTGATGCAATTTCTTCTGCTGCTCTCTTCATTACCCTCGACGGCAAGTATGACGGATCTTCACAGGCACAACGGTCCGTCGAGGGTTTCCGTTCCAAAACACTTGAACCCTTGGAATATGGGTACTGGACTACTTCTCTGAACTTCATGACGAACCTCCAAGATGGACCGTCATGGATACGACGGTCTGTCACGCTTTCCGTGACCCCACACTTGGTCAGACTTCCTTATCTTCCTTCAGCAGCTGCACTACGTTGTCACCTACAGACCGTCACGAGCATGACGGACCGTCACAAGCTCCGTAGGTGGTCTCTTCTGCATTTTTTGCTCAAAAACCTCCGCATTCATCTTTGGACAGATTTCCTGCAAATAAGGAGAAGCTTATATAAAAATTAGCACAAAAAGGCTTTTGGATACACTAAACTTAAGGAAAAAGTATTAATAACGTGAAACCACGGTATATCAATGGCATTGCTAGTATTGTTTTTTATTTGAGATTTAATGTTTGCTCCAGGACAAACAAAAGTTGAAGTGTGTGGTGTTAATGTTAGGTAAAAATACATATTTTTAACCATTATTTGCCTTGCATTTATTATTTATATTTGTCTGTTTTAAGCATAAATTTTATGGATTGTGCTAAATTATGTATTTTATTTGTAGGATTAAATTGGTGGAAAAAAGAAGAAATTTGAAGCTAAAACAAATTTAAAATGGAAGATTGAAGAAGGAAATCAAGTAGACAACTTAATGGATTAAAGTGAATAAAATGATATATTTATATATTAGTGCATATTGCTGCTGCAAATTGCAAAACAATTAAGGAATAAGTTGTCAGCCTGACACATGGAATTCCTCAACGCACTGGCCAATAAATGGCGGTGAAGAATCGTTAATTGAGGCGACACTACAGTTCACGCGGAAAAAAAAAGAAGAAAAAGGACTCCAATTCTTTTTAGTTTTGAATTCCCAATTTATTTGGATTCAATTATTTTATTTATGGTTTTCTACATTTATAAATAAGGCAAGGAAATTATTATTTAAAAAATCCTAGAAACAAGATACAAGACATAATATAAATTTTTTTCTAGCTTTGAAGCTTTGTATCAGCCGTCGTGGAGGCCAGAGAATTGTGGTTTATTTTTTCTTCTCCTTTATTATCTATTTGTATTTGTGATTATAAAATATATTTTTGTTATTGTTCTTAACTTTTTATGATTACCACAAGAATGTTTATTTTAATAAATTTTTCTTGTGTTTTGAGATAATTAATAGCTTAACTCCATAACTATGTTTGTGGGAACCATTAACGATTAACAAAGTATGAATAGTAATTAAGCAATTCTCAAATAGTTTATTGCATGTATTGATAATTCTTTCACTTAAAAGTCTTTTTAACGAGTGCACGCGTTCGAGCTCACCTTGTTGCTACTTGTCGGACCAAGGAAGTAGTTAATAAGAAAAGAACTATTAACATAGATTTAGTGGGATACTTCTTATAGGCTAGTGTTGATTGGTGGGAAGTAATAACTAGGACATACATCTATTGTGATGCTTAATGTAAAGTAAAGGTAAGGGTTATTAAATTATACACACGTAGCCGGACCAAGGTACGGGGTGAAATTCTCTAGATGTCGGACCAAGCATTTGACGATATATAACTTATAATTTTTCATGCATAACACTAGGGTAGAATTGCTAATACTGGGATTACCTCTTTATGAGCTTATGGGGAGCACATTCCTAGTTATTTTTGTTAATTTGGATATAAATAAATACTCATTCCAAAGGTATTTTTATTGTTTTTGTTTTTATTTCGATTTAAACCCCCTCCCCATTTTTATATAAATACTATTGAATTAAATATTCGCTATTGATAATATTCTTCCATATTACCTGTAGGATCGATGCTGACTCATAATTGGGTAAATATATTGCACACGATCGTTTATATTTTTTTTCAAGAAATATATTTGAACGTTATCAATGATTGATTGATGAAATGCTTGAAAGAATGATTGTGGAATTGAATTGTATGATTTGTTGTCTCTTCCATGTGGTGAGATATTACTTGTATGAATTGATTGTGGATACCATGATGAGACATGTGATGAGTTGTTTCAGCGAGGTATTTGTTGTTAATGTTATTATGTGAAGGTCTTTGTCGTTAAATGTTAATATGATGAGGTCCTTGTTGGTGAGTGGTTTTATGCCGAGGTCTTTCCCGATGAGTGTTATTATATGAGGTCTTTGATGGAAAGTGTTATTATGTCGAGGTCTTTGTTTGTGAGTGTTTTTATGTCGGTGTATTTACCGGTGAGTGTTATTATGTCGAGGTCATTGGCACTTAAATTAGCTGTGACGGTATCGTTGGTGCATCTTATATGTTTGATCGCAATGCCATTAAACAGAGGATCTTAATGCTTGCTTGGAGAGCGCAAATCCTTACGCGGTAAATCGATGGCATTGGATTTAGTTCTTTCCTTATTTCTTACTTTCATGGGTTGGTTTTGCCTTTTCCCAAACTACAGCAAAGAGCAACTTAAGCGCATCATGGACGACCTTGACATTCATCTTATTGTTGTTAAGAATACTTTGGAATATGTACAACGAGTGTTATGATGCTGAGATCTTTGTTGACCAGTGTTTTTGTGTTGAGGTCTTTGCCAGTGAGTCTTAAAGCTGGTGGAAAATGGTTACGGCTAATGATGATCATTGTGACTTGATACACTTGATGCTTATGTGTGACTTATTTGTGAATTGTAGTTGAAGTTCTTGTTTAGTGTGAATGAGCTACATGTCATTGATAATGAGTTATTTTATTTGTTTGATTGTTCAATTTTGAAGATTGAATTACGAATATTAATATTGTAGAGTTGCTAGGGCTTATTTCTATGCATGCTGTAGTTTTAGGAGTTGGTTCGCTTGGACTGTAAGGAATATTTGATTTCTACCTAGTTGTCTTGTGTAGTAGGTTATTTGTTGGGTACCGTCTTATTGGTACTCACTTTTGCTTCTACACTATTGTATGATCCAAGCGTGGACCCATGTGATCTCTTTCTCCTTTTATTAATCTCAAGGCTCGTCAAGGACTTGAAAAGATAATTGCTTGGTATGCGGTGGGCTATCTTTTTCCTTTTCTTACACTTTGTTTTATTTGAGAAACAAAGACTGAAACTTGTACTTATTTCCTAATTTTGCACTTATGCAATTTAGTGACTTATACACGTGACAAACAGATTTTGTGAGTTGTCATAGAATATTAAGTTGTACTGTTTTGGGATTTTCTTTCATTTTTGATAGATTAAGACTAACTTGTGTTGGTGGGAAAGAAAAGGTGTTATCATGTCAATTTTTTGATTGTGTAAATTGGGTATCAAAATTATTGTCAAAATTTGTGGACTTCTCCACCCATTTTTTTTAAATGAATTGAAATTGTTTGCTTGGTAATTCTCTAATTAAACTCTTAACGACATACCATTCCTTGTGGGATTCAACCACAACTTTAGTTGTGTTTTTTATTGAAGAAGACCGCTCACTCTTTTAATAAGTTTTGAGCAGTGATTGAGCGTTATCAATGATGAAAAATTATTTTTTAAAAAATATGTTAATAAATGACTATAATAATTAATATATAAGGGTAAATTAGGAATTTATTTTTACTAAATTATCTCTTGATTTTTATAAAAAAAAATCGACAAGCAAACATGGATATTTATTTTGAAGTATAAGAGAGAGGTAAAAGTGGACGAAATCAGTACAACTTATTACAAGTGACATGCCATCCCTCTACTTACTTAGGCTAGTTTGTGGTGCACTGCAGGCGTAGGGTGCATCTGGGGTGCGCCTCCCAACTCATTCCTATAATGTTTCGACAATGTTTTCTTCTCGATTTTCTGGCCCTAATTTGCCACGAATTGATTAATTTCTCTCAAACTCACTTAGATTCTAATACCCAACATAGGTAAAAAAAATCTACTAAAGAACAACTTTGTAACTCATAACATTCTCCTCAAGAACTCATCAAATCTCACTATTAAAGATTTAAGAACGAAATTCAAGAACCTCAAAACATGGATTATTATGGATGAAATTAACTCAAGAAACACATGATTGGCGTGAGGGAGAACGAACCCATCACATAACGCTTACATACCTTGTAAGGATAAAATCCTTGGAAAAATTCCTCAAAGATAGCAAGAACATTGAACGAACACTTAAGCTTCTCCTTTCTTTGTATTCTAAAATATCTCTCTAAAACTATAAGCATGTTTAGCAATTTTGAAAAATGATCTAAGTCAGTTTAGACCCCTAAAGTATTACTAATAATGAGTTAGGCTAGTGGGGGCAAGGAAAAGACCAAAATAAACCTTTTAATTCGGATGAACATTCCTTAATCGAATAGGTTGAATAGAAACAGACATATCTCACTTATCCATACTCGAAATTCATCAAACTCAGAGACATCGGAAAAAGGACTCAAAGATATTTCATTTGATAGCTTATAGGCCACCTAACTCATGTCGTATCAAAAGTTATGGTTGTTTGGAGCTGATCTAAAACTCACAATTGAAAACTAACTTGCACAAATATAAAATTAGTTCTTTCCAATTTAGTTTTTTCTAAAAATTGTTCTTTCTAAGACTGAAATGTTACAATATCCCCCCCTTGGGAAAATTTGTCCTCAAATGAGATCCCTCTAAATACACTAAGGGTGGCAACATCTAACACCCAGCTCAAACACCGTACATTCAAATTTACACAAAATAGCATATAAAATTAAAAAGTTGTTTTACGAAAAGTCATTAGTTAGTTTGTATTTCTCCAAAAGTAAATTGATGTGGGTACGCCTTATTCATATCCTCCTCATCTTCCTCAGTAGCTTCTTCAACAACTGATCCATTTATAGGACCTTGACTGATGCGACCTCCTTGGTTCTCAACTTGCAAAGTCGACGATCAACTATCTCACCAGGTATCTCCCCATAAGATATGATGTCCTTCATACCAACATTATAAGTAGGTATAATAAGTGAAGGATATCTCACACACTTCTTCAACATTGAAAATGTGGAATATCGGATGAACTGTTGCTAACTCTAATGGTAGCTCCAACTCATATGCTACATTGTCAATCCTCTCGAATATCCCATAAGGACCAATATATAGGAGACTAAGACTCCCCTTCTTTAGAAAACTCATAACACCCTTCATGGGTCAAAACATCCAATAAACTCAATCGTCCACCTCAAACTCCAAGTCTTTTTTCCTTACATCGATATAGGATTTCTGATGACTTTGCGTTGTTTTAAACCTATTTTGAATGATCTCAACTTTCCCCATATCTTGATGAACCAAGTTTGGTCCTATTTACCATGTTTCGCCAACTTCAAACCATCAAATAGGAGATCTAAATCTTCTCCCATAAAGAGCATCATAAGGAGCCATTTGGATGCTACATTGATAACTGTTGTTTTAAGCAAACTCAATCAGAGGTAAGTGATCATACCAATAACCCTTGAAATCTATCAGACATGCACTCAACATATCCTCTTGAGTATGAATTATGTGCTCTTCTTGACCATCAGTCTAGGGATGAAAAGCAAAACTCAAATTTACCTTCAAACCCAAATCTTTCAAAAATATTTCCATATTATGCGGTGAATTGCGCACCTCTATCTAAAGTGATGGACACACGAACTCCATGAAGTCTGAATACCTCTTGGATATATAATATGGTATAATATTATGTTGAATAGGTAGTCTTTATTAGTAAAAAAATGGGCTGATTTAGTCATTTCATCTATAATCACCCAAATAAAAAATCATGTTGTCTAACGTTACAACGCTTAATGAAATCCACATTGATTATCTCGCACTTCCATTCTAGGAGATATATGTTCTAAGCCATACCACTGGGCCTCAAGTGCTCTACCTTGACTTGTTGGCAATATGGACTTTTAACAACGAACATCAATACACTTCGTCATACTACTCCACCAATTGACTCCTCTTAAGTCACGATACATCTTCGTGGAACCAGGATGTATAGAATATCTGGAGCTATGTACTTCTTCCATAATCCTCTATTAGAGATCATCCATCCTAGGTACACACAATCTACCTTGATACTCAATACACCAATTCACCATTGTTCAAAAGCCATCCCTTTCTGCTTATGAGCATTTCCTTAAATTCAAGTAAAACAAGATCTTGGTCTTGTTTCTCATTTACTTCACATTAAGCCCGGTTGATCATTACCAGTACTTCTCCTTCAGTGGAATCCATCAACTGGACTCCTAATCGTGAAAGTTTGTGCACTTCTTTGGCTAAATATTTCTTTCCTTCCTTAACATGAGTAGTGTTACCCATACACAATCTTCTCAAAGCATCATCAACAACATTAGTCTTACCTGGGTGTTAGAAAATACTCATATCATAATTTTTAAGTAACTCCAACCACCTACTCAATCTGATATAAAACTTTTCTAACTAAAAACATATGAAATACTCTTTTGATAGGTGAACACATCAACATGGACACCATTGACACAGTGGCACCATACTTTCGAAGCAAACACCACATCAGCATACTTTAGATCATGTGTTAGGTAATTTTTCTTTTGAATCTAAGGTTTTCTGGAGGCATAAGCTATAACATTGTCATTTTGAATCAATGCACAACCCATAACAACTCTTGATGCATCAGTATACATAACAAATCCGTGTGTATCCTCCGGTAAGGTCAACACTTGTATAGTAGTGAATCGTGTTTTCAATTCCTAAAAGTGTTTCTAACAAGTTTCATACCATTGAAACTTTAATGTCTTCTTATTCAATTTTGTCAATGGGGGTGAAATATATGAGAAGACCTCAATAAACGTCTTATAATAACCAACCAATCCAATGAAACTCCTAATATAGTTGGAGATGTGGGACTAGGAAAATTTTGCACTGCCTCAATCATCTGAGTGTTAACTCAAATCCCTTCACCTCAAACAGTATGGCCTAAGAACGCCACTGACTCAAGCCAAAACTCAGACTTGGAAATTTTTGCATAAAACTTCTTATCCTTTAGTGTTTGAAGAACTAACCTGATATAACTAGCATGATCCTTCTCATTCCTCGATTAATTTAGAATGTCATCAATGAATATGATAATAAACATATTAATATAAGGCTAATAAAAACAATGTTCGTCAGGTCCATGAACACTAAAGGAGCATTAGTCAAACCAAAAGACATAACTAGAAACTCATAATGACCATAACGGGTCTTGAATGATTTCTTCAGGATGTCACTTTCCCTTGCTCTCACTCATGATAGCCAGATCTGAAGTGTCTATTAAAAAACAAGTGGCACCCTGATGTTGATTGATATCATCAATTCTCTGAAGGGGGATACATAATATTTATCGTAATCTTATTCAATTTACGATAATCAATACACGTTCTAAGAGGATCATCTTTCTTCCTTACAAATACAACAGGAGCACCCCAAGTCAAGACACTAGGTTAAATAAAACCTTTGTCAAGGAGATCTCTCAACTGCTCTTTTAACTCTTTCAGCTCGGATGGAGCCATTCTATATTACGGAGTAAAGATAGGTCGAGTATCAAAAAAAGTATCTATATCGAAGAATAGTTCTCTCTTAGGTGGGACTCCGATAAGATCTGGAAAGACCTATAGAAACTCACTTACAACTGGAACTAGCTGAATAGGTGGTGTCTTAACTTTACAGTCATTACCTCAAACTACTTGATAGATTGCGCCTTGGAAACAAACTTTTTGGCCTTAAGGTACGAACTAAAACGACCCTTAGGCACTACTAAACTATTCCTCCACTCAATAACCGGCTCATTAAGAAGCTGCAACTTAACTACTTGATTTTTACAATAAACTAAGGCATGACAAGCATGAACCTAGCCTATACCTAGAATTACATAAAATTCCATCATGTCTAGCTCGACTAAATGAGTCATGGTGTCCTTATGATTTACATAAATGGTACAATCACAAAATCTGTCAACTAGAATACACTTATAAACATGTGTGGAGACATTGAAGGGCTTAAGAAGTTTCTAGAAAAAAAAATTCATAGAAATGTATGGAGTCACGAAATATAGGCTCGCAGCTGGATCAGGACATGCATATACATCAAAAGTAAAGACTTTGATCATACCGGTGAAAACATACAGTTAATTATCTTTCTTTTGATGACTGGTTATAGCATACAAATGGTTTTCTCCTATGCTCGTTCCTAAAGTAGATCCTCTAGGTGTAATTCTATCTGGTGGAGCCACTAAAGAAGATTGGTCTCTATTGCCCCCATTATAATTTCCTTACATGTTCTTAGCGCACTCTCTCTTGAAGTGACATGCGTAACCACACTTGAACTGAACCTTGGAGCCATCACAAAATACTCCTAGGTGGTTCCACCCATATTTAATGCATGCAGGAGTCCAATTGGCCACATGTGCCACACTACCTTGAAATTGAGCAGTTTTAGCTCTAAAATTCTGCAAATTCTAATTCTTGAACTCAACTCTGTTCTTTAGTGGAGGTGTAGGTGCACTAGCAGATGATGGAACAATTTCATTGGGATTTTGTAGAAAAGATGATAAGTTTGCATTACTCTTCTTCTACCCGGACTAATTGGGTAAGGAAAATACCAAAATACCCCTTACCATTTTCGGGCAACTTTCCACTACTGGGAAACTTGACTTCAAAAGGGCATATCTCACTCATCCAACATCAAAACTTAGCAAACTCGGTGGCATTGGAAAAGCAATCCAGATAATTTTTATTATGTATCTTTTAGCCTAACTAGCCCATCCTTGACAGAGAGTTATGGTCATTTGAAGTTGACCTGAAACATAGAAGATCTTAGGAATGACTTCAATGAATTCTCTGTATTTCTTCTTGGAACTCAAGGTGCTACATCTAGTGACCTTAACACTTAGGAAAATTTTTAATTCCTTGTTAAATACTTACTCACTGCGAAGGATTGTTCGAGTCTTAGTTTGAATAAAATCATGGGGTGTTACAATATCTCCCCTTTGGGATCATTCGTCCTCTAATTATGGTTAGCCTAGGTAAAGAGCGGGGTTACTCTTATCATCTTTGTCATACCAACTAAAATTTCCCACAATTGCTATTTGGAACCAACTAAGATCTCTCATTTAACTATTTCTCATTTAATAGTTTAGTATGTCATCAATGATTACAATAACAAACCTATCTAAATAAGGCTTGAATAATCTGTTCACAAGGTCCATGAACACTGCATGAGAATTGGTCAAACCAATGGACATAACTAGGAACTCATAATGATCATAACGGGTCCTTAAATTTGTCTTTGGAATATCAGATTCTGTTACTCTCAACTTATGATAGCTAGGTCTCATGTTTATCTTAGAAAAACAAGTGTCACCTTGAAGTTAATCAAATAGATCATCGATTCTCCAAAAAAGATACCTATTCTTGATAGTAACCTTGTTCAACTAATGGTAATCTATACACATTCTAAACAAACCTTCCTTATTTTAAAAAATAAGACCAGAGCGCCCCAAGGTAAGACACTTGGTCAGATAAAGCCTTTCTCCGGGAGATCTTTCAACTACGCTTTTAACTTTTTTACTATGTTGGTGCCATTCTGTATGGAAGAATAGGGATAGGATTAGTATCGGGAAGAATATCTATACAAAAGTATATTTCTCTATTAGGAGGGATCTGGGAAGATCATGTGGAGAGACTTCTAGAAACTCTTTTACCACTACACTGATTGAATATGAGGTATCTCAAGACTAGAGTCATTAAATTGGACTAACACACCCCTGGGAAACTAACTTTTTCGCCTTATGGTACGAAAAAAATGACCCTCGTGCTTTTTTCAACTACTCTTCCATTCTATATTTGACTCATTGGGACATTGGAACTTAAAAATTTGAGTTCTTTAATCGACTGAGGCATAATAGGAACGAAACTAGTCCATACCTAGAACGACATCAAAATCTATCATGTCTAATTCAACTAAATCAGCCATGGCGCTCTTTTGATTAACAAAAATAGTACAATAACAATAGACTATTAATCCCTCCGTCCCACCTTGACGCCCACCTTTTTTATATTTAAAAGGTTGCTTACACTTATTATAAATAGCAACACTATTTTCCTTATCGAAAGTCATAAGTTGACACATAATAGAAGTTTTAGGGCGTTGATACTTCACCTTCTCCCTTGTGGGAGGTATAAGGGGTGGACGTCCACAATTTTGCTCCGTTGAATTTATAGTTTCATTTCAAACTTATTTCACCGGACTAGTAGGTGTATCTTCTAATTGCTCTTCTCCCAAATCAACTTCTACTTCTTTGCCTGAATTTTTATCAAGATTAGGATTAATATTACCATAATGTCGTTCTCAACTTTCGTGATCGAGTTGAACATTTGAATGAATATCATAAGCAGTATCATCAACATAAGTAGAATCTTTTGTATTAAATATAACTCTAGACATTGATTTAGATGAAGTACTACCACATTTATCATTATTTTTTTTCTTTACTCTTTTTTTTTACCAAAATTAAATATTTTTAAAATGTCACATTGTTCGTTCTCTAGTTCTTTTATTTTCCTTTACCGGTATATTTTTTGGTAGAACTCATATTTAATTATATATAAAGTGTAATATATAAAAATAATAATAACACAAAAATTAAAGACAAAAAATAAAATATAAATATCATGAAACGAATGTACCAAACATCTGCGTTAATAGCAGACGTTAAACCGGTTCTTGAAGCTTGTAGTTTGTTGTAACTTTTAACTTATAATTTGAAACTCCAACCAATACTTGATAGAAAATATGAGATTATAATATATATATATATATATATATATATACAGAATTGAAAATTGAAACATATGTATTATAATAATATGAGAGTTAAATGGATTAGAAATTAAAACTTAAAAATTAAGACTGAGACTTGAGAGTTGAGAGGATATGGAAAATAGAAGAGAAAAATGAAAATGGATAATTTTGTAAGAAATTATAAGGGATAGAGGAGTATTTATAATATTCAAAATGGGTTAATGTGTAATTCTCATTTTCCTTAATCCGATAGCCTAACTTTGAAAGGTCATAACTGGCATACGAAGTCAAAATCGTGCAAACTTGCAGAGTTAGAGAGATCATGGCAACGGATTTCCAACCATATCTGAAAATACACCTAACTCATCTTGAGCTAGGATTTATGGCCATTTGAAGGTGAAAAAAAAACCTCACTTCTTAACTTACATTAAATTTCCAGATTTTCTTATACTTTCAAAAATAAGTATTTCAAAATTTTAAACTCCTTTCTAGTTCTTTCTAGTTGTGAAATATTAAAATTTCTCCCGCTTGAGAACATTCATCCTCGAATGAAATTATTCTTACTAGGATAAGGGTAGTAACGTCAAGTTAAAACACCGAACAAGCAAATGCAACAATATCATGCTTATTCATAAGTTAAATAATACTAAGAAGAAAATTAGTACCTTGGTCTACATTTTCTCCAGATTCAAATATATGTGGTTATTTCTTCTTCATGTCCTCTTCATCTTCCAAAGTATCTTCTTCAACAAATTGGTTCCTCTAAAGGACCTTAACTGATACTACCTCTTGTTCTCAACTTGCAAGCTTGGCGATCTAAAATCTCAATCGAAAACCTCTTCATTGGTTAAGCTATCATTGATCCCAATATTTTCAAATAGTATGATCAAAGAAGGATCGTCCATGCAATTTTTCAACATAGAGATGTGAAATACCGAATGAACCGCTGCTAACTCTTTTGGAAGCTCCAACTCATAAGATACATTTTCAGTTCTCTTGGATATTCTATTAGGTCAAATATATTGGGGACTATGTTTCCCCTTCTTACCTAACTTCATAAAATCCTTCATGGATGATATTTTCAAGTAAACCCAATCATCTATTTAAAACTCAAGCTCTCTTCTCCTCACATCGGTGTAGGATTTCTAATAACTCTGTGCCCTTTTAAACCACTCTTGAATCACCTTCACCTTCTCCATAGCTTTATTAATTATTTCTGGTCATATGAACCCTGCTTCACCAACTTCAAACCATTTAATAGGGGATATGCATCTTCTCTCATAAAAAGCTTCATAAGGAGGCATTTGAATGCTAGAGTGATAATTGTTGTTGTAAGCAAACTCAATGAGAGGTAGGTGACCATCCCAGATTCCTTTTAAATAAATCACGCATGCCCTCAACATATCATCTAAAGTCTAAATGGTGCGCTCGGCTTGCCCATCTATCTATGGATGAAAGGCAATAGTACATAAGTTCACCTTTGAACCCAGACCTTTCTAAATATATTTCCAAAACTGTGTAGTAAATTGTGCACCTCTTTTCAAAATAATGGAGATCGGAACTCCATAAAGTCTTACCATCTGTTGAATATAAAACTTAGCATAATCTTCTACCGAATGGGTAGTCTTTACCGGCAAAAAGTGGGTTGATTTTGTCATTTTATCGACAATCACCCAAATATAATCATGACGCCTGAGAGATCTGGGTAAACCTTTGATGAAATCCATAATAATCATCTCCCACTTCCACTGCAGATGCTCTGTTCTAAGCCAAACCTCCGGGCTTTTGGTGCTCCACTTTAACTTGTTGGAAATTTGGGCAGTTGTACACAAATCCTGCAATTCCCTTCTTCATACCATTCCACCAATATACTTCTCTCAAATCGCGGTAATCTTTGTGGAACCAGGATTAATGTATTGTATGGAGTGACGAGCTTCCTCCATGATCCTCTCTTGGAGTCTATCCACCATAGGTACATACAATGTACCTTGATATCTCAATACACTATCTCCCCATTATTCAAAAGCTAAGAATCTTTTTTTATGAACATTTGCCTTAGATTCAAGAAAAATGGGATCTTGGTCTTGCTTTTCTTTCACTTCTGACACTAATGACTATTCAGCCCCATTCGTCACCATTATTCCTCCTTCTGTGAAATCCATTAGTCGGACTCCTAAGTGTGTAAGTCTATGCACATATTTTGCTAGTTTTTTCTTTTCTTCCTCAAGATGGGAGGTACTACCCATAGACAACCTTCTCAAGACATCAAGAACCACATTATCCATACCTTGGTGGTAAAGAATAATCATGTCATAATCTTTGAGCGATTCTAACCACCTCCTTTGTCTGAGATTAATCTCTCTCTGAGTTAACACATATTGTAGGCTCTTGTCATTGGTGAATAGATCAACTTGAACACCATACAATAGTGACGCCATAATTTCAAGGCAAATACCACAACAGCCAACTCTAAGTCATGGGTTTGGTAATTCTTCTCATGACCTTTCAACTGTCTGGAGGTATATGATACAACCTTTTAAAATTTGCATTAGGACACAACCCAAACCAACTCTACATTCATCACAATACAAAACCATGGGTACCTTCCCGTAAGGTCAAAACTGGGGCAATAATCAACCTCTTTTTCAATTCCTAAAAGGTTTTCTCACAAGCTTCAGACCGTTAGAACCTCACTTTTTTCTGAGTCAACTACATCAAAGGAGACGAAATGGATGAGAAACATTCTAAAAATCTTCTATAGTATCTAGCCAAACCCAAGAAACTCCTTATATCAGTTGGAGATGTAGGTCTAGGAAAATTCTGCACTGCCTTAATTTTCTGGGCATCAACTTTAATACCTTCACCAGAAATTATGTGACCCAAGAATGACACAGACTCTAACATAAACTCACACTTAGAGAACTTGGCATAAAGCTATGTATCCTTCAAATTCTGAAGAACTATTTTGAGATAACTAGCATAATCTTCTTTATTTCATGAATAGATTAATATGTCATCAATGAAAACAATAAAAAAAACATATCTAAATAAGGTTTGAAGACTCTATCCATAAGATCCATAAAGATTATTGGCGCATTGGTCAACCCAAAGGACATGACGAAAAACTCATAATGCCCATATCAGGTTCTGAAAACTATCTTTGTAATATCATATTCCCTTACTTCTTAAATCAGCAATGGTACTCTTATGATCGAAGGAAACGAGACAAACAAGATAGACTCTCTCTACTGGAATGGACTCACTAACATGTGTAGAAACACTGAATGGTTCACTATGTTGCTCATGAATAATATCAAAGTTCATGGCAACATAAGGAGTTACAAAATATAAACTCGCTCCTAGGTCAAGCAATGCATAACTAGTAAAGTCAAAGACATGAATCATACGAGTAATAACATCTGGGGAATCCCGTTGGTCTTGCAATTTTTGAGAGCATACAAGCGGTTTGCTCCTCAACTAGTACCAAAAGTAGCTACCCTAGGTTCAACGCTTTATGATGGAGCAACTGATGAAGAATGTGCTCTATTGCCCCATTACAATTTCCATGCCTATCCTTTGGACACTCTCGCATGAAATGCCCATTCTGACCACACTTGAAACAACGTGTGGAGCCATCATGACAAGCACCTAAATGATTCCTGCCACACTTAGCGCATGCAGGAAGATTACAACCTTCTTGTGCCATGCTACCTTGAGAATAAGAAGGTTTAACTCTAGAATTCTGAACATTGTACTTACACTTGTTCTTAGGTGCAGTTGCATTAGTAGATGATGGAGCAGGCCCCTTCTGTTTTTGTTGGAACGAAGACCAATTGGCATTATCTTCTGCTACCTGGATTCATTCCATGTCTTAGCCTTCTTATTCTTGAATTCCTTTTTATCTCTTAGATTGACTTCCTCTACCTGATGCACATAGATTATTAACTTCGAAATTTCAATGTCCCCAATAAAATTGATTCTCGTCCCTCTTTTCTTGATAGACAGCCCAAACAAGCCAAAAACAGGCTCATCCTACTCCTCATTTCTTTAGCCATCTCTACACCATAACGAGACAGTTGGGTGAACTTCAACCCCTATTCAATAACACTCATAGATTCATGTTTGAGTCTGAGGAAATCACGTAGCTTGGCCTCTTTTAGTTCTCGGGGAAAGAAACGCCCTAGCCTCCTCAAAACAAGCCCAACTCATCGGTGGTGGATCCTAATCTCTACCATTTTTCTACTGGTCAAACCAAGTTCTAGCAACACCCTTGAGTTGATATGAAGCTATCTCAACCCTCTCAATTTCAGTGACATACATCACCTTGAACACCTTTTTAAGTTCCTTAGTGAAATTCTCTAGATCCTCAGTAGGGCTCGAACCAGTAAAACTTGGGGGATTCATCCTCAAGAATCCTCAAAGTGTCAGCTTCTTTTTGTCGGGCTGCTCTTTGTTAATCAACCTGATTAGTCACAGCTTGACTCAAAATCCTAATAGCCTTGCGGAACTCATCTATAGTAACTTCCCCTTGAGATTGACCTTCAAGTGCATTAGATAAATCTTATTCCTTAGGTTCAACATGCCTCCTAGATGGACAATCTCGGGCTGCTCTTCGCGGAGGCATGGTCCTCTGATACCAAGCTTGTCACACCCCAAGACTACACCCAGAGGCTTAGGCCACACTCAATGACCAATACTGGCCTTGATATAACCCTTGTCCTGGTTTACTTAACTTAGAAAAAGAAAATAATCAATAAGTTTAACTGAACTAAAAGGATGTAATAACTAAAACATTAAAACTTGGCCAAATCTGGCAACCCCGATCTTAACAATAAGAAACAATACAGAAAAGACTCAAAGGACTAATATCTGGTTGTCTATGCATGAAACCTCTAAATTTGAGATGGATGTTGGGACAAAACTAACAACATCATAATGAACTAAAATATCAAACAAGTAACGGATGTCTTCCGGAATGCAAGGAGGCTCACCAAATAACTCTGAAGTGCTCAATACGATCAAAGGTGCGCTGGATGTCGATCCTCGTTTCCTACATATGCATCATAATACAATGTAGGACAACTGACATTAATACATTGAATGTACGACTATACGAGTTGGAATCCTAATGGTACAACATAGGCTTGAAAAGATAATCTAAAGAACTTACCTCGCACAACTCAACTCTGCAAGTCTGATCTCATTTCAATATAAAACATTTTCAAAGGAATGCAATATAAAGAAAATCTATTTTAAAACATGTTATCAACTCTATATATATGCAAAGATACAATATAACTATGAGATGTATGTAAAAATACTAATAACTTTGTATATAAAAAATACATTTATCTTTTGTGGAGTTATCTAACCGACATCCATCACTGAAGAATTATAATGATGATATATCATTTTGCATCACGCTACTAAGGTCGTCCTATACCTTTCCATTTGTATAGAACCTTTACAACTAATTGGATCCACTAGTCTATGCTAAAAACCAGTAAAGGAATCATCTAAAAGTATGCCCCTTTTCTACCTATGGTAGCTACATAACTTATAGGGTCTGGGAGTTATCTAACCTCTCACCTATAGTGGTGTTCAATACTACTCCCAAAAATATTATTATATTAGCTCTTATGTTGTTAAAACATACTTACTTCTGTGGTTTAAGATTAGTGCTCAAAACTTAGCTCAAAGGCTACTTTGGAAATCTCAATTTCCCTTCTTGCTTCATTTAGAAAGCTATTACTCTTTTCTGAAAACTAGCCTGAAGAATCTTTGAGATCCCGGTTTAAGTTCTTATTAAATGTGAAAACATTTTTAACCTCTTCGGAAATATTTAGTCCCCATATAATGCTTTGAACAAAAGAGTTCACTTTACTCTAAACTGAACTCAAACTGAAGTCTTAAAACAAAGTTAAAATGTTTATGAAAGACTTATGAAATCTTGAAATGAACTTCTTCTTCTTATCTTCACTCTTTACTAAACTTGATCTTTAAGTCTTAAAAATAAAATTAAAAGAATTTGAAAAAGACTTCTTGAAAGGACTCTAAGAACTTTCTAAACTTGCTCTTTACTTTTCTTGAATTTGAAGTTATGGATTCAAAATTGTAATTCATGTTCTGGATGATTTCTATATGTTTAGAAGTCATTTGGTGTAGTTAAAATCATTAGAAAGTGTTAAAACACATTAGAAAGTCTTAAACGGGCTGGACTACAAAGACTGGGTGAAAAATGTCGATTCGGGCGCGTCCAGGGCATGTTGCAGTCCTTTTTGAATAAGGTTCCATTTGGGTACACTGCAAGCACGCTACCCAGGACCTCTAGCGCAGATGAGGCGCGCAGTGCCTGCCTTCCCCTTAGTGACGCCTGACAAATTTTCATCTCGTTTTCTCACTTAAAATCATTTAATTCCATTTCTTTTCTCACATTAACTTTAGCTATGCACCCAAAATGTATACACAAGGATCTAACCCAAAGAACTCAAGAAACAACACTTCCTACTCAAGAGATTCATAAACTTCAAGTCATGTTCAAGAAGGAAATCAATTCAAGAACAATATCTAAGAACATTCAAAATCCAATCTTTTTAGGATAAAATCACACTGAATAAAGTATGATTGGCACGTGGGTGAATGAACCCAACCTTTGGATAGACTGACATACCTGATCGAAGTAAATCCATGGTGAAATTACAATCAATCTAGAACGATCTTGGTGAATCTTGCCCTTTTCTTCTTCTCCTTTCTCCTTAGCCCTAGCGCAAAAATTCCAAACTTCTAAAACAAACTAAGTTCTTATCTGACCCATATTAAACTCCCAAAATTAATTTAGAGCCTGTTTGGCTCAGCTTAAAAGCTGGTCAAACTAACTTAAAAGCTGGTTTTTCACTTATTTAGTTGTTTGGCAATACTCAAAATAACTTATTTTAAGCCAAAAGTTAAAAGCTGGGGTAGGGGTGCTTTTTTTTTTTAGCTTATAAGTTGTTTTAAGTTGACCACATTTTTACCTTTTTGCCCTTAATATTTTTATACAATCTCCAAATTACCCACATAAACCTAACATCTCTTTCTTCCATTTTTCCTTTTTCACGTTTGGCATAGCTGCTGAACTTCTTCATGTTCTTCCAATTTGAAGTGAAATAAAAATTTATATTCCTCTTATAAATAATTTGTGATAATAAAGAAATATGTGTATAGACAATTATTATTATCTTTGGATGAAACTAAATTAAATCTTAAATCGTTCTTTGATCTATTCAAATTTATATATCTTTAAAATCTATAATAAGTTTATATTCCTCTTATAAATAATTCGTGATGAGAAATAAATATGTGAACGATAGCAAAATATAATTATTTTTTGCTATAAAATATAAATTAATTAACTTTTATTATGTTAACAACTTTTAAGGGTATTTCAGACATTTTGATTTAAAAAGTTGTTTATCAGCACTTATTTGCCAAACACATCAACAATTTTTTTTAACTTCAGCACTTTTATCCAAACGCATAACTGCTTATTTTAAAAATAAGTTTCAGCACTTTCAAAAGTACTTTTTAAAGCTGTTTTTATTGAGTCCATCCAAATGAGCCCTTAAAATACTAGGTTAGTGAAAAGAATAAACTACCCTTTAAAATCTCAAATTTGGACATTCTCCTTAATCTAACAGCCCAACTTCCAAAGGGCATAACTCTCTTATACAAAGTCAAAATCATGCAATCTGGAACTGCACTTATATCATTCTGAGCTAGTAGTTATGACCGTTCGAAGTTGACCAAAAACTCACTTTTAAACTTACTTTAGATTTCCAGATTTATACTTCTCAAAAATAAGTATTTCTTGATTTTAAACAACTTTCAAGTTGCGAGTTGTTACAAATATCATGTTAGAATTTCTCTTTCAAGGTTATTCATCACGTTTTTCTTCCCTAAGGTATGTACGTAGAACATTAATGAGGATTTCCTTTCATCCTTATATGTCCAAAACTTCTAATTTTACAATATGATTTTTATCAGGGAAAAGGCTATGCGATTGAACTTTCAGAAAAGGCTCATTTATGTCATTAATTAAAAGTTTGGCTCATTTATGCCATCACTATAAAAGTAAAGGCTCATTCATGCCATTATTTTTAACAATGGTTTTGCAAAACCATTTTGACACGTGGCCAATTATAATTCAGCCACGTCATCAATTTTTTAAACAAAAAAATTAAAAAGAATTAATTCAATTTTTATTAATAATTTTAATTTTTTTATTTAAAAAATTGTTGAGGTGACAGAATTATAATTGGGTCACATCATCAATTTTTTAAATAAATTTTTTTAAAATAATTTAATTCAATTTTTTTTAGAATTATGATTTTTTAAATTAAAAAATTGATGACATGGCCGAATTACAATTTGTCGCATGTCAAAAATGGTTTTGCGAAACCACTGTTAAAAAATAATTGCATGAATGAGCCTTTTCTTGAACGGTAATGTCATAAATGAGTCAAACTTTTAACGAATGACATAAATGAGCCTTTTCTGAAAGTTCGATGACATATTTGAATCTTTTCCCTTTTTTATTATTTTATGAATTAGGTTTCAAACCCAATTATGAATACTTCTTGAAATGTAGTTTTGTTTTGTTAATATGTACATGACTATTATTCTTGTAAAAGCTACTATGCATGAGACTTTACATGTTTTGTAATCCCAATATTTAAGCAAATTAGATTAGCATAATTTACATGTTTCAATTTATATTGGTAAAAAATTGCATGTTTTGAACACATGATCCCAAAATTCAATAAGCATGACTAATTTCAGCATTTCAGAACTTAAGTAAAATAATAATTGTAACTAGTATTGATTTATTTCAGAAATCAGTTTATATAATATACAAGTTATAATAATGGTAATTAGTATTTTAAGAATCAGACCTCCCATTCTCATTCTAGAAGGAAGAATATATATACATGAGACTGAATCTCCTACACCTAAAATAGTTCCTAAGCATATTCTGAGGATATCTTATTCCTATAATATATCATATAATATCTCATAGAATATTTCTCATTAAATTATATACACAATATAGTTACTATATTTACACAAACCTCTGTTTAATACCCCCCCCCCCTCCTAAGTTTGTGCGTAAAGATTTTGAATGCCCAACTTGCAAAGAAGGTAGTGAAATTTATGCTTTCTTAATGCTTTTGTGAAAATACCAGCAGCTGCACTTTAGAGGAAACATATGTTGGATGAATCTTGCCCTTCTTTATATCATCTCAGAGAAAATGAAAATTTATTTCTATATGTTTCATCCTTTCATGTACTGGATTCTTTGCTATATGTAGTATTGACTGACTATCACAATATAGTCTTACTGTAGTAGTACGTGTCACCCCTAGACTGGACAAAATATCCTTTAGCCACTTGAATTCACAAGTTGTTGTGCCCATAGATCTATAATCAGCTTCTGCAGACGACATGGACACCGTTTGTTGTTCTTAGTGTTCCAAGATATTGGTGAATTGCCTAAGAAAAAACCTCCACCAGTGAGGGTCGTTGTGGTAAAAGACAACCTGCGCAATCTGAATAAAACCATCCATTATCTGTAAATTACATGCACAACACAATAAGATACCTTGTCAAGGTTTTCCTTTTAAAAATCGAACAACTCATAGTGTTGCTTCCCAATGTTCTTCTTGTGGGAAATGCATAAATTGGGATAGTACATGCACACAATAGGAGAACTCTGGTCTAGTGAAGCACAAATATACGAGACGACCTACTAATCATCGATACCTCTCTAGATAAACAAGTGGACTTCCCTCCGCTAAGACTAACTTGTGGTTTGACTCCGTAGCAACATTTGCAGATTTCACTCATTGTAATCCAACTTCAGAAATAATATCCAAAGCATTCTTATGTTGACATAGGAAAATGACTTATGAATTTCTCGCAACTTCAATGCAAAAAAAATATACTTCAACGCGCCTAAATCTTTCATGTGAAAACAATAACTCAAATAACTCTTGAAGTTTTGGATGGCACAATGATCATTTCCAAAAATTACCAATTCATCCACATAAACAAGAACATTAAGTTGTATATCATTCCTCTGTAAAGTTAACAATGAGTAGTCAGAATAGGATTGCATGAAACCATACTCCTTCAAGGAAGTTGATAAGTTTGCGAACTAACATCTTGGGATCCATACAGTGATTTTTGCAGTCTACAAGCCATATAAGGATATTGTACTTTGAATCCTGGAGGCATTTTCATGTAAAATTCTTCTTGGATGTCTCCATGAAGAAAATCATTATGAACATCCATTGGATGCAAGTCCCATTGCTTTGCTGCAGCTACAGCTAAAAATGTTCACAATGTAACATTTTTTGCAACTGAAGCAAATGTATGATTATAGTAAATTCCCTCTTTTTGATGGTTGCCATATATATTAGTCGTGCTTTGTGTCTCTCCACGGAACAATCAGAATGATTTTTTTTTATGAATCCACTACTGGGTAAGGCGTACCTGAGATATGCATTGTAGCAGATGAACTAGTGGAAGGACTCAATTTTCGGATGATATTAGGGCGAGTAGGCTGTGGTTTTATTCGATGTCCACGACCCAATTGAGGTTCATTATTTTGTTCTTCGATGCCCTCTACCTCTTGGATCAAAATAGCATAAACTCTGCTTAGATTCGGCAATGGATCAACAGCAGCATATTGTTTCTAACAGTCCCATAGAGCGTGTCATCCAATCCCATAAGGAATTGATGCACTTTTTCTTCCTCCCTTCACTTTTCTAACTGTGGTCTTATGTTACACTTGCATCCTTCACATGTACACATGGGAATTTGTTCATAATTTTGTAGTTCATCCCATATAGCCTTCATCCTTCCATAGTATTTTATAATTGCCATACCACACTGCTTACTATCTGCCAAATTATATTTCAACTATTGAATCCAAGGTCCATTGGCAACTGAAAACCGTTCTGTAATTTTTGTCCAGGTATCTGTTGCATTCTCCATATGTGATATTGTTGAACGCATAGTCGGGTCGATGGTATTTCGATTCCATGATACTATGATGGACTAAACTGTCCACCAGTCCTCCAACTCAGAAGAACCTTCTATCGGTTGTGTGATTGTTCCGTCAACAAACCCCCATTTCCTTCGTGCACGCAATGAGGTACGCATTGCACAAGCCCATTCTTCATGATTTTCTCCTCGCAGTTGTACTTGCGTGATCAAGTTTCCCGGTCTGTCGTTTGAATTCAAATCATAAGGTGAGATTTTACTTTTGGTTGGTTCATTTCATAGTGATTCTTCATCCCCTGTCATGGCTCCGATGCCATATAAAAACAATGATTGGTGTTTTATGAATCTGACCTCCCATTCTCATTCTAGAAAGAAGAATATGTATACATGAGATTGAATCTCCTTCACCTAAGATAGTTCCTAAGGATATTCTGAGAATATCTTATTCCTATAATATATCATATAATATCTCACAGATTATTTCTCACAAAATTAGATACGCAATCTATACTTACTTTATTTACACAGATCATTGCTTAATACAAGTTTTTTCTAATATCATGTTTTGAGAAAAGGTTTGGTATGATTTGACATGTTTCAATCTATTTAAATAAAAAAATGCTAGTTTTAAACATGATCACAAAATTTAGTAAATTTTAGCATGACTAGTTCCAGCATTTTAGAACTTTAGTAATACAGTAATTTGAACTTTATCATGCTTCATTTTCAGACATCAGCTTATCTCTGTTATGATCAAATATAAATATAGTATCAGACGGAGATTTCCAATAATAGAAATACTAAAACTATTTTGTCATCATAGGATAGAGGGTCTCCCTACAGTTTAGGCTTACAATTTTACTCCAAAGGACTCGGTTGGTGGATCCATATTAGACAGCCTCTCCCTGTACCGGATCAAGTCTTTGAAGATATTTCAATGGAACTTATCACTTGCCTTCCAAGTTCCAAAGGGAAGACTACTACCCTTACAATTGTAGATTGTTAGACCAAATATATTCACTTCATTCCATAACCTTCCACCTTCTACTCAACTGGTAGCGGAAACATTTATAGTGGGTGTAATTTGCCTTTACAGTCCCCTTGGTACTATTGTCACTGATCGTGATCCATGATTCCTCCATTCTTTTTGGCAGGAAATCAATTGTTTGCAGGGTTCCACATTGTCTATGAGTATTGCATATCATCCCCACAACTCCAAGAAAGTGGGTCATAGTGGTACCATGGGTTGAATTCTGGTATAATACTTCATACGAAACATCTATTGGAATGAAACCATTTCAAACACTGTATGGGCGAGCATCTCCCACTGTAACTCGATAGATATTGGGGAATAATGCTAATGAATTGGTGGCAACTTAGTTAATTCAGCGTGATGTGGTTTCGGAGTTGTTGAAAGTGAATTTTATCAAAGCATAAACAAGGATGAAGAAGTTTGCAGATAAACATCATACTGAGCCAGTGTTTGCATTGGGCAACTGGGTTTTGGTGAAGTTGAAATCATATTGACAACTTTATGTGCGGCTGAAAAGGGGTCACAAGCTTGTAAGATGATACTTTGGTCCTTTCAAGGTCATCAAGCACATTGGAGAGGTGGCATATAAATTGGAGTTGCCCTTCGAGGCAAAGATACAACCTGTATTTTATATTTCAGTTCTTAAGCATATCTTAGGCGATACAGTCCAACAAGTAACACCATTGCCGCTCAAGGTTGGCCTGACCAAATCGAGATAGATGAGTTCAACCTTGAAGACAAGGTCGATTTTCAAGAGGGGAATTATGTTGTGAAATCAGTTGATACATATGTTAATTTAGATAATAAAGAGGATGCGACGAGTGAGATTTCTGCATTAGCAAACCGCGTCGTAGTACTAGCAGTGTAATTCCACCTAAGAGGTTGGACAATTACTTTTGGGCTGGAAGAAAGTTAAGTGAGCAGGGCAAGAGTTAGTGATGGAATTAGTATAAAAGTGTGAAAACGTGGGTAAGAAAGGATAAGGAAGCTATTTAGAGTTAGCGATGGAATTAGTATAGAAGTGTGAAAACGTGGGTAAGAAAGGATAAGGAAGCTATTTGTGATTCTGAATAATCTCATCCCCTTTTTCTGTCTTCTGAACCCCTTCTAAACTTCTAGTTTTAGATTTCAAATCTATTTCTCTAAATCGTTGTTTCCCGTAATTTCCTTTGTTGTGTGCTATCGTATGTAATAGTATTCAGCAAAACTTATCTGTATATATTATGTATCAACGTTTGTATTGTGAAATTAGGTTTGTTTCAGCGTACAAGTTCAATCCTTGTGATTGTCTTCTCATTTGCTAGGTTATAACTCTTGTGGGCTATAAATATCAAAATCAGATTGCTATAGAAATTCATACACACAACAGTTCAGTTCATCTACTTCACTTATCTCTTGTTTCTGTCGATCAAAAAGCAAAACATTTTTTTACTTTTTCAAGTGAAAAATATCAATGGACAGGTTCGAATTCTACAATAAGGTCCCCTTCTCTGAGAAACAAAAAAGGTCTCCGATTCCTAGTGGCTCGTATTACCCGATTTATCGAAATCCGGAAGTATGCCAAACATGTTGGTGCCAGATATTAGGTATTCCTTGTCGTTGTTCTTGAGTACCTTGCAGTTGAATTGAATTTCTCAAGTTCCTTCTGTCACTTTTTTTTTGAAAAAAATGTAAATTTTTTAGGGTTTTTGATAACTAAGGTTTACATATGTATGATTGTTTGTAAGTGCTTGAATTGGCTGGAATTGCAGCGAAGAATGGAAAAAAAAAGAGTCGGATCATTCCAAGGCATATACAATTAGCTATTAGGCTTGATGAAGAACTATTTCTTAGAAATGTGATGATTCCTAAAGGTGGTGTGATTCCAAACATTTACAATATTTAGCTTTTCCTAACAAGAAGAGTAGCTCTTTAAAGACCATTGTTATTGTTGCTCAGGAGGAGGAGGATTAAACTGATTATTCCATCGCTAGTATCAAGATGTTTCCTTTTATTAATCTCTTTGAATTTATAAAAATATTAGGTTGCTTTAGTATCAAACCTTTGATTTCCTTTCTGCAAGTTTAATGATATCTGATATTTATTTGGCTTTTATAACAAAAACTAAACATACTTGGATCTTAGTATTACCTATTGTTTAATCTGCTTTAGTTATAATATTATTTATTATTTCTATTGTTATCCATTTCTTGATGTGTATATTAGTTTTAGTTTTTTCTTCTCAAGTGTTCCTAGCAAGCTTTAATAACTATTTCCTAAATTAAAAATGGAATTTCAATTTTATTTGAAATTTTATGATAGATCTTAAGTATTGGAAATGAAAGTTTTTCTTAGAATGCTTTATTAACAATTTCCCAAATTTGAAATAGAAATATAATTTATTTTAAAATTTCATGGTCAAATATTTGTAGTGATTATATTTAAAGTAATGTAAATTAAAGTTTTTCTATATATATAAGAGATGAAAGATTTCACGACCTGAGTCTATACCCTGGGCGTGGCCGGCACTCAAAAACTATTGTTGGTCCCCAAGTGAATCCTCATTCTAGCTAACTACAAGGGGAAAACTAATTCAAGCATACAAAAGCTTAAAAATTTAATAGAATAAATATATTCAACTAGACATAAAATAGCTAACTTAAGTCTTTAAAAAATTTAATAAAAATAAATGATTAATACAGACTCATCAACTATACTGATTATCTATGAAGCGTCTAACTCATAAAGATAGAAGTTTGGAAAAGGCCCACAATATCTTGACTAGACAGAAAAGTAAATGAAATCCTCCAAAAGTAAGGAGACTCACCATAGTGAAGTCGAACTCTCGGAGGTATCAACGAAGCTCTTGTTGATGATCTTGAATGATGTGTCTGCATCATGAGAAGATGCAAGCAAAATGGCTCAATACGTTGAATATACGAGCATGTAAGGAGAATTCTAAAGCATAACATAAGCTTGGACTTGATAAAAATGGAAATATACTGACTTCTTGAAAAACTTACTCAACTCAAGAAGTACTCAAGGATATTCAAAACTACTCAAACTTACTCAACTCAAAAGTACTCAAGGATAAAATACTTAACTCAATACTCAAGGATAATGGAATAGTAAAAGACATAATACATGGAAAGCTATATAAAACGGTAAAAGCAACTTAGTTCGTTAAAGAAAATGCAATAGCAAACTCAATTTCACTTATATAATAAAGTAACATAATTTATCATAAAAGACATATCATGTTCCCTCTCAAAGTCTACTTGTGAATTGTATGAATGAGTAGTCTCATAGTCCAATCATACTAAGCATAACCCGTTGAGGAACTATGAAATTACTACTATGGGAGTTTGTCTAACCGACAACCACCACTATGAGCCTACGTGGTGATACAACGTCTTGCTCACACAGCTAGAATTGTCCTATACTTTGACTCATATAGAACGCTTAACTTAGTGAATGAACTAGCTTAACTTAAGTGATCATCTAAAAAGTGTGACCCTTTGATATCCATGATGGTTACATGTTTTATGGATACTTGAGTTAATATGAACTCGCATCCCCATATTGGTGCTCAATGCTACTCCCAATAATATATGTCACGCCCCGAGCTACCCCCGAGACGCAGACACGAGAACTAGGACCACAAGTGATCCCAAGCTAACCCTGTTGGCATGATCATGAGCATACTAAAGATAATAAACTAAATGCGGAAGACAAATCATAATTTAAAAACTGAAAAGATGGGGAATACTCATATTCTATACTGAGATATTTGAAAACTGATCAGTTTAATACAATGAAAAATATTAATTCAATACTAAAGTGAAACTAACTATGTCTGAAAATAGCCTCTAAATAGACTAGAAATGATGGGACAGGCCCCAACTAATTCTAGCAAAAACTGAATTTAAAGGACTAAATACTGAAAAGAAACTCATGACTATTATCCTCAGAAAATTAGGACTCACCACTGAATATGCTGAATTGGAGATCGGAAATCGAGCTAAGCACGATATGGATGATGAGAACCTAAAACCTATATCATGAGAAGATGTAGTGCACGTAATTTTCAGTACTTGAAGGTACTGAGCATGTAGGATAGAGTAAAGCTGAAATAAAACATAACTAAGCAAGCACAACAGCAAGTATAATAATTTGAACATGATATACTGAATTTTGAGCTAACTGGATGCAATGACCAAATTTATAACGTGTCGAGACTGAATAATAACTGAACTATAAATATGGTCAAATGCATTAGAGTCTTATTGATCTATGAGATCTAGTAATAACCTATAATAAAACCACATGACCTAAACGTGGAGTCCGATGTATACGCCCCATCGAGAGGATCCAATATACCTTGCCAGAGGCATGAAGGCATGTCGGCGTGCTCACTGAACTTATTTCCCACAGAGGGGACTTACAACATACTTGGCTAGTATTTCTGGGGCTAATTGGGTACGTTGAACCCTAGTCCAACTCGATATTATGCTATTCGCAATGAATTGTGTAATTAACTGATTGTGACTGAGATTCTGTAAATACTGGATAGCTCAAAATTGAACATGCAAACTCAGAATGCAACAATTAATCTGGTAACTATGCATTTATAATTGAGGCATGTATATCTGAAGTAACTGAAATATCTTCTCTAGCATGTGTAATTCCAGAACTAAAGAAATAAATAGCTAGGGTTCTGAAATTCATGCGATAAAGTGAATAATAACATGGAGATTTAATTTGGAACATATAACTAATTAATTCATAAAGTTCTTTTGAAGTTCTAGAAACCCTATGTCTAATCATGATATGGGAATCAAGATTCTGACTGAAAACTAGGGACCCAATGGGTGAAAGGAACCCACTAGTGAAATTCCACATATCATGTGATCAAATCCACGAGAAATATTTAGATTTCAAGGCAGGAATTGATGGAAACTTGTTTTATTCTTGAAATAGGCTTCTTGACCTTTTTCTCCTTTCTTGCTTCTAATTTTCTATGTTTTGATTCAATGATTTGACTTACATAAGTTTTAGTTATGTTTCAAGTCTTAACTAACTATTATATGATGATTTAGGGTCAAAACGACGTATCTTAGGGTTTACACAAAGTGGGAAAATACCAAAATATCCCTGAGTTAATTGCTATCTAACCAAACAACGATCTGGACTGACGGGCCATCGTTCAATCGGCGGTCCGTCGTTTGGGTCCTTTTGACACATGTTTACTAAAACGGGCATAACTCATTACTCAGAGGTCATATTTTAGCAAACTCAGTGGCTATGGAAAGCTAATTCAATTATCTATCATTTCATAGGTCATGGGAAACCTAATCCATTTTTTGCTAAGAGTTTTGATCAATTAAAATTGAACCAACTGCATTTTCCCCTTAACTGTGTGCTAATTTTCACCTACAGTCATACCTACGATCCATAGTTCCATCTACGGACTGTACTGGTCAATCGTGATTCTTGTCAGGGAGTGGGTATATGGGGTCTTGATCGACGGACACAAACTACTGACCATAGTCTGACCTACGGACCGTAGGTCTGTTCGTCATTCGACACTTAGTCAAATTTTCTGGGTTGAGTTTTTGGGGGCTTCAGACTCAAACAACAGATGCACAGTACAGGCCATAGATCAGACTATGGTCCGTCAATGGTAACTGTCGATTACACCTGTAGATATATAAAAAATTGATTTCTGGTCTATTTTAGATGCAGGATGTGACATTATCTCCGCCTTGGGAACATTCATCCTCGAATGAAGACTAAACTAGCTGAAATATAGGGAGAGAGCTATGGTCCCTACTACAAAATACTGAGAACTGAGTTTCTGACTAAATTGAGTTCCAAGAACATGCAAATAAGATGAAAATGCAAGTACAAACTAAGAGAATATGATTTTAATATTGAATTCACACATGAATTACTGAAAAACTGAAGAGAAACTATTACCTCAATCTGGAGTGGCATCAGAACGAAAGAGGTGAGGGTACTTGGCTTTCATGGCTGCTTCTACTTTCCAAGTAGCTTCCTCTATGGATTGACTGCTCTACAAAACCTTGACTGAAGTGACTTCTTTGTTCCTCAACCTCCTAACCTGACGGTCTGGAATCTCAATTGGTACATCCTCATAAGAAAGACTACCTTTAACCGCCACACTCTCTAATGGCACTACCGAGGCTTGATGACTCACGCATTTCTTCAAGAGTTAGATGTGGAAGACCGAATGCACTGCTGCTAATTCTATTGGCAACTCTAACTCTATATGCCACCTTTCCAACCCTTTTCAAGATCTTGTAGAAGGGACAACATATCTAGGACTAAGTTTCCCTTTCTTGCCAAATTTCATCACTCCTTTCATTGGTGACACTTTCAGGAAAACACAATCATCAACTTGAAACTCTAATATTTCTCACGACTATGGGCTATCTTAACTCTCTCTTTAATGAGTTGCACTTTCTCCATAGCATAAAGGACTGAATCTCTCCCTATCAAAGTTGTTTCACCTACTTCAAACCAACCAATAGGAGATCTACATCTACGCCAATTCAAAGCCTCATAAGGGGCCTTCTGAATGCTGGAATGATAGCCATTGTTGTAGGTGAACTCAATCAGAAGAAGGTGATCATCCCAACTACCCTTGAAATCGATCACATAATCTCTCAATATATCCTTCTAGGGTCTAGGGTCTGAATGGTACGCTCTGTCTGTCCATCCGTCTGCGGATGAAATGTTGTGCTAAGGTTAACTTGAGTACCAAGACCCTTTAGAAATGACTTCCAGAAATGAGAGGTAAAGTGAGGACCTCTATCTAAGATGATAGACAAAGGAACTCATGCAACATCACAATTTCATTAATGTAAGGCTTGCAATAGTCCTCTGCCGAATTAGTAGTCTTGACCGCTAAAAAGCGAGAAGACTTAGTCATCCTATCAATTATCACCCAAATAGAGTCATGATGTCTGCGAGTACGAGGTAACCTTGTGATGAAATCCATATTGATCACATCCCATTTCCAAGTAGGAATATTGATCTCTTGAGTCATACCTCCTAGTTTCTGATGTTCTACCTCGACTTGCTGGCAATTGGGGCACTAGCGAACAGAATCTGCTATGTCTCTCTTCATTCCATTCCACCAATAGACTTCCCGCATATCGTGGTACATCTTAGTGGCACATGGATGAATATAATATCTGGAGTTATAGGCTTCAGCATGGATATGCTTTCTCAACTCACCACATCAGAAACACACAATCTACCATTAGCGAAGTACACCATCTCCCTTTGGGAGAAAACCTCCACCCTCTGATTCTGGAATGCACTCTTAAGTTCAAGCAAGATTGGATCACTGCCTTGCTTTTCCTTAACCCCCACTAACGAAAAAGATTTTTCCCCATTCTAAACTGTTACACCACAGTCTGATATGCTCATAAGGAGAACTCCCAAGTGAATAAGCCTGTGAACATCCTTCACTAGCTCCTTCCTTTTTCCTCAACATGGGCTACACTACCCATAGATAATCTAGTAAGAGCATATTTTACTACATTCACCTTACCAGGATGAAAATGCACACTCATATCATAATCCTTAAGGAACTCAAGCCATATCCTCTAACGAAGATTCAACACTTTCTAGGTGAACACATACTGAAGGATCTTATAATTAGTGAACACATCTACATGAACACACTACAAGTAATGTCTCCAGATCTTGAGTGCAAACAGCACTGCTGCAAGCTCGAGGTCATGAGGTTGATAGTTTAGCTCATGCACCTTAAGCTATCTAGAAGCATAAGCTATAACCTTATCTCGAGAAATCAACACACAACCTAGGCCAATGCTGGATGCATCACAATAGATCACATAACTATCTGAACCCTCTGGTAGAGTCAAGAAAGGAGTTGTAGTCAATCTAGTTTTCAATTCTTCAAAAGCTTTTCTCACAATCTTCTGACTGTTGAAACTTGATCATCTTCTGAGTTAACCTAGTCAATGGTGAGGCTATGCATAAGAATCCTTTGACGAACATTCTGTAATAAAGTGCTAGACCTAAAAACTTCTGATATCTGTAGCAGAGGTAGGTCTAGGCCATTGTCTCTCTCCTTCTATCTTTTGTGAATCCACTTGGATCCCCTCGCTAGATACAATGTGACCAAGGAAAGCAACGGATTGCAACTAGAACTCACATTTGCTAAACATAGCAAAAAACTTGTGATCCTTGAGAGTTTGTTTTACAATTCTCAAATGACTCACATATTCTTCCTCATTCCTAGAGTAAATGATTATATCATCAATAAAGATGATAATGAATAACTTCAAGTACTGTTTGAACACTCTGTTCATCAATCCATGAAATATGCAGGAGCTTTGGTTAGTCCAAACGATGTAATTACAAATTTATAATGACCATACTGAGTTCTGAAAGGTGTCTTTGGAATATCACTATGTCTGACACTAAGCTGATGATAACCTGATATGAGGTCTATCATTGAGAAATGGCTAGCACCTTGAAGTTGGTCAAACAAGTCATCGATCCTTGGATGGGATACTTATTCTTGAAAAGGATTGTGACCTTGTTTAACTGCCTATAGTCAATGCACATTTTGAGAGAACCATCTTTCTTCTCTACGAACAACATTGGCGCACTCCATGGTGATATACTAGGTCTAAAGAAGTACTTATCTAGAAGGTCTTTCAACTGCTTTTTCAATTTTTTAAGCTCGGATGGGTATACAAATAGGTTGGGTATCTAGAAGGAGATCAATTCCAAAGTCGATTTATCTTTCGGGAGAAACACTTGGAAGATCTTCTGGAAACACTTTTGGAAACTCAAACACTACTGGAACAGACTCAAGAGTTGGGTTTCAGATCTAGAATCCTTAACCAAAACTAGATGATAGAGATAACCGTTAGAGATCATCTTTCTGGCCTTAAGGTAAGAAATGAATCAACCCATAAGCGCAAACCTTCGAACCTTCCATTCTTAAATGGTTCGTTTAGAAACTAAAAATGAACAATCCTAGTTCTACAATCAACTGAGGCATAACAGGAATGTAACCATTCCATGCCTAGAATAACTTGAACACTACCATTCTGAACTCTACAAGATCTTCTCAGGTGACTTTTTGAGAGACTACGACAGGGCAATTTTTGTATACTCGTCTAGCTATAACTGGGTCACCGACGGGAGTAGAGACTGAGAAAGGCTCTGAGAGAGTTTCTGGGCTAATACTGAATTGGACTGTTATGTAAGAAGTTAAAAATAAAGAGTAGACCCTTGATCTAACAATGCATAAACACCAAGGTCAAACACTCGTAACGTAGCAGTGACTACATCAGGAGAACCTTTCTGATCCTTGCAAGCCTGAAGAGCATACAACCTTTTCTGGTGCTGACTGCAACCTGTACCAGATGAGTTACCCTGCTGAGTTGGGCGACTTGCTGGTGCTGATGAAGTTTTAGACTGATCTCTACCATTGCCATCTCCTTGAACCTTTCTAGAAGGAAAATCCCTCAACCTATGACCAGACTGACCGCACCCAAAGCATCTTTCTTTTCCTGCGAGACACTTACTCGAATGGTTCTTACCATAATTAGGGAAATCAGGGTAAGTCTTCGTTCCTACAACACTTCCCTGAGACTTAGAGCTTGGTGATCTAACCTTATGGTCATACCTGTTCTTGGATAATGGAACACTAGATTATGAATACGCTGGAGCTGAAAACTTATGCTGACTCTGTGAGCAATTTCCATCACCCGATTTCTACTGAGAATAGTCATAGTTCCCAGTCCTATCCTTCTTATTCTCTTTGGGTTGTTCCCTAATTTTATCACCCTAAACCTGTTGAGCATGAGTCATAAGCCTAGAGATGTTCATATATTCTAGTAACATAGCATTTCTGCACTCAATTTTCACCAAATCTGACACTCCATACAAGAACATTTCATATGAGCTTCGAGTCAAAAACCATGTGAGGAGCATACTTGGAGAGTTGGTTAAACTTGAGCCCATGGTCTTGTACTGTAATGTTTCCCTTCCTCAAGTTCATGAATTCTTGAGCCTTTGATTCTCTCAACTCTATTGGGAAAAACCTGTTCAGACTGGTCTCACTAAAGCAATCCCATGTAATAGGAGTTGTATATGTACCCCTATTTCCCTTTCACTGAGTGTACCAGATATGAGCAACATCCTTCAACTGCTATGATGCCAACTCAACCCGATCATTCCCACTGACTTGCATTACCTCAAAGATTTTCTTGATCTCATCCAAAAAATTATAAAGATCCTCATTAGTTTGTGATCTTAAGAACTCAGGCGGATTCATCCTAACAAAGTCACGGACCGTTGCTGCTGCTGATCCATTATTTTCATCCACAGGAGCATGAACCCGATTGATCTGTTTGGTCATACTCCGAGCCAACATCTGTATGACATTCCTGAAATCAACATTGGAGACTTCCTGATCTGGGACTAGAGGAGACAGGTTTGTATTCTTGGCATTCACATTCCTAGTGTTATCTCAACGAGGAAGCATGATCTAAAACGTAGAACGTCGAGTTAGAATGGAATTAGATCATACCTTACGCACGATAAAAGTAACAAGAAAGTGAAGTTTTCCTCATACACTTTGTAGCCTCCCTCTCATAAGTTGTGGTGCACTTCACACCCATGAACTGTTCTCTACTTAGTTTGTCTTGTTAAAATTTTCGTTGAATTCTCGATGGTTGTGTTATTGAAGTTTTGATTCATGTTTTCAAGTGTAATTTCGGGTTCAATCTATTATATATTGATAGTACTAATGATCCTAACTAATTGCGGAACGAACCATGGAAATTTAGGGGGTTTATCCCTATCCATAGGGCCTTGGGGAGCCGCCTCAACCTTCTCTCTGAGGTTTGAGGGTTGTCACCCCACACCTCTCAGAGCGCCAGGGACACCAGTTCCCCCATTCTTCTCCAACCTTTTTGTACTAGTTCCTAAGTCATGTACCTATGTTTATTAGTTGATTCCAAAACTCTAATGTACATCTTAATATCATGAAATTATCCATAAATATGAGATCATTAGCCTTGAATCCATAATCCATTCAAGTAAAGTGAAAATTAAAGTGAAAGAAGTTAAAAGTCATTCTAGAAGTTATGAAACAAGTTAAAGCAAAGTTCTTAAAAGTTTTAAAGATGCTTTATCAACGTTTTAACTTTGTTTTGAAGACTCGAGTTTCATTTTAAGTAAAAAATAAAGAGTTGAGTTCATTTCTCAAAAAGTTATAACGGAACTAAGTATTCCTTAAGAGTTGTGTTAAGCCTCAAGTTTCAAGCTAAGTAAAGAATAATGAGTTTATTTCATTTATCAAAAGTTATAAGAGAACTAATTATTGCCTAAGAGTTTATGAATGTTTTCACATTTAAGATAAGTGGAAACTAAGATTTTTCAAAAGAGTATTGAGCAAGAAAAGGGAACAATGATTCCAAGAGAGCTTTTAAGCTAAGTGTTGAGTAATTATCTCAACCCAAAGAAAGAAGTTGTTTTTAAACACATGAGCTAAGTATATTTTGGGAGTAGCATTGAGCACTGATATGGGGGATGCGAGTTCATAATAACTCAAATCTCCAAAAACCATGTAGTCATCATGTGTATTAATGGATCATACTTTCTAGATGATCACATAAGCTACGTTAGCGAATCCTCTTATTTAAGTAGTTCTATGCAATGACAAACAATATGACAGTTCTCCAAGCATGGGTAAATTGTTGTATCACCACTTAGGCTCATAGTGGTGATTTTCGGTTAGTGAATCTCCCACAGAAACTATATTACTTTATTATAAATGTAAAGTTGAGTTTGTTACTGCATTTCTATAACGAACTAAGTTGTTTACACTATTTTAGAAGATTTATATATACCATATATATATATATATATCGCATGCATATATATATATATACATACATATATATATATATATATATATATTGCATATTCATGAGTTAAGTAGAGACAAGGTAAGAGTTCCTTCTTAATCTTTTCAAGCTTAAGTCTGTTAAGTGTTCCAACTCGCATACTTGTACATTCAATGCACTGATGTAAGTTGGCCACCATCATTATATGATGTAGACGCATGTAACAAGGATCAACATTCGACATACAGTTGATCCAGTGAGCAACTCGAAGTCAGTCGGTGAGCCTCCTTTCATTTTGGAGGACATCTTTATCATTCATTTATTACTTTTAATTTTCAATTGTTAGGATGATTGGGGTTCCTTTCCCAACATCCCTCTTTGTTTAGAGGCTCCATAGATAGATAGTATTAGCTCTTTAGTCCTTTTCATTTCATTTATAAACAATTAAGACTTAAATTGTCATTTTTGCTAAGTGATTTTCTTTTAGTTGGTCCTTAAGTTATTTCTCTTGTGCTTAAGTCTTCCGCTGAGTAAGTAAGTCAGGTCAAGGGTTCGCTCAAGGTCAGCAATGATCTTCTAGTGGCAGAGAGAGAGAGAGAGAGAGAGAGAGAGAGAGAGAGAGAGAGAAATTAGCAATCTCAATTTATCGTTTATATTTTAATTATTAAATAAAAATCATTAAAGTAGAACTATGCATTTCACACCAAATAGGAAATATATGAAGCTAACTAAGATAAATAATGTAATCTCTCAGGGTATGAATATGTCAATAAATTACTACTTGAATAACTAATAAATGTACGATTTGGCTTTAACAAAATGAACGAAAAACATGAAGAAGTACATGTATTTCTCAAAAACTTACAAATATAGCACAATAAATATCATTTGTATTAACCTAAATTATTGTTGGAACAATATTTGATAATGCCTCATATCTGTTGCAAGAGAATCCACTCTGACACATATATTAGACAATAACACAAGAGACTATTCCTTCTAGTTTCGTAACCAAGTGAAAAATGATTCATGAACAGAATTGTATCCCTAAACATGGAAGGGTAAAATAGTTCATCAATTAATTATTTATGGACATTTGATAATTTGACTTTAGATTAGGAGCTTCTCGTTTGTCTTTATAATATAACTAGTCTCTGGGCACGTGTGCTGCATGCCTATTCCATATCAATACATGTGCATAATGAATAATATTGATGTGAAATCATTAGATATCTTTAAGCGTGGAAAGTTGAACTAAATTCTAATTGAGTACAATGTATAATGAGATTACCTATTACTGTCTTATAGATGATATTCTTAATGTATTTTTCACTTCATCCTGATACTTAATTTAGATTTTCTATCATGATCAAGACCCTTAGTATTCATGTAATTTTAATTCACTATATGTAAGTGCATTGCACATATTATCTTGTGTGAATTGTTAAAATTTTTATGTATGCCAAGAAAACATAATAATAATGATAATAATAATAGAATAAAATAAAATTCAAATCATATTCCCTGTGAAATACATAATTTTCACATTAAAATATGTATTCTAAAGGATCAAAATCACTATTTAGACAGTGACTTATTTGTACCAATTAGAGGTGTATGCAACTACATCAATAACATTACAAATGATAATTACTGAGAGAATAAAGAAAATATAGTATTTCAAAGTGAACTAAATTAGCACTTAGAGATACAAAATTTCAGTTTTTGGAATCTTGCAACATCTTTTCTTCAACTAAAATGACAAGATAATTTTAGGTCATGTTAAATTTCATACCATGTAAGGACATTATTTTTTTTGAATTTCTTTTTGTCGGATTTATAATGCTACTGCAATAAATAAGTCGGGAGATTTTTTTTTGGGTTTAATATGACCCATAGGGCCGATTTTATTAATTATGCATATAAAAAAAAACAAATATAAAAAAGAACATAACTTCAACATTGTTTGGTTAAGGGTTACAATTGGACAGGATCGGATCAGTAGGATTGGTTTTATCGAAATCGATCCTCATTATCAGATTTATTTACCATAATTGGGTCTTACCGGAACCAGTTTTATCAGAAATTTCCAAAGGTTCCTCCCGGTCCCTTAGTTATCAGATAGGAACCGGTTTGGAAAGGACCGGAATCATGATACCAAGTTTGTCACGCCTCGAGCTACCCCCGAGACGCGGACACCTAATTCATTTTGTGCTAAGAGTTATGCTAAATTTAAGATGACCCAACTACATTTTTCCCCCTAATTGTCTGCTAATTTTCACCTACGGTCATACCTATGATCAGTATGTCCATCTACGAACTGTACTGGTCAATTGTGGTTCTTGTCACAGAGTGAAAAAATGGGGTCTTGATCGACGGACACAGACTACAAACCGTAGTCAGACCTATGAACCGTAGGTCCGTCCATCGTTCGACACTTAGACAAATTTTCTGGGCTGAGTTTTTGGGGGCTTCAGACTCAAACGATGGATGCACAGTACGAGCTGTAGATCAGACTACGGTCAAACTTTGCTCTTTACTTAACTCAAAACTTAATTCTTTTAAACAATGTCAAAACGTTTGTAAAAGACTTCTTAAAATAAGGTTCATGTCGAATTATGGATGTGAACACTCAATGCAAGATTTTCACTAACAATAGATGGAGATCAAAATTTCAGTTATACTACTCATTTCAAGAATGCTCAACCCAAAAGGTTTCATGCAGATTGGATTAAGAACTCAACAATTAAAGGCTTAAACTTGAAGATACCACTTCTATGAAGGATGCTTTACTTACGAAGTTCTTGCAGAATTATGGGAATGAAAAAACTCAACTTAAAGGTCAAAATATTAAGAAGGATCTCATGTAAACGACTCTTCTCATTCTCTTACTTACTTCCTAAAAACATAGTTCAAATCGATAGTTGATCTCAAAGAATTCACAACTGAACTCAAAAGCTTTCTTGAACTCTACTCTTAACTTTGTCTGGAATGTGAGTTCTGAATTCAAGAGTTATGGTTCATGATATGAAAGATCTCATTAATACTTTCTTCTCATTCTAATACTCACTTTCTCGATTCTAGAAACAAGTTACTAGAAATTGTAAAAGACTCCTCAAAAGATTCAAAAGGACTTTCCCAAAAGGTTTGACAAAACTTTTGATACTTAAATTTTAGCTCTATCTTGAATGTGATTTATGAATTCAAGGTTGTAATTTGTTGTAGAAAATATATCTTGATGTTTAGGGGTGTTTTAGATAGTTAAGCATGAGAAACAATTGAAAAACACCGTATGGGGAATAAGTACACGAAGAGGAGATGATTTAAAATGTTTGCTCGAAATAATTTTTAAAAGAGTGGAGTCTGAGTCCTCTCTGCAACGCGGAGAGAAACTTACGTACTAGAGGAACAAGTTTGCGCGTGGACCTGCTACATGTTCCTTGTCCGACTTTTTCTTCTTTGTTTTCTAATCTCAGTTCGCCTAAATTTGATTATTTTGTTCATTTCTCTTTAGCTTTAAATACCCAATACATGTTCTCAAGGATCTAATCAAACACAACTCTAGAATCGACTCTATTTCCTCAATAAACTCATCAATCTAAGCCCAATTCAAGAATGAAAGAAAATCATGAATATAAAACAAGAACATTAAAGAATCAACTTTTAAAATAAATTTCAAGATGAAATTGAACATTATTGGCATGTGGGTGAACAAGTCCAACACTATGGAAACATATATACTGAAGGAATCATATTCTTGAAGAACTTGAAGGAAAATCTTGAAAGATGAACTTAGCCTTAGGTTTCTTGATTTTATTGAGCGTAGAATCATTGGAGTGAATGAGAGGGTTGATTTGTAAAAATGGATTTTTTACACATTTAGGGCAATTTAGATGACCTTCTAAGTGTTTTTAGGACTTAAATAATCCTAAAGAATTAATTAAAATGAGATGAGAGTCGGAATAATTTTTCAACGGACAATGAAGTCCCTATTAGCTCCGCGTCGTGGAGCCATCGCGGAGCTGCTACCTGCTTTGTGCGTCGTTAGTAAAACACTCACAACCTTTTACTCATATATCATAATTGAGAAAACTTGACGGCGTTGGAAAGAAGACTTGAATGACTTTAATTTAGTATTTTATGGGGCTCCTAATCTTTCTGTACTAAAAGTTATCATCATTTGAAGTTTACCAAAAACTTAAGAAAACTTAGGAATGACGTGAATGTTTCTCTTTCTCTCTCCTTGGAACTTAAGGTTCTATCTCTAATGACCTCAACACTCAGGAAATTTTAAATTTCTTGCCAAAGTCTCACTCACTACGAAGGACGGTTCGAGTCTTAGCTTAAAAAAAATCTGTGGTATTACAAAATATTTATAATTTGATCATCAATTCATGAAAAAATAATTCTAAAATCTCCTCTCTTTTTTTCATTTAAAATTGTAGTATTATATATTCAATAGGGACCTAACTAATATATCTTCTAACATGGGTATCTTGATTATATTTTCTCTATATTGTTGGATGAACTGTAAAGCACAATAATTATAATTTTTTGTTCTAACAATCTAATCAGCCTTACTTTGATGAGGGAAATGAACAGAAATATAAATAAATTCTAATATAGCTAAAAATATACAGAGAAGAGACACATAATTTAGTAATTAAGCAATGATTCTATAGGTGTTGGGAATGAAGGGAGAAAGAGTTATGTTTAATTGCTGGGTAGTTATAATTTTGGTAAACTGTCTTAATTGGGTCTTGTTTAATTAGTAATAAGGGGTTCATAAATAATATTTATTAATATAATTAAAATAATCAACGGTTGAGTGTTGCATATTTTAAATAATTTAAATTAGTATTCTTTAAAAGTGGTCAATTTGGATCCAAAGGTGGATGACAAGGGTATTTTAGAGTCAATAGGTGGATGAAAAGGATATTTTCGAGCCAATAGGTGGATGAGTGATAGTTTTGTACCATTTTCAATACTTTGACGGTATTTTAGGCTCTTTTACAAAAAATATGTCTAAATGTTTATGGTCTACCTATTACATTTGCGAATACATAAATTTATTTAGATGTAATTACAATCTACTTAGATTTTTTTTTCCGCTTAACCCACTAGAGTAATTTAGGAGACTAACATTCCATGGTTACTTACGTTCCACTATACTTGAAATACATATATTTGAAATTTTGTCGATTAAGATGTGATATACGTTTAATACACAAATCAAAACATAATCATCATCATATATTACTAGAAGTGGAAAGTCTCAATGTATAAAGTTGAGATACCATTTTACTCCTATACTTAAATATTTTAAATTATTTTAATATATTATTAGTTATTATATATTAAATATGAATATTATGGGATGCTAGAATTATATTCTTTTTTTTTTTTACTGAAATAGTAAAACGCTTGAAAAATTTGAAAAGTTAGTTTTTTCATAATAATAATAATAATGATGATGATGATCACGCCGCCGATGACGACAACAACGACGATTATTGTTATTATTATCATTATTATTACTATTATTATTTTTATTATTATTAAGAATAATAATAATAATAATAATAATAAAAATAATAATAATAATAATAATAATAATAATAATAATAATAATAATAATAATAATAATAATAATAATAAAAAAATAATAATACTATTATAAAAAAGTAGGAAAAAGTTAAATTACTATTTTCTACTATAGTAAATTAAAATATTTATCTAATTTATTAAATATTATATCATTAATTAAAATATCATACTAAGTTTGTCAATAATATAATTAATATGCATTTGAGTATACATATGGATGAATTAATCTTTTTGGTACTTCCACTTATTTCAATGCTCAAGAATGACTTGTCATTTTCCCATACCAATTCAATGTTTTAATGGTCTTTTCAACTTCTAAAACTAAGCTTTCAAAATCTTATAAATAGTCAGATCAGCGTGCCATGCTAGACTAGATTCATCAATGTTCTTCTTCTTCTAAATTTATCTTCAATGTGTCTAGTAAGGGTTTACATTGAGATTTCTTATATGTCCCCCTCTTAATCATCGATTAACTTATTATCATGCTTGATTATGAATTATTCTTGGGCTGCTAATAATTGTATCACGACATAACATGCAGCAAATGCATTTAACAATGCTACCAACATGAACAAATGAAAAGTATATATGTATCTCACATCATGGACATCTGTGTTCAAGATTTAGGCTGCTAGCTCTACCTTTATTTGATTTTATCTTTTAACTTTACATATAGTTACCTAGGTTTTATTATTTTTAAGATGGTTTAGGTTTCTGATTTGATGTTGTTTTAATTGCATAATCTAACTTCATTTGGGTTGGAGAGATTCAATTTTTTAATTCTCAGAGAGTTTCACGGATGGAATTTTCCAATTTTAAATTACAACGTTATTTCTTAGATTTTGGTGTGCTTGCCACTATAGGGCCAACTAAGGCTGGTTATTGGACAAGGTTTTGATCGATCCGATTTATGTATGGTTCCCATACCAGTATGTCCGGTACCGGTTGAACTTGTAAGGAACCGGTCTTATAGGTTATCGGGACAAATATCAAAATGGAATCTACTTTTCAAACCAGTTGATCCCGTTCGGTGAGAATCGGTTCTGATCCTGTTGATTCGGTTCAATGGCCACTTCTCATTTTATTTTTTAAGGTAAACGTTAATTTATAATTTTTGGCCGGCTGGGGCCCAAAACGGTTCAAAACTGCTCCACCCCTCTCTAACCCCTTAACGCTATAAATATACTTATATTCTTTAATTTAAATAACACATTCAGAAACTATTTTCATTAACATCTTATAGAATCTCTCAATTTTCAATCTCTTATAAATTAATTATTATTATTTTGTGATATTGAGTTAGATTTGGATTTCTTGGATTTATTTGAAGTAAATCAGAAGTTTCAATTGTCATGTCTCAGTTTTGGGTTATGTGTCTCCGTTTACGTAGGCGTTCACATTCGTTCCAACTTTAATTTTTTATTTTTTATTAGTTAAATTATTTTATTTTTTGTTGTATTATCTTACTTGTTCTTCATAATTTTTTATTATATTAAACTTGAACATGAATTCAGAAAGAAATAGTGGTAAAAGATCAATGTCAAAAGGGAAAAATAATAGGGGAGGAGGAAGTATTTCTAGTTCTAATCATTTTCCACCTAGATTTATAGTTAATACTAATGATTATACTCATGTTGATGAAAATTCTTTTATGTCACTAGGACCTATTGAATTTAATTTCGAAAATGAAGTAGATCGTGAGTCTTTAAAGAGATGTTTTACTAATTTTGAGGATGAATTAGATCAAGAAATAGAAACAAATGAGAAAGATAATGAGATCCCTACCCCTACTAATCTGATTACCAAATTATTGGAACAAGATGAAGTCCCCCCTTTACCTACTTTTTCAAAGACAGTTGTACGTGTAAAAACATCTTTATAAGGAAATTTTTGGTACAAAATGAGGAAAAAACTATTGTTACTTGTACGAAATGTAAATTGACCACGAAAAAATGTAACTACAGATAAACAAGGGGGAACAAGACAACTAAGAACACATATGAGAAAGTGTAATAAAGAATTTAGTTGCCTAGATAATATAGAAAAGGCTAATAAAAATGGAATCCCCATACTTGAAAATTCTACGGGAGTTGGAGGTTCTAACATGGTTCAAAGTGTATTAAATATGAGTAACTTGGCTGGCCGAAGCACACAACAGTAAAGAAAAAGATCATAGAGAATTAGCTAAAATAGTTGTTTGTCATTTGCCTTTTTCATTGCCTTCACACCATGATTTTGTTCATTATACTCGGCAATTGTAAAATCCACATTATGAAGGTATTCCAAGAAGTTCAATTAAAATTGATCTATTTAAATATAAAAAAGACTATTTCCTTTTCTTCGTTTTTTATTTATTTATTATGATGACATTATTTATTACTTCTGAAATGGGACGGAGTTCTAATGGTAATGATTATTTACAATTATTATCCATTGGATTGACGGTCAATGGGACATGCAAAATCAAATATTAGGGTATGAAAATGTTGAAAAAATTTAAACCGACTCTTATATAACAACAAAATACGTTTTATTATACAATTTTATGGAATATGTAATAATATAATGATTGCCACTTTAGATAATGCTTCTAATAATTTAAAAGCAAATGATTATTCAATAGATAGACTTTGTCCAATTGATAGTGATTCTTTTCATATTAAGTGTGTCACACATGTATATATTTGATATTAAAATAATATTTCTCAATTTGAAATTTCTTGTAAAAAGTAGACTTGCTTGTAATTGGATTTTTAAAGCTAAAGTATAATCTAGAATTGCATAATTTAAAAATCATTGTAAAGAATGTGAACTTGCATATAAAAAAGTTCTGAAAGAAGTATGTACTAGATGAAATCCTTTATTTGAAATGCTTGAAGTTGCTCATATTTATCAAAAGCATGTACAATTAGTTTAACTGCTCATAATGTGGACCCTAATTAAGAATTTATAAAGATTAGGAAAATATAAAATAACTTATTAAACTTTTGAGTGTTTTTATAAACCAACAAATGCTGCTTCTGGTCAATATTATCCAACTGTTTTTCCTTTTTAATTAATATTTGTGCTATTTCATGTGAATTGGCAAAATATTTAGAAAAAGATAGATATTAAAGATTCACTCGCTTTAACGATAGAAAAATTCAAAAAAAAAATTCCCTATTCCTCAAATCTATTTGATTGCTACTACTTTAAATTCAAATTACAAATTACAAATTAAATGGTGTTAAAAGAATGGTTGAAAAGATTTATACATATTTAAGATGATGAAATTCTTAGAGTTGAAGATTGTAAAAGTAGCATACATACAAAATCTACAGAGTTATATAATACATATAAAGCTATGGAATTTTTTCCCAATAGTTTAACCTCCATCTTGTAGACCTAGAAGTGATGATACAGATGATTGGATGGATGATTATCTTGAGCTTGAATCCTTTACTAATAATGATTTTGATTTATATTAAAGCAGGCACGAAAATAAATTAGGCATAAAGAAGGACAACTTCAAGCTCAAATATTAGTATGGTGGATGTTGGAGAAAAAAGTATAAGAATCTCGAAATAAAAAGAGAAGGGAAAAACTTATGCGACAACTTTTTAGTTTCTACTTGATAGGAAGTTACAGATATATAGGCTAAGAAATAAATAACTAATCCTAAAATATAGGTTCTATAACCCACTAAAACACTATTTCAGCAACACTAAGAAACTACTGAACAGAAAGAAGAAGACTAGTTCAACCAAACTAACCAACTTTGTTTTGAATCACTTTTTAACATTCCTTCTTGATTCAAAACTACAGACACCAAACAATCCTCTGAAGTAGAAGAATTTGTCCTTCGATAAAGCCTTTGTCAATATATCAGCCAACTGCTCTTGTGTGCTGCAATATTCCAATAATATTTCCTCCTTTGCTACCAAGTCACGGATGAAATGATAACAAACATCAATATTCTTTGTCCTGTTATGAAATGTTGGGTTCTTTGTCATGGAAATAGTTAATTTATTGTCACAAAATATACGTGTTTGCTGTTGAAAATGAGCTAACGCTCTCCTTAACCAGACGGCTTGACAAGCTGGTGAAGTTGCGGCAATGTACTCAGCTTCTAAAGTTTACAATGATGTTGTAGCTTGCTTCTTTGAACTCCAAGTCACCACACCTGAACCTAGAGTGAAAGATTTTGCTGAAGCACTTCATCTGTCATCCAACGAACTACCATAATCGATATCTGTTTACCCACACAATCTAAAATTATTGGTATTTGAGTACCATATGCAATAGTCCAAAGTTCCAGCAATGTACCGCAAGATTCTCTTTGCTGCTCCATAATGTACCTTTGAAGGTTGCTACATAAACCGTGAAACAACACCAATAGCAAATGCAATATCGGGTCTAGTGCGTCAAATATATTAGACCTCCAACCAAGCTTCTAAAAATCCTTGCATTCGCTAACTTTTCTTCATTCTCTTCTGCTGCAAAGTTCATTTTTTGGTCTTTAAACCAAAAATTAGCATTTATATGCCCATAGTGATGACAGTGATTACATTGAATGCCATTTTTTGTGTTGCCTTGTTCATTGGACTTCCTATGCCCAATACTTCTTCCTCTGCCTCTTCCATAACCATGGCCTCGACCACCGTGAAATCCTCCTCTTCCTCGGCCTCTACTTGTTGGACGATTATTATCTCCATGCTTAATGGTTGTGTCATTCACTTGAAATGCCTTTTCTTCATTCTTCTCAACTGAACGATTGATTCTAGCCTCATGAGCTTGAAGAGATCCCATCAGTTCATCAAGGGAAAAAACTGATAGATCCTTAGATTCTTCGATAGTCGCAACTACGTGATCAAATTTTAGATTCAAGCTTCTCAATACTTTTTCAACAATAATCTGATTAGTGATCTTCTCTCCATATGATCGCATTTGACTGACAATTGTCATTGCTCTTGACAAAAAACTAGCAATAGATTCACCACTTTTCATCATCAAGGTTTCAAAGTCACGCCGAAGTGATTGTATTCTCACCACAATTACTTTTAAATCTCCTTGAAACTCTTTCTGCAGAATGGACCAGTCTTGCTTCGATGTAGTTGTTGTTACTATTCATGAAAAAACGCTGTCATGGGCAGCCTGCTGGATAAACACCAGCGCCTTAACGTCTTTTTTCTTGTTGTCTCGCAACCTATTTTCTTCATCAGGGTCTGTATATCCACGTTCTACTAAGTCCCAAAGATCTTGAGACTTGAGTATAATTTTCATACGTATACTCCAGAATTCGTAGCTTTCTCCCTTAAAGACAGGAATAAGTGGTTGTGCCACACTCAACGAACTACCGTTAGTTGCCATGCCTGGCTGTGATGCCAAATTTATTGGAGAAAAAATTATAAGAATCTAGAAATAAAAAGAGAAGGGAAAAACTTATGCTACAACTTTTAAATTTCTAATTGATAGGAAGTTACAGAATAACAAAATATGCCCACATGATAACTAATCCTAAAATATAGGTCCTATAACCCACTAAAACACTATTTCAGCAACACTAACAAACTACCTAACAGAAAGTAGAAGACTAGTTCAATCAAACTAACCAACTTTGTTTTGAATCACTTTTCAATAGTGGAAGAGTCGTGAAAAACAATTTTTGGCCTATGCTAGGGTTGTTCGAGATGTTCTAGAGATTCAAGCATCATCAGTAGCTTCGGATAAATCCTTTAGTGCGGAGAGATTTATGATTGGCGATCATCGATATTCATTAGCAAATAATAGTTTGGAAATATCGGTGTATTTCGAGATTAAGTCAATGCCCCAAAAAGAAATACTGGACTACCACAATTAAGTAGCAAAATAGAAGACAAAACAAATGAAATATTTGGTGTTAATAGTGATGATAACATGGAAACAATGGAAGAAGAACGACATATAAAAGTTCCAAAAATTGTTTCTTTTGAAATGATAAAAAAGTGAGAAAAAGATTTTAAAAAATGTTTTAGTTTTTAGTTTAATAATTAATATGAAATACGTAGGTTGTGTACTTTTTGTCTCTTTCTAATATTTGTGTTGTACAATTTATTTATTTGAATAAATATACGTCTAAGGTGGGGATGGTTCTGCCCCTTTCCGCAGGAAATTGCTCTGATTGACCGAGATCTCGTGTTCTTTCAAGAGATCTATAAATTGACTCATCTCCATAAAGGAGCCGAATGAAACCAAAGTGGGTCCATGTAAATGATCAAGACCTCGCAAACAACAACGCTCCTTCTCCATATGGAGTTCGGAACCCAAAGGCAATCGTTGAGTGAACTGTATTTTTTTGTGTTTTTTCGCCTTGATTTTCTTTTAAAATAGTCTCTTATATTAATTCAAGTCATTTTACAAACTTAATTTTCAACTATTTTAATATTAGTTCAAACTTTCATATAAAATTGAATTTTAAGGTGTAAACTTTAAATTCAATATAAGTTTTAATCTTTAAAGTCAATTTAAAACTTTAGAACTTAAAGTTTAAACTTAAATTCAATTGAAACTTTAAAGTTAAATTTAATGTTTAAAACTAGGGTTTACATTCGAATTGCCTCATAGAATTCAACATTGGTGACTTCTCCTTAAGGTTGCAGTTCAGGTGCATTAGGTACCCCTTTCTCTTGTAATTCAACATCTCTCCTCGCGAGATGACCTATGATTTCTCCTTGTGGAGACATGATTATTTGAAACAAGCGCAAACACGAGTTTGAGGAAACCTTTTTAGAGATCAACTCTAATGCACGAAAAGGATGTGAAAGAAGTGAGATAGTTCCTAAATGTTGCAGCCTCCTAATTATAGATATGGCGCGCTTTACACCGATAAATAGAACTCTAAAAACGCAACTTCATGTACTCTCAAGGAGTCTTGAACTATGTGATCTCATACAAACTTTGTCACGCCCCGAGCGTACACTCTAGGTGGAAATGAAACTCGAAGACCATTGCTGGCCTTGAGTGGACCCATGCCTTGCTTACTTACCCAGCGGAAGATTTAAACACAAGAGAAATAACTCAAGGAATAACTTAATGAAAATCACTTAACCAAAATGGAAACTTAAGTATTAATTATTTAGAAGTGAAATGATAATACTTAATAGCTAATAATATATGTCTATGAAGCCTATAAACAAAGAGGGGTGTTGGGATAGGTACCCCAATAATCCTAACAACTTAAACTAAAAATAATAGATGAATGATAAAGAGGTTTTTTGGACTTAACGGAGGCTTACGAACTTACTCTGAGCTGTTCGCTGGATAAACAGTACGTCGGATGCTGATCCTAGTTACTTGCGTCTGCATCATTAAATGATGCATGACAACTGACATCAATACATTGAATGTACGAATATGTGAGTTGGAATGCTAAAACGACTTAAGCTGTGAAAAAGTAAGAAGGAACTATTACCCTGATTCTGCTTAACTCATGAACAAAATAAACTCCATATAAAGAAATTATAATATATATATATTAGGGCCAGAAAAATTTTTGGTAGTAATTTGGAATTTCCCAACCTAGTCCATATTTGGATAAAATTGAAGGCATCAAGGTGTAGAAAAATCTAGTAATGAATGAGAGATATAATTGTGAATTTTATTACATCAGCGGATGAAAAAGAAATTAAGGAACCCGTACCACTTTACAAAATTGATTTCGGGCGAGGAGAACTCCAAGAAATAGTCCTTCCGTGAATGTGTATATTCTGTCTCCGTCGAGAACACTGGAAAGAGATTCTAGGTGCTGGAGCAATGATGTAGTAGCGGACCCGACGCGACTTAAGCTTGCTAAAAAACCCCTAAATGATCATATTTGATATTTTTTGACTTTTAGGGCTAAGCAAGTGATGTCAGACGAGTTCTTGTCACTTTTGACCATTCTTAAGGTTAATGATAAGGCTTTAACACTAAAATCCATTTTTTGATGTGTAAAACCTATTTTCTTGGGTTATTATCCATTGTAAATAGTTTGATATGAGAATTGGGGAGGAAAAGCCTTCATTTGGGTATAAGGATCTTGGGTTTTGTCTATGGTTATTAGGTTTGTTATAATCTTAATAAATAAACATTTGATTATTTATCCTTGCATATATTAATTGTTATAAACCTAAAACAAGCGGAAAGAATCTGAAAAGGGAAGATTCAAGTGCCTTAGGGGATTCAAGATTGAATTTGAGGTATATGTTTCTAATTGCTTCATTATAATGCATGTATGTATGCGAATGTTGCATTATTGATCATCTAAATGGTAAATGAGGATAATTGAATAATTGTATGCCACGAATCACCTCTTTTTGTAAGATACTGATGATGTACTTGTCATTATGATTGTGGTGTGTAAATGGGGATAAGATTTCCACGTTCTGACAAGTTAACTTGGATAGGATTGGCACGTTTTGACATAAATATCAGATCGGGTTGCCATGTTCCGCCACAACTATCGTATTGGCTACCACGCTCTAGCATAAAAATGAGATCGAATTGCCACGTTTTGGAAAGCTAAAAGTTTGGGTGTGAGTTCCATGAGAGGACCATTAAATTGGTTACGTTAGAGGACCCTTAAACTGTGTGGTGTATCTACTTCTGAGGATTATGTTCATATCTAATGATGATTGATATTGAAAGACTATGTGTTTATCTAAAATTATTTAATTATACATTGTGAAACTATTTGTTGATGTGAATGATGATGATATTGTATATGTATGGTATATGCCTATTTTATAATGTTGTGATTACTTATATATGTTTCACTTAGTGGATATACGAGTGATCCTACCAGTACACTATGGTTGTATACTGATAGTGCACTTGCTTTTATTTTTGTTAAGTACATGGTATTTTCCAACAACTATTGACAGACCTCGTTTAAAAGATTAGTAACCATTTCGAATTCAAGGATGAGCTAGTTCTTACGGGCTTCCTTGAGTTCTCTTTTTCTTAAGTCCACTCTCTTTATAATCAAACTATTCATGAAGGTGTAGTTTAGTTTATCCCTTCTTCTTAGACTTGTCGTTCATAGAGTTTTGGTACAATGACTTTCATGTTGTAGGGGTTGTATTTCCATATTGTTTAGTTGTTTAGTCCCTAAATAAATAATTTGGAAAAGGGCCTAAAATACCCTCAAAGTATTGAAAATAGTACAAAAATACCCTCCATCCACCTATTGGCTCAAAAATACCCTTCCCACCCACCTATTGGGTCCAAAATACCCTTGTCATCTACCATTTGGTTCAAAATTGACCACTTATTTAACGATTTTATATTTAAATTATTTAAATATTTTTTAAAATACGTGGTGCTCAACTATTTGTTATAATTTAACTTATTATTATAATTTATAAATCAATCCATTACCCATCCATTACTAATTAAATTCTTCTTAATAAACCCATCACATTATTAATGCAAGCTACTGCTAATTGAGCGTTTTTAAAAATTATAGAAGTAAATTATCATACATTCAAGTGACTATGTTCATCTTAATTATTCTTACGTCTCAATTATGTGATGTTACTTCATAGGTAACTTTTTTTTCAAAATAATATATTAAAGGTTTTAAAACAAATCATAAATATAAAATTATATTTAAAAAAATGCATGAATCAATTCAGGATGTATTACTCTTTTACCTTTAATCATAAATTTTTAATTTAATTTTGAAAGAAAGTGTCCTCCTAATTAAGCAGCTCAACCTAAATTTAATTGGGGTTTCGATTCGGACTCGAATAATTTTGGATATCATTTTCAGGAATCTATAATTTCATCGTGTTTTAGTAGTATTTATGTTGATTTTGATATTATAATTGAATTATTAATTGAGTGAGGTTTAGTTAGTAATGAGTGGATAGTGGGTTGGTTTATAAATTATATTAATAAATTAAATTTATAATCAATAGTTGAATGCCAAGTATTTTAAAAAATATTTAAAGAGTTAAATTTTAAAACAATTAAAAAAGTGGTCAATTTTGAACCCAAAGGTGGATGACAAAGGTATTTTGGAGCCAATAGGTGGATGAAAAAGGGCATTTTGGAGCCAATAGGTGAATGGAGGGTAATTTTGTACCATTTTCAACACTTCAAGGGTATTTTAGGCCCTTTTCCGTAAATAATTTAGTTATTTAAAACAGTTCTTGTATCCTTAAATGTCTTAGTTTTTGGTTTAGTTTGTTTGTTTAAGTTTTAATAGTAGTTCTCCCATAATAGAGTTAGTGTAAGTGCATACATATATATATATATATATATATATATTCCCAAATTAACTGGAAGAGACAGATTCATATAGAAAGAGACTTATGATACATTGTTTATTGTAACTTAAGTGAATTCATAGATCTTTCCTTATTGAGTTGAGATGAATCTCTCTATTATCGACCTAATAAATGCTAAGTTGGTAACATTGATTTGTTACACTGCAAGTATTTGATCATTGCTTTTCTAGGTTTAAGTTTAAACCCATATATGTGGTGCATTTTTAGTCTAGAATGAACCGAAGACAAGAGGAATCAAGATGACTAGTGTTTGTCATTATTTGTTCAGTTTTTGACATGACATCGAGGAGATTGATGAATCTATATATACAGTTGTAGAGCTAGAATTTAAATTGAGAGGTGTCAAAATATAACGTAATAAATACACATAAAAGACAACAAAATAAATTTTACTAATGAAAGCAAAAAAAATTACATTATCACAATCGTTTGGCGACGCCCGACGAAGAATCCTAACAAAAGCAGCGACTCAACAACGAACTAAAACGATTTTTCTTGGTTCTTCCTCCTCAATCCCTTTAATGTTGATATTAGGGATTTGTTTTATCTTTAAAGTACATTTTTTCTTTTTAAAAATAAAATATTAAAGTTAACTTTATATAAGTCAATCGCTTCAAAATTGGTGAAAAAAATGCTTTAGTTTCCTAAAATTTAAAGACAATAGACGCTTCTTGAAGTCTTAATTTTAATTTTATAAGAAAATCTAAAAATATTTAAAAACCCAGCAAGGTTTGAACCCCCGATGTCAGGCCAAAGATTAAGGAGAAATTTTGTAGCACCTCAACCACTAAACTAACTCTTCATCTTGTGTTACATAGTGTTAACTACAATATATATAGGAATAAAATCAAAAGTTAACCTACCTATACAACATAATTTTTCAATGAAGGGGTGTCGTTTGACGCTCCATGGGCAAGGGTAGCTCCGCCCATGTGTGTGTGTGTATATATATATATATATATATATATATAGACACACACACACATGGGCGGAGCTACCCTTGCCCATGGGGGTAGGTTAACTTTTGATTTTACTCCTATATATATATATAGATATAGATATAAGATTATTATAATTTATATTCACTACACTAAATCAAGCTGGATTACGACTTCATTCCTACAGTAATTCAAGTTGTAAAATTTTAAAGTGGAAAGTCAAATTACAATTTTATCCCTATAAATGAAAATATTATGAAATATCTAATTAATTAAATATTAAATAATTAATATGTATTTTAATAACGTAACAAAAAAATTATAATTAGGATAAAGTACCAGCATCAATACCTAAAAGCTTACATTAATGAAACACACACCCCAATTGTCTACTATTGATGACTCAAAAAGTCTAAACTACTAATTGATGATACAGTAATGTTGCTATTTAATATTCTTCTCACAAGATAGATATAACAACATACATAGTATACATCTATTGGCTTTGGATAATTAAGACTTTCATCATCTAGAATAATTTTATAGCGAGTAAATTTAGTCGCACTTTGCATCATTACAAAAAAGTTTTAATAGATTTCTAAACTAAATATTTTAAATTTCCTTCCAAAATCGAAATGAAGTTTTACTTCTTTATTTTAAATAAAAAGTTCTCTAACCTTTAATCTCCTAAAGGCTTTGCCCTTACTTTTATAAAATAGCATGTAATATCAATTCAAATATTATAACTCCTAAGATTTTCTTAAAAATAAAACTCTTAATAATCTTACGAACCTACAAGCTTTAGTATTTGTGGTTTTAAACACAATAAATTACGAAAAAAGATTTATGAACCTACAACCGCGAATATCCACTTTGAAATTCAATCCCGAAGAAAGTTATGAAACCCTAGTAGGGAAATGAGGGAAAAATTGTGAAATTGTAACTATTATGCTTTGAAATGTTAATCATAATAAAATAAGAAAAATGACCTACAACCACAAATATCCGCTTTGAAATCCAATCACGAAGAAAAGTATGAAACCCTAGCCGTTAAATGAGGGAGAAGAGGTGAAACTGTTGCTAGGAAATATTGAAATGAGGGAGGGAGAGGGGGGGGGGGGTTGAGAGTTATTAGAATTTAGTCTAATGAAACCCTATTGGCATGCAATATGATATCCACATGACATATAACAATTCCCGTTAACAAGAAGGGCAATTTTGACCCAATAGTTTGATGTGAAGGGTAGTTTTGAGCCGAATTATAATTTTAGGATGAATATGATCTGTTTCGAATAGTTTAAGGGTATTTTTAACCCTTTTCTGATAAACTATTAATTTTGTTTACTCTTATTAGCAATATATAAATTGATTGTCTTTTAGTTTCGTGGATATTTGTTTGAATTCTCGTAGGCAGAATTTGAAAAGGTTGTAGCATTTCATAAATATGAAACATGAATGTTGTAACTATCGAGCTCACTCATTATGGTTTCTTTCATTAAAAATAATAATGTATGAACTTTATAGTAATTTACTTACCAAAATTGAGTAAAAATAAAAATAAATTAACAAAATGAAAAAATACTTAAAAAGTATAAAAAAGCCAAACAAATTGAGAAAAAATAAATAGTAACATTTTTTCTTTTAATCCATTATTTAGAAAATAAAAGAAAATACGAGAATAGATTAAAAAATTCAAAAGTATAATTGATAAAGTGAAGAGAGACATAAGAAAATGAAATAAATGGCAATAATGAGATCTGAAGAAAGAAAATATTGTAATTGAAAATTTTGTTATATTAAATTCATTTAAAAGTTAAATAGAATTTGAACAATGACTCCCTCTGCAAGTTGGTTGTTGGAGACCATTTTTTGCTGTGTTTCATACTAAAAGTGTAAAATTTTGTAATAGCATCTTGTATTGGACATATATAAACTTCTACTATATTAAAATAATTCGACTATCTCTCTTGATGATCTTCGCCACCATCATTAAACTTTATTTCTTTGATGAATTTGAATCAAATTAATCTTGTCATTTCTCTTTTATGAATCTTGCACGACCATCAAACTTTCTTTTCCTATGGTTAACTTGTGTTTGACATAAAACAAAATTTTAAAGAATATATCTATAATCTTCATCAAAGTGATTATATATTGTTATAACATCTCACAACTTGAGGAAAGTCCCAATCCAGATTTAGGGAAGGGCAAATTAGTATTTTCACCAATTAATTTCCTATTTCATTTTAGGGGTTTATTGGGGTAAAAACAAGTCTTAATTAAGTTTGGAAAAGTTAGAATTACACTTAGGGCTTGGAGAAGAAAGAAATAAAGAAAAGGGAGAGAATTCAAGAACGTCAATCTTTGTGAGTTAGATGGTGATCCCTAATAAGGTATGTGAGATTATTTAGTGTTGGGTCAGTTCACACACACACGAAACTTGGTTTAGTTTAGTGATTAGTTTGTTGTTTACATGTTAATATGTTGAGTTCTTGAAGAATATTGTCGAATTATTGTTGGTTGAGTTGTTGAATGCCTAGTGTTGATTTGCTTCATGTATATGAGTTGTTTTTTAGTCAAATCTATTGGGTATTGAGGGTACTAACGATACTAAGAGTTTGGGGGAGAGACCATGGAAGTTAAGAGGGTTTAGATATGAAAAACGAGGGAGAAGTTGTGTAAACCTGAGTACAAGAGTTGGGGCACCGTGCCTCCCATAGACTCGAAGGACAATCTCTGCCCTTAGGGCCTTGGGACGCCGCCCCAGTCAAAGTGCCCCAACTTGTCCTCTAAAATTTTGGGCCTGACGTCCCACACCTCTCAGAGCGCGAAGGATGCCACTTCACCCCATTATTTCCCCACCTTTTCGTACTAGTTCCTAAGTGATATACCCGTGTTTCTTAGTGGATTCCAACACTCTAAGGTACATCTAAACATCACGAAATCATCCATATACATGAGATCATGAAAATTGAATCCATAATCCAAATCAAGGGAAGTCAAGATAAAAATCAAAGAACTTAAGAGTCATGTCTAGAAGTTAAGTCAAAGTAACGTTCTCAAGAGTCTTTAACAACTTTTTAACTTTGTTTTTTGAGACTCAAGTTTTAAGATAAGCAAAGAGTAAAGTTGAAGTTCATTTCTTCAAAAGTATATGGGGACCAAGTATTCCCAAAAAGATTTAAAGTGTTTTCACGTTTAAATAAAGAGCGGAAACTGAATTTACAAAGAACCTTTGAGCTAGTTTTTAGAATAGAGTAATAGCTTTATAAAATGAAGCAAGCAGGGAAACTAAGATTTCCAAGATAGCCTTTGAGCTAAGTTTTTGAGCACTAATATCAAATCACAATAGACGTATGTTTTTAAAACATAAGAGGCAATATATTCTGGAAGTAGTATTGCGCACCGAAATAGGGACGATCATGTGTTCAGACAACTCAAGTCTCCATACAACCATGTAGCCACCAAGGGTAAAAAAGGGTCATACTTTCTAGATTAATCCTTTTCACAGTAGACTAGTGGATCCATTATGCAGTTCAGGTCTTATACTTTTGGTTGGGTAATAGATGCGCTGGCACCGTGAGGTAGATGAGTGTATCATCACTATAAATCTTATGTGATGGTTGTCGATTAGAGAAACTCCCACAAAAGTTAAATGTATTTATATATATACAATTTATTTGTATTTTTACATACATCTCAGAGTTAATTGTATCCTTGTATACATTCAGAGTTTACCATATGTTTTCAAACAACTTTTATTCATATTGCACTTGTTTTTTAATTGCTTTAGATTGAAATGAGTTAGTTATATTGAGTTATATTATTCATGAGCTGAGAAGAGTCAAGGTAAGTGTTCCTTATTACTCTTTTCAAGATTAAGTTGTTTTAGCATTCCAACTGGAATACTCGTACATTCAATATAATGATGCCAGTTGTCCTGCATCGTCTTATGATGCAGACACCAGTAATTATGATAAGCATCCGGCGTACCTTCTATCCAGTGAGCAACTAAGAGTTAGTTGGTTAGCCTCCCGTCATTCCGGAGGACATCTTTATCATTAAGTTAGTGTTTTTAGTTTTTAGTCGTAAGGATGATTGGGATTCTGTTCCAACATCCATTTTTATTTTAGAGGCTGCATAGACAAATAGTATTAGTTCTTTTGTCTTATTCATTTCCGTTGTAAACGTTTCAGACTTAGGTTGCAGTTTTGGCTGAATTACTATATTTTTATATATTCTGTGACTGATATTTTCTTGTGTTTTAGTCTTCCGTTGAGTAAGTAAGCAAGGTCAAGGGTACGCTTAAATCCAGAAATGGTCTTAGAGTGCCATTCTCACCTAGGGTGTAGTCTCGGAGCGCGACAAACATGACATATGAGCAAAGAGTTCAAGAGTCATCAGGAGTCTATAAAGCGGTGTCTGTAAAGTCCTAGTTATCGATATGGTGCATGTCACATCTATAATTAGGAGGCTGCAACATTTAGGAACTATCTTATTTCTTTCATATTACTTTCATGCGTTAGGGTTTATCTCTAAAAGTTTCTCTTTAATTCATTCTTGCGCGTGTTTCAAATTGTCATGCCTCCACGAAGAGAAGAAATAGGTCATCAAACTATGGGGAATGAAGAGGAACTAGAGTTACCTAATGCACCTAACGTGTAACCTCTAGGTGTGGTTACTAATGCAGAATTCCATGAGGCTATCCGGATGCTGAGCCAAGTTGTAACTGATCAAGTTGGACAGCAAAGAGGAGTTCGACATGAAGAGCTTCGAACTTCGAGGATTCGTGAGAATGAGTCCTCTAATTTTCACGGTTTGGTCACTACTGAGGATTTAGAAAATTTTCTTGAGGAATTGAAGAAGGTTTTTGAGGTGATGTATGTTGGTGATAGTGTAAGGGTTGAGCTAGCTACATACCAACTGAAATATGTGGCTAGGACTTGATTAAATCAGTTGAATGATGGTAGCTATGAGGATCCACCACATAAATTTTTGAGTGTGAACGACTATGGGTTGAAGTTCACCGAGAAGTCCCTCTGTGCTCTTGAAATGGTTAAGGACAAAAGTAGTAAAATAAGATTGTGTGTCGCTAGCTTGGGTCATGCATTAAGCAAAGAGGGCAGGGTTTCCCTGCTGATACGCAACAAGGACATATAAAGGTTGATAGTCTATATGAAGCAGGTTGAAGATGAGAAGCTGAGGAACAAAAACGAGTATAAAAGAAAGAAAGCTAAGAGCGGGAATGAGTCTGGGCAGCAGAAAGGTAGTATGAACAGTCCATATTTTTAGATATAAATGGGGCATGCACCATCATGTGCTAGTTCACCTACATCCATAAAGAAAGGCGAGTTTAATGCAAGAATTCACAGAATTTCAAGGCCAGACCAGCACACTCCCAAGGTAGTATGGCACAAGAAGGTAGTTGGGCTCTTGTATGTGGTAGAAACCACGTCAGTAAGTGTCGTGATGGCCAGTCAGGTTGTTTCAAGTGCGGGAAAGAGGGGAACTTCATGAAAGAGTGTCCTAAGAATAAGCAAAGTAGTGCGAATTCGGGAAACATAGTCCAGTCTTCATCAGTTACTCCACCTGACAGGGCTGCACCTAGAGGAGCCACTTTCGATATTGTCGGAGGGGCAAACTGCCTCTACACAATCACTAGCCGCCAAGATTAAGAGGAATCTCCATATGTTGTCACTAGTACGATAAAATTCATTACTTTTGATGTTTATGCTTTCCTTGACCCAGGGGCAAGTTTGTCTTTTGTAACTCCTTATATTGCAAATAAGTTTGAAATTCTTCCTGAGACACTTAGTGAACTCTTTTGTGCTTCTACACCTATTAAGGAGTCAATTCTAGCAGAAAAAGTATATCTTGATTGTCCCAATTCCATCAATCACAAGAAAACTTTAGCTGATCTACATAAGTTAGACATGGTAGATTTTGATTTCATTTTTGGTATGGACAGGCTTCATATTTGTTGATTATCAATAGATTGTAGAACTCGAGTTGTCAAATTTCAAAATTCCTAATGAGCCATCCATAGAGTGGAGTAGTGGTTCAGAAGTGCCTAAGGGTCATTTTATTCTGTAACTTAAGGCGAGAAAGTTAGTTTCAAAGGGTTGTACCTATCACTTAGTCTGAGTTAATGACTCAAGTGCTGAGGTACCTCAAATTTATCCAGTTCCTATACTAAAAGAGTTTCCAGAAGTCTTTCTTGATGATGTACCCGGAGCCCCTCCTATGAGAGATAGACTTTGGTATAGACATCATTCTAGATATTCTAGATATTCTTCCTATCTATCATCAAGTTATAATATCAACAAACATGTATAAGAACTCATAGCATTCTTGAATCTTTTATTCTAAAAAATCCTAATTTACTTATATGCCATTATATTTGAACTTAAAACAGTGTTACAACTTTAAACTCTCATGTTAAGCTCTAGAATAGGCTTTAGATTCTCGGAGTATTACATTATCCCCACTTAGGAATATTCGTCCTCGAACAACACTAAAATTCTTTGAAAAAAAGAAGTAGACTCAATATTAGCGGCCCAACCAACAACCACATGTCATAACATGAGTTAAAATTCAAATCAACATAACCCCATGACCTTTTACACAATGCAACTCAAAACATAATTTTTAACTCACAATAGTTCAACATTCACTACACGCGTGTTCACCTATGGCAAAACGTTCTTCAACATGTATCATCATGCTCAATACAACTAATAAAGGTACAACATACCGAAATACACCACATAAATTCAAATCAAGTAAAAGAGCATTTTTTTAAAAAAAACTTTCACTTTTAAGGGCACAGTTCAGTGTAAATCACTGTAACAAAACATATATTTCAATATTTTACCAAATATCAAGGCAACTTCAAATAAACTCATTATTTTCACTATAAATAGGAACAACTTACCTTAGTTATCAAATAGATGAGGGTAATAGAACTTAATGTCGGCCTCGACCACCTTGTTGCAGTCTCAACTAGGTGGTTCTTCCATAACACCTTTACGAAAGCCACCTCCTTGTTTCTTAACTTCTTTACTCGTCTATCAAGGATTTTAACTGGAACCTCTTCATAAGAGAGGTTCTCTTCTACACATAGACCCTCAATAGGAATAATGGAATTGGGATCACCGATAAACTTCTTAAGCATGGAGACATGGAATACCGGATGAACCGAAGCCAATTCACTAGGTAACCTCAACTCATATGCAACATTGCCAGCCCTTTGCAAGATTTCATAAGAACCCACATAACGAGGACTCAACTTCCCTTTCTTGCCAAATCTCACCAACCCCTTCATAGGTGAAATTTTTAGATACACCTTATCCCTTTCTTCAAATTCTAAGTCTCTTCTCCTATGATAGGCATAAGACTTTTGCCGGATATAGGGTGTTTTCATGCGATTCCTTATTATATATACTATCTCCAAAGTCTTATAAATCAAATCATGACCCAAAAGTGAAGACTTCCACTTCAAACCATCCAATTGGAGACCTACATATCCTACCATAAAAGGCCGCAAAAGGATCCATAGATATAGATGAATGGTAACTATTGTTGTAGGAAAATTCAACCAAAGGCAAGTGTCTATCTCAATTTCCTATGAAGTCAACTATACAATCTCTAAGCATATCCTCAAAAGTTTGAATAGTATGCTCCGCTAGACCATCCATTTGGGGATGAAAAGTGGTACTTAGCTTCACCTTAGTACCCTACCCTTGTTGGAATGACCTCCAAAACCTTGATGTGAAATGTGCACCCCTATATCATATGATGGATAATGGAATACCATGGCAACACACAATCTCATCTATGAAGATCCTTGCCTAATCCTCCGCCGAGTAAACGGACTTGACGGAATAAAATGAGCAGATGTGGTCAACCTATCCACTACCACCCATTTGGAGTCATATTGCGTGTGTCCGAGGAAAACCTACCACGAAATCCATATTAATATCTTCCCACTTTCAAGTCGGAACTTGGATTTCTTGAAGTAAACCACCCGGCTTTTGGTGTTCAGCTTTCACTTGCTGGCAATTTGGATATTTTGCAACAAATTCCGCTATGTCCCCTTTTAAGCCTTCCAACCAAAACACTTCCCTAAGGTCATGGTGCATCTTTGTATAACCCGGATGAATGGAATAACGGGAACCATGTTCTTCTTCAAGAATCTAGTTTCTCAAGTCATTAATATTAGGCACACACAACCTTCTTATATACCTCAAGACACCCTCCCCTTCAAATGAGAATGACTCATTAAGCTTACAAAAAATGACTCCTTCAACTACTTCAATGGTTTATCAAGGTTTTGGTTAGATTTCACCCCAACCACCAAGGATGATTCAGAGTTATGACGGACCATAAAAAACCACCATTTGGAGAATCTTCCAATGTAACACCCAACCTAAACAACCTATAATCATCTTTCACTAGGTCTTTCTTGGCTTCTTGAACATAAGACACACTACCCATAGTCATATGACTTAGAGCATCCTCAACCACATTGACCTTGTCAGGGCGGTAAAGAACACTCATGTCATAATCTTTCAACAATTCCAACCACCTTCTTTGTCGTAGATTCAACTCCTTTTGAGTAAACACATATTGAAGACTTTTATGGTCGGTAGACACATCTACATGGACACCATACAAATAATGTCTCCATATTTTCAAGGCATATACCACGGTCACTAACTCAAGATTATGAGTTGGATATTGGTTATCATGCACCTTAAGTTGTCTAGAAGCATAAGCTACTACTTTCCCATGTTTCATAAGCACACACCTCAAGCCCATCGGGGATGCATCACAATATACAACGAAGCCCTTGGTACCCTCCGGTAAGATCAACACCGTAGTGGAGGTAAGCCTTTCTATCAAGATTTGCAAGACTCTTTCACATGCCTCCGACCACTCAAATTTCACACTCTTTTGGGTCAAACTAGTCAAAGGAAATGCAATGAACGCAAAATATCCACAACCTTCTATAATACCTCGCTAGACCCAAAAAGCTTCTAATGTCAATTGGATTTAGTGGTCTAGCCCAGTTCTTGATCACTTTAGTTTTTCTTGGATCAACCTCAACCCCCTCACTAGAGATAATATGACCAAGAAACGCCAGCGACCTCAACCAAAACTCACATTTGCTATAAATGGCAAATGGTTGATTCTACTTAAGCACTTGTAACACCACCCTTAAATGGTTCAAGTCTTCACCCTCATTTTTTGAATATACCAAAATGTGATCAATGAAGACAATGACAAATGAATGTAGGTAACTTTGAAAAACACTATTTATGAGGTCCATAAACGTCGTCGGAGCATTAGTGAGACAAAAGGACATTACTAGAAACTCATAGTGACCATATCTATTCCGAAATTCCATTTTCGGTATATCCTCACCTCTCACCCTAAGTTGGTGATACCCCGATCTCATGTAAATCTTCGAAAAGTAGTTTGCCCCTTGGAGTTGATCAAACAAGTCGTCAATCCGAAGGAGAGGATACTTGTTCTTAATAATGACTTTATTGAGTTGGCGATAATCAATTCATATTCCAAGGGACCCATCCTTCTTCTTCACATACAATACCAGAGCAGCCCATGGAGAAATACTAGGTCTAATGAAGCCGTTGTCTAGTAATTCCTAGAGTTGAGACTTCAACTCTTTCAATTTGGACGAAGCCATCCAATATGAAAGAATTGAAATGGGGTTGGTATCCGGTAGCAAGTCCATACCAAAATCAATTTCCCGTTCGGGAGGAACTTTGGGAAGATCATTAGGTTAGACCTCCAAAAATTCCCTTACTACGGGAACTAACTTAATGGGATGATTTTCGGAGTCTAGATCTTTGACTATTTCAATATGGTATAAAAACCCTTTTGAGATCATTTTACAAGCCTTAAGATAAGAGATAATACGACCTCTAGGAATAGAATTTCCCCCCTTCCACTCTAAAACGGTTTGGAAAATTGAACTTAACAATTCTTGTTCTAAAATCAATAGAACCAAAACAATCATGCAATCAATCCATCCCCAACATGACATCAAAATGAACCATATCAAGTTCTACTAATTCAACATGAGTACCTCAATTGGGAAACATTATAGGATAATTTCTATATGCCCTCTTTTCAACCACCGACTCACCTACTAGGGTAGATACCATGAAAGTTTCATTTAGGATATCGGGCATAACATCAAACTTCCTAGATATCAAGGGAGTAAAAAAGCATAATCTATCACACGAATCAAGTAAAGAATAAACATCAATAGAGAAGACTCGTAACATACTGGTTCACCACATCGGGATAACTCTCTTGTTCACCCCTAGAGCGAAGAGCATAAAAGTGATTCTTCTTTGGAGCATCCACATTAGAACCACTAGCTTGAGCTTGTCAACTTCATTTATCTTGACCCTTCACATTAGGGTAATCCCTAACCTTGTGGCCACTCTTTCCACATTCAAAGCAATTGTTCGTCCCAACAAGGCATCACCATAATGCTTCTTGCCATACTTTTCACAAGTTGGCTTCTTTCTTGATGAGATAGTACCTCTTCCATTTTATAGACACCCTATCATCACGAGCCTTGGAAAATTTGGAAGGTACTTGATTGGAAAATTTCTTCTTGAACCTAGGCTTGTCTTAAATGTCAAGCCTACCCTTAGAAGCACCACCTTCAGAAGACTTGACCGTTTTGGTGTCTCTATTATTTCTCCTTAACCTAGTTTCTTCCCACTTGTTGATCATGAACCATGAGACAAGAGATTTATCGTGAAGCATAGCCGAATGGCATTATTCCACCAAGTCAGCTCACATCCCCATAAGAAAACAACTCATCGCATCCCTTTGGTTTGACACCAAGGATGGAGCATACTTTGAAAATGTAGTGAATTGCGAGTAATAGTCAAGTACACTCATACCTCCTTGACAAAGGTTGATAAATTATTCCACCTTAGCTTCCCTCATTTCTCTAGGAAATAACCTATCAAGGAAATCCCTCTTGAAAATTTTCCAAGTCACCAAACCACCTCTTACTGCGCTATTATCCCTCCATTGCACATACCATAATTGGGTCACCTCTTTGAGTTGATAAGACGCCATCACGGCCTACTCAATTGAGGTCACATCCACAGCATAGAGAATATTATTGACCTCATTGAGTAAATCTTGAGGGTCCACATCCGACCTCGAGCCATAGAACATAGGTGGATTCATTCTAGTAAAGTCTCTCAAACGCGAGCCATAGTGTTAGTATGTTGAGGCATTTGAGGTCCAACCTCCATATTCACTTGGGCCGTCATGTCTTGAACTTGAGAAGTGGTGGAATTAGTTTGAGAGGTCATGTATTGATCCAAAGTGAGAAAGGCTGCCCTTATCTATCCATCATCGGTGGAAGAACATCCGAAACTTGATCACCCATAGCAACTTCTTCAAGTGGAGGCACTTGGTTGTATTTATCTCCCACATTAGCCATTTTTTCTTCGGACCTTCTAGTAGATTATCTTCGAGTATTCATACCTATAACCATCATACAAGGTTTAGGTGAAAGCACATAGCAAGACTCTAGAGGAACGACATAGGAATACAAGAAAATGAGAGTTTCTATGCATCACATAGTCTCTCATTCATAAGTATAGCGCGCTTCATAATTATGAATAAGAATATACATAGATGTGGTTTAATGAAACATTGTTTTATGGGATATCAAACTCGTGCTCTGATACCAAGTTGGTTACATTTGAGGAGCACCTCCTAGACGTAACTGGCCTCTTTATTCTCGGAGAGGACTATGACTATCCTCTTACCATTCATCATTATATTTATAGGTCAAAATACGGAAAATTTAAAACTTTTCATCTACACTACATCATGAGGTTTACTTAGACCTCTCGTTTACACATAAAATATTTATATCGAGTATACATTGACCCTTCGTATAAGAATATTACATAGTCTTCTACTTTTATGCCACATATAGACCAATCCTTTACACAAATATCCATGACAACTATCCATGACAACTTTTTGTCCAACATCGAAGGTTCCTCCTCAAGGACCCTTTGGTTGGTCCTTGGGGAGTCGTACCCAGATGTTTCAACCGTAAACCAACTTTAATATGTGTTAGACACCTTTTAACTAAATTTCATCATTTTCCAACTCTTAAAACCTTTTCAAATAGACTAAGGCATGCTAACACCTCTTGAACTAGTTTTGGAACGTCATGGACATTTCTTGACACTTTAATTTTAAAACATCCTAATTGACTTATATACATTATTATTTAACCTTAAAAAAGTGCTACACCTCTTAGACTCTCATATTAAACTCTACATTAGGCTTTAGATTTTTGGAGTATTATAAAATTTCACCAACAGAGTTGAAAGAGTTGACGGAACACTTGATAGATCTGTTAGATAAGGGTTTCATTCGACTAAGTGTCTCACCTTGGGAGGCTCTGGTCTTATTTGTGAGAAAAAAATTGGTTCCCTTAGGATGTATATATATTACCGCCAGTTGAACAAGGTTACCATTAAAAATAAATATCTTCTTCCAAGGATTGATGATCTTTTTGACCAGTTTCAGGGTTCTTCCTTCTTCTCAAAAATTGATCTCAGATCAGGATACTATCAGTTGAAAGTTAGAGAATGTGATATTCCAAAGATAAGTTTTACAACCAGATATGGGCATTATGAATTTTTTATTATGTCCTTTTGGTTGACCAATGCGTCTGCAACATTCATGGAACTTATGAATAGAGTCTTTAAACCTTATCTAGATATGTTTGTTATCGTCTTCATGGATGACAGACTAATTTATTGGAGGAATGAAAAAGATCATTCTTGTCACCTCAGGAGAGTTATTAAAACTTTGAAAGATAAGGAGTTATATGATAAGTTCTCCAAGCGTGAGTTCTGTCTTAAGTGTGTGGCATTCTAGGACCACATATTTTCCGGTGATAGAATAAGAGTTGATACTAAAAGATAGAAGCAGTTCAGAGTTGACTTATACCCACATCTCTAATTTATATAATGAGTTTCTTGGGTTTGACTAGATACCATAGAAGTTTTGTTGAGGGATTTTATTCTATTTCATCTCCTTTGACGAAGTTTACTCAGTTGATAGTTAGGTTTCAATGTCGTGAAGCTTGTGAGAAAAGCTTTAAGGAATTGAAAAAGAGGTTGACTACTGCCTCGATGTTGGCTTTACTAGAAGGTACTGAAGGTTTTGTGGTGTATGGTGATGCATCTAGAGATGGTTTGGGTTGTATCCTAATGTAGAATAACAAGGTTATAACATATGCCTCCACACAGTTGAAAGTTTATGAGAATAAATACCCTACACATGACTTAGAGTTGGTTTTTGTAGTTTTTGTCTTGAAAATATGGAGTTAATATGTGTATGTTGTTCATGTTGATACATTAGTTGATCATTAGAGCCCACAATATGTGTTTCACTTAGAAAGAGCTTAATTTCAGACAAATGAGATGGTTAGAATTGCTCAAATATTATGACCTGAGCATTCATTACCACCCAGGTAAGACTAATATTGTTGTTGATGTGTTAATCATGTTGTCTATGGTAGTACTGCCCATCTTGAAGAAGAGAAGAAAGAACTAGAAAAAGACATTCAACTTTCACGCTTATGAGTCCGAATTATAAATTCCACAAAAAGAGGAATAGTAATGACAAATGAGGTTGAATCATCATTAATGTCAAAATTGAAAGAGAAGCAAGAACAAGATCCCATTTTGCTTGAATTGAAGACAATTGTTCAGAACCAAAGAGTATTAGCTTTTGAACAAGAGGGAGATGGTGTTTTGATATATCAATGTAGATTGTGTATACCTATGGTGGATTGAATACAAGAGATAATCATGGAGGAACCTCATAGCTCTATATAATTCATTCATCCTGGTTCCACAAAGGTGTACCATGATTTAAGAAAAGTATATTGGTGGGAAGGTATGAAGAAGGGAATTGTTGAGTTCGGTTCCAAGTGTACGAATTGTCCACAAGTTAAAGTAGAGAACCAAAGGCCTGGAGGTTTAACTTTGGATATAGAAATTCTAGAATGGAAGTGGGATATTATTAATATGGACTTCATCGCAAGGTTACCAAGGTCTCGCAGGCAGCATAATTCTATTTGGGTGAATGTCGATAGAATGACAAAATCAATCCACTTTTTGCCGGTAAAGACTACCTATTCGGTAGAGGATTATGCTAAGATGCATATTCAAGAAGTGGTAAGACTTCATAAAGTTCTTTTCTCCATTATTTAAGATAGAGGTTCACAATTAACTGTACAATTTTGAAAATCTTTTCATCCCACACAGAAGGGCATGTAGAGCATACTATTCAGACCTTAGAAGATATGTTGAGGGCTTTTATGATTAATTTCAAAGGTAATTGAGATGATAACCTACATCTCATTGAGTTTGCTTACAACAGTTACCACTCTAGCATCCAAATGGCTCCTTATGAAACACTTTATGAAAGAAGATGCGAATCTCCTATTGGATGATTTGAGGTTGGTGAAGCATGTTTTATAAACTAAATTTTGTTCATCAAGATATGGAGAAATTGAAGGTGATTCAAGAGAGGTTAAAAATATGCGCAGAGTCATCGAAAATCCTACACAAATGTTAGGAGAAGGTCGTTAGAGTTTGAAGCAGATGATTGGGTATTTGAAAGTTTCACCCATGAAGGGTGTTATGAGGTTTTGTAAGAAGGGTAAACTTAGTCCCCAGTTATATTGGACCTTATAGAATATCCAGGAGAATTGACAATGTAGCTTAAGAGTTGGATCAACCACAAGAATTAGCAGTGGTTCATCAGGTATTTCATGTCTCCATGTTGATCATTCCAACTGAGAATGTTAGGATCAACGATAACTTGTCTTATGAGAAATTTTGGTTTTGGTTTTAGATGGACGAGTTCACTTGTTGAGAAAAAAAGATGTCCCATCAGTCAAGGTCCTTTGGAGGAACCAATTTATTAGACAAGCTACTTGGGAAGCTAAAGAGGATATGAGAAGAGATATCTATATCTCTTTGAGTTCGGAGAGGATACAGATCAAGGTACTAATTTTCTTCTTAATACTATCTAAATTATGAGTAAGCATGTTGTTACTTGCTAAAACAAATAAAAATAATCATTTTTGGAAAGAAAAGGGATAATTTAGAAAAAATTCTAAGCTAAGAAAGTGAGTTTTGGTCATTTTCAAACGGCCATAACATCAAGATCAGAATGAGTTAGAGGTGCTTCTAGATATAGGTGGAAAGATCTTGTAATTATCTTACCAACGTCGCCAAATTTGCGCAATTTTGATGTCGTATGAGTCAGTTATGCCTTTCAGAAGTTGGGTTGTTGGATTCAGGACAGTCTCAATCTGCATTTAGGGAAGGGCAAACTAGTCTTTTAATCAATTAATTTCCAATTTCATTTTAGTGTTTTATTGGGGTAAAAACAAGTCATAATTCATTTTGGAAAAGTTAGAATTACGTTTAGGGCTTTGAGAACAGAGAAAGAAGAAACAAAAAAGAGAGATGTCAAGAATTCGCCAAGGACGTCAAGCTTTGCGAGTGAAATTTATCGGGGGTGATCCCTATAAAGATATGTGAGATCTTTTAGTGTTGGATCAGTTCACCTACATACAAAAATTGTTTCAATTTAGTGATTGGTGAGTTGTTTACATGTTAATATGTGAAGTTCTTGAATAATATTGTCGAATACTTGTTGGTTGAGTTCTTGAATGCCTAGTGTTTATGTTATTTGTGTTTTTGGGTTGTTTACAAGGTAAATATATTGGGTATTGAGGATACTAATGATCCCTAAAAGTTTGGGTAAAGAACCATGGAAGTTTAAAGGGCTTAGAGATGAAAAACGAAGGATAAAAGTTGAGAAAACTTGGGTACAGGGGTTGGGGCGTCATACCTCCCATAGGCCGAAAGGACAATCTCTCTCTTTTGAGACTTGGGACATTACACTAGCTAGAGTGCCCCAAAATGGCCTCCGAATATTTGGGCTTGGCGCCCCAGGCCTCTCAGAGCGCCAAGAAAACCAGTTCACCCCATTCTTTCTCCAACTTTTTGTTCTAGTTCCTAAGTGATGTACTTCTTAGTTGATTCCAACAGTCTAAGGTACATCTAAACATCAGGTAATAATTCATAAATATGATATAATGAACCTTTAATCCATAATTCAATTCAAGAAATATTGATATCAAAGTCAAAGAAGATAAGAGTCAAGTCTAGAAGTTAAGAAGCAAGTCAAAGAAAAGTTCTTAAGAGTCAATGGTAATTAACAATGTTCTAACTTTGTTTTAAGGACTCAAGTTTCAAGATAAGTAAAGAGTAGAGAGTAAAGAGTAAAGTTGAACTTCATTTATTCAAAATTATATGTGGACTAAATATTCCCGAAGAAATTTAAAATGATTTCACATTTAAATAAGAATGGAAATTGAAATTTTCAAATAGTCTTCAGGCTAGTTTTTAAAAAAGATTAATAGCATGATAAAATAAAGCAAGCATGGAAACTAAGATTTCCAAGATAGCCTTAGTTTTTTAACAATAATATAAAATCATATTAGAAGTATGTTTTAAAAACATAAGAGCAAGAATATTTGGGGGTAAAATTGAGCACCGAATTGGGGACGAGCATGAGTTCAGATAATTCACATCTCCATAAAATCATGTAGCCACCATGGGTAGAAAAGGTTCATACTTTTTAGATGAACCCTTTTCAAAGTAGACTAGTGGGTCCATTAAGCAATTCAGGTCTTATATATTCGGCCGGATATAGGATGCGCTGGAAGCGTTAGGTAAATCGCTATATCATCACTATAGCTCTTAAGAGATGATTTCGGTTAGGGAAACTCCCACAAAATTTGAATGTATTTATATTTATAAATCAATTTATTTGTATTTTTACATACATCTTACAATTTATTTTATCCTTGTATACATTCAAAGTTTATAGCATGTTTCCAAATAACTTTTCTTTATATTGCATTTTCTTTTAAATTACTTATATTGAAATAAGCTAGTTATATTGAGTTATGCTATTCATAAGTTTACAAGCGTCAAGGTAAGTGTTTCTTCTTACTCTTTTCAAGCTTAAGTTGTTTTAGCATTCCAACTCGCATATTAGTAAATTCAATGTACTGATACTAGTTGGCCTGCATCGTCTTCTAATGTAGACGCAAGTAACTAGGATCAGCATCTAGTGTACCGTTGATCATTGAGAAACTTAGAGTCAGTTGGTAAACCTCCCTTCATTCAAGAGGACATATTTATTGTTCCGTTACTTTTTTTAGTTTTCAGTTGTTATGATAATTTGGGATCCTGTCCCAACATCAATTTTTATTTTAGAGCCTTCATTGACAGATAGTATTATTTCTTTTGTCTTTTTCATTTCAGTTATATACGTTTAAGACTTTAATTTCCATTTTGGATAAGTTATTATCTTTTTATCTATTCCTTGAGTTATACTCTTTTGTGTTAAAGTCTTCCACTGAGTAAGTAAGTCAAGCCAAGGGTCTGCTCGAGACCATCAATGGCCCTCGAGTGCCAGTTCCGCCCAGGATATATGCTTGGGGCGTGACAATTTTCATACCACTTTTTCTAAATCATGTATTTTGATTGTTAAACACATGACGATGAATCAAAATACAAATGAAGGAAAACATTTAAAAGGAAGAAGATATATTGATAAAAAAAAATGAGTAGATAACAACTCTATAGATGATTGTTATTAATAGATGGATTAAATCATGGAAAATTTAGTAAAAAGAAGTTGAGGAGACTTTTTCTATCTCATATCTTATGATTTCAACCATATGATGATGAACCAAATGAAGGAAAACAGTTGAAAGTAAGAAGATGTATTGATGAAAAAAGAAGGAGAAAATGAAATTAGTAGTTAACAATTCCATAGGGGATGTTATTTATAGATGGATTAAATCATGAAATTTTTTGTAAAAGGAGTTTAATAAGGAGACATGATACATTATTTAAATAGAGGATGAACATAGATAGAAATTTTTAGTGGCTCATGATATATATTTAGATATAGTAAATATGATAATTTATTTAATTGTAAAATGTATAATTGTTTGTTAGAAAAATGAAGGATTTTTTTTTTAAAAAAAAAGGATAAAAAGATGAATATGAATAGAGGTCATAGAGAGGTGTCACATCACCTTCACAATTTTTTTTTCTCTTTGGTACTTGAAGGTTATAGAGGGAGACTTTATGAATGGTTGGTATTACAATGTGGGGAAGGTGATAGAGGGAGACTTTATGAATGGTTGGTATTACAATGTGGGGAATCGATAGAGCCCCTCTGTTGAAGAAAGGATAAGTTAAGTCTAAAAATTAGTTATTTACAGTTGTTATAAGTTAGTTAGCTAAGGTTGTTCGGAAACTAACTAACACATCTACTGTATATAAATACATCTAATGTGTATTGAAGAGATTAGATGATTGAACACAATATAAATTCATATGAATAGCTGATTCTCTCTTCTATCTAAGTCTCTTACTGCTTCTTCCATTGTTCTTCTTCTTTAAAACATTTACACAGTTCATCCATGGTTCCTGAACTTCCAATATTCACAAAGAAATTACATATTTAACTCGGGGAACTTCATCTGTTTCGACCTATTTTACCAATCATATAGGATTATCGAATGATCTTGAATCTCTTGTCCCTACTCCGGGGTGTGAGTGTGAAAAATCAAGGGATTACTTAGTTTACCTTCAAAGACAAAAGTTGTATCAGTTCCTAATAGGATTGAATAATACCTATCATTAGGAAAGAAGCTAGATACGTGATGACACTATTACCTTCTTAAAATCCAGAATATGCTATGATTCTAAATGTTGAGGGGCAACAAACAATCACTAGCTCTTCTGTTGGATTACTTGGGACAGGACTTGGAACAGGATAAACGTTGTATGAAGCTTCGTCTTTGTACTCAAAAACAGGTTTAGGCTATGCAAGTTTTAAGAAAGATTATAATGTGTAGTGTGACCACTGTAAAGTGAAGGGGCATATTAAGGAAAACTACTATAAATTACTGGGATATCCATCAAAAAAAATTTAAAAAAGGAAATTGTGATGGTGGACACAACTTGGTCATCCTATTCATGAAGATAAGTAAGTTGTTAACAATACTAAGTCAACTAATAGTGAATCAGATATAAATTTGTGGCATAGGAGCTTTGGGCATGTGTCTACTTCTATGCCGAATAAACTTCTATCTAGCAATTAGAGACTATAGCTAGAGTACTAAATAAGTGTTCTGTTCATCTTTGTGAAAAACAAGCTAGATTTCCTTTTCCAGCTATCACGACCCAGACCATCGTTATTGGCACCCATACTATCCCTACGGTGGGAGAAAAACAACTATAATCAAAACCAAGCAACTAGACCAAAACTAAGGAAATTAGGTTAATTTGCTTTAAAAATGCAAAATTAAAATACCTAGAATCTCAAAGTCAATGTATCAAAAAATCTAACAAGATCAATAAATATAAAAAAAATGGATACATCCCCAACTAATGAACTATTCAACAATCTAAAACAATGTTTCAGTCAAGAAACGGTGGACATAGACGAAATAGAACTCCATGGCATCCCGGAAGATGCGGCTCACCCTTGAAGTTAATGCGATGATCACTAGTATCCTAAGTGAGGTATTTCATTAGCTGCTTGAGCAAGTATGGAATCAGTAGAAAACTACCATGTAATGGTATTGATCATGCGTTTATCCCATTAGTTCAATATAAAAAAGTCAAACAACACACATATATCAACATATAAACTATTATCAACATAACAATTTGACAACGCATTACACATGCTTATCACATCATTGGTCCTCTCACGAATCTCAAACCCAAACAATTAGCTTGCCAGAACGTGGAAATCCGATCAAATATTGTGCAAGAACGTGGCAAACCAATCCAAAGTTATGCTAGAACGTTGCAATCGATTCTAGTTAGCTTTCCACAGCGTGGTAATCTGATCCCCATTCACACGCCACAATCACTATCACAAATATATCATCAAGATTATACATTTACATCATAATTTCATGGCTACATCATTCATCTATCTCAATTACAACAGGTGTGATCAATATTGCAACATTTATGTACATAAAAATATCACAATGAAGCAAGAACATGCATACATCACACAAATATGAAATCACAACCATCACCTACCTCAAAACAAGATTTAAACCCTAAGAAACTTGATCCTTCCCTTTCGGGATTCCGTTCCACTTGTTTTTTTATCTACAAACAATTAATAATATAGTGAAATCAATTAATAATCACTTATTATGCATATTACTAACAATGCTCACAACACTTGATCATACCCATCATCCCTAGTATCTGGATTAGGGTTGTTTACACTATAAAATTTATCAATGAACTCTTCTCCATCAATATTGACCCATTCTATTAAATTCTTTGATCAACAAATTTGGGGAGTCAAAAACATTCCTTTAGCCTCAAGAACGGTGGAAAATGATTTAGCGTTACTTGGGGATCGTTCATTAGCTCTAAAAGTCTAATAGTACCAAATAAGGTCATTTAGTGGCTTTATTAATGAGTCAATTTGCACCTTTTCCAGTACAGAGACACCCATCCTGATCTAGCAGTGGTGCTAAAGCGGCCTGAAATCCCCTTACAGCTGCATTTTCATAACAGTGAGCCCTCCCCGAAAATCTACTATTTTAAGTCGCACCTCACCCGCCACAGTGTCCACCATACATTACAGCGGCATTACTCACTAGCGGCACAATGAAAGACAGAAATTTGTCAGAAGAATTTCAATTCCTCCTTTTTACAACAGACTTTTAACCCACTAGACTCTATAAAATACCCTTAATGCTAAGATCAATTCACCGAGGTCTATTTATCCAAATTTAATTTCGTAAAGTCGTATGGATTCCTTAACGACTTATCTATCTATTCATGAAATTTAAATCATATTTACTTCACCTGATTTCTATTAGATTTCCCCACACCTTGATGACTCTGATTTCCTCCAAATCCTGACAAGGTTAAGAAAATCCTAATACTATGAAAAAGTTTTTCTGGCCCCAATTTTCCCTTCGTTGGCATTTTTATAACAACAGAACCCGGTCGTTACAATAGATAACAATATACCCATCACTCGTCCCCGATTGACAAAGCTTAGGAGAAGTAGACTAAAGAAAGAACGCAGTAGTACCTGATCCAACGAACAATTGTGATACTTGTCTCACATGTCCTTATCGATTACCCAAGTAGCTTCCTCAATTGGATGATACTTCTATTGAACTTTCACGAACTTAATCTCCTTGATTTACAACATGTATACATCATGATCACGAATAGTAATAGGTTAATCCTCATGTTGGAGGTCTTTGTCCAATATGATTGAGACCCACTTAATGATATAATCCCCATCACCATGATATATCTTCAACATAGACACATGAAATACGGGATAGGCACTGATTAAATTAGCGGTAGAGCCAATAAAAATATCACGAATTCAACTTTCACCTCTTACGAAATCTCATCACCCTTTCATGAATCATACCTTAACAAGAATTTTTCATCAAGTGTGAAGCCCCCGTCTCTCACCTAATGATCTGCATACTTCTTTTGTCTACTCTGCGCAGCTAAAAGTTTAACTAGAATACTCCTCACCTTATCTTGAGCATCCTTCACCAGGTAAACCCCCAAGGGTTTCACATCTCAAGCCTTGAATAAACATATGGGTTATTTACATCCCCTCCTATATAATGCCTCAAAAGGTTCCATATCAATGTTAGAGTAGTAGCTATTGTTATAAGAAAAATCCCATAAAGGTAAGAACTTATCCTATGCCCTCCAAAATCAACCATACAAGCTCTCAACGTGTATTCTAACACTTGTATAGTCTTAAAAAATTGTCCATCCGTTTGTGGATGAAAAGACTTTCTAAGTGAGTCGTGTGCCTAATTGATCATGCAATTTTCTCCAAAACATGGAATTGAAAAGGGTACCCCGATCTGAGATGATATAAATTGGAACACCATACGGCCTCACTATCTGTTTCACATAAATCTTTGCCAATTGTTCAGTAATATAATCTAGTCTTACCAGAATAAAGTGGGATGACTTAGCCAATCTATCAACAATAACCTAAATAGAATAAAACTTCCTGGAAGTGTTGGGAAGACCAACCACAAAATCCATGGCTATTATATCACACTTCTATTTTAGAATTGGCATTCTTTGAAGTAATCCAGCAGGCCTTTGATGTATGTTTTACTTGTTGAAACTTATGACACTTTGCCACAAACTCCGCAATTTCTTTGTTCATCCCCGACCACCAATTAATTCGCTTCAGATCTCTATACATCTTAATCACACCCGGATGAATAGAATATCACAAACCATGAGCCTTTGCTAATAATATCTTAGTCAACTTCAATTCACCATAAATGGACCATCTGCATTATGAATGGTATCATATGCCTTACCATTCACCATCTTCTCTTTGAGTTTTTTCAAATCTTCATCCTCAAATTGTTTGGCCTTGATCTCCTCGAAGAAGGTGGCCTTACCTTCAATGCTAGATAACACCCGCCTCTTTCACGAATTCCCAACTGCATGAACTTATCCCCTAAGGTCTTGATTTCTTTGGCCAAAGGTTTCCTGGTTACACTCACGTAAGCTAAGCTACCCATACTTACTGCTTTTTTTTATTAAAAGCATATGCCACTGATATACCGTGATTTCACGATATTATTAATACTTTTTCCTTAAGTTTAGTGTGTCCAAAAGCCTTTTTGTGCTAATTTTTATATAAGTTTCTCTTTGTTTTGCAGGAAATCTGTCCAAAGATGAATGTGGAGATTTTGAGCGAAGAAATGCAGAAGAGACCACCTACGAAGCTTATGACGGTTCGTCGTGCTTGTGACGGTCCGTAGGTGGCAGCATAGTGCAGCTGCTGAAGGAAGATGGGGAAGTCTGACCAAGTGTGGGATTACGAAGCTTGTGACGGTCCGTCGTGGCTATGACGGTCCGTCCTGCAGGTTCGTCGTGAAGTTCAGAGAAGTGATCTCAGTAACCAGATTCCAAGAGTTGAAGTGTTTTGGAACGAAGACCCTCGACGGACCATTGTTCCTATGACGGTCCGTCATACTTTCCGTCGAGGGGAATGAAGAGAGCAGCAGAAGAAATTGCACAAGTATGGGACGACGAAGTCCATGACGGTCTGTCGTGACCACGACGATCCGTCGCGAGGTCCGTCGACCCAGCCGCGTTTTGACAGATTTCCAGCAAATACAGTCCTCATGTAATTAGGTTTTATTTTTTTATAAATATTTTGAAAAACATCGTTTTTGAGGTTAGACACCATATAGTTAGACTCTATGAGATTAGACATCAGATTTTCAGACTTTGTGTATTAGTGTTGGATTTTGAGATTCTTGCAAGTGATTTTTGGATATTAATCAAGCAAACTTTTGGATTTTAATCTTCCTCATTGAAGTAAGTACATGAATTCTTATCTACTATCTTTCAATATTGTGTTTATGGCTATGATTAACTAAACTCCAAAACTAGGGTTGTGGGAACCATAGGCAAATAATGAGATAAACCCTAACTAAAATAACAATTCTAGAATAGTGTCTTGTATGTATTAATAACAATTCTAGAATAGTGACTTGTATGTATTAATAATTCTTTCGCTTAGAAGTCTTTTTAACGGATGGCCAACGTTAGAACTCGCCTTAATGCTACTTGCCGGACAAGGGAGGTAGATAATAGGAAAAGAATTATTAACATAGATTTAGTGTAGACTATCTAATAGGCTAATATTGATTGGTACGAGGTAATAACTTAGTCAAATATCGAATACGATTCTTAATATGAGGTAAGGATAAGAGTTAGGATAGCAACACACGTAGCCGGACCAAGGTGCGGAGTGAGATTTTCTGGATGCCGGACCAAGGATTTAGAAATACATAACTTATCACTTTGCATGCAAGATACTAGGAAAGAATTGTTATAGTTAGAATTATCAAGTTATGAACCTGTGGGGAACACGTAAACCCTACTTACTTTGATTAATTGATTAAAATCCAACTGTCAAAGTTGTTAATTGTCTCTTTCAAGTTCGTTATTTATTTTCACTCATTTAGAAATAAAAACCCCCATTTATTGTTTTTACTTTCCAAGGAAGTCATTGACCAAACAATAGTAATAACAGGTTGAAGTTAAGTCTAGACTATTTTCCTCGTGGGAACGATCCCAACCTTACTAGTTGGGTTATTTACTTGACACCCGCTTCACTTCTTATTTGATAAGTAAGTTGAGCGTATCAAATTTTGTCTGCCACCACAAAAGCCTTGCCCGAATGGTATTGGATGGCATATCATAATCCTTGAGTAACTTCATCCATCTCCGTTATCTCAAATTCAGATGCTTTTGAGTGAATACATGTTGCAGACTACGAAAATCGGCAAACACTTCACACGTAATGCCATAGAGGTAATGACGCTAAATCTTAAGGGCAAATACTAGCGTTGCCAACTACAAGTCATGAGTTGGATAATTTTTCTCATGTACATTCAGTTGGCGCGACGCATAGGTTATCACATTCTTATCTTGCATTTATATAGCGTTCAACCTTGAATGAGAAGAATCAAAATTAACATTAAAATCCTTACCTTCAACAGGTAATGCTAGGACAGGTGTGGTAGTCAAGAGAGTTTTGAGCTTTTAAAACACTATAACAAAAATGATACTTAATTGCTATTAAATATGTATTTTTAGCGCCAATTATCACTCTTTGTATATGTCCCTAAAACCTTTAGTGACATTGGTTCTAATGGCACATAACTAATGCCGGTAAAGACTTTAGCACTCTTTATTAATTTCAATATTTAATGCCGTTAAAAGTTTTTTTTTTGGTTGTAGTGAAATCTCTCCTCACATTTTTCAGTCCATTCAAATGGTATCTCCTTCTTAGTCAAATTTGTTAAGTGAGTGGCAATAAAAGAAAAATTATTCTCAAACCAAACGATAGTAGCTAGCGAGCCGTATAAAGTTCCTAACTTGCTTCACAGATCTAGGACGAACCCAATTTGTAATTGCCTCAATCTTTTGTGGATCTATCATTAACCCTTCATTCGAAACTACATGCCTAAATAATTCAATGGAAGTAAAAAAAATCACAAATGGAAAATTTTGCGTACAATCTTTGTTTCCCAAGAACACCAGAATAGCACAATGATGGTCAATGTACCCTTTCTCATTCTTTGAATAAACCAAAATATCGTCAATGAAAACTATCACAAATGAATCGAGAAATGGCTTGAACACCCCATTCATCAAAATTATAAAAGCTGCAGGTGCATTGGTTAAACCAAAAGACATCACCAAAAATTTGTAGTGCCGTAACGAGGACTAAATGTTGTCTTGGTCACATCTTCAGGGTTAATTTTTAATTGATGATAGCCAGACATCAAATCAATCATAGAGAAGATTGATGCATATTTCAACTGGACAAAAGATCATCTATTCGAGGCAACGGATACGTGTTTCAAATAGTGACCTTATTCAAATTGATTGTGTTCAATACACATTCTCATACTCCCATCCTTTTTCTTAACAAACAACACTAGGGTACCCCATGGAAAATCACTAAATCGGATAAATCCCTTATCAAGAAGATCTTGGATTTAAGCCTTAAGCTCTCTTAATTCCGATGAAGCCATTCAATATGGAAGGAGGGAAATGGAATGAATATTGGCTCTAAGTTATTACACAAATCTATATCTCTATCTAGAGACATACTAGGCAAGTCATTATGGAATACTTTCTTAAATTTAGAAACCACCAGAATCAACTCAATAGATAGATACTCCATCTCAACTTTCCTCACATGATCAAAATAAGTATAACAACCCTGTTCTACCAATTTACTATCCCTGATGGAGGATATAATCTTAGCTTGCTTCGACTTATACATCCCTTCCCACTTTTCAGAATTTCTAGAGTTATCGACTAAGTATTACAATTTAATACAACATGATAGGGGGACAACCAAGTTATGCCTAATATAATATCAAAATAAGTCATATCCAAAATAACCAAATCATCTCAAGTCTGAAAACCCATAAACATAATAGTACACCCATGATAGACGTAGGTGACTATGAATGACTCTGCAACTGGAGTAGAAACATGGATATGGGAATTAAGTAAATCATAAATCATATCAAACATGGATGCAAAATAACATATTATCCATCTGGTAACAGACAAGAATAGCACCTGTGATCATTGTATCATACGTCTCTGACTCATTCTTGCCCAGAAGAGCATAACATTGAGCCCTATCATCTTGACGAGCTACTTTCCTGCCTGGTTGAAAATTACCTCTACCCACACTACCATTACCATTTCCTCTACCTACTTGACCTTTCTAATTGCCTTTTCTCCTACTTTGTGGACGCCCTCAACCCTTATTACCATTCGCCTAGGGTGCCACGCTTTATATGGATGGTGCACGGAGTCTAGCACACGCGAGTAGGGAAATCTCTCCTCATGTGTCCAATTTCTCCACAGTTATAACAATTACGATCATAGGATTGTAATATTTTACCGCTAAAAGCGCGACTCTTTGGATATCTATAAAATTATAAGACGAGTTTCCATATAGTTACCTGTAGAAGTGGTCATAGCAGACTAAATTGACTTGGCTGCCAACGTTGGCCTACTAGACTCGTTAGAATATGAGCTCTAAAAAATTACATATTCTTGTCTTTCTTAGCCTATGCCATGGTCTGACTGTCTTGCCTCACCCCCTCCACTTTCTTCACATAGTCTGTAACCTCATTGAAGCTCCTTCCTGCAGAAGTCATATAAACATATAAATCCTGTAGCTCAGACTTCAAGCCTCTAATAAACAACCAAATTTCTCCTCCTCTGTAGTGACCATCTGCATATCATATCTAGAAAAAACATGAAACTTGGCCTCATAAGCAGCCACAACCATACCACCTTACTCTAGTGCCATAAATTTGTCCTTCTTGTGATCTCTCAAGGTCCTAGATGTAGAAGATTTGCACTCCATATAACCTCTCTGTCATTGCTTGGCCTCACCTTGAAGTTGGAATGACAAACTCTCAACCCCATGTGGTGAACAATACACAGTTTATGTAGCATGTCATAACAGTCTAAAATGAACTCATAAGCATCCTTAGTCTCAAAACCAAGAAATATTGAAGGCTTATGTGTCTGAAACTTAGTCAACATATCATGCTCATTGCTAGCAATAGGAGGATTAGAAAGTACTTGAGAGGATGGAAGAATTCCCGGTTCAACCAAACCTTTAAAGAAGGACATGATCTGTTGAGCTAACACCAGATCGATGGGAGGGATTATGGTAACCTCAGCATGCACTCCTTTCTCGTGTTAAATTTCCTCAACATCTCCAACCTCGATATCCTCTTTTATCCCCTCATTATGAACATGAGGGTTCTTATTCACATGAGAATTCTCAACCGGTACCTCATTTCTAGTAGGCTCTACTCTCATACGACTCTACCCCATAATATCTCACAATTTGAAATAATTATGAAGATGCTTAAAATTGGAAATAGTGATTTTTGGAAAGAATTGAGTCAACTTCAAACGCTTATAACTCCAAGATCATGATGAGTTTGGTGTAGTTCTAGTTATGGTTGGAAATCTCCTGGAATAGTCTTTCCAATGCAACCGTGTTTGCACGCTTCTGAGTTTGTATGACTAAGTGATTCCCTTTGAAAGTTGTGCTATTGGAATAAGGAAAGTCAAATCTGGACTTTGAAAGGGTAGTTTGGTCTTTTACTTACCCGATTATTTTATTTTGATTTTTGTTAATTAATTGGGGTCTGAACTTATATAAGTCAGCTTACGCTTTTAGAAAAACAAGTTAGGGTTTTGAGAGAGGATAAAAGAAGAGGAGAAAAGAAGAGAAGGGAGAAGAAATTTAAAGATTCGTCAAACTCGTTGTGTTTAGCTTGTGGATTTTATTGGGGGTGATTCCTATAAGGTATGTGAGATCATATAGTGTTGGGTTAGTTCACCCACGCGCCAATCATGATTCAATTCAGCGAAATATATCTAATTTGAAAGTAAATTCTTTGAGTTTTCGATGATATTTGTTTGAATTTTTGTGGGTTGTGTTGTTGAAGCTCCTTGAGGTTTGATTAATGTTTCCATGTGTAATTTTGGGTTGGATTTATAATATATTGAGAGTATAAGTTATTCTAATTGTTTGTGGGAAGAACCATTAAAGTTTAGAGGGTTTAAAGATTAAAAATGAAAGAGAAAAATTGGGGATTTTCTGGGCAAAGGCTTGCGGCGGCGCGCGTGCAAGACCGCCACAAAATTTCTTGTGAACTTCGGCCTCTGTCTCGGCGCGTCATCCAGATTACCTTGGAAATTTCTCTGAACTTTGAGGGATGGAGTCCCACGCCTCTCCAAGCGTCAGGGACGTCAGTTTTCCCCCTTCGTTCCATACCTTTTTGTACTTGTTCCTTAGCAATGTACCTATATTTTCTAGTTTATTCCAACACTCTAAGGTACATAAAAACATCATTAAATAATACATAAAAATGAGATCATGAACCTTGAATTTATAATCCAATTTAAGGAAAGTTCAGATCAATTTGAAGAGAAGTTAAGAGTCAAGTTTAGAAGTTAAGAGCAAGGCAAAGCAAAGTTTATAAAGTTTTCAAAAGTCATTCACAAACGTTTTAACTTTTTTAAGACTTAAATTTCAATTTAAGTGACGAATGAAGAGAAGATTTCATTTCTCAAAAATCTATAAACGAACTAAGTATTCTCAAATAGTTTATAAATGCATTCATATTTGACCAAGAAAACGGAACATTGATTCCACGAGAGATTTTAAACTAAGTTTTGAGTAATTATCTAAAACAAAAGAAATAAGATTTTTTTTAAACATATGGGCTAAGTATATTTTGGAGTAGTATTGAATAGCAATATGGGGATGCGTGTTCATATTAACTCAAGTCTCCAAAAAAATATGTAGCCATCATGGGTAGTAAAGCATCATACTTTTTAGATGACTTCTTAAGATGCTTTTAGCATAGACTAGTGGATCCACTACATGAAGTGTTCCATATGATGGCAAAGTATAGGATAATTCTGGAGTGTGGGAAAGATGTTGTACCTCCACTTAGGCTCATAGTGGTGGTTGTCGGTTGTAGTTACTCCCACAGACACTATATTACTTTATTGTATAAGTAAAGTTGAGTTTTTTATTTAATCTTCTTTAATAAACCATGTGTCTTTTACTGTTTCATAAATCTTCTCATATATTGCATGTGTTTCATTATTTTATTTTGTGTTAAGTTACTCATGAGTCGAGAAACCAAAGATAAGTGTTTCTTTCATAATCTTTTTCAACCTATGTTTTTTAGCATTCCAACTTTCATACTCACACATTAAATGTACTTCTGCCAGTTTTCCTTCATCGTCTTATGATGTAGACGCAGGTAACTAGGATTGACATTTAGCACATAGTTGATCCGGTGAGCAACTCGGAGTCAGTTGGTGAGCCTCATTTAATTCCATAGGACTCTTTGCATCAATATATTTATAGTTTTTAGTTGTTAGGATGATCTGGGGTCATGTCCCAACATCACCAGTTGGTTAAGAGTCTTCAGAAACAAATAGTATTAGTTCTTTAGTCTTATTTATTTTTGTTGTATACATTTAAGACTTGAGTTGCCATTTTTTTAGGTTATTATTTTTTAAATTATATCATGAAATATATATCTTGTATTTAAGTCTTCCACTGAGTAAGTATGTAAGGCCAAGGGTTCTCTTGAGGCCAACAACACTTTTCGAGAGCCAACCACACCCAAAGTATAGGCTCAGGGCATGACAGTCTTGGTATCATAGCATAGAGTTCAAGAGTCCTAGAGAGTCTATGAATCCAAATATGTAGATTCCTAGTTATCGGTATGAAGCATGCCACATCTATAATTAGGACGCTTCAACACTTAAGAAATTATCGCACTTTTTTCACACTATTTTAGTGCGTAGAGTTTGATATCTTAAAATTTTCCCTCTAATTTGTGCTTGTGTGTGTTTTCAACTAATAATGCCTCCACGATAAGAAGTCTGAGGTTGTCTAACTAGGAGAAATGTGAGGCCATGCGGGTGTTGAGACAAGTTGTGACTAACTAGGTTGGGCAGAAAAAAAGGGCCGACAAGAAGAGGCTGACACTTTAAAAATTCGTTAGTTCTTGGGATGAATCCTTCAAGTTTCACTGGTTCAAGAACTACTGAGGATTCTGAAAACTTCATTAAGGAACTGAAAAAGGTATTCGATGTGATTCATGTTGCTGATACTGGGAGATTTGAGCTAGCTACATATCAAGTAAATAATGTTGCTAGGACATGGTTTGATCAGTGGAAAGAGGTAGACCAAAGCATGCACCATCTGTGAGATGGGCCTGTTTTGAGAAAGCTTTCTCGGGGCGTTTCTTTCCCTGAGAATTGAGAGAGGCTAAGGTAGAAAAATTTCTTACACTTAAGGTTGGCCCATCTATCCAGCAAAGAGGATAGGGCAGCGATGCTTATAAGTGACATTCAAATATCAAGGTTGATAGTTTATATGTAGCAGGTTGAGGAAGAGAAACTGAGGGATAGGGAAGAGTTAAGATGAAAAAAGTGAAGGTAGGAAGCAGAAAGGTAATGTGAACCATTCGTCCTTTCAACAAAAGCAAAAGGGACTTGCTCCATCATCTGGTAGTGCACGTGCACCCAAATAAGGGTGATTACAAGGGCCAAAATTTGTTAAACACCAGAGCTAGTACTACAGTGTGGCACGAGGAGGTAACAAGCCCCTGCATTTGCTAAGTGTGGTAGAATTCACCCCAGTAAGTGTTGTGATGGCTAGACAGGTTGTTTCAAGTGTGGGCAAGAGGGTTAATTCATGAAATAGTGACTTAAGAACAAGCAAGGTAGTGGAAATCTGGGGAATTGAGCCCAATCTTCATCACTTGCTCCACAAGATAGGCGTTCACCTAAGGGGACTACTTCAGGTACTAGAGTACGAGCAAGCCGCCTTTATGCAATCACTAGTCATCCTAAGCAAGAGAACTCTCCAGATGTTGTCACTAGTATGATCAAAGTTTTTGCTTTGCTAGACCAAGGAGCAAGTTTCTCTTTTATAACCCCTTATGTTGCAAATTAGTTTGATATTATTCTTGAGGAACACTATGAACCATTTTGTGTTCCTACACCTGTTGGGAAGTCTATTCTAGCTGAGAGAGTATACCGTGATTCTGTTATTCCATAAATCACAAAGATACCATGGTTGACTTAATTGAGTTACACATGGTAGATTTTGACGTCATTCTACGTATGGACTAGCTTCATGCCTGTTATGCGTCAATAGATTGTATAACTGGAGTTGTCAAGTTTCAAATTCCTAATTATCCAGTCATAAAGTGGAGTAGTACTTCAGTAATACCTAAGGGTCGTTTCATTTCGTACTTTAAGGCAAGTTTTTATCCAAGTTGTATCATGAGTTATATCTCTTGTTTTTAAGTCTTCCGCTGAGTAAGAAAGACAGGCCAAGGGTTCGCTTGAGGCATGCAATGGTTTTCGAGTTCCAGCAACGCCTAGAGCCTAAGATCGGGGTGGGACATACCCCTAGGTCTTCCACTACCCTACCTCGACCACGACCTCTCGCTGCAAGTTCCTGAGATGGAGCATTGACAGGGGCTGCATGATAAAAACCATTGAACCCTGTATTAACCATCTGCAGATAGAAGAGTGAAGTATGTTAGATACTGATTTGGATCAATAGATACCAATAAAAATCAAGTTATAAAATGAAGGAACAAGAGAGATTTAAAGATTTTCTAAAGTCCTATATCCTCTCGAACAAAAGTAAAGGAGTCCATGTAGAGTTCTGCGAGACTCTATAAGACTTATTTCAGTACATCGAGATCAATCAACCTAGGCTCTAATACAAACTTTTTAATGACCCAAACCGCTGAGATTGGCACCTACGATGTACCTTCGATGAGAAAACCTCTACTACAACCCGAACCAAGCAACTAGACCAAAACTAAGGAAATTAAGTTAATTAAATAACAAATGTGAAATTTAAATACCTAGAATATTAAAGTCAATGAACCAAAAAATCTAACAAGATCCTTAAATCTAAACAAGAAGGGATGCATCCCCAATCGATAAACAATTCAACTATCTTAAACAATGCATAAGTCCGAAAATGATGAACATAGACGAAAGAGAACTCCATGGAAATCTAGAAGATGCGGCTCACCCTTGAAGTCGATGTAATGATTTATAGTCTCCTATGTGAGGTATCTCAATAGCTACTTGAAGATGCCCTGTGATTGAAAAAAATAAAACAAGTGCAGAATTAGTACACAACCACTGTGTGCTGGTAAGATCACGCGGCTATCCCACTAGTGCAGTTTAAACAAGTCAAACAACATTATAATCATATGCACATACATAAACATATGTAACATTATCAACATGACAATTCGACAACACATTACACATGCTTATCACAACTTTGGTCCTCTCACGGAACCCAACCCTAAATAGTTAGCTTGCAGAGACGTGGCAATCGATCCCAAAGTATGCTGGAACGTGGAAATCCATCCAATATTGTCTCGGAATATGGTAACCCAATCCAAAGTTATGTGAGAACGTGAAAACCTATCCCAGTTAGCTTGTCAGAACGTGTCAATCCAATCCCCATTAAGACACCAGAATCACAATCATAAGTATATCATCAAGATCATACATTTACATCATGATTTCATGGATACATCATTCATCTATCTTAGTTACAAAAAGTGTGATCAATATTGCAACATTTATATACGTACAGTATCACAATAAAAAAAACATGAATCCATCACACAATCATCACCTACCTTGAACCAAGCATGAAACCCTAAGAAACATGATCCTTCCTTTTCCGGATTTGTTCACTTGTTTTTGGTCTACAAACAATTAATGACATACGAAAATCAATAAAAAAAAATCTCAATTATCATACCCATGATCTCTAGTATCTGGATTAGGGTTGTTTCCACCGTAAAATTTATCAAGAAATCCTTCCCCATCAACATTGACCCATTCAATTACGTTCTACGCATAAAAATCAGTTTGAAGATTTAAAAACTTACCTTTAGCCTCAAGAATTGTGAAAAATAATTTAGGGTCGCCTGGGAGTCGTTTTTTAGCTGTAAAAGTCAAAAAAAATCCAAGAAGGTTGTTTAGGGGTTTTATCAACAACTTAATTTGCACCTGTCTTGAAACAATGGCACCCATCCCGTTGTAGCGATGCCGCTATAGCGCCCTGAAATCCCTCAACAACAGCATTTTTGAAATAGTGAGCCCTCCACAAAAATCTACTATTTTATGTCCCATCTCATCCGCCACAGCGGACACCATCCCACTACAATGGCATAACTCCCGCTACAGCGGAACAAAGCGAGACAGAAACTTCTCAAAAGAATTTTCATTCCCCTTTTCATAACACACTTTTAACCCATTATGCTAAGAAAATACTCATAATGCTAAGATCAATTCCTGGAGATCTACCTATCCAAATTCGTTTCCATCAAGTCTTATGGATTTCTTATTGATTTATCAATCTATTCATGAAATCAAAATCATATTTACTCCACCCGATTACTACCAGATTTTCCTACACCTTTATGACTCCAATTTCCTTCAAATCTGAGCAAGGTTGAGAAAATCCTAATACTATGAAAAAGTTTTTCTGGCCCCAATTTTACCTTTGTTGGAATTTCTATGAAGACGGAACCCAATCATTGCTAGTTGTATAAAATCTGCAAGTAGTTTTGATATAATTGATACGGATAATTGGGGTCCTAATAAAACTCCCATTATTGATGCAAACAAGTAATTTTTGAATCATTGTAGATGACTACACAATAATGACTTGGATCTATTTACTTAAGTTGAAATTTGAAGCTTGAATAACAATACATCAGTTTCTTGTATATGTGAAGACTCAGTTTAATAAAACTATGAAGATTTGTTGAATTGATAATGACACTGAATTTAAAAATGAAACATGCACTACCATGTTTTAAAATCTTTGAATTCATCAAAGAACATGTGCCTATATTCCCCTCAGCAAAATGGTGTAGCTGAGAGGTAACACATACATGTGTTGGAGGTTACAAGAACTCTTAGATTACAAGGAGGCATACCAATAAGGTTTTGGGGACATGTGTTCTTATTGTTGTGTATCTTTATTAATATACTACCATATTTTGTGATAAGAATGTCCCCCTATGAAAGGTTATATAACCACAAGCCTTCACTGTTACACATTAGAGTGTAAGTTGGAGTCCAGAACTAAAACAATAGAGTTTATGGGTTATTTAGAAGTCCAAAAAGGCAACATATTGTTTGACTTACACACTAAATCCTTTTTTGTTAACGGGAATGTAGTATTTAAAGAAAATGAATTCCCTTTTATTCTTAAAACAGTAGATCTACCACTATTTCAACAGTTGCATCCTGTAACACAAAACTTGGTTAATTTTGATCCTTTTGATATTTTTATGTGTATTAATTTTTATAGTATTAATTCTAATCTTGAAGTTGCTCACACTGATGAAGATACAGGTAATAATGGTTAATCCCAAACCATGAATCAGTAGGGTCAACAAACCGCAGAAGGATTTCACATAATTAACTCAATACCATCAGGACATTGTGTACTCTATTTCTAATTACTTTTCATATGACAAAGTAATACCTAAATATCAAGTTTACTTATCATCTTTCTACTATTACAGAACCAACAACTTACTCAGAAGCTGTTAAACATCCTAAGTGGATTGAATCTATAAAGGCTAAAATATCTGCACTACAGACAATCACATTTGGGGCATAGTAAGTGTACCAGAAGGAAAGAAGCCAATGGGATGCAAAGGGGGAATCCAAGATAAAATATAAAGAATCTAGTGAAATAAAAACATTCAAAGAAAGGTTAGTTGCAAAAGGGTACGATCAACAAGAGGGCAATGAGTATGAGAAACATTCTCTCCAGCTATTGCAGCATCTAAACATTGGCATATTCATCAAATGGATATGCATAATGCATTTTTACAAGGTAACCTTTATGATGATATATGTATGAAACTTCCTCAAAGATTTTTGAGTCAGTGGGAGAAGAAACCACTGTGTAGACTCATCAAATCCTTGTATGGATTGGAATAGGCAACAAGGCAGTGGAAAGACAACTAGACAGAAGCTTTGAGGAACCTCAGATTCAAACAGAGTCAGTATAATCATTCACTATTCATACAAAAGTCTGAACATGGAACTGTAATAGTGTTGGTTGATATATCGTGGTTTCACGGTATTATTAATACTTTTTCCTTAAGTTCGTCATGCCGTGATGGTTCGTAGGTGGCATCGTAGTGCAGCTGCAGAAGAAAGATGGGGAAGTTTGACCAAGTGTGAGGTTATGGAGTGCGTGACGGATCGACGTAGCCATGACAGCCCATCCTGCTGGTTTGTCATGAAGTTCAGAGAAGTAGTCCCACTACCCAAATTCCAAGAGTTTAAGTGTTTTGGAACGGAGACCCTCGATGGACCGTTGTGCCTGTGACGATCCGTCATACCTGCCGTCGAGGGTAATGAAGAGAGCCGCAGAAGAAATTGCACAAGTATGGGATGACGGAGTCCATAACGGTCCGTCGTGACCATGACGATCCATCGCGAGGTCCGTCGACCCAGCCGCGTTTTGATAGATTTCCAGCTAATAGAGTCCTTATTTAATTAGGTTTTTATTTTTTATAAATAGTTTGAAAAACCTCATTTTTAGGTTAGACCCTTGATCATTGTTAGACTATTGATTATTTTTTGGACTCTTTGTGAGACTCTTGGATATTTTGAGACTCTTGTAATTGATTGTTGGTGATTTTTGTTGATTAATCAAGCGAACTTTTGGCTTTTACTCTTTCTCATTGAAGTAAGTACATGAATTCTTATACCATATATTTGAATATTGTGATTATGACTATGGGTAACTAAACTCCATAACTAGGGTTGTGGGAACCATAGGCGAATAATGAGGTAAAAACTAACTAAAATTACAATTCTAGAATAGTGTCTTGCATTTATTGATAACTATTTCACTTAGAAGTCTTTATAACGGATGGCCAATGTTAGAACTCGCCTTAATGCTACTTGTCGGATGAAGGAGGTAGATAATAGGAAAAGAATTATCAACGTAGATTTAGTGTATACTATATAATAGGCTAGTATTGATTGGTACGAGGTAATAAATTAGTCAAATATTGAATACGATGCTTAATATGAGGTAAAGATAAGGGATAGTATAGTAACACACGTAGCCGGACCAAGGTGCAGAGTGAAATTTTCTAGATGCCGGACCAAGGATTTAGAAATACATAACTTATCACTTTGCATGCAAGATACTAGGAAAGAATTTTTATAGTTAGAATTATCAAGTTATGAACCTGTAAGGAACACGTAAGGAAGGTGAATCATTTCTCCTTCCTTGCATGCTCCCTTAAACTTAGGCTCTAGTTTTACCTATTAATTTTTTGCGTGTTACATTTTTCTACACCTTGATGAATCTGATTTTTTTCAAATCTGGACTAGGTTGGGAAATTTCAAGTTACTATGAAAATGTTTTCAGATCCAAAAAATTTTCCCATTCGCTTTTCTATAACGACGGAACCCAGTCGTTACAATTTCAAAAATAGTATATAGTCATGATAATTATTATCTTTAATATATATATGTAAGTAAAAATTAATGGAGAAAGTAAAGTGGTGATGGCAAGAGATTTTAATTAATTAAAGAGAAAAGACATAAACACACCATCGAAATTGTCCCATATTTGCATAAAGACACCTAAACTTTCAAAGTATCCTATCACCCCACTAAACAACTATATATCGTTGTAAATGAGTCATTTTTATCCATTCCCTCGTCTAGGTTGTTTACACGCACGTTAGGCGCGTCATAGATCAATTTTCACTTTCATTGACCAGCTTAAAAGTGCCAAATGTCATTTCCTTTCTTTATTATTAATTATTTAATCAATTTATGTCATCTTCCCCAATTTAAACCCAAATAGATGTGATAGCCCTAATATTTTGATTCTCATAGAAAGTTTATGTTGCTTCGGATTTCAAAGGTGTGACGCCTGAGTTGTTTGACACTCTTTATGCTATTTTAATTTTTGTTATTCCGAGTGCAAATGATGATTGGAGCCATAATGAGATGGAGATAGTGGAAGTAGTTGCTGGCTGTGGCGCTATTCCAATACGATGGTTATTGAAGAGTCACAATTAATGAGGGAGAAACTAGAAGCGAGGAAAGGTTTGCTGCAACAGGCTAAGGAGAATGCCGTGAAGGCAAGCCAGGCAAGAAATTCGTTTCGAAAGGTAATGAACAATGGAATGAGACGACCAATGCATTCGATTTTGAGTTTGCTTTCCATACTTCAAGATGAGAAAACAAGCTCTAACCAGAAGATTATTATCGACACAATGGTGAGAACGAGCACCATTCTGTTCGATTTAATAGATGAGGCAATAGATATACTTGACAAAGACGAAGGGAGATTCCCAGATTCCTAGTAGAAATGATGTCGTTTCAGTTGCATTCACTTATCAGAGAGGCTTCTTGTCTTATTAAGTGCCTATGTGTTTATAAGAGCTTTGGCTTTTCCATGGATGTTCCCATTTCTTTACCTAATCTGGTGATGGGTGATGAGAAGAGAACACAGACGAATTTTCTTCAAAAGATAAGGGTCGGGTCGGGTATATTCTATCCTAGGGAGTGAACAACACGCGAACGACGTAGACGAGGGAATGAGTAAAAATGACCCATTTACAATGATATATAGTTGTTTAGTGGGGTTATAGGACACTTTTAAAGTTTATGTGTCTTTATGAAAATATGAGACAACTTCGATGGTGTATTTATGTCTTTTCTCTTAATTAAACATTACAGTGAATATAACATGATCATTTATTTTCGTTTTCCTTCTTCAGTGTCTATGTATCATTGCATTTTTTTTTCTTTTTAATATTTATATTGAATATGAAATTTTCAAAGTATGAATTTCCTGTAAGTTTGTGTTCATTTTAACTTGAGAAAGTAGTATGTAGCAAGATACACTCCTCGCTAGTTATATAAAAATAGATAAGAAAATAGTGATTGATCATAAAAATAATCTTAAATCAAATTAAAGATTCTGTAAACAATACTTAAAATATTATTCATCTATTGATTTTTATTATGTAAAAAGTTTAGCATTTTATATCACGATACAATTTCTATGACATACTAGATACCTTCTCTATAAAGCATGTAAAAGATAGATTGCACATAGAAAAAATATTGAAATAATTATGGTAATCCTTAGTGTCATGTACATACTAAATTTTAAATATGTATATTTAAGAGAAAAATTATAATTAATGGTGTCCATAATTTATGTTCATAACCTTAATAGGACAAACTATTAGTGACATTTTTTATATTGATATTTTTTTAAAATTTTGTTGGTTAGATTTTCTTGCATAATATAGTGAAGTAAAAAAAATACTACTTAATAAATGTCACTTTCTCTCCATATTTAATGTTTCAATGATATCTGGTAATTTTGATTTCAATATAGCATGATCATATATTTTTCTTCTTCGTTCTTCATAAGCTATGTATCGTTCTATATATTTTATCTTTTTAGTATTTATATTGAGTATGGAATATTTTAATTATGAATTTCTTGTTATTTTGTGTTCATTTGAATTTGAGAAAATGGTATGTCACAAGATACACTCTTTGCTAGCTATATAAAAATAGATAAGAAAATAGTGATTGGTCATAAAATAAACTTAAGTAGAATTAAAGATTTTATTTAAAAAATGCATTAAATTTTATTCGATCTATTAATTTTTATTTTTTTCAAAAGTTTAATATTTTATACCAAGATACAACTTCTATAAGATACTAGATGCTTTCATTAGACAAAAGGTAAAAGATAAATTGTTTATAGAGATAAAATATCGAAATAATCATAGTAATCCTTAGTGTCATGCACATACTATATTCCAAATATGAATGTTTAAAAGAAAAATTATACTTAAATGGTGTCCATAATTTATGTTCATAACCTCAAGAGTAAAGACTATTGGTGACATTTTTGTATTGATATTTTTTTAAAATTCTCTTGGCTAGATTTACTTACAAAATTTAGTGATGTAAAAAATAATACAACTAAAGATATGTCACTTTCTCTCCATACTTTATCTTTGAATGTATACTGAAATATTTCAATGATATCTGGGTATTTTGATTTCAAAATAAAAGTAACTCTATGATAATTTGTATTTATCACTGAAAAAAACTTGTCCTATGTTCATCAATCAAAAGTATCTAATAAAATTATTTAATTTTTTCATATTAATTCTATTTTACAACATTGTATACACGCGTGCAACGCACATGCCGTGAAACTAGTATATATATATTCGATACTTGTGATTGAAAGTATGATTTGTAGTGTATATTTTCGTTGCTCAATCCATAGAAAATAATCAGGCGGTCTCAAACATTGGCCTAAAGCCAAATGCAAATGGAGACTGTCAATTTTATTTTGTGTTTTAATGAAACTTTATCATAGTCTATTCGTTTAATCTTTTTTGAGACTATAGTATTCTATATTTGTTAAACTTCTAAAATTATTTCCTCTCATATGAAAATTTTACATTTTATATAAAAAGTGCACAATATTTTTTTATAAAAAATAATTATAACCTAATATTGTTTTATAAATGAGGGCTACTGTTATTTCTAGGCATGTCAAGCTGATAATAAGTTAGTCATTTAAAATATATCATCTTCTTTCATTATACAAATTAGTCTTAATAGGTAGTAAAACTTCAAGTATGTTCAAAGGGCTTTGAAAGCCAAATCTCAAGTAATAAAATGGCCCCTCTCTTTTTTGAGCAACAAGCTCATCAAAATCCCTTGTGTCTTTTTTTTGGAAATAATTGAAGACATCATAGCTCCTTTTTTTTTTTTTTGCAACAAACATATCATAATATTCACTTATTTTGGAAACAAACACATCATAATCCTCTATTTTTGGAAATAAACTTATTATAATCCTTGAAAATGATTAAATATGTCAACATCTTTATCCACAATTGATTGCTCTTTCATCCAACGGCGTACGGGTTCAATCCTCGTGATTGTCTTCTCATTGGCTTGATTATAACTCATGTGGGTTAGAAATGCCAAAATATAATACTTTTAGAATTCACATACACACACAATAGTTTAGTTCTTCTTCTTCATTTGTCTCTTATTTCTATAGATCAAAAAACAGAACTTTTTTATTCTTTTTGAAGTGAAAAAGATCAATGGCCAGTAAAAGGAAAATTCTTTATTCAAATGCTAAAAAAAAGTCTATTTCTCGTAGAGAAAAAGTTGTTTTCCAATTCCCTGTGGCTTGTATTGCCCGATTCCTCAAAGTTGGGAAGTATTCCAAAGTGTTGGTGTCAGAGCTCTGGTAGTCCTGGCTGATGTTCTTGAGTACCTTGCAACTGAGGTAAATTTCTCAAGTTCCTTCTCTTTTTTCTTTTTCTTTTTTTTGATATTTCAAATTTCTAGGGTTTGTGATTACTAAATTTACATCTATGTGATTGTTTGTTGGTGATTGAACTTATTGGGACTGCAGCGAGGAATGAAAAAAAGACTCGGATCATTCCAAGGAATATTTAGCTAGAAATTAGGTTTGATGATGAGTTGTCTCAATTTCTAAGAGATGTAACGATTCTGAATGGTGGTGTTATTCAAAATATTCATAATATTTTTTTTGTCTAACAAGAAGAATTGCTCTTCAAAAGGTTGTTGCCGTTGGTGGTAAGGATGAGGAGGAAGATTAGACTGATCATTCCATCTCTAGTATCAGATGTTTGCTTTTATTAATCTCCTTGTATTCATAGAAAATTTTATCACTAAAACCATTGATTTCCATCTGTTGGTTTAATGATAACTTATATTTATGTTGGTTAGAATAAAAACTCAACATACTAAGATCTTAGTATTACCTGTTGTTTAATTTGCTTTAGTTATTATATTATTTATTATTTCTACTGATTTTTGTTTTGACATATTCATTTCCTGATGTGTATAATAGTTTTAGGTTTTTTCTCTCAAGTGTTCTTAACAAGCTTTATTAAATATTTGCCAAATTTGAAATAGAGTTTCAATTTAATTTGAATTTTCATGATATATCTATATTACTATAATGAAAATTTTTCTTAGAATGCTTTTATAATACCCCAGCAAATTTTTGAACTAAAACTCAAACCATCCTTCGTAGTGAGTAAGTTTTTGCCAAGGAATTTAAAATTTCTTTAGTATTAAGTTCAGGTCACTAGCACCTTGAGCTCTAAAAATATAAGGTAAAAGATACCTTAGGTGAGTTTGCTAAGTTCTGAGTTCGGATCAGTGAGATATGACCTTTTGAATTTATATCATCTAGTTAAGGAAAGTTAGTCGAAAATAGTAAGGGGTATTTTGGTATTTTTCTTTACAAAATCATATTCAAATCATTTTTAGTAATGTTTTAAGGATCTGATCTTATTAGGTTCAGCTTTATAATTCTAAGATTTTCCTAGGGTCTTAGTTAAGAGTTCAAGAAGAGAAAAGAAGAGAAAAGAGGAGAGGATCAAGCGTTCGTCGATTCTTGCATCGTGTTGTGGAATTTCGCCATTGCTTTAATCCCTAAGCTTCCATTGTGTTGGGTTTCGTTCACCCACACGCCAATCATGATTTATTCAGCGCAATTTCATTCTTAAAATTGAAGGATTTAATTTCTTGATGAGTTCTTGATAAATTTTGATGTAAGATTCTATTTGGGTCAATTTCAAACGACCATATCTCTTAGAATATAAATATTTATGTTTCATAACCTATTAAATTAAAAGTATTTAGATCTACTTTCAAAATCCTCTAATTTCGCGTCAATTCAATTATATGAGTAAAAAATTGTGACTATTTTATTAACCTATACAGTGTTGTTATGAATTAGCTGACGGGAAACATTAAAAGGGGTTGGTTATTTTTGTCTTATTGAATCCAAGAAAATTCTGAATGAATTTCTTGACTACTAAAAGTTTCAAAAGAATCATATTTTCATCTCTTGATCCATCATTCTTCTCTCTCACAAACCCTATGGCAAAACACTGAGAAATAATCAAAGTTGACCACTCCATTCAAGATTCTTCTTCAAGGCAAGTTTTCTCCAAGAATTTCATTCTTTATCACTCAAGTTCCTCCATTAAATTATTAATCACAAATGAAAATAATAAATCTTGGCCATTGAGATTTTAAGAAACTAATTCTAGAATCTCAGAAAAAGATTTTCTTCATCGTTTACGTACAAGCTAGGGTTTCAACTAATCTAATAAAGTTCGTCATAAAAAATTATTCAAGAACCTTGTTCTTTCAGGTTTGTAAGCCTATAATAGTGTTGGACTAATTCTCCATCACGCCTTACATCTATATTCAATCACTAAAAGAGAAATCTATGATTCTACACCTAAATTTGAGTGTTATCGAGATATGTTGATTTGAGTTCATAGTTCTTTTAAATATTGTAATCCTAATTATTAATTTTAAAAGAATTTTGAGGAAGTAAGTATGAGAATGAGAAGAGTTGTATACCTGAGTTTCATATTGTCATTTAGACCTTTGACTCGAGTTGTTCATGCGCATAAATTGTGCATGAACTCACTCAACTAAGTTTCTTTGAGAGGAGTTATAATCAAAGTCTAATACTTGAGTATTGAGTTCCTAATCCTTTTGAGATTATATTCCTACTTATGGGACTACTACATGTTACCCATGAATCCCTTGAGTTGAGTTATTCACGTCCATAATTCTGCATGAACCCTATAGGTCGAACAATCTTAAGATGAAAAGTATTTTGAGTCCTTGAGTTAGGTAGTTTATGCAGATAATTATGCATCAAACCTCTGAGTTGAGCATTCTTTAAATAAGTAGTATCATTGAAGTTTTTTTGTTCCAAAGTATTGAGTTCTATCAATGGTTATTTTGCATTGAGTGGTTCACGTCCATAATTCATCATGAATCATATTTTAAAAAGTCCTTTACAAACGTTTTAACTTTTTTTTAAAACTTAAACATTGAGTTGAATAAAGAGTAAGAGTAAAGTTAATTTTCTTTAAAATGATATATGGGAACTAAGTATTCTCAAGAGTAAATTTTTTCACATTTCATAGGAGAGGAAACTCAGATTTCCAAAAGAGTTTGAGAAGTTTGAGTACCATCTCTTTTAAGACATATATTTTTGAGTAATTATCTCAAACCACATTAAAAATTATGTTTTTAGACATATGAGCTAATATATTTTGAGAGTAGTATCAAGCACTGACATGAGGTAGAGTTCACAAAACTCACAGCCCCCATAAACCATATAGTCATCAAAGGTACAAAGGATCATACTTTTTAGATGAATCTTTAGTGATTTTTATCATAGACTAGTGGATCCACTTAGTTATGATGTTCTAGATGTCGGCAAAGTATATGATAGTTTTGATAGAGTGGGCAAGACGTTGTATCATCACTTAGGCTTATAAAGGTGGTTGTTGGTTAGAGAAACTCACAAAAAGTTATATTGTATTTTATATATACATTAAATATTATTATATTTTTCAATACTTTGAGTTGCTCTCTACAATTTTATAGTTTTCCATATATATTGCATCTTCTACTATTGCTTTATCCTTGAGTATCATGAGTTGAATCTATCAAGTTGAGTATATTGAGTTGACATCCTTTTAGTAGAGTATAGTATTCTTAAGTTGAGTTGATTTGAGTGAGTATGGGTAGAGGTAAGTATGTTTTATTTTTTAGGAATTTCAAGCATATCTTTATATTTTAGAATTCTCCTTACATGCCCGTACATTCCTTGACTGAGCCATTTCACCTGAATCCTTCGGGATCATTAAAAATATCTTTGTTGATACCATAAAGTTCGAGTTAGTTATGGTGAGTCTCCTTACTTCTGAAGGATCTCATTACTTTTCAGTTTTGTTTGGATGTCGTGAGTCTTATCCCGACTTTCATTTTTATCATTTAGATGCTTCATTGATAGATTGTAGAGCTTCATAAGTTTGTTCATTTGTTTTATAAAATTTTTAAAGACTTAACTTGCCTATTTTATGGCGAATAGAATAATTTATTTTATTCGGAGTTTTCTTTTTAGTTAAGGCTTTGTATTTAAGTTTCCTGGATTTTTATACATTTTTAAGTGTTATATGCTTGAGTTAGTGTTTATTGAAGTCAACCGGGATGAGGCTTTTCTTGGGGAAAAGAAATGGTTCTCAAGTGTCGCCCACATCCAGGGTGTAGGCTCGGGTTGTAAGAAACTCAAAGCATAGAGCTCAAGAAACCTAGGGTGTTTATAAAGTTGTGTTATGTAGGATCTTATTTGTTGTTTTGAGGGCCCCACTATTGTACATATATCAAGTAAGGGACACAAGTCTACCAAAGTAAAATACACACATATTTCACCATATCACATATAGCATATCATTCTAGAAGCACAGAGGTATAACCAACATCATATATAGGTCATCCTATTCACTACTATAATATCATCACTATAAGTATCACAAACATCATATCATCTATCAAGAAACATCATACTTCAAACATCAAGTAATCCACATAATGGCTACATTATAGTCTCTACAAACACACATCACTAACTAGAAGAACACATGCTTTTTTTATACTCTTAATCACGCAATAGAGCTATGTCATAGAGATTTTACTCTTACTCATGTGTTTCTCATATTCATTCATTCGACTACATGTCATACTTAAGGTGGTTGAAATGCAAATTCAATCATTTATCAATGATTTACTCTTTGAAAATATTGATGGAGTCATGAGACTTTAGAGGGGCTTGACATAAGCCCATGAGTGATTTAAGTGTTGAATTTAAAAGTAATTAACCCATATTCAGGTGAATCATGTGTTTGAGGTAACATCAAGTTGTAATTCTTTCCTAAGCCTTGTTTCAGCTGAGATCCTTATGAGAGAGTATGTTTGGAGCTTTGGTAGTATTTTCACCCAAAAAGTAGCATGAGCTGCGAGATCATGGGCAGTAGTAGTAAAGAGTTCCCCTTAAGTTAAGAAAATAAGTATGTAGAAGTTTAGCAATCTAAGAAAGGGAGATGGTGTTTTTTGGCAAATTATGTCACTAATAGTTACGCACCTAGTAAGTTATTAATGAAGAGATTTCCCTTATGGGTAGACTAAGAAGTGATGAGTTGTGAAGATTCCATCATACGATATAGGGTGTTTGGTAGCTAGAAAGAAGTTTGTGGTGAAGTGTTGTTGTGTATGTAATGATCAAGTGTTAGGGTTAAATAGAAGAGAAGAAGTATACATGAAGTGATAGATGTAGGATAGTCTATGATTTGATTGAGCGGGTAATGATGATAATAAGGTTATAAAATTGATCAAGTAATGAGGTATAGCATAGTAGGAAAGTCATCGTATTGATATTTGGTTTTAGTAATGAACATTAGTCTTGAATTTGAGATGAGTTTCACAATCCACAGAATGGTAACATGAGGGTGATTATGCTAGTCTTGAGATTTGATCTAGTAGACTTAACATATACTAGGTGAGGAATTGAGAAGTATGCTACAATGAATGTGAGTAGTACAAGTGAGAGATCCTAACCTTTAAATAAGACCAGTAAAGTGTGTCTAACTCACAAGAGTAACAACAGCATTAACAGATGTACTGATAGGGTAGGTAATCAAAATAAATCAAGAGAAACACCTTACAAAAAGAGGTCTTGATACCTGCTTATTGAGAGTTCGATGATCATGATATAAGCTTCTCCCGAATGTTAGAGTAAAAGAGGATGTAGACCAGTTACAAATGTTGGTATAGGTCCATAGCTTTAAAGTGTTAGCTTCAGACCTAATGGGGAGATTATAAGATGATAAATCAAGTGAGGATGTAGACCAGTTACAAATTTTGGTATAGGTCCATAGCTTTCAAGTGTTAGCTTTAGACCTAATGGGGAGATGATAAGATGACAAATCAAGTTAAGTGTTTAATATTAAGATAGTGATGACCTTCAAAGAGTATTGGAATATCTATTCGGAGGCCCTTTAAGTAATGAAGTTGTGGTATAAAGAGGAGGTTGATGATCTTATCGTGATGATGATGGTGTGAAAATTCCATTTATGGTTATAAAGCAGGAGGATGAGGATTTACTTTGATAAATAATTAAATGATACCCCTTAATTTGCTCCGAAGAAGTTGGTTAGTAGGAGTCCACGGAGTTGGTAGACTACTAAGCTTGAATATAGTTTTGGGATGAGATTTCCTATAGAGTGCTATAGAATCCAAACTTAAAGATTAAGGTTAATATTGAATATAGTAAGACCATATCATTAGATTCATACCTAAGTAAGACTAGCCCATTCCTTACCCAGTCCAGCCGTTATTCGAGGACTAATGATCCCAAAGGGGAGATATTATAACACTTGGAAAAATTGAACGAAGACTCGAACCATACTTTGTAGTGAGTATGTTTTTTCCAAGGAATTTAAAATTTCTGTACTATTAAGTTCAGGTCACTAGATGTAGCACCTTGAGCTCTAAAAAGAACTAAATTTGAAATAACAAAAAATTGAAATTTGGAGAGTTGTGCAAAGTATGAGTTTTGGGTCAACTTCAAAAAACTATAACTCCTAAAACAACATGAGTTAGGGTGTTCTAAAAGATACTTAGGAAATATATTTTAATTATCTTTCTAAATCCGCCTAGTTTGCTAAGTTCCGAGTTTGGATGAGTGAGATATGACCACTTTAAAGTTAGGTTGTCCAGTTAGGGAAAGTTAGCCGAAAAATAGTAAGGGGTATTTAGGTCTTTTACTTACCAAATCAGATTTATTCATTTTTAGTAAGGTTTTAAGGGTTTAATCCTATTCGGGTTTTAGTTGATATTTCAAGAAGAGAAAATAAGATAAAAGAAGAGAAAAGAGAAGAGGATCAAGAGTTCGTCGAGATTCCTGCGTCTTGTTGCAAAATTTCCATGGGCTTAATCCCTAAGTGGTATGTAAGTTTCATAGTGTTGGGTTCATTCACCCACATGTCAATCATGATTTATTTAGCGTAATTTCATTCTTGAAATTTAAGGATTTAAGTTCTTGATGATTTCTTGATTAAATTTGGTGTAAGATTCTACTTAGGTTAACTTCAAATGACCATATATCTTTAGAATATAAAGAGTTATGTGAGTCATAACCTATTAAATTAATGGTATTTGAATATACTTTCAAACGCCACCAATTTTGCATCAATCCAATTTCTATGTAAAAAGTTATGACTATTTTACTAACATATACAATGTTTTTTACGAATTAGCCAACGGAAAAACATTGAAAGGGGTTGGTTGTTTTAGTTTTTGACATCCAAGAATACCCTAAACGAATTTCTTGACGAATAAAAGCTCAAAAAAATAAAATTTTTATCTTTTAATCCATCATTCTCTTCTCTCTCAAACACTATGGCAAAATCCTAGGAAAAACTCAAAGTAGAAGTTTTTATTCAAGATTCTTTCAATCTTTTTCAAGATTCTTCTTCAAGGTAAGTTTTCTCCAAGAATTTTATTCTTTATAATTCAAGTTCCTCCATAAAATAATGCATCAATAATTAAATAATAAATCTTGTCCATAGAGATTTCAAGAAACCAACTCAAGAATCTCAGAAAAAAGGTTTTCTTGATCATTTACCTTCAAGCTAGGGCTTGAAGTCTTCTAATCATGTTCTACTTTAAGAATTTTCAAGATTCTTCAAGGAACTTGTTCTTTCATGTTTGTAATGCTATCATCGGTATTGTCTAGTTCGTCCTCACGCCCTACATCAGGATTCTACCCTAAATTTGAGTACTCTTGAAAGTTAATTTGAGTTCTTGAGTTCATAGTTCTTTAAAATACTCTATTACTAATTTTGAGTTTTTAATGAATTTTGAGGAAGGAAGCTTGAGAATGAGAAGAGTTGTATACCGGAGTTCGATATTGTTATTTTGACCCTTGGGTCGTTCATGCCCATAAATTCTTCATGAACTACATCAACTGAGTATCTTTGTGAGGAGTAGTATCTTCAAAGTCTAAGTCTTTCGTATTGATTTCCTAATATTTTGAAATAAAACTCCTACTTATGGTACTACTACATGTTACCCATGAAACCCTTGAGTTGATTTGTTCACGCCCATAATTCTGCATGAACCCTATAAGTCGAACAATATTGAGATGAGAAGTATTTTCAGTCCTTGAGTTGGGTAGTTCATGCTCATAATTCCGCATGAACCCTGTGAGTTGATCATTCTTGAAATAGTAGTATCATTGAAGTTCTTGAGTTCAAGTATTGAGTTCTATCTATGATTACTTAAAACCTTGCATTGAGTGGTTCACGTCCATAATTCGGCATGAACCATATTTTAAAAAGCCTTTTACAAATGTTTTAACTTTGTTTTAAGACTTAATCTTTGGATTGAGTAAGAGTAAGAGTAAATTTCATTTTATTTAAAATGATATATGGGAACTAAGTATTCCCAAGTGTAAATATTTTCATATTTCACATGAGAAAATCTGAGATTTCCAAAACAATTTTGAGCAGTTTGAGTACTTCTTTTAAGAGAGGGCTTTGAGCAATCATCCCAAACCAGAGAAATAGTTATATTTTTTAAAATATGAGCTAGTATATGTTGGGAGTAGTATTGAGCATCGATATGGGGTGAGTTCAGATAACTCACAGCCCCATAAACCATGTAGTCATCATAGGTAGAAAGGATCATACTTTTTAGATTACTCCATAGTGCTTTTTAGCATAAACTAGTGGGTTCACTTAGTTGAGGCGTTCTTATATGACGGCACAGTATGTGACAGTTCTGGCAGTATGGGCAAGACGTTTTATCATCACTTAGGTTTATAGTGGTGGTCGTCAGTTAGAGAAACTCCCACAAAGGTAAATTGTATTCTTATATACACATTAACTAGTATTGTATTTTTCAATACATTGAGTTGGTATCTACAGTTTTACGACTTTCCATATATATTACATCTTTTACGATTGTTTTATTCTTGAGTATCATGAGTTGGGTCTTTCAAGTTGAGTATCATATCTTTGAGTTGAGCATCTTATTTGTCACGACCTGCACTTATACCCTAGAAGTTAGGGCATTCCTTAGGTCGTGGACCGGCGTACTTGTCCTCTCGAAGGTCTTGTACAAGTCCTTACGTATCATTCATCGCATATAAACATATGAAAAGTAGTGATGAATTCAAACTTTTCACAAACATTTGCATAGTATTTAAAATCTCTTTCATATAAAACTCATAGGAAATGCTAAGTCTCATTTCATCAAATCTTAGATACAAAAGTACTTGGCACATGGCCCATACACAATAGAAAAATAGTACTACTAAGTCTATTACAATACTTTAATAAAGGAAAATAAAAGACATATATGCCCTCGAGTCAAATGAGGACATACTTCAATTTGCTTGAACGATCTTCTAATCCAAGCTTAGCTCTCTAAAAGCACCTTCACCTATAAAATCACTTTAGAGATAGTTAAAAGTATGGAATTAGTACAACCACATGTATTTAGTATGGCATAATGAATAAAATCATGAAAATGGACATTTATTAGAAATATGCATGTTTTGATTTAAATATCATAATATAATCATAAGAACAATATTTAAAACCTTAGAAACACATAAGAATTCACTTAAGCAATTTAGAAAAATTTTAGAAACATTACAGTAAACTCATGCCAAGTTACAGTGAACAAACTTCACTGTTACAGTGAAGTTTCTCAACTTCACAGGGGATACTTCTAGCATGCAAACCTCTCACTAAAATCTACCCTACGACTCACTTAAGTAAGACAAAGAGAGACCGCACATACACCCTCTCTAGGCACACCTAAATAATCCTTAAGACCACATATAATGAGATACACACACTTACAGTACATCAATCACATCAACATGAGATTATCCTACCAAAGATGATTCTAAGTTTCACTTGAGTGAGTTGTGAAGCGACCGCCCATACAATCCCTTACACACACACTTAAGACATCCTGTAGACTACCAAAGATAGAATCATTATCACTTAATACAATATCATACATATAAGACATGTTCTCTTCTAAAGGTTATCAAAAGACATACTTGAGTAAATCAAGAAGATAACGTCCATGATTGACCTCTCGAAGATTACCTAAATAATCCTTAAGACTACCTAAGGCTTAGATAATTTCTACATAATCAACCAACATCCCTAACTAGAGTCATTCTTAAGACTTATCTAGGTAAGATACGAAGTGACCATTCCTATGCCCCCTTCACTCCTTAACTAGACAACCCTTAACTACTCTAAATAAGTACTTATTTATTTAACATGCTTTCTTAACTTAAGTCATTACATTCCTTAGTTCATTTAGGACTCATTCATCATATAAGGACATTCAATTAATGTTCATGTACGAGACCTAGGGACTCTAACTAACACCTTCAAAGCCTATTGTGCAATGTCTAGATAGCGTCTCATACACCACATGGTTTGGAAATATGAAGGGCTTACTTTGTACTCTAGCCTCATCTTTTAACTAGATTTGATTCCCTTATCATGCATACTAACTCAGTGCTAGCCTGTGTTCTCATAGAGACATTTACATTAAAGGTTCATATAAAGGGTTTCCATATCAAGTTCATAACCCAATCACATTCACACTACCAAAGAGGTCCTCTAGGGATACCTTACAATGGCGACAAGGATATCTCATCGTGACTTTCCTAAGGATGATATGATGTCATTCCAGATAATCAAACTTAAGTCCATCATTCATTACATGAAGGATACCATTGCGGTTTTCGATTCCAATGTTCATAACCTTACCACTGGGTTCAAGGTTTCACATAAATGACCTTCTTAACATCATCAAGGTATCATATCATTCATACATTCAAGACTAAGAGGCTTTAGAATCCTAAGTCAAGACATCTCATATTAACAATCATACATGTATAAAGTAAGGGACACAAGTCTACCACACAAGACACATCATACTTTGCATATAACCTTTAGCATGTCATTAAAGAAGCACATACGCACAACCAACATCATCTTTAGGTAATCCTATCCACTAATATAACATCATTAATATAACCATTATAGACTCATATGGTCAAGTAGGAATAATCATGCATCAACTCTATGACTACACACACGAAGACATAGTCAAAGTCTAACATGATCACCTAATATCAATAGAAGAACACATACTTTCACATAATCTCATGTAGAAGGAAATGATCATACTTCACATAATCAATTACATATATCATCATAATACTTCAAGTAGTGCCAACAGGGTCATGATCATCATACATAAAGTAATGCTGACAAGGCCACATCATTTACATAGCACTGCCACCATAAGTGGAATATTCAATCATAGCATAATTCAAGAGCTACATTACTTAAAACAAAGGACAATTAGGTCATAAATCCACCAATCCATTCTCACCACTTCAATCCATGGCTAAATCATCCAATACAGTACCACAAGCTCTTACTCATGGCCATGAACATCAATTCAATACAAAAATCATAGTACTCAATGAATGTAGGTTAATTCAATATATATTTATCAATATAAAACAGCCTATGCATCAATTTAATACAATTATTTCATCATTCAGTAGCCCATAGAAAACTACACTAGAATTCATAAGCATTAAGACAATATCACTTAACCCATAAAGTAGTGAAAAATTAGGGTTTATCAATTACATGGGTTCATAGGTTAATTGATTTAAAATCATACAATTAAAAAAAATTCAATCAATATACAATGCTTTAAAAGCTTTAATGCAAGAACCCATGGATAGATCATAAAATTGGACAAGTTCATTTTTGAAAACTTTAGAAAACTTCTTTGAATGTTGGGCTCCTTGATAAATAGAGTTTCAAGGATAAAAAATCATACCTCAATGATGTTAATCCACCAATTTAATGAAGAATCTCCACTCAATTCTCCAATCCAAGCTCTTCTTTGAGTTTTGACTCCAATGGAGTTCTACAAAATTTCTAGGATATTTTGGGTTTTGATTTTGAAGAATGAATTCTCCTAAAGTTTTAAGGCTTATAAACATGTTTAAAATACCCAAAGTACCCATAAGTAACCTCCCAAAGTATTATTTGGACGTGGGATAAATTACCATTTCACCCTTTTCACTTAACAGTAAATGCGCAGGAACCAGTCCTCACAGACGGTTGCCATAGACGGCCCGTTCCTCAACCAACGGACCGTCCTGTTGGTCCGTGGTTTGAGATTGAGGTTGGTCCTTGGCATGTACTTCTCCCATGCCTAAGTTATGACCCACGACTCCCATCGACGGGGCATCGATTGGTCAACAAGTCGTCTACTGCCTCTGTCGTTTGGGACTGTTTTGGGTAGTCTTGGCTCTTGAGAAGGGTCCTTCCTCAAGGAAACATTCCAAGACACATAAGGTCGTTTCAAGGCAAAACTTTCGAAAGTCATGGATGTTCTTGGATGTTTGACCTCCAAACCTTATGAAACTTGACACACTGCCTATAAATACTATAATAACTCATATAAGGACTTCATTAACTCATGAAACACTCATATAGGCACATAACAACACATGAGGCACATAGGTGACTTAGTTGTCGAACGTCTTGGTCGTCCCTTGAAGTTTAACTTCAAATGCACCTAAGCTCTTAGACACTGCCTCAATACCACATTATTGACCATTTTAGGACCTTAGACCTCACGAAAACCATGTAAGGCTCTAGCTTCACCTAAGTCATTTTCGAGGTATTACATTATTCTTAAGTTGAGTGAGTTTTGGAAGAGATAAGTATGTTTCCGTTATTATCAAGTTCAAGTTTAGGTTTATGTTTTTGAATTCCCCTTACATGCTCGTACATTTCAAGTACTGAGTCATTTGACCTGCATCCTTCGGGATCATTAACAGGAGCTTCGTTGATAACACATGGAGTTCGAGTTAGCTATGGTGAGCCTCCTTTCTTCCGGATGATTTCATTTACTTTTCAATTTTGTCAGGATGTCGCGTGGGTCTTGTCCCAACTTCCATCTTTGTCATAAAAGGCTTCATAGATAAACTTTAGAGTTTCAAAGTCTGCTCATATATTTTATCAAATGTTTTAAAGACTTAATTGCCTATTTTATTGCGAGTAGAATATTTCATTTAATTCAGATTTTTCTTTTGTGTTAAGGCTTTGTATTTAAGTTTGCTGGGTTTTATTCATTTTTAAGTGTTGTATGTTTGAGTTAGTCTTCCGCTTGAAGTCAGTCAGGATGAGGGTTTGCTTGGGGGCCAACAATTATTCTCGAGTGCCGGACACGTCCAAGATGTAGGCTCAGGTCATGACAGTTTTATTAACTATTTCCCAAATTTGAAATACAACTAGTAAATGGGCCCGCGCTTCGCGGTGTTATACATCTCTTCTTTAAAATTTATTAGAATATAACTTTTCTTGTATTTTGATGTTATAGTATTATTATTTAAGTTTTTTTAAGAGTATAGAGGTTATTCAATTCTAGTTTACAATTTCTTTTATTAAAAGAAAAGGAAAAGTTACATATCATAACACTATTTTTCCCTAGTTTACAAAATTTCATTTTACCATGGTTACATAGTGTCTTTAATTAGAGAATCAAGTGAATATTTTTTCTGAATTTTCTTCTTAGCAAATTTCATTAGTATATCACTTTCAATTAAATTCAAAATACTAAATATTTAAATATATATATATATATATATATATATATATATATTTGTATTTATATATATATATATATATATATATATATATATTTGTATAACTAATGTATTTATCAAGAGCAAATGTTTCATAATCATATAATATACCAATAACTAATATGGAGTCATAATATGTTTTCCCAAATCCAAATTTCGATATGTAAAATAGTTTTGATAGTGTTATATAATTGAAATTGTGCACAAACAAAAAATTAAGGAATCTTGAAAGGATTAAAGAGAAGTAATGGATAATGGGAAAAAGTTCAAAAAAGTACTTTGAAGTGAGAGAATAGTCATCATTCTGTATCATATAATTATAATTAACTGTTAGTTTTAATTATATCATTTGACTTTCTTTTTTTTTAACTCTTATAAATATTAACATTATTATGACAACAACAAAAAATCATATAAATTTTTAGGCTTGATCTATTGGAGAAGAAAAGATCTCTTTGGAGAATGTTGTAACTAAATGTATTCTTTAAAAATATGAATCTTCAGTAGGTGGATTTACATGTATGTACTAACAAATACTTATAACAATAACTTTTCAGAAAGATAAACATAAACAACTTTACAACAATTAATATCATAAGCATACTAATGACAGTAAGAAACATACCAAGATCTGCAACAATAGAATGAAAGATAAAGGAAAACTCATGCCTACTGAATGCACAATGTCTCCTTGTTAGTGAGCCACTCAACGGACAAAAGTACAGAAATATTTAATTGTGCAGAAGAAGAAGAAGTTCATAATCAATATTTAACTATGAAGAAGAAGAAGAAAAAGAAGTTCAGAATTTTTGATATTTTAAAATGAGAGGAAACCCCTCTATTTATAGACAATAAAGAGTAGTGTGAACAAATATTTAATGTGTCTTACCGGAAAGGTCAAAACTTTTTGGAAATGTACTAACCTTTCATAGATCTTACAACTTTTTATAAAAATCTCAACTCTTCATAAAAGTCGCAACTTTTCATAAAAGTCACAGTTTTTCAATAAAAGTCACAATTTAAAGTCGTGACTTTTCATGAAAGAGAGAGATTGATTTTGAAAATAAATAAATTAAAAGTGAATTCTTGTTTGTGGTGGTGCCACGTAGATGGGCCTTGAGTTCTCTTTTATATATATATATATATATATATATATATATATATATATATATATATATAAAATTTCATGAACAAATACTTGTAGTGGGTAGATCTGAAGTAATGTAAATGAATGTTTTTCTATAAATATAAGAGACGAAAAATTGGTAATCTGATCATATATTCACGAAACCTAAGTTCTAATGTCTCTGTTTGTTCATATAAAATAGTAGTATTATATATTCAATAGGAATCTAACTAATTAATCTTTTAAGTGGTTATCTTCATTATCTTTTCTCTATATTTTTGGATAAAGGGTGAAAAGAAAACACGACAAGTTTTATATTGTTATGAAAAAAATTGCTTGACATGTGAACAAATTAATTCAAATATAGAAATTATTTGGAAAGGGACCTCAAAATATGTTTTCACATATAATTAAACAAAATTAGTTTCCAATTGAATATCAGTTAATCTTCAAATAATGTTATGCTAGTATAGAATAAAATTTATACTTTTATCAATTTTCCAATGCGGTTAATCATCGGTATACTATTTAGTTTTCTTTTGATAAATTTGTGCATCATTGCTTATCCCTAAAATGTTCTCTTAAACATACGTGAAGTCATACAACCAAAAAAAATATTTTTAATTTTATTTTTTATTTCATAGGTACGAAGTGCCTTAAAGTCAATTCACCAAAACAATTATAGGCTAACACGTGAAAAATCAAAAAATCGCCTAATTCATGTCGAATGACATCGAAATGCTAAAAATGCTTGGATCAGGAAGAGGCTAAAGGATTGTTCCCAAGTTCCTTAAAGATGATATGGTAATTCGGAAAAAATGCTTGGAAGCCATCCAATCATAGCAAGAAACCTAAAACTAAGGCACTTAAGTTATGGAAGCAAGTTGAGTAACTAAGTTAAGTTCCATTACTAATTCAAGATCTAACTACTAACTAACAATGTGGAAGATAAACCTAGAATCTGAAAGTCAATGTACCAAAACTAGAAACGACAACCAAGTCTAACAAAGAATTCTATTGAACTATTTAAAACAAAAGTCTAAGTCTAGAAAGGTTGGAAATATAATTTGAGAATTCCATGACAGCCTGAATGAACTGGCTCACCCTTGAACTCGAAGCGATCACTAATCGCCTAAGCGAGGTTTGTCATCAGTCGCGTAAAGATGCCCTGTACTCAACAAAAATAAGAACAAGTTCAAGATCAGTACACAACCACCATGTACTGGTAGGATCACGTGGCTATCTCACTAGTGTAACATAACAAGTCAAACAACATTATAATATCATGTATATATATCAACATATTCAATATCATCAAAAGGAGTGAACAACACATGTCACAAGCTTACTCACATAGTTGGTCCTATTACGGAACCCAAGCCAAACTATTAGCATGTCGGAACTGGTAATCTGATCCAAAGTTAGCATGCCGGCATGTGGCAATCCGATTCAAAAGTTAGCATGTTGGAACGTGGCAATCCAATCACAATCACACATCACAATAATACATCAAGATCACACATTTAAGTCATGATTAATTTCAACCTCTATGATCAATATTGCGACATGCACACATATACATGTATTACAATGACGAGAGAACAAGTATATACCACACGATCATAGAATCACAACCATCACCTACCTTGAAACAAGCTTGAAACCCTAAGAAACTTGATCTTTCCATTCCAAATTTGTTCTGCTTGTACTTGGTCTATACACAATCAACAATATATGTCAATAAATAAATAAATCACTAATTTCTAGGAATTTTAACAAATTCATAAACCCTAGGTCAAACCCATGACCCGAACTAGCCAAACTAGGGTTGTTTCCACCATGGATTCTATCAAGAAACTCTCCCATTTATTATGACCCATTCTAAAATGTTGCTTGGAAAATAAAAACGAGGAGTGAAAAGTTTATCTTTAGCCTTAAGAATGGTGGAGAACGAGTTGAAATATCCTAAGGGTCATTTCTTAGCTCTAGAAATCGATAAGTGTCAAATAAGGTCGACTAAGGGTTTTATTTACGAATTAAAAACATGTCATCCCGCTACAATGATGCCCATCCCGCTATAGTGACGTCGCTTTAGTGGCACCAATCCCGCTACAGCGACACTTTTTGAATCAGTGAGCTCGGTCTTGGAAAATCCCAAAAATTCTATAAATCAATCTTTGACTCGTCGGCTACAGCGGCACCCATCCCGCTGTAGCGGCATTACTTCAGCAGTAATAATCATGTTGCAGCGGCACAAAGCAAGTCAATGAGCCCCTGAGGGATTTTCAATTTTCCTCTTTCACAACATACTCTTAACCTATTATGATCTGAAAATACCCTTAATGCTACGATCGATTTTGGAGATCTATATATCCAAATTCAATTTCGTAAAGTAGTACCGATTGCTTAACGAGTTATCAAACCGATTATGAAATCAAATTCCTACTTACTCCTCACTATCGCTACAAGATTTTCCTACACCTGGATGACTCCTCCAAACCTGGGCAACGTTGGGAATATCCTAATACTACAAAAAATTTATTCCGGTCCCGAATTTTTCTCTTTGGCATTTTTACAGCGACGAAACTCAGACATTATTATAGATACCAATTTATCCAACACTCGTTCAACAAGTGATCAACTTAGGAAGGTAGGCTACAAGGGAACAAGGTACTACCTGATTCGACGAACAATTGGGGATACTTGTCTTGCATGTCCTTCTCGGTCTCCAAAGTAGCTTCCTCAACTGGAAAATTTTTCCATTGAGCCTTGACAGACTTAATCTCCTTGGTCCTCAACTTATGAACATCACGGTAAAGAAAAGCAAGTGGTTCCTCCTCATATTGGAAATTTTGTCTAGCACTATTGAGTCTCACTTAATGAAATATCACCGTCTCCATAATATCTCTTCAACACAAACACATGAAATACAGGATGTACACCGGACGAGTTAGGATGTAGCGCATATATACGCCACCGGTCCTACACGTTCAAGAATCTCAAAGGGGCCAACATAGCGTAGACTCTACTTACCCTTTTTACCAAATCTCATCACCCCTTTCATGGTTGATACCTTTAGAAAAACATTCTCTCCCATCTTAAATTCCATATCTCTTACCTTGTGATCTGCATACTTTTTTTTCTACTCTGCGCAGCTAGAAGTTTTGTTTGAATGCTCCTCTCTTTATCTTGAGCATCTTTCACTAATTCAACCCCCCCAAAGGTTTCACATATCTAGACTCAAATAAACCTATGAGTGATCTACATCCTCTCTTAAATAACGCCTCAAATAATGCAATATCGATGCTTGAGTGATAACTGTTATTGCAAGAGAATTCACATAGTGGTAAAAACTTATCCAAATGTTCTCCAAAGTCAATCATACAAGCTCTCAACATGTCTTCCAGCACTTAAATAATCCTCTCTGATACCAACTTTGTCACGATCTAGACTGTCGTGATTGGCACCTACACTAACTACTCGGTGGGAGAATCGTTACTACCATCCAACCAAAGCAAGAAATCTAAAACTAAGGCATGTAAGTTACGGAAGCAAGTTAAATAACTAAGTTAAGTTCCATTACTAAATCAAGATCTAACGACTAACTAAAAATACGAAAGATAAAGCTAGAATCTTAAAGTAATGTACCAAAAATAGAAACGACAACAAAGTCTAACAAAGAATTATATTGAACTATTTAAAACGAAAGTCTAAGTCTAGAAAGGTTAGATATAGACAAAGAGAATTCCATGGCAGCCTGAACGAAGTGGCTCACCCTTGAACTCGAAGCGATAACTGATCTCCTATGCGAGATCTGTAGACAGTCGCTTAAAGATGGCCTGTACTCAACAAAAATAAGAACAAGTGAAGGATCAGTACACAACCATCGTGTACTGGTAGGATCACGTAGTTATCCCACTAGTGTAACATACCAAGTTGAGTAACATTTTAATATCATGCATATATATCAACATATTCAATATCATCATAAGGAGTCAACAACACATTTCACATGCTTAATCACATAGTTGTTCCTCTCACGGAACCCAAACCAAAATTGTTAGCATGCCGGAACATGGCAATCCAATCCAAATTTAGCATCATGTGGCAATTCGATCCAAAAGTTAGCATGCCGAAACGTGGCAATCCGATTCAAATCACACATCACAATAATACATCAAGATCACATAATTAAGTCATTATTCATTTCAACCTATTTGATCGTTATTACAATATGCACACATATACATGTATTATAATGACAAGAGAAAAAGAATATCTTAGATGATCATAAAATCCCAACCATCACCTACCTCGTAACAAGCTTGGAACCTTGAGAAACTTGATCCTTTCCTTTCCGAATTCGTTCTAAATCTTCTTAGTCTACCAACAATCAACAATATATGTTAATCAATAAATAAATCACTAATTTTCCGGTATTCTAACAAATTCATGAACCCTAGGTAAAACTCATGACCCCAACTAGCCAAACTAGGGTTGTTTCAACCATGAAATTTATCAAAAAACTCTTCCCCATCAATTATGGCCCATTCTAAAACGTTCCGGATTTAAAAATAAAAACAGGGATTGAAAAACTTATCTTTAGCCTCAAGAATGGTGGAAAATAATTTGAAATCACGCAAAGATTGTTTCTTAGCTCTAAAAGTAGAATAGTACCAAATAAGGTTGATAGGGGTTTTATTACGAATTAAAAGTCCGTCATCCCGCAGAGCGGCGTCGCTACAGCGGCTCCAATCCCAGTGCACTTTTTGTGCCAGTGAGCTCCGTCTTGAAAAATCTCAAAAATCCTATAAATCATTATGTCACGTCCGCTACATCAGCACCCATCTTGTTATAGTGGGGTCGCTGCAGCGGCAATAATCTCGCTGTAGCGGTACGAGGCGAGGCAGTAAGCTCCTAAGAGATTTTCAATTTCCCCCCTTTCACAACATACTTTTAACCCACTACGCTCTGAAAATACCCTTAACACTACGATCGATTCCCAGAGATCTATTTATCCAAATTCAATTTTGTAAAGTCGTACGGGTTTCTTAACTAGTTATCTAACTGATTATGTAATCAAATTCCTATTTGTTCCACCTTATTGCCACCATATTTCCCTAAACCTTGATGACTTCGATTTCCTCCAAATATGGAAAAATCTTAATACTGCGAAAAAGTTTTTTTGGCCTCGATTTTTCCTCGTTGGTATTTCTATAACGATGAAATCCGATCATTATGGTGAACCTAGATGTTGAAAGTAGATTTTATTATTGTGAGGTTATAGGATATGTTCCTCTGGTCCTTATGGATGGATCTGTAAAAATTTTGAAAAAAGTTGCTCAAAAGTCGTATCACCTACAAATCTATGGGATAGCACACGCGAAAATTGAAACAATCGTCTAATTCTTGTTGAGTGATTCCTAATGCTAACAAAGTGGATGTTGATCATGGTGAGGCTATATGATTAGTTCACAGGTTTATAGATGGTTTGGTAATGATTTGACAAAAAAAATCTTAGTAAACATCACAAAAACAATTGTGGGCTAACACGCATGAGAATTGAGTAAATCACCCAATTCCTATTGAGTGACTTATAAATGCTAAAAAGTGATGTGATCATGGTGAGGCGATATTAATTTTTCCCCGGGTCCTCATAGATGGTTTTGTAATAGATTTGTAAAAATAATATGCCCCAGATTTCATATCACGAAACAATCATGGGAAAATACATACAAAAAACTAAGAAAATCGCATAATATTTGTTGAGTGAACTGTAAAGAGTAGTGTGAATCATGATGAGTCTACAAGAATTTTCCCCAGGTCCTTATTGATGGTCCTATGAAGAATTTAGAAAAAAAGAGTCATGAAACCATATCACCAGAAAAAGTCATGGCCTAAAACATACAAAAAAAAGTTGAGAAAATTACATAATTCCTATTGATTGGCTCCTAAATGCTAAAAATGGTGAGGATTATTATAAGGCAATATGAATTGTTCCCTAGGTTCTTATAGATGGCTCTGTAAAGGTTTTGACAAATGTGTCTGAACGTCATAGCACCTAAAAATTCAATGATTAACACTCAAAAATTAAGAAAAAATCGATTAGTTCAGGTTAAGTAGCCCCTAAATACTAAAAAAGTGTTTGTGGATCATGGTGAGGCTATAGAAGACTTTTCACCGTGTCGTTACGGATGGCCTGCAAATGTTTTGTCAAAAAGTGTCCAAAACTGTATCACCATGAAAAAAACTGAAAAGATTATCTAATTCCCATTGAGTTGCCCCTAAATAATTTTAAAGGTGGCATGGAACGTGGTAGGGCTATATAAAATGATCCTTAGATACTTATGGATGATTTTGTAAAGGTTTTGGAAAAGAGTGTCGGGAAGCCATCACAAAAAAAATCCATGGGAGTTACACACAAATTTGATAAAATTGTCTAATTATTGTTGAATGGCCCTAATTGATTAAATAAATTTTAAAAAAAAAAAAAAAAGTGGAGTGAATCATTGTGAAGTGATAGAAATTGTTCCATAGGTCCTTACGAATGGTACTATAAAGGTCTGAGGAAAAGAATGTCTTGAAACCATATCACCAAAAAATTCAAGGGTTAACACACAAGAAAAAATGAGAAAATCACTTAATCTCCTATTGTGTAACTCCTAAATTCTAAAATAGTGGCATAAATCATGGTGAGGCTGTAGAAATGTACCTCATGTACTTACAAATAGTTCTTTAAAGGTTCATAAATATAGGTGTCAAAGAATCTGCAATTTTCTTAGCAATCAAGCGTTCACAAGAAAGTACTACTCAAAATTTGACCTAAATAACAAGCATCACACACACAAAAGGTTTTCTCTTCTCTCCAAAAACAAAACAACAAAAGTTCATTCCCTAAAAAGATACTAATTCCAAAGGGACTATCCTCAGAAAAAGAACGAAAATAAAAATCGAGGAATCCATCCTAAAAAAAACAAAAAGACTCAATAAGTAAAAACTAGAAATATATTCCTCTACCCCACACTTACAAAATGTTATGTCCCCGAAGCATCGGTTTAAATTTAAAACTTGTTGCTTCCAATTGCACATGCAAGTTTACGTGGTCGCGCAAGTAAATGTAATTGCTCCAAAAAAGCTAGATTATCGAACCCAAAGAACTAGTCGATTAACTATTTTATTAAATTATATTGGTCGGTGTCAAAAGACTTTTATTTATGAATAAAAGAATACAAAATTAAGTACTAGGATTAACGGTTATATGGAAGCCTAATGATAGTTGAATGTTTACATGTTCCTCAGCCAGGCAGATCATCAGACAGAAGGTAGTCAGGGCAATGCTTAATACTGATATTTGGCACAAGAACATTTCATTCAAGACTTCCTTTCTTTTGTGGAGAGCTCTAAGAAGGAAGCTGCCTACTAATTAGAAAAAACATTACTTATGGAGTAGAACCTGTTACATGTTCCTGCTGTATATGTAAGACCTTGGTTGGATTAGGATACTATTGAACATATGTTTGTTGCTGGCATTTTACCACTCACATATGGAAGTTCTTTTTCTAAGTACTTTGGGAATATTCATAGTCCTACTCCTTTACAGAACCTCATTAATTATGAGATGGTGGGTCATGAAACCAACAACTAAGCTGAAATTCCATTAACAACTCATGCATTCAACATGGATATAAGAAGATTATTTTGTAAGTATATTATAAATTACTCACTAAATGGCTCGTCTTTAATATTAAACCACCATGGAAGATTCAACATCACAATTAAGAGCTTCAACACCTCATTATTAGTCAGCGGCAACTACTAAAGGAAACTATTTTTTGGAGAAGTTGGGAATGACAAATTTCAGAAGAAGGAAGTTGAAGAGAATTAAGAAACCTAGCTCCTTAATATATCTTCTTAATTTTGTTTGGAGTATCTAGTATGGATGTTCTCTATACTACTTCTATTCTTCCTTAGCCTTTTCAATTAAGCTTTTCCTTTTTTAATTTTTAGCTTTCTTGAATAGACTCAGTGTAGTTTTTACTTTTCTTATTTTTGTCTATCTTATTTATGCTTTTATAGTTTCTTTGTATCAAGAGGAGTCCTCTCTCTTAGGTGCATAGCTTCTAGGTTTTCCTTTTCTAGACCGGGGATGAGTTGGCAAGCCTTAGTAAGCTGTCAGGCTTATGAATCACGTAGGATTGGAGATAGAGATTTGTGTCCCCCTCCATGTACTTTTGTGTTTTTATTATTTATGTTAAGGCATGGGAGTGTAACTAAGCCCCTAACCCCCAAGGGTCGTTCTTTATAAGTAATGTGCTTTGTCTCGTTGAAAATATAGAACTTTTGTTAGTTTGGACCGGTTCGAACAGTTGAGTTGGCTTGCTTTGTTAGACCATTTGCTTTTTCAATTGAATAAAATGGCCAAATTTGAATTTTTAATAAAATGTTAGATGCATCTCCATGGAAATTGAGTTGTTTCAACCAAAGATAGACCATGACAAGTTGTCAAAACTTGTGTTGAAAATGAATTTACGAGACGGTAGCTATTAAAGCGAATATAACGTCTTTTGAAGTTTTCATAGCTAAAAGATAAATTGAGAAATTTTATCTTGTTGATACTAGTTCTGCAACACTCATCCAAAGACTGCATAAGATGCAACAAGAACAACGCTGTCGCAACAAAAACTTACATTTTGCAGCAAAAATAAATAAGTAGAAAAATATGCACCGACGACAAACAGGGTATTTATCCAAGGAAACTACAAAAATCTTTCTTTCCTTTTCCTTATATAATATTAATCTTACAGCTAATGAAGGAACCAGAGAAACCCAGACCCTGCAAAAGTACTATTATCTATAACTCCAACACAGAATGTATACACTCATGAGTCCACAAATTCAATTTGATAGCAACATCACAAAAACTGTCCATCCAATAGCAGAATATAAAAGACCACCACAACCATTCAGTAAACCTTTTTTTTTTTTTTAAGATTAATTTCTTTTTTTGTAAAATAAAAATAGTATGGCAGAGTCCATCTCTATTGAACCAGATTCTGATGTTTATTGTGCATTTAACAAATGAACAAGATACATGCTCACTTCCAATTCAAGAAACATTTCACCGCAGGGGTTGCTGGTTGTAATGGTTCTTCTCCTTTTTCTTTGCAGCAGCTAGCCTTGCACTCCTTGCTGCAGCCTCACTGGCCACAGCTTTGGCAGCAGCATCTACCTCCTTGATTGATTTTTTCTTCTTAAGAGATGTCATTTTCTTTATCTTGTCCTTTGCAGCAACAGTAGGTGCATCTTCTCCTTTCTCGCTTGAAACTGTTTCACTAGTCCCATTTCCAAGCTCAACACCATTGGATTGATCATGTTGCTCTTTGGACTCCTTTGATGATTTATCTTTCTTCTTCTTCTTCTTTGCACTCTTGCTCTCCCCAGGAGCATTATCATCCTTCTTAGCCATCTCTCCATTGAGTTTTTCCACCTTATCCTGTGCAGCACCTGCAAGTGGATGGAGCACCCAGTCACTCTGGAATAGTCCATACATTACCCAAGCTTTTTTGGAAAATAGTGGAAGATAGACACATACCCAATCCAGAACGTATTATAAGGGCACATAAGTTACCACCACCATATTAGAGTTCCACATATTTGTAAAAATGTCACAAAATGATTATACATACCAATTACCTAATAAGCATACAACTTTCAAGGCTCGACAGAAAAAAAATGCTTCGATTGAGGGAGTAAAACACAAGAACAAGAAAAGAGAGATAAATGCCAGATAACATAATAGATAAAGCTGAGCATCTTTGCAGAGGCACCCAAATGATCTATGCCCGGTGAATTTCCTTGGTATTTTCCCGGCAAAGCCATGGTTGTGTGGCAGCAGGGATTTGTTAGAAAGAAAAGTAAAATAAAAGGAACGGAGAAGAGCCAAAATTGCCCCTGCATTATCCACCAAGGAACACTTTTGCCCTCCGTTAATAATGCAATTGTTTTAGAAAAAATAGATGTATAATTTTTTAAAAAAAAAAAAAATTAATGTTGTCAACACGGCAGAAAAGTTTGCATTCTTATTTTTTCTAATAGTTCTGTTAACTGAAATTTGAAATAAGGGCATAAATGTGCCTTTTGGTTACAGCGAAGTCATATAACTGCCCAACTTTCAGCAGAGGGTATATGTGCTCCGCGGCAAAAAGTACCAGGGTAATTTTGGCCCTTTTCCAATTACTTTATTCTAAGCTACTAGTTCAGGATCCACTTTTGGAGGATAATGAATTGAGGCATTTGAGATGTATATCAGTTCTTTCTTTTGATAGATATTTCACTATAACAATTAGATGCAGGAAGAGGGCAGAGCAGTACCATGAATACAAATCAGAAGTGATACAATAGAAGAAATATGCAGGCAGTCGGCAAGAATATCTTGTATTTAAGTATTTTTTACAGAGCAAGAAACTTAAAAGAATTTCTCATATGAAATTGTCCAATGATTTGCTTATGATTGTATTGTAAAAAGTTTGAGTTGCAATCATACGCAAATTACCTTGTGAATCATCATTGCTCTCAGCTTTGCTTAATCCAAATTCAGCAAGCATAGCTTCAAGCTCAGCAAGCTCCTTTTTCTTAAGTTCCTTCTTTGAAAGCTGCCTTTCTGACTCTTTGGGTGCCACATTTTCAGCAGTCTTCTTAACAATTGGCTCCTTTTCCTCTGATAAATCAGGTTCCTGCTCATGTTCTTCTTCATTATCATCATCAGCTTCATCAATCCCTTCTTCTTCACTTTCACTTTCCTGATAAACAGATTGTAAGACTTAATGTAGATAAGCTTCTGGACAAGGGAAACAGTAGAATGAAAAAGGAACCTTCATTTTTGAGATGCTATAACTTGATCACCAGCAAATAAAATGTTTTTCTTTTAGATAATAGGAAAATAGCATATAGGAAGACAAGAAGAATTCTGTCATACCAAACTTGTCATAGTTCCAAAGCCCTTCATTACAATGTAAACAAGAAATTAAATTGGTTTTGTGAAGCAACTTTAAAACCAAGTATGGCCATCTTCAAACAGATATCAAGGAATATATTTCAGTTAAAGCAAACACTAACTAGCTATTGATAATCCTTCATGTCACAACGGAAACCCAAGAACCACTGGCAACATGAAAGAGAAGGCAAGAATAAGAAGTTTATTCATCGGACTACAAAAGAAAGATAGTTTATCAATCAAAATCTCAGCGTGGAAAAAGGAGCAAGAAAAAATGGATGGACACAGCAACAGGAAAGAAGCTAAGAACAAAAGTCGAGAAGGCAAAGATCATTAAAAAAAATTGGGCCCCTGACAAGACTAGAGAATGCTCTAGAAATTAAGTTGAACAGCTCCTCAGCACACCACCACCACCTAATATACTAAAATTAAAGTCATCTCTTCAACAGCAATGTGAGGTACATCCGTTCGTGCTTGGATTTACATCCTGTTAGCAAAATACTTCAAGACAGAGAGGAAGCCTGTAATTGTACATAAAACCAAATTAGTTTTTCCTTCTAAAGGTGACTGTTGCTAGCACCTGGATTCGACCGGATATCTACCTCTCAGAGTCTAGGTACCAGGTAAATCTGCAACCAAGGCTTAGGTAGACAGGAGGACTCACATATTTTTATTTTTTATTCCAATATAGGGTTGAACCTTGATCTCCAAGGTTTGCACTCACTTCACAGACCATTATGTCAATAACCTTGGGTGCCAAGAACTCCAACTTATATTAATGAGCATATAAGAAAATATGGGCAACTTATCTAGATTTGTTTTTCTTAAGGCCATCAGATGTCGCCCATGTAATCCAGAAGATCATGAATGCTACATTGAAATGAGGAAAATGCAGGGAGGTTGTGTACATAGTGTAGTCCTTTTCTGGACCCTGAACACTGCATGCTTCATGCACCAGATTCTCCCTTTTTATCAAAATCATAGAATGAAAAATAATTCAACCCACTGGATTTTATTGGTTTCCAAATCGAGATAACAATAAGTTAGCCTTCAAATAGTACTAGTGTGTGATACACTTATGTAATTGGAGTATAATGTAGCCTTCAAATAGTACTAGTGCATGATACCTTTCTGTAATTGGAGTATAACAAAAACAACATTTAAGACTTGAAATGTTCTCCAATAGACATCATGTTATCAGCGCATTATACTGAACACTGTACATCCCTGTTTCCAACATCTTCTTCTAGTTGTTATCATGTGATAAATTAGTTGGAGTTAACTGTCACCTTCACTGACCAGTTAAGTCTTAATAATTTGGATAAACAGCTAAAGAATCTAACCTTATCAAAAATTAACAGATGAAGAATCCAGAACACAAAATAGAGGCGCAACATCCGATACAGATAAAATTGACTGAAGACTGCATAATATGAAGCTAAGACACATGACTGTGATATCTGAATACAAGATAAAATTAATCACAAGTGACAAATGCAGTAACAGGCGTGACGTACCCCAGGAAAACTAGCACCAAACAGCCAAACTAAGACATAAAAGAAAACTAAAAGATAAGAGAAATAAAATTAACTACCATCAGCCACATAACAACTACACTCTAAGCACGTAAACATCTCTTTACCAAAAAAAAAAAAAGGAAAACAAGTAAAGCAAACACATTATCCTTCTCATAATAGACCTTACTGACCAGAGAAATACTGTTACACTGCTGCTCTACACTCTAAAAAGCCATCTTTACCGCATACACATTGTGTACACGCTGTTTTTTTATTGTTTACAGACACACACAATGTTTAAGCCACACATAAATGTTACACACACAAGGAATCATGATCATTTGGACAAATTTAGCTATGTCAAATCAACTCATTTACGAGCATAGAACAAGCAAGAATAAAGCATTAAGGGTGTCCAAATAAGGATGAAATATGAACCTGGAGTGGAGTTACAGTTTCCTTAGGCTTGTGATGATGTTCATTAGCAGTATCAGGTCCCCAAACAGCCTGTGGCGGAGCTGTAGTAGCGTAATAATCATCATCATCTTCGTCATCAACATCCGCCCAGGATTTGACAGTCAATGGGGCTGGAGCCCAGAAAACAGGCTCAGGATCCTTGACATTTTTAGAAACTGAACCTTCAGCGTTCTTTCCCTTATCAGACTTCTTCTTCTTCCTTAGGGTTCCAAGAGCAGCGAAAACGTTATTGTTGCTTATGACCAACTGTTCATCCTTCCTGCTTCCACCTCCCACCATTGTGTGAACGAGAAACACAAATCAAATCCCAGTTAAAACCCAACAATCAAGACTTTCTAAAAGAGATAGAGTAAACAATTGACAAAAAGGAAATCGATAAGATTTAACGGCAATCTCTGAGAATGGTTTTCCGATGGTGGATCGTAGCAGATTTGGAACACAATTTTATACCGATGGCTTCCTCCCGTCTTTAATCAATTTAGGGTTTCGATGAGCCAGACAAGAGAGGGACGAATTCTACATTACCGCTCTCAATATAAACATAATCATATCCTCTTTTCTCATTAATTAATTATAATTATAATTATAATTAATTATATTGCTTTACTCTATATTATAAGTTATAACAATACCTATCATACAAGTTACAAATACACACTCACATCAATTATATATCAATTATATAATGCCAACACAATCTATACCTTATTTTTAATATACACACACACACACACACATATATATATATATATATACAAAAATTTTATTTAAAAATTATTAGTTCGTTAATTAATTTCTGTTATAAAATAACAAAGCATGAAAAAATAATGTTATGGAAAAAGGTATATAAAAGGTTTAGTATTTAATAGACAATGTGTCTAGTTAAAATTAAAATACAAAAACGCTTTGACAAGGCAAAATGAGTATCCTGTAGATTAACTCTACGTGCTGAGAATATTATCCAAAAATTTGAATATTTGAATCACAATTTTATGGATCGTCTTATGACGATTATACTTGAAAGAGATAAGTGGGAAAAAAAATCAGTCATATTTTCATGTGAACGAATTTGTTGTTTGTTGATGTCACCATTCTTTTGGAGATCGCGTGTGTAGAAAATTTTTGGTGAAATATGCTCCATTTTATTGGGTTATGCATGTTGATAAGTTGATATTTTATCAACTTATTAAACTATATTCATGAATTATTGCTAGGTTTTAATGCTAATTAAAGTGATTTTAGGCTCTAGATCTCTTATGTGTAGACACTTCTTAAAAAATAAAAGTTCAAGAATTTGAAACTCAAATTCACTAAAACACATCAGAGAAGGAACCGACATCCAACACGAGTTAATTGGCATCTCGCAGGTCAAATACTGTTTAAAATAGGACTAAATTGTTTAAAGCACTAACAGTAAATTGTCATTAAGTAATTCAATATCGACACCTCGGCAGCAAAACGCAGGTTGGAATTGGAGGGAACTCTTCAATATTACAGTTCTATTGATCTAATCGCATGTGACTGAAGGTAGAGACGCTGAAGCGGCACCACAATCAATGTTAGGCACTTCTGAATCCACAGTCTACTCATTTCGTGCAAGTCGATCATGAATTCTTAAGAGCAAAGATGTACTTGATGATGAAAGTTCTTCCGTTGAAAGATTCCAAGAACAATATTAATGAAAATTGTGTAATTACATATTCTTATCTTCTTCCTGATTGAAAATATTTTTCATATAATATTTCTTAGATAGTTAGTTATAAAGGGTAGAAAAGGAGAGATAGGAAATTTTTACTCGGTAGAAAGCTCAAATTGTATGCATCTTCAAACTTGGAATTTAGTTTTGGTAATCAACTATGTTCGAAATATAGCTTTTATATATAGGTATAATCTCTAAAAAAAATTTCATCAATAATTAAATTCGTAGTTAGGAGTGTGTGCGCAAAATGTGGACGTAAAATTTAATGGGTGTTGGTTGATTAGCTCTAAAATTGGTTATTAAGCATGAATCTATTGTTGTCTTGAAGTTTTAATCTAATGATTAGTGGCTCTAGATATTGATTGAATTGTCTAACTCTATTTTGATTTGAGAAAGTAAAAATAGAGTTGGGTAAAACTTTATTAGTGAAACTTGTGAAATTACTCATTTTATTGGAGTTAGAAATAGCCTAATCAAACTTATTTCTCGTTTAAGGATAAATCTAAAGATAATCTAAACACTCAGATAATGTTTGGTGCTTTGATTGTAATAATCTTGAATTTCGAAAGAACCCAAGGGACATACGCTTAGTAGTTTGGAAGGATGTCAAGTATATCGAAGACCAAGCGATATTCATGTATTGACTAGTTTGGACTTGATCAATTTTGCCTATTCTATTGATACCCCATCAAAATGCATACATCCCTAATCGTTTCCATCTTGGTGAAAACTCATTTGTGTTGATTTTCTTGCTATTGTTACTTGTGATTGAGTAGTTTTAAGTGTTACTCAATTTTGCATTTTTATATACTTGTTCAAGAAAGCATTGTGCTATATAATATTGAATTAAATAATTAATTAACTGGAACATAATATTCTCTATCAGTCCTAATTGTTTGATCCCAACCTCATACGTCAGATATTATTTTTACAAACGACTATTTTTGTCTCAAGGCATAATTAAGTGTTATCACATATTCCTCTCTCCATTATTTTGATAGAGTTGCCTCATCGACATATAATATTGTTGGAATCACTTCAAATACATTTTTGGCTTGCTTGATAAACTAATTTATCTTTGTATAATTTTATTTTCATCTACAATAATATTGTATTATTGTAACTCCTCACAAAAATAAACAACATGTTTGGACATTTTGTTGATCAAATGTACTCTCTATTTATTTTTAAAAATGACAATATTTGTTATGGCAATCACATTCATATCAAGATTTACAACATTTTGTTGATCAAATGTACTCTCTATTTATTTTTAAAAATGACAATATTTGTTATGGCAATCACATTCATATCAAGATTTACAATTCATTTTATTTCATTATCTCCATATAGGAGTAAAACTATGTCACGCTCAAATTTATAACAAAATATATAAATACATTAATTGAATATAGATATAATATTTCAGGATTTAAGAATTATGTAAGTTTCTCATTTTAACTTCTTTAAGCAGATTATCTATTTTTTTGAAATTATTTTCAAGAGTTTTAATAATATTCAAGTGATCAACTTGCATAACAATATGAAAAGTTCTAGTTTTAATAAAATTATTAGAATAAATACAGTTGTTTTATATTATGTGACTAAGGTAATTCTAGAAGATTAATCTTAATAGACTCAATGCATATAAGGATTATATATAATTTTCTTTTGTTTTAGCTAGTCTTGTTGCTTTTGAGACACTTTTTGTGGTCCACTTTTGAGACTTGTACGCTTAATAGACAGTTTGTACTAGTGACTTTCAGGTTCTGGGAGGAAATTCTGAAAATATATTTATTTTGATTTGTCTCCAACTTGTTGTCCTTGTGTAGATTATTATTTTCGCTAGTTTCTGTCCTTTCGCTCATTACCTGATGTTCTGGGTTACAGGTTGGCTTACCTAATGGTGGAATATAGTAAGTGTCATCATGGCTCGAGAAATCGAATTGTGACAAGTTGATCCCGATATTTTGAATTCTTCAAGAAAATTTATGTAATTTTATCGAGTGACAACATTCAATATTAAATATATTACATCTTTTAATATTTAAATTGATGGTCAAATGATCATTACACTTTTCAAAATGCATTGTTTCCCTTCAGAAACCTTTCAACATTAACATGCTTAAATAATCGGAGAATACTGATGATTATTACACTCTTTTATATTATCATGCGATAGATTATTTCAAAGATTTCGTGTATGATTAATATTGAACTTATTAAGATCTTATTACTTTCATTATTTTCATGTATCTATATCTCTCATGAAATTTCATGAATGTGTTGTGTTACAGGCTCTTCAAGAGCACATTATCTGCTTAATATGATCATTTACTCCTTTCTTTTTTTCAAAAATAAGTTCATGTGAAATCAATATGTCATAATATACATGTATTAGTAAGTTTTTTTCTTCCGAAACACTCAACTAAATATAAAATTAAAGTTTGATTAACAAATTCTATCATTTAACTTAAATTATATATAAAGGAAGATTTAACTTTAAACAATTCCAAATATATAATTGCTTATAATTTCCTCCTTATATTAGAAAAACTAGCATATCCACCCGTGTATATTATGGTAAATTAGTTATTTATGAATCATACATCAAAGTTTATAAGATGAAAAACGTTTAGTTCTTGATTTTGAACCAATTGAGCGAGAAGTATTATTCATAATTTTTTTGTCTGAAGCATACAAGTGTTCTTAAATACAATATCTCATGTCATGAATTAACACAGATTATTCCTATAAGTAATGATTTGATAATTTATCGAAGGCATTTAATGATAAACCAGTTTAGATCTAGATCATCATTATCAGGATGAATTATCTCAATACATGATTTGAAAATTTTGCCCTTAATTAACATAATTATTTATTTCGAGTAAGCAATTTTACAAATACTAACTACAGGTTGACAACAAATGTGCATGTGACAACCTTGTTTTTCATATATGCATATGTTTCAGTATTTCGTGAATTCAGTCCAAACAATTATCTAATCAACAACATAAAATAATTCTTGAAAAATCTTCTAACTATTCAATATGTCTATAACTTAATATGCATATCTTCGAATGGTGAAATCGTTCACAATAACTGAAAAAAATATTTATCCTAGTAAACTTCAAATTGATAGTGACTTAGTGTTATTTGTTTTGATGAGTAAAATTTTGATTTATGTTGCATGAATTTTTGTATCAATAAACTTTTGTACTGCTATGCCATGTAATTCTATCATGCCTATATTTGTGTAGTATAATTTAAATAAGATGGATAATCTTTCGTATACATATTTCTTATCCACTATAATTTTGAAGATTTATAATCTCTCAACTATTTGTAATCTCGAGTTCGAAGGCTAAAGGGCAAAAAAAATTGATAAAAATTTCAAAATGGTATATCAAAATTTTTTTAATCCAAAACGGTAAAATCGCTACGTCAATAGTGATTTTTTAACTCAAAATTGCTCTACGTTTTGCAATTTTATTTTATTTATTTTAAAAAAAAAGTTAAAAATCACTGCAATGGCAGCGAAGTTATTTTATTTTTTTTTTCAAAAGCAAATCGTTGTAGGGGCAGCATATTTGCATAAATTTTTATTTATTTATTTTTTAAAGGCAAATCACTGCAGGGCAGCGTTTTTGCATTTAATTTTTTTTAAAAGCAAATCGCTGCAGAGGCAGCGTTCTCTTCCAATTTCTTTTTTGTTTTATTTTATAAAAATCGCTCCTTTACAAGCGATTTAGGTGAAAAAAGTTTTAATTTTTTTTTAGAATATTAAAATAGTGAAAAAATTACACGTATAAAATGAAAATCTCATTGATCATTTTGTCGAAAGAAAAAATCTTACAATTGCATTACTTCAAAGTAATGGAATATTCATTTTATACGTGTAATTCTTTCACTATTTTAATATTCTATAAAAAAAATTAAAAAAATTTAAAAAAGTTTCACCTAAATCGCTGTTAAAGGAGAGATTTTTATAAAATAAAATAAAAAAGGAATTGGAAGAGAACGCTGCCCTGCAATGATTTGTGTTTTAAAAAAAATATAATTAAATACATGCCTTTTAAAAAAAAATTATGCAAAAACGCTGCCTCTGCAGTGATTTGCTTTTAAGAAAAAAATTAAAACGACTGCCATTTAATCACCAGCAATTTTTTTTTCCAAAAAAATAAGGTGGCAGCGATTTTCTATATAAAAAAAAAAATTGCAGAACGCTACGAGTAGAGAGTGATTTTGAGTTAACGGCATCACCCTAAATCGCTACTGACGTAGTGATTTTATCGTTTTGATTTGAAATTTTTTTGCTATACTCTTTTGAATTTTTTGTCAACTTTTAAAGGGACTCTTATAATCTCACTATGATACTCATAGTTATAATTTGTAAAATTCAATTCCACTACAAATTGTTTTGATTTTAACAAATAGTGTTATCATATATAAGCTATTTGAGAGATTTTAATTTATTTTTCATAATAAGATTTTATATTGAACACTACTACTGTCACGTAGCTTGTAGACAAACTATTAGCTCTTTACGAACCTTTTCTCATTAATTTGTATCATAAAAAATTGCTTAGGAACTTTTGATATCATGAATGTAAATTTAGATACTGTTGGTGTGATAAAATAAATAGTATATGTTGTGTTCTAAACACTGTAAGAAAGTAGATATATGAAGAAATTTATTTGGTGACATTTGAAATAAATATTGGGAAATAAAGTTTTTTCTTATATTTATGAAATAATATGATAAAACAACAAAATTTAATGTGTATATCGTAAAATAATGACATTTATTGTAAAACAACGTAAAATAATGATATTTGATGTAAAATATGATAAAAAATAATGATATTTTGGATAAAATATATTCAAAATAAATGGCATTTGATATATACAAAATGTCACAAAACAACAACATTGACATAAAAATGTCGTTAATATTATGACTCTGGATACAAATGTCAAAAATATTTAGTTGCTATACCGACATTTACATCAAATATCTGCAACAAAGCAAGCTCAGAAATGAATCTAATGAAAATATAGGTCTTTGTCCGTTTGAAAGATTATTCTTTCCTCCTCGACGAAAGAGGGCAAAAAAGGTGTGTGGGAGAAAGGATTCAAAAGGAGAGAAGATTTTGTCCACCAAAGAAGAAGATGACACTAGATATGCGAAGAAGAAATTTTCGATAGCAAATTACTTGACTCGATGGATAGAGGATATATTAGAAATTTTCCTTATTTTTTTAGAGTATGTTTTAAGTTAAAACCAACCAAACAAATTAAAATAGAGGGAGTAATTAAAATTTGTATATAACAAATGAGTTTGTGTTAAAGTCCAAAAGTCTAGGATTATCCTGTTTTGAAGGCTTACAAGCTTAAATTTGAGAATTTTATTGTGATACAACTCGTGTTGAGAATATTAATTTTTGATTTAAATTGATATAACACAATCTTAGTTTCTTCCAAAAATGCCTTAATAATTTAATTAATTATTTATTTATTTTATAAGTTTTTTTAACGGAGGTAGTATATCTAGTTGTGTAAGAAATTATTATTATATGAGGTAGAATTTATCTCAAATAAATTTCTATTAATTTAGATATACTGAAATGTTATATTTATTTTATTGCCAACACGTAGAATATCCGAATATATATCGCGAATAAATGAGGAGGCCACATATTAAATCCGCTACAAAAGTGATGTTGATATATATTTCTTGTACAGACACATATACTAATGACATACCTATTATGAATCGTGTTTTTTTTTTTGTTTTTTTGTTTTTATAAAAAAGGTAGCTAGTTAAGTTTCTGTTAGTACTACATTAATGCATATATTCACGCTGATAAGAGTTAATGGACACGTACATTATATTTTATCAATCTATTGAATCACCGAAAGAAAATGTATTCTCTGTGTCAAGTAGTTCGAGCTTGGATTCAAGGTATGTGAAGGCCAGTCTTTCTCTTTTTGGCATGATTTCTTGAAGTTTATAATTTTCTAATCTATCCAAGACTTGATCATTAGGTGTCTTTAAATTGTTATTGATCGTTATTCTTGTTAAAAATTCATATTTTATGGTATCATTGTTACTTTTGTTAAGAATCCATAATCACTGCTGTCAGTTTTATGTCAAGTTGGTGAATAAAAGAGGATTGTATCTATTGGATTACAACTATTGTCGGGTTAATCATGATATTTGAGTGGTGTTAATTAGGTTATGGTGTGGAGGAGGTATAAGTTACTTTTGGGGTTGCTATTTTGTGTATATAATATTTATGTTTTCATAGATATCATACGTACATAGTGTCCAAAAAAAACATGTGTACTAGCTGATTATTGTGTTATTTGAACGATTGAGAGTAATTGTTTTTTGTAAAATATTAGATATCATTATGACCTCCTTGACGGTCCAAGTAAGATTTGTTTGCTAAATTGTTAATGCTTTATATGAACTATTGGGGTTAGATGAGATTATTAGTGTTGTGGCTTGATGTTGATATTGTTTGCTTAAGTTCATACATATGTTTTCCCACACCATGTGCCTTTTTAGGATATAAAATTGTAGTGTTTGCTTACATCACATGCATTTTCTGCCTTTTTAGGCTAGACTAGGGTCGAAGTGTTTTCCTACACTACGTGAAAAAGATTCAACAAAAGACAGAAACAAATTCACTATTCGTTTTACGTCAAGCAATACGTGTAGTAACTCCCGATATAACAGTAAAAGCAAGACGTGTAGATGGATCGACTCATCAAGTACATGCCTTTTAAGGCTAAGATCGAGGTGTTCGCCTACACCACATGCATTGAATGCCTTTGAGGCTATGGATTAGGATGTTTGCCTACTCTTCATAACATGACATTGACTTACATTCCATAAGGTTGTATACCATTGCTTGAGTTATATATTGTGGCCAATAGAGTTTGAATATCTGTGTTCTTTGAACGAATTATGAAGGCTCGCTATGTATGATGGGGCACAAAGAGGTAGATTTTACTACAAACTATCAACAACATGATGATCTATCTTGCTATGGTTGTGTGGTATGAAGAAGAGATATATATAGGTAAGAAGACTATTTGATTATAGTTGATTCTATTATGATCATGTTATTGTGGTTGCAGCTAGTAGGTCATTGTGTGACGATTAACTGCTTATTTTATGTGTTTCGAGTAAGGATATGGTAAGGGGATACAAAATTACTCATGTGGAGTGGTTGTTTACTTTTTGAAGATTACATATGCAGTATTCTGATTTTAGTTGCAATTTTCATTATTCCTTTGCCTTATATATTTAGTACTGATATCACCAGTCTTTGGGGGCACTACAAGTTATCATACAGAGAAAAATCTCGTGCGTGTTCAGCTGAATATGAGTGCAATTCGTTTTTTTATAGAGTTTCGAGTCCTTCTTAGCATTATATCGATAATGGATATGTCGAGGCCTTTACCTGACTCATATTTAGTAGACTTTCATCTTAGAGGCTTGTAGACATCTATTGTGGGTTTGGTACTATGTTGCGGTAGAATTGACCTTGTATCATACTTCACGTATATTCAAGTTTGTTTTTTCTTGCGTTTCTTTAGGTTTGATGCGGCCTTAATGGCGCGTGTTTTTTTGTTTGAGTTGGTTTCAATTGGCTTAATCAGTCAAGTGCGGCAGGCCAATCACACTTCTCTGGACTGGGACGTGACAATTTGAAATCAAAATACGATTTAAATAAGGAAAAATATTAGTTTTAGTCCCTGTGTTAAAACTATATTCTTATTTTAGTCATCGTGTTATCTAATTTAGTATTATTAATTTTCAATTATATCAAGTAAGTGATTTTAGTTCTTCAACTTACAGATTCAAAAAAAATTTTAACAGAGAGTAGTTCGGATATTTGCTTTTTAATTCTCTCTTTTTAAAGAACAAACTAAGTCTTTCCTATCTTTATCTAGAAGAACAAGCCCGTCGATTTGAGCTACAATTTCAAAAACCAACTTGATAGGCATTAACCCTCCCTCTCACACTGACGAACGATATGCAAACGAATAATTTTTTTAAAAAAAGTTTTTTGTTTTCTCATGCAACTACTTTAAAATATTTGAATTACCCCTTTTAGGAGTGAACTCTCTGTTAATTTTCTTGCGTCTGTTAGTTTGAAGGATTAAAATCAGTCACTTGATATAATTAAAGGTCAATAGTGCTAAGTTAAATAACATAAGGACTAAAATAAAAAATTAAGCTTAACATAGGGACTAATAGTGTCGTTTCCCCTTTAAATAATTTGTTTTAAAATAGTTAAATTCATACAATTTGAATAAAATAACTATTAAACATGTATACCAATAAAAAAAATTTATTGGATATTTGACTTTTCAAAATTTAAAGAATAAACATAATTGTAGACAATATATAAAGATTATAAATTATTTTTAAATTATCACTATAACGTAACCCATTTATAACTAACTATGAAATCTTAGTTGCAAAAAAACAACACAATTTTCTCTTGCTCTTTTTGTTGCTATACTTAATTTATATATATATATATATATATATATATATATATATATAAAGATATATATATTTCTATTATATATTTCGGTCGATTCAGGTGTTGGAGGACATGCTTCACGCATATGTGATTAACTTTGGTTCTCGTTGGAATCATCACTTGCTCTTAGTAGGGTTTGCCTACAACTACAATTATCACTCGATTATTCAGATGAACCCATTTAAGGCATTGTATGGTAGGCGGTGTAGGACTCCGATTGCTTGGCTTGATTATGACATGTACTCATTATGTAACATCTCATAACTCGTAATAGCCGAGAATTTTGTAAGAAACTAAAAATTATTATTTTTGGAAAGAATAGGAAAAATTTGGAAAATTTCTTAAGTTAAGAAAGTGAGTTTTTGATCATTTTCAAACGGCCATAACTTCTAACTCAGGATGAGTTAGAGACAGTTCTTTATATGGTTGGAAATATCTTGGAATGATCTTTCCAACAACTTCAAGTTTGCGCATTTTTTGATATCGTATGACACAGATATCCTATCAGAAGTTTGGGTTGTTGGATTGGGGAAGGTCCCAATTCGAATTCAGTAAGGGTAAAATGGTCTTTTCACCCAACTATTTTCTAATTCATTTTAAAGGTTTATTAGGGGCAAAACTAAGCGTTAAGTCAGTTTTAGAAAAGTTATTCAAGCTTATGACTTGGGAGAAAAGAGAAGATAAGAAGGAGAAGGGGGAAAGAGCAAGAATTCATCAAGAACGCCAAGATCGTCAAGTGGAATTTCGATCGGGGGTGATTCCTATTAAGGTATGTGAGATCTTTCTGTGTTGGATTAGTTCGCCCACACACCAATTTATTTAATTTATCAAATTTTGAGTAGATTGAATAATGAACATTGAAGTTCTTGAAGAACAATGGTTGAATTCTTGCAGGTTGAGTTGTAGTATGCTTTTAGTTGATTTTATTCATTTTTCCGGGTTGTTTTCGAGTCTAATCTATTGGATATTGAGGTTATTAGTGATCCTAAGTGATTGGGTTGAGATCCGTGGAAGTTTAGAAGATTTAGAGATGAAAAACGGATTAGAAAAGTTGAAACGCTCGTTTGACATACCTTGGGGCGCCGCGCCAACCAGAGCCCCTTAGGACGGTCTCTGTCCGTCAGGCTCTGGTGTTCCACGCCTCTTAGAGCGCCAAGGACGTCTGGAGACCCTGTTCTTTCTCTATTTTTTTGTACTAGTTCCCAAGTAATGTACCCACATTTCTTAGTTGATTCTAACATTGTAAGGTACATCTGAACATCATGAAATCATCCATAAACACGAGATCATGAACCTCGAATCCATAATTAAATTCAATGAAAGTTAAGCTCAAAGTCAATGAAGTTAAGGAGTCAAGTCTAAAACTAAGAAGTAAGTTAAAGTAAAGTCCTTAAAGGTTTTCAAGAGTCTTATTACTGATACATTTTAACTTTGTTTTAAGACTCAAGCTTAAGTTAAGTAAAGAGTAAGTTGAAGTTCTTTTCCTCAAAAGTATATGGGGACTAAGTATTCCAAAGAGATTTAAAATGTTTCAATATTTAACTAGTAAGAAAACTTTGATTTTCAAGGAGCCCGAGGCAATTTTTCAGAAAGGAACTATAGCTTTCTAAGAGAAACAAGCAGGAAAACTATGATTTCCAAGATAGCTTTGAGCTAACTATTTGGAGCGCTAATCTCAATACCACAGAATTAATGTTTTTAAAAAACATAAGACCCAACATATTTTTGGGAGTAGTATTTTTGTACCGATATGAGAAAGAGTTTAGACAACTCACAGCCCCATAAACCATGTAGTCACCATGGATAAAAAATGTTCATACTTTTAAGATGAGCCTTTTTCACAGTAGACTAGTGGATCCATTAGGCAGTTCAGGTCTTATACCTTTGACTGGGTATAGGATGCTCTGGCATCATGAGGTAGATCGTTGTACCATCATTGTTGCTCTTAAAAGATGGTTGTCGATTAGAGAAACTACCACAGAAGTTATTTTATTCTTATACACATTAGTTTATTTGTATTTTTACATACATACCAGAGTTATTTGTATCTTGCATATATTTAGTGTTTACAACATGTTTTAGACATTTTTTCTTTATATTGCTCTTACTTTTAAATTGCATTATATTGAATGAGTTAACTTATATATGAGTTGAGCAGAGTCAAGATAAGTGTTTCTTCTTATTCTTTTTTAAGCTTAAGTGTTGTTAGCATTGCAACTATGTATTGATGCCAGTTGGCTGATATACCGTGGTTTCATGGTATTATTAATACTTTTTCCTTAAGTTTAGTGTGTCCAAAAGTCTTTTTGTGCTAATATTTATATAAGTTTCTTTTTATTTTGCAGGAAATCTGTCCAAAGATGAATGCGGAGATTTTGAACGAGAAATGCAGAAGAGACCACCTACGAAGCTTATGACGGTCCGTCGTGCTTGTGACGGTCCGTAGGTGGCAGCGTAGTGCAGCTGCTGAAGAAAGATGGGGAAGTCTGACCAAGTGTGGGGTTACAAAGCTTGTGACAGTCCGTCGTGTCTATGAAGGTTCGTCCTGCAGGTTCGTCATGAAGTTCAGAGATGTAATCTCGGTACCAATATTCCAAGAGTTAAAGTGTTTTGGAACGAAGACCCTCGACGGACCGTTGTGCCTATGACGGTCAGTCATACTTGCCGTCGAGGGTAATGAAGAGAGCAGCAGAAGAAATTGCACAAGTATGGGACGACGGAGTCCATGACGGTCCGTCATGACCACGACGATCCATCGCGAGGTCCGTCGACCCAGGCGCATTTTGGCAGATTTCTAGCAAATAGAGTCCTTGTTTAATTAGGTTTTTATTTTTTATAAATAGTTCGAAAAACCTCGTTTTTGAGGTTAGACTCTGGATCATTGTTAGACTCCGTATTGTTAGAAATCGTATTAGTAAACATTGTATTGTTAGACTTTTGATTATCATTGATAGTTGGTGATTTCTGGTGATTAATCAAGCAAACTCTCGGATTTTACTCTTTCTCATTGAAGTACGTACATGAATTCTTATATAATATATTTGAATATTGTGATTCTGACTATGGGTAACTAAACTCCATAACTAGGGTTTTGGGAACCATAGGCAGATAATGAGGTAAAACCTAACTAAAATAACAATTCTAGAATAGTGTCTTGCATGTATTAATAATTCTTTCGATTAGAAGTCTTTTTAACGGATGGCCAACGTTAGATCTCGCCTTAATGCTACTTGCCGGACCAAGGAGGTAGATAATAGGAAAAGAATTATTAACATAGATTTAGTGTATACTATCTAATAGGCTAGTATTAAATTGTACGAGGTAATAACTTAGTCAAATATCGAATACGATGCTTAATATGAGGTAAAGATAAGAATTAGGATAGAAACACACGTAGCCGGACCAAGATGCGGAGTGAGATTTTCTAGATGCCGGACCAAGGATTTAGAAATACATAACTTATCACTTTGCATGCAAGATACTAGGAAAGAATTGTTATAGTTAGAATTATCAAGTTATGAACCTGTGGGGAACACGTAAACCCTAGTTACTTTGATTAATTGATTAAAATCCAACATTCAAAGCTGTTACTTGTCTCTTTCAACTTAGGCAGTTATTTTCATTCATTTAGAAATATAAACCCCCCTTTTATTGTTTTTACTTTCCAAGGAAGTCATTGACCAAACAATAGTAATAACAGGTTGAAGTTAAGTCTAGACTATTTTCCTCGTGGGAACAATCCCAGCCTCACTAGTTGGGTTATTTACTTGACACGACCACTTTACTTCTTTTTTGAGAAGTAAGTTTGAGCGTATCAAATTTTTGCGCCGCTGCCGGGGAAAGTAGCTTTTAGATTAACTTGAACTTATTACTATAATTTAGTTGATATTTTCTTGATTTTAGTTTATTTTATTGTTTTTGATTTTTTTCAGAACTATCCTCCTTGTATGCCAAATACACGGAGAGGAAGAGAACCCTTGTTTTCCTACGATCACGGATTAGAGCGTACACTGTGCAATATGAATAGAAACTTGGGAATAAATGATGATGATCCGAACCAAAACATCCCAGCTCCGGTTGATGTTCATGGTCAGTTGTTACCCGATGCTCCGGGTGAACACCAACAGAGGGGAAAAAATCTCGCTCCACTGCCCCAAGCATACTACAGAGGCTATGATAACTTATCAGACTTGGATGGGCCACTGGTTTTGCCTCCTCTACCCACAGGCCACACTTTTGTGGTAACTAGTAGCCTGATGCAAATGCTCACTGCCAGAGGTTTGATTTCAGGGCTACCTTCTGAGGATCCACATGCCCATATAGCTAAGGTAAGGGCAGTGTGTAAAAGCTGCGTAGGGATACCTGATTTAGATTTAGATGTAATAGGTCTTAGAGTGTTTCCTCTCTCACTGACAGGAGAGGCTGCTATGTGGTTCACTGAGCTCCCATACAACTCAATCTTCACTTGGAACCAACTAAGGTATGTCTTCTTAGCACGCTACTATCCGGTCTCCAAGAAACTAAACCACAAAGATAGAGTGAACAACTTTGTGGCACTACCAGGATAGTCAGTTAGTAGTTCTTGGGATAGATTCACCTCATTCTTGAGAAGTGTTCCAAATCACCGCATAGATGATGAGTCACTGAAGGAATACTTCTATCGGGGACAGGATGATAACAATAAAGCGGTGTTGGACACTATAGCAGGTGGATCTTATGGGGAGTGTCCTTATGCTGAGATCGCTGAAAAATTAGAGAAAAAATCCCGAAATAACAAAGCTTGGAGTACTAGGAAGTCTGATACAGGGAGAAACACCTTCGCAGTGCAGTCCACTCACAACCCAGCCACAGATGAGATTCGTGAAGAAATGGCTCAGATGAGAACCGAGCTTGGGTTGGTACTAAAAAATGTCAGTGGGGGTGCAGAAAAGATAAATGCAGTCAACTACTTGGATAAACCACCACCTCCTAATGATGAATGCTATTATGCGGAGGACACTTATGCAGTAAATGAGCAGACGTAGGGTTTTCGACCAAGCGCCCAAGGCTCAAATCAGGGTAACTGGCACCAAGGTCAAGGGAACCAAGGTCGGAACTATGGTAACTACAACCGTGAGGGTCATTATGTCCGAGATGGAAACTACAACCGCGACAACAACTTTAACAGGGGTAACTATGCTAATAGAAACGACAGGAATGGTCCCTATGGTCCCTCCTCAGAATCGTGATGTTACTCCTAGGGGTGGTGGAGATAGTATGGCACGAGTTGAGGATATGTTGCACAAAATGATGAGGAGGTTCGATGCTAGTGATGAGCACATTAAAGAGTTAAGGGGTGATTTAGCTAGTATTGGGCAAAAAGTTGATACACATGCAATTTCGATTAAGCAGATCGAGTTGCAAATGGCCCAATTATCTGCGACAGTGAATACACTGCAACCAGGCACTCTTCCTAGCAACACTGTCCAAAATCCAAAGAATAATGCGCACTGTATGGCAATCACTACTCGGGGTGGTAAGCAAACCATTGACCCACCTATGCCGTCTACTGAGGAAAATATGAGAAAGGATAATGATAATGTGGTAAAGGGTAGTGGTGAAGCAGAGGAATGTAATGGAAAAGATGCAGAAGTACCTATGAAGGTAATTCCCATGCCTAGGCCACCACCACCTTTCCCTCAGAGATTAGTGAAAAAGACCGAGGATGGTAAATACTGGCGTTTCATAACAATGTTGAAGCAGCTTTCTATCAATGTCCCTTTGGTAGAAGCTCTAGAACAAATGCCTGGTTATGCCAAATTTATGAAAGATCTGGTCACCAAGAAAAGATCGGCCACTTTTGAGGATGATGATAGACTGCAGCATTGTAATGCTATTGCTACAAGATCCCTCATACAAAAGAAAGAAGATCCGGGTGCGTTCACTATTCCTTGTACAGTTGGGTCATTACATTTTGCGAAAGCATTATGTGATCTGGGGGCAAGCATAAATCTCATGCCCCTCTCAATTTACAAAAAGTTGGGTTTGGGGGATCCAAAACCCACTGCGATGTGGCTACTGATGGCTGATCGGACAGTGAAACGGCCTATAGGGATACTCCATGATGTGCTAGTAAAAGTGGAGTCATTCATCTTTCCGGTTGATTTTGTTATTCTTGATTGTGAAGTCGATTTTGAAGTGCCTATTATTCTTGGGAGGTCATTCCTTGCTACAGGTAGAGCCTTAGTTGATATGGAAAAGGGGCAGATGAAATTTCGGTTGAACAATGAAGAAGCGACCTTCAACGTTTGTAGGACTATGAGGCAGAGTGGTGAGCTCCAATCGGTATCCGTCATATCCCACAAAGAAAAGATGAAGAAGGAGAATGAACAAAAAAGTGCAAAACAAGAGTTTATGGTTGGGGATTTGGTGCTTGTAGACAGTTCTGGGTCGCCTTGTCTTTCGGGCAAGCTCAAGTCCAAATGGACTGGCCCTTACTTGATTACCCAAGTATTCCCTCATGGAGCAGTTGAGTTAAAAGCCAAGGAGGGAGTGTGGTTTAAGATGAACAGAGATCGAATAAAACTCTATTTTGGGCATAAAGCAGCGGGGAATGAAGTGATAGAGGCATTCCATCTTGATGAAGTCTGAGTAATCAAGTGTCCCCAGTCGTGCCGCGACATTAAATCAGGTGCTTGTTGGTAGGCAACCCAATACTTATAGTCTTTTTAGTAATGGTAGCATTTTTCTACTAATGGGTTTTTAAATTTGCAGTCACATCACCAGGAAATTCTGCAGAAAATTACTCTGCAGCAGTCACTGACGAATACATCGACGGACCGTCGTATGCCTCCGTCGTACCAGGTACGTCTTTCTGTTATTTTCAAACTAGGGCACACACGACGGAACCAACAACGGGTTGTCACAACTGCGATGGACTGTCGCCGGGGAATCGTCGCGTGATTAATGAGGCGTACCCGACCCGACCCGTTTGGAGTTTATTATAAAATTTCACCATTTAAACTTCCCAACCCCTCATTTCACCCCATTCCTTCATTATTCCTCCCATTTCCCTCTCTTTTCAACTTCCACAATCTCCCCCACTATCAACCGATCATTGCCCCCCCCCCACAATTCTCCAAAGCCCTAAAAGTGATAATCTACTAGTCGGAGTTGTTGCTGTGGGTGTCTTCCTGGTCACCGAGTACTTGTCCTTTTTGTTTTCCCCACTTCTAAGGTATGTGTCTCTAATCTCTACTCATTTATCTTGCATTTTTGTTTATTAATTAGTATTAGCTTAGTTGTTCGTGATATGTTCGTTTCTTTTATATAAAATTATGTCTAACCTAGTTTAAAAATGTTCGAAATTGCCATGTTTACAACCCTAGACATAGGCGCTTTCGCATTACTAGTATCCTAGGTAGTTGGGTTAGACAAATGTAGGTCCAAAACACTACAAGTTTGATTTTGGGTTCATCAGGATGAATGGGGTACACCAGTTCTGTCACTGATCTACAAAATGAGACCCCGATGACGGACCGTCGTAGGGTCCGTTCCAAAAGTCCTAACACCCCACTGCCCATGTTTTTCCAAGTGTCCCCCAACGGATACATGTAACGAACTGTCGTCTTCAAGACGGTCCATCCTGCACAACCGTTCTGGTTGCCAGAGACCCTTTTTCTGAGGGTCTCTCACTTTTTCTAAGTGTCCTTCAACGGACACATGTGACGGACCGTCGTCTTCACGACGGTCCGTCCTGCACATACCGTCATACTAGTCAGAGACCCTTTTTCTGAGGGTCTCTCTCTTTTTCTAAGTGTCCTTCAACGGACACATGTGACGGACCATCGTACCCACGACGGTCCGTCTTGCATGACCGTTATGATGGTCAGATACCCCTCTCCTAAGGGTCTCTCATTTTTTTTCTAAGTGTCCTCTGACGGACACCTACGACGGACCGTCGTACCTGTGGCAGTCCGTCCTGCACATACCGTCATACTAGTCAGAGACTCTCCTTCAGGGTTCTCCATATATACATAGTCTAAGTAAGACACGACGGACCCCATGATGGTCCATCATAGTCACGACGAGCCGTCACCAGGCCCGTCGTGTGTCACTGTTACCATAGACATGACATATTGTTTTAATTTTTTTGTTGTGTGGTTTTGCTTGTCTTGTTTGCCACTTCTCGTAACTAATATTGATCTTTTACAAGTACTATCTACTATGGCACCCAAGCAAGATCGCATCTATGCACGCGGGCGATCGAAGTCTGTCTCCCCGTCTGGCCGCATGGTCATTGGCTCTGATGATGAGCGTGACCCCGACTACGTGCCCCCAGGCACTTCCACCCCTTCCCGTGCTACACATGCTCCCAGAGCCACACCCAAAAAGGTGGCGTCCGGCGTAGTTACTGCCTCCCAATCTGATGAGGAGCGCACACTGACCGACACACCCTCTGTGTAAGCCACAAATGAAGAAGGAGCGTCTGGCTCCTTAGGAGTATCCTGGTCGGAGGAAGCCTCCGGCTCTGCTGAGGCTCCCGCACCCGCCACCGCTGCAGCGTCGGCCTCGTCTGATGAGGCTGACAGTTCGGAATCCACATCAGGTTCACCAGCTCAGGCCCCCACACCAGCCACTGACCAGCCCAACTGCTGGTGTGTCGACGGGCAATTTCAAGTCTACTCTGACGCCAAGTTCCTGACTGATAAAGGAGTGATGACTCGAACACTCACCTAGGAGCGGCGGGTCCTTACAGGGAGTCTCCCGACGATGCCTGAGATCTACAATCTTTTCACTAGGCATCGCCTGGAGTGGACAGCACGTCCGTTGGGCCGTTACAGTGAAGAAATGGTCCAAGAGTTCTACGCATCCTACGTAGCAACTCTCCGATCGCAGATAGATACGCGGGCTGCCCCCGCCAAACAGGCCCCACTGGAGCAGGTCCGAGTACGGGGCGTGCAGGTTGACATTTCCTTGCATGCCATCTGCCGGTTTCTATACGGCGAGGGTGTTGATGCTACTTGGACCCCTCTCTCTGCCGAGTTTGACTACCGCTGGCAGATTGTTGAAGATGGCCAGTTCCTGCGCGAGCCATCGCTGAGAGAGATCACCAAGAGCTGGATGGCCCTGCACCTGTCAGTTGATGGAGAGGGTGCCGACTGGGTGACTGAGACAAAGGGGGCCATCAAGAAGGCCAACCTCACTTTCACGGCGAAGTTCTTGTGGATGATTGTCCGCCACTGCCTTTCCCCCACAGCCACTGATAATATCGTTACTTTGATCGAGCAGTGTTGATGGCGGCGATGATTATTGGGTTCGAGGTGGATTTCGCGTGGCTTCTACCGGCAGTCATGCACGAGAGGGCTTTCAAGGTCACTACTACTTACCCTTTCCCGTGCATGATCTTTTCGCTCTACAGGTCCGCAGGTGTGCCTATATGGCACATAGATCAGCTAAAGACCGCGCAGGGCACTGTTGACGTCGACCTCATCAGATATGAGGCCAATGATTTGGCTCCACGCAGAGGGCCCCGTCCAGATCTGCCCCCACTTGCTGATGATCTTGCTGATACGGTAGCCTAGGCCCGCACGGCTACACAGGCGGCGTCCACTGACACTACCCCAGTCGAGTCTATCCCGGGTAGTAGCATTGCCCCCGAGCTCCTCTCGCATAGCCCCTCTACCGGCACTGGTCCCGCTTGCTAGGGTCCAATAATTAGAGGCACAAATAGCTACACTTCTGCATCATATCCAGCCGTGGATGCAGAAGTCTATTACTGAGTCAAAAGAGCGCCTAGAGCGGAAAATGGCCCAATATACAGAGCGGAAGATCGCTGAGGTTCACCAGCGCTTGGACGCCTTTGAGTTGAGGGTGCTAGCCTGGCCAGCCCCTCCAGTGGACGTGTCGACTCTTCAGGCTGCGATCGATAGCCTTCACGCAGATATTGACACGATCTTATAGGCTAAGGTGCCTGAGTCTGAGGCCCCTTCTGTCGAGCCTGCTGAGGACACAGTGTTGGCGGCCCTATTTGCCACTTCAGAGATTCCACCACCTCCCCCTAGAGAGCATGTCAAGAGGCGTAGGGGTTGAGCAGAGGACGAGGCGCGAGCACGAAAGAAGGAGTGCCGAGAGATGGAGGCTGCGAGGAGAGCCTCGCTTGCTGAGGAGGAGGCGCACCAGATGAGAGCATCAGAGTAAGCGGCTGGGGCGTCTAGCTCCCGAACTATGGAGATAGCAGGAGGCACTGATGATAGTGCGGTTGTTGCTGAGGACACCACTGAGGGTGTCCAGATTGCAGAGGACGTGGGTTCCGGGGAACCGGACCCACCAGCTTGCTGATCGACGGCGCTTTGCGCCACAGGTTTGCTTCACCTACCACTCTATTATTTAATTTTTTATGCATTGGGGACAATTGCATGTTTTTTTGTTGGGGGTGGGGTAAATGGAAAGTGAGTGTTAGGGTGAAGTCTGAGTAGCCCGATTCACTATCCTCTTTTGGGGTTTTCTTGCCTGTGTTCTTTTTCCCCAAAAGACTGATTACTTTTTCTGCTGAACCGGCATGTCTATATCTTTCGTACATAGTTTAATTCTGGAGCATGATGGCTAAAATGATATCCTGATAAATTAGAAAATGATGCATGACTAGGTATAGTAACTGATAAATGTGTGGCTCTAAGCATGACATAGAGGTACACCATTGCCTTACCCTAAGTCTGAAATTCGAAGTAGGTGTCTGATAATCTGGTAGAGTAATGAGATGTCAAGTGAGTGTGAGGAATATTTGAATAGTCCACAATCTGTACTGAGCTAGAACTTGCCTGGTTAGTCCTGCTAAAAGTAAGTTGTAATAGACAATTAGGAAATGATCATAGGGCCCTTATTCAATATAGACCATTTCTAGCGTAAATAAAAGAAACCAAATGAAATTTATCCTTCTTTGATCCAAATGATCTGAGCTTAAATTAGACCTTTCTTTTTCACCCCAACTGATCTTTTGTGGGAACAATGTGTTGGCCCTGGTCCCTCATTGGACATGTGCACCTCAGCTTATGTCAAAAGCATAAGTTGAGGGTGGCTAATATAGTAAACAACCTTCGTTATGGACCTGACCCAACTTTGGGTATTATGTACCTTGACTCATGGCAAAGCCATGAGTTGAGGGTGGCTATTATGAGGAATGCTCTGGAAAGTGGGGTTGAAAGAACAAAGAGAGAGAAAGAACAAAAGTAAAGTGACTCAAGAATTAGTCGAAAGAAAAGTAAAGAAAAATAAAAATATACAAGAAATACAAGCAAGAAAAGAAGAGAGTCAATTACACAAATGAAGAAAGAAGAGAAAATAGCAAGGTGAAAGTAGAAGGTTTAGCCGATATGTCAAGGAGGGCAAAAAGTTACTAAAGTATACCTAAATATACCCTATCTGACCCTGAGCCTATGTTACTAGCTAAAAAAGTCCTATCGTGATCCTAAGGGTTGTATAGCGAACTTAAGGCAGTGAAAATAAGGGCAAGCTTATGGCAATAGGTATGAATGAGTGTGACTTTGTTCTGAGAGCGACTGTTGAAAAGTAATCCTTATACTCAAACTGAAATCATTGTGGGAAAAAGGAGGATTTTTTTAAAGTGAGGACACTATTTGCAATACCAGAATTGTTAGCACCTCGGCTAGAAATTGAAGAGGATAGGTGTTAGTGCATGGTGAGTCTGTGTCATGTTCTGATCCCACATAATTCAAGCCTAATAGTGATAGCATGCATAGATTTGATGAGATTAATCGGGATTGATAGCCAAATGATTGCAAAGGATAAAACATGGATACTATTGTACAAAGATTTTGTATTGAGTCATAGTGCGTCGCTTGAGGACAAACAACGAATTTAAGTTGACGGTGTTGATATACCGTGGTTTCACGGTATTATTAATAGTTTTTCCTTAAGTTTAGTGTGTCCAAAAGCCTTTTTGTGCTAATTTTTATATAAGTTTCTTTTTATTTTGCAGGAAATCTGTCCAAAGCTGAATGAAGAGATTTTGAGCGAAGAAATGCAGAAGAGACCACCTACGGAGCTTATGACGGTCCGTCGTGGTTGTGATGGTCTGTAGGTGGCAGCGTAGTGCAGCTACTGAAGGAAGATGGGGATGTCTGACCAAGTGTGGGGTTACGAAGCTTGTGACGGTCCGTCGTGTCTATGACGGTCCTTCCTGCAAGTTCGTCATGAAGTTCAGAGAAGTAATCCCGGTACCCATATTCCAAGAGTTGAAGTGTTTTGGAATGAAGACCCTCGACGGACCGTTGTGCCTATGAAGGTCCGTCATACTTGCCGTCGAGGGTAATGAAGAGAGCAAAAGAAGAAATTGCACAAGTATGGGACGACAGAGTCCATGACGGTCCATCGTGACCACGACGATCCGTCGCGAGGTCCGTCGACCCAGCCGCGTTTTGGCAGATTTCCAGCAAATAGAGTCCTTGATTAATTAGGTTTTTATTTTTTATAAATAGTTCAAAAAACCTCGTTTTTGAGGTTAGACTCTGGATCATTGTTAGACACCGTATTAGTAAACATTGTATTGTTAGACTTTTGATTATCATTGATTGTTGGTGATTTCTGGTGATTAATCAAGCAAACTCTTGGATTTTACTCTTTCTCATTGAAGTAAGTACATGAATTCTTATATAATATATTTGAATATTGTGATTATGACTATGGGTAACTAAACTCCATAACTAGGGTTGTGGGAATCATAGGCAAATAATGAGGTAAAACCTAACTAAAATAACAATTCTAGAATAGTGTCTTGCATGTATTAATAATTCTTTCGCTTAGAAGTCTTATTAATGGATGGCCAACGTTAGAACTCGCCTTAATGCTACTTGTCGGACCAAGGAGGTAGATAATAGGAAAAGAATTATTAACATAGATTTAGTGTATACTATCTAATAGGCTAGTATTGATTGGTACGAGGTAATAACTTAGTCAAATATCGAATACGATGCTTAATATGAGGTAAAGATAAGGGTTAGGATAGCAACACACGTAGCTGGACCAAGGTGCGGAGTGAGATTTTCTAGATGCCGGACCAAGGATTTAGAAATATATAACTTATCACTTTGCATGCAAGATACTGGGAAATAATTGTTATAGTTAGAACTATCAAGTTATGAACCTGTGGGGAACACGTAAACCCTAGTTACTTTGATTAATTGATTAAAATCCAACATTCAAAGATGTTACTTGTCTCTTTCAACTTAGGCAGTTATTTTCATTCATTTAGAAATAGAAACCCCCCCTTTTATTGTTTTTACTTTCCAAGGAAGTCATTGACCAAACAATAGTAATAACAGGTTGAAGTTAAGTCTAGACTATTTTCCTCATGGGAACGATCCCAACCTCACAAGTTGGGTTATTTACTTGACACGACCGCTTTACTTCTTATTTGAGAAGTAAGTTTGAGCGTATCATTGGCCTATATCATATTATGATGCATACGCAGGTAACTAGGATCAGCATTTGGCATACCATTGATCAAGTGAGCATCTCAGAGTCAGTTGGTGAGCCTCCTTTCATTCCGGAGGACGTCCTTATCATTTAATTATTTGCTTCAGTTTTCAGTTATTAGGATGAATGAGGATCCTGTCCCAACATCCATCTTTACTTTAAAGGCTTCATAGATAAACAATGTTGTTTTCTTTGGTCTTTCATTTCAATTGTAAAGACTTGAAGTTTACATTTTGCCTAAGTACTATTTTAAAGTTATTCTTGAGTTATATCGTATGTTTAAGTCTTCTGCTGAGTTAAGTAAGCTAAACCAAGAGTTCTCTCAAGGCCATTAATGGTAATTGGGTGTCGTCCACGTCCAGGGTGTAGGCTCGAGACGTGACACATTAAACAGAAATTTTATTAGAGATACCATGGAGCAGGTCCATAGGATTCATGATAGATTATTGACGGCCCAGAGTCGATAGAAGAGTTATAAATATAGTAGGGTTTGAGCATAAGAGTTTATGGATGGTAATCATGTTTAGATTAGAGTGTCATCTATGAAGGGTGTGCTATGTTTTGAAAATAAGGACAAGCAACCCTTGACTCATTAACCCTTTTGAGATTTTTAGTTGAGTGGTAGAAGTGGCCTATAAGTTGGCATTGCCACCTAGTTTGTTGGTGTTCATATTGTTTATAATATCTCCATGTTTAGAAGTACATGTCTAATGAGTCACATATGCTTCTATTGATTCAGTTGAGTTGGGCCAAACGTGAGATTTGAGGATGAACCTATGGCTATTTTGGCTAGGCATGTTAGGAAGCTTAGAACCAGAGAGATTGCTAGTGAAGGCTAGTGGAAGCATCGTTCAGTATGAGAGACGACTTGGGAAATAGAGTCCGACATGCCTGTCATATATCCTCATTTATTCTAAGCTTCAGGTACTTAATTTTACTTTATGTTCGAGAAGGAACATGATAATTAGTGGTAGATAATGTAATGACTCGGAAGGTCATTTTCAGGAATTTTAAATATTCGTTTAATTATAGTTAATTAATTTACGAGTCATTTTTTATGTACTGAAATCAGTTGATAATACTGAACCAAGTTTGAAAATTATTTAAGTGTGTGTGTGTGTATATATATATATATATATTACGTAAATGCTTAAAATCCTTTTATATATTTGTAACGACTAATTCACTCAAAAACTTACAAATAAAGTTTCTCAATATTAAATTTTTGGTTGACTATTTAGGCTTATGATTTTAGGGATAATGATTGGTTTTCATAAGTAAATCATTACAACTTAGATAATAATTGCGGATATAGGATTTATGAGATTAGGTTATGGTTTTACAGTGAAATGTTTCTGATTGTTAATTAGTTGTTGGAAAATATTTTCATGGGCATCGCATTATAATTCAAGTGTTGTTATATTGCTATACCTAATTAAATATTAGTTATATTGTATTATATGAATATCATTAGATTTATGATATTGGAGAAATTGAAATCTAACTTTAGGCTTGATACTTAAAAATATGAGCGTTGACATGTTAATTGACATCAATTTAGGAACTTGATTATAAATTTGAGTGAGTTTTTGGTCTACACTAGATATATAATAATATGAGTGTTGTTAGTTTTAAAGCTTATAGTGATTATTTATTTAAATAGATTGTGTGGATCTGGAAGCCCAATGAAAGATGAAAGCTCCGGAGTGCATTGTTGATTAACTGAGATAAGTAGATTTCTCAAACCTTGTTAAGTGTATAGTATTGTATATTTCCTTGTGGTATGTGTTTGGGAGTAATGAGACTTGGTAATGGTTTGACTTTTTCAAATGATCGTAATGAGAAAAACTAGGTAATAAAAAGGAACTTGATTGTATATTGATGCCTGATATGTTAGAAATGATATGAAAGTTTTATTGATTCATTTTTTTATGTTGTATCACGATTGTGTTGTTGTGACTTGTGTATTGTTATAAAATTGGTCATCTTATCATTATTTGTGAACATGTCATTCACAGTAGTTGTGAGCATAGTTTTGATAAGTGTTACATGAATTGAGGAAGGATAAGAAACTGAAGAGGATGTAACATTTTGAGGGATGTGACGCGCACCGTTTTGGATATAATATCTTGAGTTACAAATCGCACGTCATGATGAGTATTTTATTGAAGGTCGGGTCGTACACTGAAACAAATTCTATTATCGAGGGTCATGTCACACGCACTAATAGATGTTTGGACATATATGTCCCCCATGAGTCCCAAACTGAGAGACAGTGAGTGTGTATCATTAGGTCAGGAATGCATCATGCTTGGCATGTATTTCATTGTATTAAGGGAGTGTATTAGGTTTTGCGGTTCGGCTTTGTACTATTCGGTTTGGATTTTCGATATTTAGTTTTGAAGAAGTGTAACCCAATCTGAACCAAAATAAATTTCGTTTGATTTATTTTTTCTCTTTTTGGTTTGGGTTTTTTGATTTGGTTAATCGGTTATCTTAATAATTAGAAACATAACAAAGATATATTAGCATTTCAAAAAAGTTATATATATATATACATATATGTACACATATAAAAATCAGTTTTTTTGGTTTTCATTTTTCTAAATCCGAAACCAAACCAAAAAATCAAAAAAAATAAATTATAAACTCAAAACCAAACCAAGAATCAAAAAAACCAATCCAAATTAGAATTCGGTTTGATTTGGTTTGGGTTTTCAGTTTATTCCAAATAGTGCACACCCCTACATTGTATTGCATACCTTTGTGAACTTATGAGTGTTTTTCTATGGAACTTGTGATTGATGACATTATCCAGTGTACTACTGATATGAGATTGTTGGTATTTTATCATTGAGCTATGAACCACTTAAATTTTGTACTGTTAGGTTGGGAAGGTTTTATGCAGGTTGTAGTTAGGTAAGTTCGGTTGGGGTGTAAGGAGTATCCGTATTCTATACTCTTAACTTTGTATTTAGGAGTTTGTTTGTTGATAACCATGTAGTTTGGTACTCACCCTATGCTTCTACATTTGTGTAGGTTAAAATACTGAATCCCTGTGATACTCTCTACCCTCTTGGTGTCCGAGGATTCCTGTGGTGATTTGTGAGGTAGTTGTTTGTCATTTAAGAAAACCTTCTTACTCCTATTTATGATTTTTTTTCTATTTGTGTTTTTATTTTCAAATATATTGTAATACATTAGATGTTTGTGCACGTGACAATCAAATTTTTGAGATTTAGTTAAGTTGACTTGTCATTTGCTTCATATATAAATATTAATTTTTGATATGGTTTATTTCTAAACTTTATCGTAATGGTTGATTTTTAGGCTAAATTATCTTGGTGGTAAACTTGAGTGTCATAACATCAATTTTTGGGACATGAAAAAATAGTATCACAACATCACGTTCATAAGTTTGACGTCTATACAAGTCAAGTCTAAGTAGAGTCTCGAGGATCAGTACACAGACAATTGCACTTATCTTGGAAAGGCTATAAAGACTGTTAGAAAACTTTCCTTTTGTTCATTCTTTCTCATTGTGGGTGGTTACTTTCTTTAATACTGAGCTATCACATGTTCTTTTGACATATGGCAGGACAAGAACTACTATTACGTGAAACATCACAAGTCGTTATTACCATATCAAATTCGTTTAACCAACAATTTATTTATATAGTTGCATCTCAATCACAATCCATCATTAACTCTTATTACCATAATGCTCAGTTAGCCTTTTCCATCACCATGAAGTCAACCGTTTCATCAACATGATACTTCAAATCCAGTTATACCAACCAAATCTAATGGACTAATTCAATATTATACACACTTTCTTACTAAAACTTTCAATTGACTTCACCTAAGTATATTCATTGAGACTTTTTTTATCCATAAGTTTTCCATTGCGGTATTGTTGCGTCCAATAACACATTGAAGTGTATGTGACCGTTTAAGTATTAAAATGGCTCTTTTAAATAATCAGATATCGAAAGCCACAGAGACTCAAGATTAAACTGATTCATTCTTACCAATACTTTCAATTATAAGCAAGTGTTATCGAGAACAAATAAGTTAATGCTTTTATAATCTTAAATATAATTGAAAATTTAACTAAAACAATTCAATTTCAACTTGGTTTAAACAATGATAGGGTAAAGTCCAGGGCTGCAACTCACTTCAGGATTCATGTATACTATCTCGTTAAATGGATATTAATTAACTATGAATCAATGATCACAGGGTTAACTATATGATTATGGTCTCCTGACCTCTAATCATCTACGATAATTGGCAGCCTAACTGTATCATTGAGCAGGGATAGGCTGGACTAATTGATGAGCATTAAGATTTCGTCTTGTCTAATAACCAAGTATGGAATATGAAAATAAGAACAAAAGATTTATTCATACGATAATTAATTTCAATCCATAAAACTTCAAGAAAATACAACTATTCAGTAGCCACAACCCTAGAACTGGGGAAATTAGCTACTCATATCAAGGATTTCGATTATACAATGTATAAATAACATAAAGAGATCAAAAATAAAAGAGTTTAGGAATGAATCCTATGAACTGATGAAAAAATCTCTCAAAGTCATCGTTCTTCAAATCCCATAAAAAGAATAATAATAATAATATAAAATAAAGTATGAGTTTATTTATATTTAAGTCAAAATGACCCAATCAGACAACTTGGGGCACGACGTGGAGTGCCTTAAGAATTCCAATTTTTTGGCACTCTTAACTTCTCCACGACCGGTTCCATTATGGACCCTTCTTTCTCAGCTTCTAATTTAAGACCAAGAATAAAATCTCTGTATGCGACGCGGAGGGGATACATATCTTCCTTAATCTATATTTTTTTGTTCTTCTTTCTCGTTCTCATTTATTTTGATCCTTTCGTGCTTCCAGATCTTAGGCGTATTTATATGACTATGAACTAAATAATACCCGAATTTATGCCAAGTTCAGACTCATTTTATGTTTATTTATAATCATGTCGACTCTTTGATTATATTTATACAACCAACATGATTAGTGGTGTAGGTAAGCTTGAAGGAAGAAACAGGCACTGTTATAGGATTGAGAATCATGAAAGGACCCAAGTAAAAAGAGCAAGAAGGAAGATAATAAGTGCAATTTGAATATGTATCCTTTTCATGTCGCGAAGAGGGATTGTATTCTTGGTCGCAAATTAAAAATGGGACAGAACGGTCTGCTTCTTCTCCGCGTCACAGAGATGAATTTTTAAATTAGTTTGTTATTTAGCATTTGAGGCAATTGAATCACTTTAAATGGGATAGAGAAGTTGTGACTTTCCCACATTGCGGAGAGTGCCCGAATTTTTTGGTTCGACGTGAAGGTGATTTTTCCGTCAAAAATAAAAGAGCTACTTAATAGACCTGCATTGCAGAGCGTGGCTATTTTTTTTCATTCCACCAAGAATTAATTAATTTAAGCATGGTAGAGGACTCCGTGAAGGCCCCGGGTCGCGCTATCAAGTAAGTATTTTGTTTTTTTCATTAAAAAGAGGGGTTTGCCACGTCTTTCTCCAAAATACCCAACCCAAGCCATTTTATTCTCCCCACTTATTCCCTTGCAAATTTGTAAGGTTAGATCTGTAACGCGATGCCATCCTCCTTTTCTATTGTTTTCCATCTCCCTTAACATCTCAGGTATGTTCTCCGCTTTACTTTCTCGCGATTATTGATTTATGTTTTCAGGAAACTTAATTCAGTTCTAAGCATTAACGATTATTAATTATTATATAACCCAACTACATGAGTTGGAATCATTCCCACAAGGAGAAGTACATGTTTTGAGAATTAATTGAAAAGTATGAATCCAAATCAGCATAGGAATAGACATTTATGAATAAAAACATATTTCAAATAAGGGATGACACAAATGTCAAATAATAGGGGGGTTTCGTCTCAAATTATGAACTACAACAAGAACAAAAAATATGAAATAACAATAATGAGACGGGTTCTTGGGATGCTATTTGATTATAGGCTAATTTAGACAAATGGGTAATTGAAACTGTTAGAAAATAGTTGTATGTTAGTGACTAAGCTAGACTATAGACGAGATAAACTTTCTCTTAAATAATGTAGCCCGAATCTAGTCGGTTTCTCTCAAACACCAACAAGCAGCAAATTAGGAACAACCCGCGCTTTAGTCCATTCACTCTCTCGAGTTGAATGTGTGGAAAAAGGTTTTAGGATACACTCTCTCGAGCTGAACCAATGACAAGCCAATACACACAAACCATTATTCAATAATCTTGATTTTAGAACCTCTCTCTCGAGCAATCCAAAAACATGAAGGTGGAATTGCATATACAACTACAATCCTTTAAATTACACCATAATTACTGAATGAAATCACTTCTAAACAATATTTAAACTAATTGTTAGCAATACTCATAAACTAAATCAACCCATAATCACATAATCACAACCCAATAATTGAGAATTTGACTAGACATCATAAAAAGTTAAAAATAGTTACCAAAGTGTGTTCCCATAAATTGGGTAAGATTATTTTCATCTCTATAAAGGTCCAAATTAAAGAATCTCCAAGATCCACTTTTAATTTCTCAAAAATGGAGAACTTTCATTCTTCAAAGCTAAGGAAAACTTAGTCGCAAGACTAAGAGTTCAAACTTAAAAATTACTCTAATGACTCTTCAGAATTAGCTTTGATACTAAATATAATATTTGAAAATGTACTTATAGTCGTAAAAAAAATATGTCCTGAAAGTTCAATCGCATAGTAAGTTGAGATCACCGATCAGTTCGGCGATCCGCCGTTTGGTAATTTTCATCGCCTTTTTTGCTTTAACCTTCAGCATCCTCAAATTCTGTAACTCTGGGAGATTCAACACTGCATCACGGAACCACTCGGCGACACTCCGACTGCTTCTTTCTTTTGCCAACTTGATTTTGTCCTTCAAGGCTCGCACACTGGAACTTTGGGCGAGATGGTAGTCATTCGGCAATTCGTCTAATTGATTAGGCGATCACCAAGCCCTCTTTTCTTTGTTCTTTCATCTTCCTTGTTCCTTTTTGCCTATTAGTGTCCATTCTTTGTTCCTCAATACATATACCTGAAATAAAGGGTTTTACATATGTTATTAGCACAAGAAAGCATTTGAAGACACTAAACCGCTCTAAATAGGCCCCAAATGAATCCAATCTTGGAGTCATCAACACCCCCAACTTAAACTTTTGTTTGTCCACAAGTAAACATCAAGTTCAGTATTTCACAAGGATACATCAAACAATGCTACAGACGACTCAATCATGAATGCACACAACAAGAGTGAAATTACTAATGAAAAGATAAATTGTGCACTCAAAGATTCAAGTTGTGACTCACCATCATCACTGATTCTCAAGTTTGCAATATTTGCTTCAAATGCAAGTTCAATCTCAACAAAGGTGCTCAAATACCCTCACACAAAGAATTATTCCATACCAACACACTATTTTTCACAGTTTGTAGTTTCGGAATCACAATAAACACTCATAGTCACAAAAATAAACACATGCATGACCTCACCCATAGATTTGCTCTTATTTTCCAATAAACACTTGTTTCAGTTCACTCAAGATCAAAAAGGTCTTTTTAAGGCTTGTAATGGGGTTGAATGTAAGGGTATGATCATTTAGGGTCAATGGTTATAATCTTCATGAAATGTGGTGTGAACAACTCATTCTTTCATTTTTCATGTACAGTTTCATTCATGCTCAAAATTCACTCTTTAATTCATTTTCCATGGTATGTTGGGAACCCAATTTCTTTTGCAACTTTATTTCACAACTTTGTCATTCCTTTTCTTTTTTTTTCTTTTTTTCTTTTTTTTATATGGGGGTCCATCTTTTTCAAAATCATGAATCAAAGGGTAACTATTTTGTTATTTCTTAATTTATATTCTATTTTCACCACACCGCCAACTTTGGGTTTTGGCTTAAGTTGGCTATTCAAACGAACCACATCTTATGAGGATTATGGGTGAAGAGATAAAACAAGGTCATAATTGTACAAGTTTACCACAAAAGAGGTATAATGTCAAATCTTTTCACTCTTCAATAGTTGCCTAAGATCATTCAAAGAGATTGCATCACTTAGTCAACCGGACCAATGGGGAAAATTCTAGGTATCATCACAAATAATTCATGGTAAGATCATCACAAAAGGCATTCACACCAATGTCAAACAAGACTCCATACTTTTGTCAGTGTCCAATGTTCATCACAAGAGACTCGATTTGATAATCGGCTAGTCACAACGAGATGTAAAAAGTTCACATATTGTCTATGTAAGTTAATTTGGCCTCATCAAAGAAGCACAATATTTTTTGTTCGATTATGAGAAGTATTTAAGTCATCGATATTAATCAAGACCGATGCTAAAATTTGCAAAAGAACTGTCACTACCAAACACATTAAGATGGACAAACTTTTTCAAAAAGGGGCAAAAATAATTTACATTCAAAAAAAGTAGCCACAAGCTCAAACATCATTAAATACAGTGCCAAAACACAATTTATAGCGCAAAATACAATATTTGAGCAGGGCAATAATCACAAAAAGTGAGCCTCACCCCACCACAAAACAAAAACAATTTGTCCTCAAATACAAGAAAAATATCTAAAAAGTACATAAAGATGAAACAGAGGGAGGTAAAGAGGGATCTTTTCTATGTAATCGATTTATCTGTCAGGGCATCAATGCCTGGTGCATCGCTCTGACCTTGGGTGTTTGTTCCTAGATTCACATCACCAGCACTACCAGCTCTACTAGGGCCAACTAATGGTGTGTTTGCCAAAGAAGTCTGCACAGTCGCATCTACCATGACCTCCTAAATCTCTGTAAGGCTCTCATAAAAGGCCTCCTCATCACCACCAAGTCGCTCCTCATCGGTCTCAACCTCAGACTCGGGATCATCTACCTCCTCAGCTCAAACAAACATTTTCTATAGCAGTCGGAGGCATATCTAGATCAACTGGCACATTTGGGATCTCCATCTTCTCGAAAACTATAGACATGTCGATAGACTTCAGCTGGTCCACACCTCTCCTAAGTGCAGCAATAGCGGCCTTTAGAGTCATTACCTCCTTGTTGTCCCCTTGGCCACTCTCGCACACTACTATCCTAGAAGCAATGGCCTCAATGGTAGCACTCAAAGGTGTCACAACATTAGTGAGTGTTGTCTGAATCAATTTGGAAAGTATGGGCCCATGAGGCTTGGTAATGAGATAGAATTTGTGAGACCTCAGACAACTAATGATCTTCGAGTACCTATCAATTACTTCATCAGTAGAGAGCCTCTTCTCCTCTGTGATGGTCCTCAAATCCCCGGTCTTTAGTGTGTTCATAGACAGTCAGGGCGGACCTTGTACCAGTGGTTCTAGGACCACAACTTGTGTTAACTGGAGTATGAGAAGTAGTTTGAGGGATCGTGATCCTAGAAGGATAATTTAGACTCTTGGAACGCAACTCCACTCTCAAGGTTGCTAGTAGCTCATCTTCAGTCTTAGAAGTTGCAATTTGGTGCTCTTGATGCTTACTGTCACTCTCATAAGTAGTAAGGTGAGTAGCATAGATTCCGTCACTATCAAAGTTGGCCTCTGGTGACGTAGGTGACTTTCCTTTTCCCTTTACCTTCCCACCTGTCGTAGGAATTTTGGTGGCCTTAGCCCTGGATGCAGTTGCATCCTCATTGATTGATATTCTCTTGTCCCTCTTGCGAGGTAGCATGTCTCTACCGGCCACTTTTGGTCGAGTCATGTCTGCAAAAACATAAAGACAATTAGAAATAGTTCACAAAAATGAAAAAAATAATAGTTGGAGAAAAACTCACTGAACCAATCGGCTAGTCGCTGAATCTCGTTGGCGAGTCATATCGGGCATGCTGAAAGGATAGGATAAAAGATTCCAAAAAATTTTGCATGTCGGTGATGAGAAGGGTCTTTTGGTGAATCACCGAAACATTGAGCGAGCAAGGACTAGACCGCCAAAAGTTATAGTGCTTACATGGATTAGAGGCGCAGAAAACACAATCAAAGAAGACTTTCAGCGAGTTGCCGAGTGCACTCAGTGAACTCAGGCTTCTCGACAAAATTTATAGTTACTAACTTTAGATTAAACATGAAATTGAAGACGATTAGGGGGAATTCAGCCAAACATCGAGTGGTTTGGCGATCTTGACGTAGCTCTTCAAACGGCCAAACATGCTACTTTCAGCCCCAACATCCAATTCAATCCTACAACCCCCAAACACAAATTCAAATTAAGCAACCATACACTTAACTAAGACCCATAGTACCCATGCCCCTGGGATACTCAGACTTTTCCTGGTTTGGCCAAATTTAGCCATTTAACGACTTTTGCCCTTAAAATGATGTCAATTGCTCCACATTGGAAAAATTACTTCATTTGGCAAAAATGCGGGTTACTTAGACTACACAAGACTATACCCAAAAACATTTAAGCAACACCTAACATTTTAAATCACTTTTAAGGCACAAAAGATTCGGGAAATCAACAATAAAAGCATTATAGTATTAAAAAAGGCACACACATACACAATTATGAACAAATAGGCCCAGCACACGTCACTAAGATAAATATCATTACGTATGAGTACAATCGCTATAATTATAAATTCAAGGTTTGGAAAACCAACCATTTATGTTGATTAAAAACTTTGAAAAGCTAGACAGAAAATAAATCCAACTTCGAACAAACAAATGACGACTAGAAAGCGATAAAAACACAAAATAAAATGAAAATATAGTGCGGGCCTGAGTTTGGAAAGTTGAAAAGTGAGGGAATGTAAAAGATTTTGAAACTTTTGGCCTTTTAAAATCGTATCGCTGACCCACTGGATGACACGCCGAGTGGGCACTTACTTCGCCGAGTTTTATAGGACCCTATTTAATGTGACGTCCAAACGACAAATAAAATCGTGATACTGACCTGGTCGGCGATTCACCAATCTACTCAGGGCTTGCTGAGTTTTACATACTCCCCTTTAAAAATTTCTCGAGTCCAATGACGGTCCAAGTTGGGTTCGCTGACCTCTTTGGCGAGTAACCAACTAGACTTTCAGCTCACCAATCTCCACTTCTCAAACACATTCCAAACTTCTACCTGCACAATTAACACATATTATTTCAAAATAAAAATTAAAGCGATAAAACCTTGGGTTACCTCCTAAGAAGTGCCTTAGTTAGGATCGTGGTATGACACAAGTTCTCACTCAAACTTCATTCTTGGGGTTTTCCATAGTGTTACTAGGTAATCTACCTTGTTGTCTCGGGTTCAAATGAGACGAAATATGACCCATTTGGGTATCCAACTACTTGATAGAGACGGAATGAGAGGTAATCGTCTTGTTATGGGTCGACTTATCTTCCTTCCTTCATTTTAAAATATTGTCAGACCCTTCAACTTTAATACAAGATATCATATCCTCAGACCGACCACCCTCGGAATTCATTGGCTTTTGGCACTCATGGGGAGAAACATATCTATCTTTCTCCCTATCTCTCTCTTTACAAGTTGGGTTTTTACGATCCCTCCACTCTCTATCACGATCCTTCCAACCTTCATCCTTGTTCCAACCTTGGTTATCACCCTTCCTCAGGTAGTTTGAACAATAAACACCTCCTTGGTTGGTTATAAAATTTACCTCCTCATTGTATAAAGACTCAAACTTGGCCTCATCAGAATTAACACACATGACACTCACAACATTGACACTTCGACCACTAGTTCCCATGACATTTTAATAAAATGTCAAGTTCTGCCATGATCTTGGCCATTTTTCGGTCCCTCTCTTGTTATTTGTCCAACTACTCCTTAGTCAATTTAAACGTGAAAGGGGAGACCTGATATTTGCCGGTGTACCAAGCCCGATTAGTTGTGGTCATACCATCTAAAAATTGCGTTGCTATAATGTAAAGTTGTTTTATCAAAGCTCCTAAAGAGAGTTGGTTAGCTACACCCTTGTTCACTGATCAAGGCTTCGGTGAAAATATTGCAGCAAAACATTGTCAAGCAAACCATGAGGTTGGCATTGAAGCACAAACTTCTTGAATCGTAGTCAAGTCTCATGAATTGGATCACCCTCCAAATGCTTGAAGGTTTGAATGTTTTCGCGAAGAGTCATCATCTTCAAATGAGGGAAAATCACACTTGAAATGCGGTGACAATCTCTTCCGACGAAGTGATTGAGTCTCGTGGCAATTCATCCAACCACTTACATGCTTCTCCCATCAAACAAAATGGGAGCAACCTCAACCAGACCTACTCTTGGGATATATTTTTAAAGTAGAACGGCCCGCGTATATCAACAAAGTTTCTTAAATGTTCATGGGAATCCTCATGAGCTAACCCACCGAACAACCCTTTCAATTGCAAGATCTGCAACATATGGTACTTGTAATATGGAACACAACGTACCATTCCGCCGAAGGCAAGCGAAAGGCACAAATTCTACCCTTTAGACGGGTCATTAGCATTAGGCTCATTAACATTGTTGACATTTTTGATGTCATCTTAGTGACCTACTTGGCTACCATTGCTTCCATTCACACTCATAATTCCTAGTTCAAAATACAAATAAGCAAACCAAAACTAAAAGTAAGTAGATTTAATTATAACTAAGAAGAACAAAATTCAACTTAACTAAATATTCTCAAACAACACTACTCCCCGATAGACGCACCATTTTGATTTATGTTTCAAGGACACTTAATGTAGTTCTAAGCGTCAACAATCATTAATAAGTATATAACCTAACTAAATAAGGTTCGATCATTCCTAGATGGAGTGGTACGTGTTTCGAAATTAATTGAAAATCGTGATTTTTTTCAAATTAGCCATAGGAATAGACATTTACGAATAAAAACATAATTCAAATAAGGGGCGACACAAAATGCCAAATAATGGGGGCATTTGGTTTCAAATTAACAACTACAATAGCAGCAAATAATACCAAATAGCAATAATAATACGGGTTCTTGGGATGTGATTCGATTATAGGCTAATTTAGAAAATGGGGTAATTACAACGGTTACAAAGTAGTTGTACCTTGAATCAAGTTGGTTTCTCTCGAACACCAGCAAGCAATAAAATAGGAACAATTTGTGCTTTAGTCCATTCACTCTCTCGAGTTGAATGTGTGGAAAAGGGGTTCCGAATTCACTCTCTCAAGTTGAATATATGACAACCCAATACACATAACAATCAGTTCAATAATCTTGGTTTTAAAACCTATCGGCCAAAACACGAAGGTAGAAATGCATTTGCAACTACAATCCTTTAAATTAAAACACAATTATTGAATGACATGAATTCTAAACAACATTTAAACTAAAAATTAGCGATACCCATAAACTAAATCAACCCATAATCACAAAATCACATCCCAAAATTAGGGTCTTATCTAGACACCATAAAAAGATAAAAAAAAAAAAAACATTACCAAATTGTATTTCCATCAAATGGGTAAGATTAACTTCACTTTACAAAGGTCCAAATTTAAGAATCTCAAAGACCCACTTCCAATTTCTCAAAAAATGAGAACTTTAATTCTTCAAAGCGAACTTTAATTCTTCAAAGCGAACTTTAATTCTTCAAAGACCCACTTCCAAAAATATGTTGTGAAGGGTTATTGGACGTAGTAAGTTGGGATCATCGATCAGTTTGGCGATCCGCCCTTTGGTCATTTTCATCGCCTTTTTGCTTTAGCCTTCAGTATCCTCAAATTTTGTAACTTTGGGCAATCTAACACTGCATCGCGGAACCACTCGGCGACACGCCAACTATTCTTTTCTCTCTCCAACTTGATTTTCTCCTTCAGGGCTTGGCACACTAGAACTTTGGGCGATATGATAGTCATCCAATGACTCGCCCGATTTATTAGAAGATCAATATGCCTTCTTTTCTTTGTTCTTTCAACTTCTTCCTTTTTTCCATTAGTATACATTCTTTATTCCTCAATCCATATACTTGAAAATAAGAGTTTTACATCAGTTATTGGCACAAACAAGCATTTGAGAACACTAAATAGTATAAATAGGCCCCAAATGAGTCTAAATCTTTGACTCATCAATTTTTAGTTATGAAAGAAGGGTGGTGTTGTTTTGGTATAATTGTGTCAATGGGTGCTCATGGTTGCAATTTGTGGTGAACGTGAAGCATTATATGTGTTTTATAATGGTTAGTTCGAGTCTTGAGTAGAACTAACTTATTATTTATTGAAATTGAGCAAAAGGTGATTTAAGGTTTGGATGTCCATGCTTGGAAATTCTATTTGGGTTGGGAACTTGGCACAGAATATTAGGTTTCTAAATATTCTTGGATATTTTGACTTGTTGAGTAGAAATTTCCTCTGCTTGATATTGGTGAGTCTTGTTGCAAATAGTTATTTGAATATGTTAGTGTTACACCAATTCGGTGATGATGGCCGAATGACACTATTTATCATGAATATTTATGTGGTGTAAAGTTTTGAATAACAGTAAATATTATTGCTATGTGGAATAGTGCGTGTGAGTCTAAATCGTAGTGTTGGGGTTGATTGTGTGTGACTAACAGGATGGTTCTTACTTGTTTATATGCATATGATAAATAGGTCGGTATATTAAGTGGAGGATGTTGCATTTTCACCCTTGGGAAGTCTGAGTACCAAGGATGAATCACTGCATGACATAAGTGTGGGATGACCTCTCCGCCTCACCCACAACTTATTGTTTTATGTATGTGCTTGGGTTGGATTATATTCCTTATGCATGTAGTCATTTCTGGAACTCAAAGACCCGGTAAGGAATTTGAACCTCTAGCTAGAAAAAGCATGTTCGCAGGGGGGGAAATCTACCTCCCGCACCTGCAGTACCCAGGGGTCAACCCAGGCGGTTCAGGGGTGTGAGCTTTGGTTAAGAAAGGGATAGCATGGTGGAAAAAGCACACTAAAGCTAGATATTTTTCTGATGTTTGCATTGACAGGGATAGCTTGCACGGGATTTTCCCCAAATCCCCTAGGCGCATCCAGGAGCTGCAAATAAATTTCATTTTTTGCAGACGAGTGAGTGCAACTTGCACATGGTTCGTGAGTTCTACGCCAACTGGAAATAGAATTGCGATCCTATTTTGTCAAAGTGTGAGGAGTTGATGTGGTCCTCACTCCAACGGCTATTAATGACGTAGTTGGTATGTCACAGGACATCGATCCGCTGGTGCTCATAGGGCTGAACATACGCCCACCCTACCTGGACATTTGTCACATTCATTGTGGGCCTTAGTTCATGGTGCAATGGACCAAACACAGCAGGAAGAGCTATCATCAATCCCTACCCAAAGCACACATGCTCAGAGACGCTAGGGTTTGGCTCAAAATAGTGATGAACGGTTTGATATCGGCGATGAATTACATGGATATCACCCAGGGTAGAGTGTGGTTTTCTACGCTTTGATGATGCCCATGGAGTTGACATTTGGGTTTTATTGAAATCGGAGATGAGGAAGGATTGTGTGCATAAAAAGTTAATGTATGCATTTGGTGGTCTTCTGTTGTGTTCCGGAAGAGAATGTGGATTATATGGCACCAGTATTCCATGCACTGGTGGATATCATAAGGACAAAGGGTCTTGACAATGAGTTTGTCCATACCTTCACCACTACAGAACTCCATAGACATGATGAGCTGATCATGGTCAGGATGGATAAGTTGGAGATGTTGCGCCACTAAGATGGTTTTCTGGCGTCGAGTGACGTGCTTTAGGGAGGTAAATACAAGATACATGTTGAACGCCCATGCAAAGGCCCTACTTGGCATTGGTCCTGAGTTTCATGAGCCGGTAGTGATGAAATACCCACGATGAGGATAGATTATGCACTGTCTCGGATGTAAAGTTTGATTCTGACTAGGAGGTGGATCCTACTTAGGCCGGTGATGAGGAGGATGGTGAAGATGTTATGGAGGATTGATTAAAGAGTGTTTTACCTTATCTCTGTATTGTATTTTGTGATTTTGTGAAGCATTAGAGACAGTGCTAATGTTTAAGTGTGGGGTGAGGGTGAAAATTATCTTTGGTCTGTATATATTGATGAAAACTGGTAGTGTCTCATGTCAATATTTTATTTTTTTTGTTTTTATTTGGATTTCTTAGAGGTTGTTTTCAGTTTTTTTGCCAAGGATAATCCCTTTGAACTGTACAAAATACAATTTTTTGTCTTTGTAGGATTGAGTCAATCGTCGTAGTTGAGTAACATTTCCCAATGATAGATGAATGATGATTGTCTTAAGGGCAATTTTTGTCATTGAGTCTTAGGTTAGTATATGTCGAAGCTTGAAATTCCGAAAGGAGACTGTATGAAAAGCATAATTGGAAGTTGATGTTTGAATGCATTTGAATTCTTGTACTTGGCTTTAATGACTGCAACTTAAGCTTAAATTAAACCTTGTGCATTAACTGATTATGTTGCTGCGATTGATCCATCTTAAGTAGAACTTGCGCCATGAGCGGTGAGGTATTGTAGTATCCATGTAATGCATCTGAGTCTAGAATTTTCCCAACATGTTATTGAAGCAAAATGAAAGTATTTCTCTACTTAAAAAATGACAATAGGACTTTTTTGCTTGGTCATGTGAATGTTAGCCTTTTCAGAAATAATATCCTAGTAGAGCCCCATGAACCTGTTTGCCTTGATTTTATTCTAACCTACGTAATTGAGTCGAATCTCTTTTATTGATACCGTCAGTTTGATCCTGAAGTAACCCCTAATTCGCCATGTTAAGATGAAAATATGAAAACAACGGTGAGACTAAATAGGGTGAAAATGATTGGTTTCGTGGGGAAGAAAGAAAAGATATAGGAAAAATGATACCCTATAAGTTCCTAAATTTTTTCTTAGCCCTGGTCCTTTGGACGTTGTGCACTTTGACTACGGTTAAAAGTCTAAGTTGAAGGTGGCTAGCTCAGATATTACCTTAATAATGGTCGTCGTCTTTACAAGGACAATGTGCAACTTGACTCGAGAGAAATCTATAAGTTGATGGTGACTATAATTAAGTGTAAAAAAATAAAAATAAAATAAATAAGGGGATGTTTAGAAAAGAATGGCGAGGTTAGAAGCACTAGTGAGAAAATATGCAGAAAGGGGGGCTAAAGAAAGGAAAAAGTTGTGAATGTAGCAAGAAAACGGAAATAGGTGCATTAGTGAAGAAAAGTGACTTATTTTACCTAAATATATCTTCCCTTACCTCAAGCCTACATTACGACCCGTTAAAATCCTTTTTGATTCTAGGCAAAGCATGTTTTTTTAAAATGAAATTTTTGGCGCGGAGCCTTTTATTAAAATAATATTAGATCCAAACAAATACACTGGACCAAGGCCCACTACACCCAAAAATCTAGATTACCTAATTTGATTCCATCTCTATCAGTTCTTGAAGCAAGATCACTGTTCCTCCATCTTCCCTTCCGATCATCCTGCTATGTTGTCTTATACATTCTCCGCCGGTGTTCCTCCATTTCGACTATTGTTGAAGCTGAAGAGAAGTGCTAATAACTCTCCCACTCTATATGCTGATCGTCCGATAGGTAAGTTTCCTCCCATTCTCTCTTATTGTTTTCTCCTTTCCTTCTCTCTTGATATTTAAAGGTTGTGTATAGGTCGGAATTCATCACCAAATGTAAACACGTGGATTCTCTATGCTTAGATTGTCCCTTAAAAGTCGTGTTGTGCTTTCTTCTTCTTGCAAGCTAATCCTCTTTTCCTTTGTGCTTTTTATCAGATGTAGATATGGTGTCTTAATCCACTACAAGAAAGTGGAGATACGACATTTTTTAAATGTCTTATTATGATGTTTAAATGTCACAAGTTTATTTCATAGACATTTATTTTACATCTGGATCAAATATCGTAAATTATAGTGTCGAGAATTTATCTGAAATTTAGGTAATTGTCGAAAAGAATTTGTGACATTTATTTTGTGACATTTAGGTAAATGTTGAGAAGAATGTGTCATTTACTTTGCAACATACATGTAAATGTTACTAAGATTATTACGACATTTATGTGAATGTCGATATGAAATATGACCTTAATTTTTGACATTTATGTGAACGTCAATATGAGATATATGATGATATTTAGGTAAATATCACTATGAGATATATGACATTTATTTTCGACATTTAAGTAATATCGATATAATATATGAAATATGTGACATTTATTTTTGACATTTAAGTAAATAGCACATATCTCAGTAAATGTCAATATGAGATATGTGGCATTTATTTTGTCAATATTTGTGAAATGTCACTTACACTTTCTGACATTTAGCTTAGATGTTGGTAAAACAAATTTTAAGACACTGACAGGCATTTATAAAATGTCACATTGAAATTTATGACACTTAAGTTCATGTCAACAGATGTTATTTTGAATGTCATAAAAATTGGTGACACTATTTTATATTTTGCTAAATATCACAGTAATATCTTAATGTCACTACCAAGTTTCTTAAACATCCCAAAAAAATGGTATACAATTTTTCTCAAAACACAAATACATACAAACAATCCATGCATTCAAAACTACCTTCTTCATGATAAGCAAGAAAAATTATATAAATATTTTTAATATTTATAATCAAAAAACAAAATAACAATATAATAAATTTTCTGTAAAAGTAAAGAATGTCAACAAATTATCTTCTCTCTCAAGTAAAATTGAGATCTAACTAAATGTAATAATCTCAACATAAAACCAACTAACTAACTCAGAGTTCAAATGGAATTAAAATCTCTACTGAATTTGCAATAAATCTTTATGAAATCATCAATCCAAAAGTCGAGCATGTTCAAGTCGATACTTGAACTCAATTTCCTTGAAAATTCTGCACAAGAAATGCACATAAGAAATTTCTAACTATATAATAATAGAAATTGGAACCTCATTAACTAGAACAAATTGAGATAAAAAAAATGAGTAATTGAATCTTTCTAAAAACAAACTTATTAAGGAATTGATGCAAAAGCAGTAAATTATATGCATGAAATGTTTCTCCTTTGAAAGAAAAGCAAGATCTTGCAGTTTTTTCAAACATATACACTTCTTTTTATTTGTTCCAACTACGGTAGTTCCGGCCTTCTTGATCTAACATATTAAATTGATTATTTTAATGATTTACGAAATATAAAACTTAACATTTCATTGAATACATAAGTGTGTCAATTTTTCCAAAGGAAAATTAAAAAAGGAAACAGCTGGTGTTGGGACATAGATACAAACAGACAAAGATGCCTTCCTAGGTTGTGATCCTAGTCTGTTTAACAACTTGTGTACTGTTTTTGTAACAGAGAATCCTTTATTACTACAACTATCAGAGCTCTCAAGCTAATCCTTCATTTGTTGATCATAGTATGCACTTAGAACCGTTGGATCACACTATTACAGCCTAACACTGTCAGAAATAATAATTGCAAACCAGAGTTGATCCTGATTTCCTTATGCCGGACATGAGGTTGCAGATGAACCAAACAACAGTGAATTGGGGAAAAAAGTATGAAATAGAAATAAGCCTCATTGCCAAATTTTAACCAGTCTCATCATACAATTCTGCCATTTGTAGCAGCAGCGATACTGAAAAGTCAAAACTAATGGTGACTACATAGATTTTGCTATGTAATAAAGGTCCTAGTTGTGATTATATCCTCCTCAGATTAGCACATAAAGTTACTTTTGAGTTTTGACAACACTGCAGATTCCAGTTCCATCACCAAATATGACAATTGACAACCAAAAAAGGGAGATAAATGGCACAACGTAACAAACACATAATAGAAATGAGTTACATACGCAAAATATCAAGGAGTTCTACTTTCTCTAACAACTCATAACTCCGAGATTAAATCATCAAATTAACAAAGACAATAGCAACCGTATATTTCATACAATATAAAAGTTATAGGCTTCTTACTTGTGCATGCAGTACTTGTATTCTTGACTCCTTAATGTATCTTTTTCCCCTTCCTCCAACTAATTCAAAGACACCAATACATATACTCAGCATCATGAACATAAAGATAAACATCTCAATATTGCAAGAGAAACATTCAAATATAGTTTTTTTCTTATAGGATCACTTTGACAAACCTGCTCATAGCAAACTGGTGACAAGCATTGCAGAGCAAAATTCTCCTTGTCTACAGCTGTAGCAATGCACTTCTAACCCCATAATACACTTTTTTCAAGAAAAAACAATACACAGTTAATAAACAAACTAGGAGGCCATGGAACAATTCAACTTATTAAAGCCCAACTTGGGGATAGATTTTCAATCCGGAAGATGTATGTAAATTTATTGCCTGATCATCCCTAAGTAGCCTGGGTACATCTTGCTTTACATCCAAAGATACATCCTAGATATAAATCCATTCTATTGTTGGCTATACAGAAAAGACTAGCAACAGTTGAGAGATTGCAGAAATTTAAAATCATTGTCCTCCCTGATTGTGTCTTTGGTAGACAACAATTCGAAACATTCTCACATTTATTCTTTGAATGTAGTGTAACCAAGAACATATGAAATTGTATGCTACAATGGTTAGGGCACAGAAGACAAATACAAGACTGGAAAACTGAAGTGAATTGGATGAGCCAGATCGCAAGACGGAGAGGTGGTGTTGCTGCAATCACAAGTTGTGTGTTTGTGATGTTGAGAAGGTGTTGTTGATGCCAATGCCAAAGATGGGGAGATATTTGGTGGTCCAACAAGTACAGAAGAAACTCAATTCGATGCCTTATTATCTATAGAAATACAACAAGACATAGAGCAAGAGGATAAAACTTGTATTTGTAATACTGAGGAGGTATCAGTCTTCAGAGAAAATCTAAAAGTGTAGCTAATGGTTTATTTCAGAGAATGGAGTTCCTGCAAATCATCTATCAATACAGGACACCAGAGACAATGGTTCGTATAGATGGTTTGAGAAATTAGTGAGAAGGCGTCAAAAGTCAAAGACTGATTTCACGCATACTCCAGAAATATTGTAGAAGGAAGATGACTCAATGCATCTCAAATAGTACTACATAAACTTGTACAAACAGTAAAACTCCATAAATACAAAGAAACAACATTAAAACATACTAGAATTGAACAATTATCTTATCTGAAGTCGCATTGATAAAATAATTGGTATTATGTGTTGGCAGTTCTTGATGTCTAGTAAAGCTGGTCATTACTGCAACATTTTAGGCCTACGACCACCCCAGTAAAGTGGCCGAAACTAGCAAAAAGTGTGACTTATGATAAAAGGCTACACTTTTGGACTTTAAACAATGGTTGTTAGGGGGTGGCCTAATGTCGCCGTAGCAGCTACACTTAAAAAGTGTGGCCAAAAAGGTATAAAAGACACTCTTTGTAATAATTCATTATCAACAACTATTGTTCGATTGTACTACACTTAAAAGTGTGGTCTTAACTTTGTTATTGGTCACACTTAAAAATGTTGCCTTTTATATGTCATCTAGAACAACACATCTATGTAACTTTTCTTATTGGACGTCCCTAAAGCAACACTTTTGAAAGCTGCAATTTTCCATTATTAAGAATAATAATTTTTACCTGCAAATATTCAAATATCACATAATTAAATATATAAATGATCTAAACCACAAAAGTAGCTAATAAAATAAATCAAAGCTATATATTTCAAATAAACTTCGAGAAAAACATGTCTTGTACAACCAATACTTAGAAAACGATTGCTTAAGGATATCTACTATCATTAAATTCCACAAAATCGAATGCATTCAAACAAAGACTAAGATAATGGGTAACTCTGTTCAACTCATCATGAAAACATTCTCTACTTATGAAGTCGTTTCTGACCAACTAGTGAATAGAGATAAAAGTCACTTCATGATCCCATCGAATGCTCCAGCTGAAATTGTGGAAATTAATGAGGTTACTTACTTCACACAAAAGGAAATCACTATTACTTACCTTTGCTGCCCCTTATACATTGGAAGACAGGAATTTTGCTAGCCATGTGGAATTCTACTCAGCTTCACTGAGTGTTATTCATACCCCTCTTCCTCTAAGAGATATTCTTATGAAGTGGGGTAATATACAGCATGAAAATAGGCTCACAAGCTCGTGAATCAGGCCCTTCCCATCGTTATATGTTGGAACCTGTGGAAAAACAATCTGCAATATAATATGATGCCAAACAATCCAATATGAGGAAAGTGAAGTTCCGAATCTGCAAAAATATCCTTCAAATTTTTAACATTGTTTTCCCCTATATCCAGCAGTCACACAACCGGAATGATCTTATCTTTATGGTGGAAAATTGTAGTCATGAAACTAAGTTTTTGGGAAAGAGCTTCCAATGGTGTCTACAAGCTAAATACAGATGGGAGTGCTCTCAAGATCGATGGAGGAGGAATTTTAAGAAAACACCAAGGAAAGTTGGTGTATGCATTTGTTGTTCCCCTTGGCATTGGTACCAACAACCAGGCTGAGATACGACAAGTCATACATGGAGTTAACTGGTGCATGCAACATCGATACATGAAGATCATTTTAGAGGTGGACTCTAAACTATTAATGAAGTGGATCACTGCTAATAGTAGAACAACGAAATACTCAAATTTCAGATCAACCAGAAAGTTCGTATGTGACTAAAGGGAAACAACAACTTGAAGTGATACTGTAAAATTTACGATGTTCCATTAATTCAATGGTGTTCCCTCGATCTCATTTTTTACCACATCTGCATCCAATGTGCCAATCCATGTGGACGCATCCATCAGTGAAGAAAAGTGAATTTTTTAAGATTAAAATTGCAAGATGACATGTTGATCATGTTGGATTGCTCTCAGTAAAGGCGTAATTAGCTAAGCTGGCACCAGAAAAAAAGGTTACGGCACATTATAATACATTCAAAAGAGGGGGTAAAGGTCTTTAGGGTCTTTTCAGCTAGTAATATACTATTCTTGTTGGGCCTGGAGAAATAATTTTATGTCAGGGATGCTGAATTTTCACCTTTTTTAGATGTACATATTCCTGCATATATAGACTTCAGCACAAAATTCTACTGCTAATCAAAATGGAGTTACTACATTATATCACCAAAAGATTTGAGCACAGCTGGCAGAATAATATATTTACTGCTAGCCATGTTTCCCTCCAAATGTTACTTTTAACCTGATCTTTTGGCAAGAATAGGTACATAATGAGAACATGTATGATGATATTGACCAGGGAAGATATGTTTATGTATAAGAGTGACAACTTCTCCTATTATGGTATTTCTCATAATAAGGCAAAACTACTCATAACTTAGTTTACCAATGTGTCATCAGTGCAATAAGCAGTCAGCAAAAGGGATCAACCTTGTTACCAGACTGAACAAGTAATTTCAATACACAACATAAACCATGTGAAAAAACAGTAAAAATACAGGAAATACAATAAAATTTGAACTCACTTTCAAGAGTAAGAACCTAAAGGTTGAACCTGAAATGCAAATTCTGGTTCTCCTCTGGCAGTCAACACCTTTCACTTTATTATCAAGGCACCTTTTGCCAGTCACAATGATGGTGCATTTTCACTCTACCAGCCTGTACTTTTGTGCTAACCTACAAATTCAATGACAATATCTAAGTAATTGGAGAAACATCAAGGTTACAACAAAACTTATCCAGAAGCAGCATGCTATGATGTCAGAGACATGCAGATACACATTTCCCTGTTTTTGGTAAAACCCCTCGTAAAAAAAAGTCGAGAATTATAAAATAAACTTCTTGAGGTGATTTCTTCCCCTGTCCAAGTCATATACTCTATGGAATTAGTCGAGCTATGTGCAAGCTAATTCGACACCAGGGTCATCCAAAAGAAATTACTTTGTTTAAGCCCAGATTTACAAAGAATAAAACAATGAGAACATGAAACAACTTATACATAAATCATGTATTAAACAAATCAAAATCAAGAACAGAGGCCCATGGATTTTTTTTAATTCCAAAATCTGCTTATCCAATATCATGGGATTCGAAAACAGTCTCCCATAATCAAGAAAACACACGAAAAAAAAAAATCTTTTTGATACATGATTACAGATTTATGAAGATTAACAAATAATTTTTATCACCTGTAACGTGTTCCGTTCAAAGAAATATTACAATTTTTTGATAAAGGTGTGACACTGATACAGACAAATAAGATTAAAAAATTAATATCTCTAATGAAATCAAACTATAATGAACAACTATCTATTTTTAGCACAATATGGCAAGAATTTAAGTTTTCATGGACATGCAACTTAGTTAATAGAAAGCTTTACCGCAAGGGAAAATACAACAATTCGATGATGGAACTTTTTAAGAAATAATAACATGAATTCCAGAACAAAGCTGTCAAACTACTAGCTTATATTTTAATTGTCAAATTGTCCAGTTGCTAGCTTCTTAATGAACTTTCAGCATTGCATACAACAAGAAGCTAGATGAAGCAGCTTTATTTGGAGATGAACACATACATCAAGGTAATCAGTGTTCAGAAGTTTTTTAAAAAAATTACAGAACTTCTGCAATGCTTTTGGCTTAGTAAGGAACATACATAAGAGTTGTCTATTCTGAGGGAATGTCTACTGAGAAGAAACAAGAAATTGAGGAAAATTTGGGAATAAGTAGAGGTAAATTCCCTTTAGATATACTTAGGAGTCCACTAAGTACCAAGAGAGTCTTTATAGTACAATGTGAACCTCTTCTGGAAAATATTGCTGAGCAGAATAAAGACATGGACTACTGGATTCCTATCGTGCGTAGGTAGAAATCAATTGATCAAATTTGTAATGTTCCCTGTTCAAGTCTTCTGGAACAAGTGTTCGTCCTAAAAAAGAAATTCATCAAGATTAATGAAGCTACATGTCGAAATTTTCTTTGAACTAGGGAAACTAAGATTTCAAAAAAGGCTCTCTTGGCATGAAGAAGAGTTTGTTACCCTAGGATTGCTTTTGGCACGAATGTACTGGATATAACTACTTAGAAAAAGGCAGCTATCATTACTTTACTTCGGTATCTGCAAGAAAGAAGAAAAGCTAGGGGTAAAATGGATACATGATTATTATGACAGAAGAGATTTGCTGAATGATAATTCCAAAACAGTCCTCTTGGATCAATCAGATGATCATAAAGGCCACGAAGTATGTCAGAGAAAAAGGTTATGAACTGGTGCACATAAAAAAAACACAATTTTACCAGAGACTAAGGGGCTCATTCTAGAAAATACACCTTATAGACTAAGCACTCGGGACAGACTCTATCAGTGGCATGTCACCAATAGCAAGACTTCTCCTCTATGTGAGAAGGAAAATAGAAATGTTAACCACTTGCTTTTTCTTGTGACATATGTCCTACAATATGGCAAAAACCCTTGAACGAGATGAAGGTTAGATGAGGCATTAAGTAGTGGTTAAAGGAACAATGTTGGCCAGAGGTATATGTAAAAGGAAAATCTCCAAAGGCTAAGGTCTATAGGGTTGTGCTAGCCACTCAATATACTACATTTGGAGGAATGAAATGCTCGAGTGTTTCTTAACAAATGAATTAACACACAGGCAGTCAGTAAATAATTGCACAAGAAATCGACATGAGACCTACAAAGAATGCCAAAGTTGCAAACTGACCAAAAAACATCAATTTCTACCCAAGCTAGAGATATATAATTAGATTAGATGATGGCTATTGTATAACTAGTTGTTCTTGTTATAAATTATTGCTAACTACTACAACTAATACTGATTGAGTAAAAAATATTTTTAGAGCATCTTGTACTCTTGCACATATAAACAAAACCAGAACTTATAGATATTGATTCACCTAGATCTCAATCGATCTCTTGTCATGAAGGTGCAGTCAATCGCAAATAAAGCAACAGATGTAGTACACACTAAAAGTAAAATGCTCAGTGGGGTGTCCCCAGTAGCCAGACTTGTCTTCTATCTGAGAAGGAAAATGGAAGTGTTAACCACCTATTTTTAGCTTGTGAGGTATTAACTACAATATGAAAAAAAAATCTTGAACTAGATGGTGGTTAGATGAGGCCCTAATTGGTGGTCAGAAGAACTATGTTGTCCCGAGGTCTATGCAAGAGGAAAATCTCCAAAGGCTGAGGTGTACATGGCCGTTCTAGTCACTCAGTATACTACATTTGGAATGAAAGGAATGCTCGAGTGTTTCGGGACAAAGGAATGAAACACAGGCAGAATCCACATGAGATCTACAAAGAATGCTAAAAGTTGCAAACTGACAAAAAAAAAATTTCAATTCCTACCCAAGCTAGAACTATATAATTAGATTAGATGATGACTACTGTATAACTAGTTGTCTTTGTTATTAATTCTTGATAACTACTACTACAAATACTAACTGATTAAAGATCTTAATTATTATCATTAGACTTTATGTAGTTCCAATGCTATTAGCAATATACTGGATAAACTTAAAAAGCAATTGGATCGAAAGACCAAAAAGAACTCAAGAATACCCAACCTTAAATCCTTAATAGACATGATAAATATCACCTAAAAGAACAACAAGAAATAAAACTAATCAAATGAAAAAAGTGTACTTCAGCAGGCAGGGTAGGAAGATGCAGTGTAGGCGTGAGACGGATGGACATATGCTAAAACTCTTCGCACACAGGGTGAGTTGAAATATTGAGGGTTAGGAAAAAAACCCACCGCGTTGCACTATTTATTACCCCTATCCGTATGTGTTTGGAACTATATTGTTTTGTAAATCAGGGGAAAATGTAGACATAAATCTGCTATTTAATTAAATTTATTATTAATGAAAACGGTATCTAAGTGAATCAAACTTATCTTTACCTACTATAGCTCTTGTACAATCTCTTTTATAACCCTTAGCCACATCAAATATTACTTTTCAAGTCATGTCAATACGTCTCAATAGACATCATTCAAAATGAAACAGAAAATACTTCTCTCTTCATAGATTCACATATTTTAAAAATCAAACCATAAACAATAATTTGCTTTGTTGAAGTATCATTTTCCCTAATGTTAAAAGATTAATTCAAGAATTAAAAATTAGAATCTGTAACACCATTAAGCACAAGATTGATTCACCAACATATTATTTTGGAAGTTCCACTTCCAGATAACCATTGGATTCACAAATTTATGTTCATTCACATTATAGAAAAAGAAAAAAAATATTATATACGAAGATGCATTATGTAATTCACTTCGGGAGAACCATATTCTATATCTCATACTATTCATTGAGACATAAAGAACACATTATGACATTTCATTTAGAATATGAAGCCTCTCATATTCTAACACATAATCAATAGTAAGAGACAAACAAATACAATTATATAAAAGTAGAATCTATGTAATTTACCACATGAACCATGATAATAATAAGAAGTAGAGGCAAGACCAAATAAAATTAAAATTGGAGATCAAAAAAGCAAAAATTAAAATAACAAAAAAGGAAAAGCCAAAGAAGAAAATAGAATCATGAATCATAATGTATAAATCATCATAGATAGGCGATACCCGGAGTTATTACTCAAGACCGTAGCTTTGTGCCTCTCACACCACAACTTTGTTCCACTCTAAAACGGTAGCTTTGTGCCATCAGTGATAATGGGAGAAATATTTTCAATCCATGTGTATAGATACAGAGAAGGAGAATGGGGATTGGCGAATTTGCGTTTTTGTTTTGCTCGTCTTAGGGTTTTTCTTGTGTTCTTTTGCAAGAGGGAGAAATTTGGGGGAAATAATTGAGGGGGGGGTGGGAACTGATGAGGGGAAAAGGTGGGTTTCGTTTTATATTTTTAATTTTACATTATATATCATGTTTTTAACAACATCATACTATTTTAACGCTATAATAAAATGTAATTATGTTAATAAATAATATTGACAGAAGGTCGGCATTTTATATTCATTTACATTTTAACTTATATAAAATCGTTATTCGGAGGATGATTTATTTAAAATTAATTAAAAATATTGATTTTTATTATTTTTTTTCTTGATTACTATCGATTTCAGAAAGTCGGTATTATAATTTATTTGTTTTTTATTTTACACAAAATCGACCTTCGAAAGACAATTTAAATAATATTAATTTCAGAATATTTCTCAATTTGTTTTTTATATTTAATTGAGAAAAATTTAAATATTTTCATTTACTTATAATACCGACATCAAGAGGTCGGTTTTTATTGTAATTCGTTTTTCAGAAAAAAAAATTCGACCTCCTAAGGTCGCAATTTGATTTTCCCGCTTTTTTTTTTGCATAAAAATTTTCATATCTACATAGGTTCATACTCTAAATGTGGATTATTAATCAAACTTTTTATTTAGAAAAGTATACTAAATTGTTAAACTTTTTTGAACAATTAATTGTAGGTGTAAAATGAAAATTTAGTATTATGCTGGCAGAATTATGATTTAATGAAAAATTTCAAACAAATCGATCTTTTGAATGTCTCTTTTATTAGAAGTAATTAGATGAAATAAAAATACTGACCTCATGAGGTCGGTATTTTATATTTTTTTTATATGACGTATATAAAACCGTCATCTATGGGAAGGTTTATTTAAAGTTAATTGAAAATATTAATTTATTAATTTTCTTGAAGTCACTATATAAATGTTTTAGTGAAAATTAATTTAATTACATACTATTTATTTTTATCGACTTCTGGATGTCGGTATTATAACCTTTTTTGTATTTGTTTTTGATTTTACATAAAACTATCCTCCGAAAGACAATTTAAATAAAATTAATTCAAAATATTTCTCAATTTTATTTTCTAATATTTTATTGAGAAAAAATAAAATATTTTTATTGATTCATTCATTTAATACAGACATCAAGAGGTCGAATTTTTATTGTAATTAAATTTTTTGTGAAAAAATTCAACCTCGTGAAGTCGGAATTTGATTTTTCCGCTATATTTTGCATAACACCTGATTACTAGCTTATAGTAGGTTTTCAAAAAAAATTATTTTTTATTCTTTTTAACAATATCGTCCTCCAGAGGTTTGTGGTCGATAATTTTAGGTTGGTATTCACTATTTTTTTAGTAGTATATATATTATAAACAGTCATTAAAATTTTTGATTAATCTTAATGTTGAGTTTGTGGAAGTCTATGGCTACCCGAGTTAGCGGAGAATCTGTTTTTTTGGCAAAACCAAACATTACTCAGTCATATGCTAGTGTGTGTGTGTGTGTGTGTGTGTGTGTATATATATATATATATATATATATATATTCAACTAAGATCACAAGCGTAATGTAGTGATATATTTATATTTCTAATTAGTTAATGTTAAATAACTCTCATTTTAAATTTGTATTGATTTCTATTAGATATATTTAGTAACAAAAAATCTCTCTGAACAATTTGTAAGCTAATTTATTTAAATAAATTACTAGTCCAAATATAAAACATAAAACCAAGAAAATAAATAAAATAATTAAAATGATTTGAGAGATATTATTGTATTTACATAGACTTATCCCATAGAACTATATCATATGTATTACTAATACCATCAAATGAAAGGTATTAGTAATACATCCTATAATACCGTGTAGGAGATATAACTAATCCATGGATTAGTTATACAAAGATCCAAATTCCTACTGAACATAGTACTAAATAATGTCATATATAATACATTGACTATTTCTTGTAATGTGGCCTACCAAACGACCCTTTAATTCAATGTTTGGTAGCAAAGGTAGGAATAACTTATCACAGAATTAACAATTAGTTCAGGGATAAGTTATTCCTCACTAGGGGAGGTATAGTAATCCTAAGATAATTTATCATTGGATAAGATGGATAAATTAACAAAAATACCCCCTTAAACTCTTTTATGTACACCACTTTTACTTCAAACATATTTTAACATAATTTTTGACAACATGTATAATAACATTCACAACCTTAATTATTCGTTGTTTTTATGATGAATATATTTTTCAATTAAAAATTTATATTTTATAATTACAATTTTATTTATGAACATACTATATGTTAAATTTATTTGTGTAATTCTTATGTTTATTTATATTTTGATTTCTTTTAAAATGTTCACTCCACTACTAAATTACATACTTTTCATTATATAGTTTATTACTCACTGAAAAATTATATTTTATCTATAACTAAAATGTAGATTACTTTAATAATAAATTTTCTTTTACTTTAATAAATTTAAAATGAAAGTCTTAATTTTTAAGCTAAATAAGATGAAAGTTTTACTTTTAAACTAAATAAATTTAGAAGAAAGTTTAAATTTTAAGCTAAATAAGATGAAAATATTATTTAAGCTAAATAAGAAGAACATTTTAATTTAAAGCTAAATAAGCTAAAAATTAAATTTTTAAGTTAAATAAGATGAAAGTTTAATTTCTTAAAAACATATAGCACAATCATGAAAATGAATGCACAAAAATATTTAAGATAAATAAGATGAAAATTTTATTTTTAAGTATGAATAACTAATGCTTGCAAAGAAAATATTAAAAAAATCTATATAAGGTGAGTGTATTTTTCTAAACAAACAACTTATTTTAAAAAATTATTACAATGACTGTTGGTTTAAATATGGCAAACCCAATAAGCAATAAAAACTAATTCCAGCATAACTTATTTTGGTATAACTTATCCCAACATAACTAGCATTCAAACAAAACGACCCTTAAAATTGACCATTTTTTTGTAACAAAAAATTTCTAATGCCTTTATTATAGGAAATAATATGAAATTTGAAATGATATCATAAACATGCATTTTAATATGATTTAGGAGTTATAATTATCAAAAATCATGGGAATAACGCAAATAAAAACATTATATTTCTTATATGAAAGAATATGAATAAATAGGGTGGTAATTGTCACATTCACTTTTTACATTAATCAAAAATACATAAATAGATAAAATGTCATGAAAGTGAGGGAAAAAAAAAAGATAAATAGGAACCTTGATCAACGAGAGGTTCCTAATAGTACTCATTTATGTAGCTTTATATTACACGAAGGTGAGGTTCAATCGACAAATACATCGATCTTTCAACTTCTCTAAAATAACAAGAAAAGGTTATTTTTTCTTCCACAATGGGTATTGTAACGAACTCAAGTTAGATTTGCTCATAAAAATTAAACTTGAGTCATTTTAATAACAACGAGGGTAAAAATGAGATATTTTTATCATAAAGTAAATTTTGTTCAAATCATTTAATCTGGAGGGGGGGGGGGGAATTTGATCAAACTTTATCCATATATATTGATAAATATTTTTTAAATAAATTATTAGATTTTAAAATTAGGTGTAAATATTCATAATTAGTGACTAATAATATGTCTAATTAGTGACGGACCTAGGATTTTCGTTTAGGGGGTTCGAAAAATAAAGTATAAACATGTAGATAAGCCTTAGAAATATGAACCTTGATTTTTTTTAGGTTTAAATTCTAGAACCACATTTTAGCACGTTTGTCAAGTAAATAAAAGAACTTGAAATACAGAAAATTTACCATCAATCTATAGAAATACAGAAAATTTACCTTATATATATATCGTGTAATTTTTAACCGAGGGGATTCACGAATTCACGTGGATCCGCCCCTGAATTTAACTGTACTTTTCATCATATGTCATAAACATCAATGACATTTTTCAACATATGGCATAATATATTCAATATTTGTATTAAAAATTTTATTGTTTTAACGACATTTTCACTATATGTTGATCGAATAAAGGACATTTTGCAACAAATGTCATAATATATTCGACATTTGTATTAAATGTCGCTATTTTAACAACATTTTTGCTAAAGTCTCTAAAATAAATGACATTTTACAACAAAAGTCACTAAAATCAATGACATTTTGCAGTAAATGCCATAATATATTCGATATTTATATTGAATGCCACTATTTAAGCTATATTTTTTCTAAATGTCACTAAAATCAATAACATTTTGTAATAAATGTCATATTATATTCGACATTTGTAGCAAACGTCATCATTTATATGACATTTTCGCTAAATGTCGCTAAAACAATGACATTTTGCAATAAATGTCATTATTATATCGACATTTCTAGCAAATATCATCATTTATATGACATTTTCGCTAAATGTCGCTAAAAACAACGATATTTTGCAATAAATGTCATTATTATAGTGGCGTTTTGGACCAAATGTCATTATTTTTACGATATTTGATACCAAATGTCATTATTTTTACGACATTTGACATTAAATGTCATTGTTTTATGACATTTTGTCCGTAAATGTCATGAAATTCTTCATTTTACGACATCTGTTTCAAATTTCACCAAATTAATTTCAGCATATATACATTTTCTTATAGTGATCCATCCGACTCGAAAGCTCCAACGATAATAGCCAAACCATTTACTCGTCCGCCTGAATGATTTAACTTTTTTTTATATCTATGGAAAAACTCTCTAGCTTGTGGTACTGCAATTTATGTTTTCTTCTTTACCTCTCATGTTAGCACCGTGGCAGATTCTTGTATTCTGATGTATGTATTTTATGTAACTATCTGCAGTAGTCATGTGCTTCACTGCACTTTCTATAAATGCTTTTGGTATTCTCAGTGCTAAATATTGATTTTCCTGGTTTTGATTCTCAGAGTTGGTATTTGTACTTTGTCTATATTGATATGTCTCCTGATGTTGATTGGTAGCTCCTCAAAATTGTTCAACTCTTTTCGTTGTTGTGATTTAACTCTACAACATTATTGCCTTCTCTGAAAATATAGATGATGTTTGTATTTAATTGTTGTAATCTCTTCCTTGTAATCTCTCCTCTTCCACCAAATCCTAAGGTATCTTACACAACCCTCTTTATTGTCTTTATTAGATACAATGAGTCTGTTTTGATTATTACTACTCTCAGCCTATTATTTCAACAATACTCTGATGCTTTATATATCGTCAGTAACTTTGCCTATGTTGTAAATAATACCCACTCCTACTACTCTTTCATAGATAAAATTTTCAATGTAAATTCCTTAGACCAAAGACATAAGAACTAAGTCTTGGAATCCTTTTGGATGCCCCGTCCGTATTTCATTTTAGCCTGTGTGTATCTGGTGATTTCCATAGTACACTATGATAGTATAATTTAGGAATATACCACTTTAGTTTCATGATAATATCAGGTCACAAATTAGACTCTAGGTGTATCCAAGAATATAAAGTTTTCTCAAATATTTCTTACCATATCTTGAACTTGCACCACCATTCCACTCAATGTTGTATTTCCTCCATGTTTTATATTGTTTCTTCTCTTTTATATTATTCACGTGATTATTTTTGGCATTGATCTCATTACTCTTTGTATTTGTGGTGATTTGTTGAATTTTCATCACTCAATGATTAATTGTTGTAAATGCATCCCCTCCATGCGTAAACCTGCAAAATTAGCAAATTGCCTCCATAGCTTGTAAGCCAAGGAAGTTGTTAGAAAAATATGGGACATAGTCTCCTTCTTCTTCATCACAACACCAACATCTTGAAACTACTTGAATCTTTATATTTTTTGAATTATCATTAGTATGAATTTTCCTTTTACAGTCCCTCCATAAGAAAAAAAATCACCTTTAAGGGAACCCCTTGGTCAAAATAAAAGCATAGTCGGTTCTATTCTCTTGTTTTTTCCTCAGTGTTTGCCAAGCTAATTAACACTAAAATTCCCCCGCTTACTGCTCATCCACCAAGGTACATCAGTCTGATAATCATTACTGGGTGGTTTTATACTCTCCAGAATGTAATCCACAATTTCTATTGAAATTTTTGTTGCTAGTTTATGTGCATCCCGTTCTCCATTACTAGTAAACTCATGTACTTCAACTTCTTCCTCACTGTCCATATCACTCTCAATATATAAAAACAACTCCCAATTTTTTCCAATTATCAATTTTAAAAACTGGAAGTTTCAGCCTTTATTTGCCACCATATATTGTGCTCAACCTCCTCTCATATCATTACAGTCTTTCTCCACACATGTGAGGCACCCCCTACCTGTAGTTATAATTGGATGTAATTTCTTGCAATACTTGTTCCACATATAACTACTCCACCAAGAAGAACTTGAAGTTCTGAAGTTCCACCAAAGCTTTACAAACAAAGCCTTCGAAACGTCATGTAAAGACCTGAAACCCAACCCTCTTTCTTCCTTGTGATATCACATGCTTTCCCATGACACACAGTGCTTGTTCTTTGAACCAGTTGCATTTCCCCCCAAACAAACTTAGCAAACAACTTATGTAATTGATCTTATTCATGACTGATAATAAGTACATGGGTTGATTGTTAGACATATGCTATCAAAATGAACCTTCCCTTATAACATAAGTGTCTATTATGTCACATGACCATTTTTAAAAACATTTTTCACATAAGGAGTTCAAAATGCCCTTTATTTTGCCTCCCATAGAAAATAGGACAACCCAAATAGGTAAAACAAAAATTACCTTGCCTATATTCTCTTTATTTATTTACACACTGTTGTGGGGACCTTCCCATGTAGGTAACAGATGCTCTTGTCAATGTTGATCATTTGTCCAAACACCCTCTCATATCTTCTTAAAACATACATCATTATCCTCATCGATTTAGGATGTCCTGAACAAAAAAGAATAGTGTCATCAACATAAGATAGGTGGTTTATTTGTGGACTCCATTTAGGAAAACCAAAACCCTTAAATCTAGCATCTTCATATAAACCATTTATGACCCTGGTCAGAACTTTAGCTTCTATTAAAAATAGTGTAGGGGATAAGGGTTCCCCATGTTTCAAATCTCTTGAAGACTGAAAGAATCCAAATGGTGTTCTATTCACCAACACTGAGTAACATTGCTTATAAGACGCACTATCCTGTCAATGATTCTCTCTTTAAAAGCCAAATCTTCTCAAGACTTGAATTAAGAATTTCCATGAGACTCTGTCATATGCCTTTGCCATGTCCAATTTTATCACTACTGTTAGGTTATTAGCATTTTAATATTAATATTTAACATATTAAATTGCTTTATTTTGGAGTTATAAGAAAACATTGGAATGGATAACTTCTACATCATTCATTAGCATTTGTTGTCCATCACTTTATTTCATTCTTAATACCTCCATTACTCTTTGTAACCTATGTAACTCCTATTGTAACCTATGTAACTCCTACTGTAACCTATGTAACCTATGAAACTCCTAAGACCATTATCTTCACTATTTACTACCTCCATTATCTTCCTATTCATTGCTAGGAAGACTTCTCGTAGTATAAATAGTGGTGGTCTTCATTTGGTTTGGGAAACACAAAACATAAGAGAAAAACAAAGAGTGAAAGAGTTAGTCTAAAAGAGAATTCTAATTAGTTGAAGGGAGGTGTTCTTTTTTGTGGAGCTTTGGACTCAACTCTTGTCCAGAGTTGTTGAGTTATACTTTGTGAAGGCTGTTGTATCCTGGAGGGGACAAGTCAAAGAGGACTACTGCTGGACCGGTGAAAACATTTGCTGCAGTGGGCTTGACTCTCCTTAAAGAGAGCGAGATATCCGTGCCTCAGCCTGAAGAGATTAATTTCTTTATTTTATTTTCAATTGTAATCTTGCAATTTTATTATCTTGTAAGTTTTTCACTAACAATTTTAAGGAGATTCAAAGATGGCTACAATTGAAAAAACCGCGGATGTCAAGATGGGAGATCTTAACAAGCCATTTCGGTTCAATGGTAATCATTTCAAGAGATGGAAGGGTAAAGTACTTTTCTACTTAAGTCTTCTCAATGTTTCTTATGTATTAACGGAGAAGAATCCAAATAAAGAAGACATCACCATTATGAATGATGATGAAACTATTTCTCATCTAGAGAAAGTGGAAAAGTACGATGGTGATTCCTATAAGTGTCGGTATTATCTTCTTAATTGTCTATCTGATAGTTTTTATGATTATTATGATAGAACTTACTCTAGTGCAAAGAAAATTTGGAAGGCATTGCAGAGTAAGTACGATACCGAAGAGGCTGGAGCAAAAAAATATGCAGCTAGTAGATTTTTTCATTTCCAAATGGTGGACAACAAATCAGTGATAGATCAAGCTCAAGACTTCATCATGATTGTTGGAGAGCTTAGGTCCGAAGAGGTTAAAATTGGAGATAACCTTATTGTTTGTGGCATAGTGGATAAACTTCCACCTTCTTAGAAGGAATTTCAAAAAACTATGCGCCACAAACAAAAGGAAACCTCTCTTGAAACCTTAATAATGGAAATCCGCATGGAAGAAGAAGCAAGGGGCCAAGATGCACTTTTACAAACAGAAGAGAACAACATCACATCGAAGGTAAATTTAATTACTTCGAATAATGCTACTCCTGAAACTCACAAAAATACTTCTTTAAAGCCTAAGAAGAAAAAATTCAAGAAAAATAATGGTAGACCTCCCAAGAAAAATAATGGTGAAAATCACCAAGCACAAAATCAACAAGTTCATGAAAAGGGACCATGCTTTGTTTGTGGCAAGAGTGGGCATATTGCTCGATTTTACAGATTCCGAAAACGTGGTCCTAACCCTCAGGCAAATGTTACCAAAGAACCTTTTGTGGCGGTGATTACCGACATAAACATGGTTGAGAATGTTGATGGATGGTGCGCTAATTCTGGTGCAAACCGTCATGTCTGTTATGACAAAGACTGGTTTAAAAAATATACTCATTTTGAGGAGCCCAAAACCATCATGCTTGGTGATGCTCACACTACTCAAGTGCTTGGAAAGGGAGATGTTGAATTGTGCTTTACTTCTGGAAGGATATTAACATGGAAAGATGTACTTTATACTCCTTCAATGAGAAAAAATTTGATGTCTAGTTTTCTTCTTAATAAAGCAGGCTTTAAAAAGATTATTGAATCTGATCAATATGTAATAGTGAAGAAAGGTATTTTTGTGGGGAAGGGATATGCATGTGATGGGATGTTTAAGTTGAATGTTGAAATGAATAAAACTTTTACTTCTGTTTATATGCTTTCTTCAACTAAATTTTGGCATGCTCGTTTGTGTCATATTAATGATTGTTATGTTGAAATCATGAGTAGTTTAGGATTAATCCCAATGGTTAAAAAGAATTTTGAAAAGTGTGAGGCTTGTAGTAAAGCCAAGATCACTAAAAGGCCTCATTTTCAAGTTGAAAGAAAAACTAATTTGTTAGAATTAGTTCATACTGATATTTGTGAACTTGGTGGAATTCTAACTCGTGGAGGTAATAGATATTTTATCACTTTCATTGATGATTTTTCTAAGTTTACATATGTTTACTTGATGAAAAATAAAAGTGATGCTTTTGAAAATTTCAAAACTTATCTCAATGAGGTTGAAAATCAGTTTGGAAGAAAAATAAAAAGAATTAGAACTGATAGAGGTCGTGAATATGAATCAAATGAGTTCAATTCTTTTGTTAGATCATTGGTAATAATTCATGAAACTACTCCTCCTTACTCTCCTTCGTCTAATGGAGTAGCAGAAAGGAAAACTAGAACTTTGGTTGAATTGACAAATGCCATGCTTATTGAGTCACATGCACCTTTAAATTTTTGGGGTGAAGCTATCTTAACTGCTTGTTATGTGTTGAATCGTGTGCCTCATAAAAAGTCTAAATTGACACCTTTAGAATTGTGGAAATGTTACAAGCCAAGTTTGGGATATCTAAGTGTTTGGGGTTGCTTAGCCTTTGTGAGGCTAATGGATGCCAAGATTACAAAGTTGGGTAAGAAAGTTACTACTTGTGCTTTTCTTGGTTATGCTTCAAATTGTAACGATCCAATTTTTTTTTTATATAAATAAGAATAAATAGGTATTTAAGGGCATAATGGTCCTTTCACGTTTTAAATGAATAAATAAATTGTATTTATTTATTTTAAATTTTATTCGACTAATTCTTGAATTAGTCCCCTAATCCTAATAGTTCTCTCTCTCACGCTTCTTAACTCTCTCTCTCACGTTCTCCATCTTCCTCACATTATTTCTGCCAAATATCAACAGTTCTTCATGCTTGAAGAACTCACATAAAATTTTAAGAAAAACAAAGCAATCAAAAAAATATTAAGGCGAAGAGGAGTTGTTCGTTGAGTGGTATGGACGTTGAAGTAACTTGGACTGACTTTTGGAGAGAATTTTGGGTAGCGAATTCTTCGTTTGAACATCAATAAAGGTATGGGTTTCTCTCATGGAATTCTTTCTCCAAGAGTACTTTCTTTCGAACGTTTCTTAAACTCTTGAAACTAAGGTTGTTCCCCTTCGTATGTCCTTGTCCTTAGCTCCCTAATGAATTTGTAGGATGGGTATGTTGTGCTGCTAGATTTTTTTCCATGAATGATGTGTTTAAATTAAATATGAATGTGTTTATGTGCGGGAAATCACGATAATGATCATCAAAACATAACCGGAAAAGTTGATGTATGGGTGTGTATAGGGCAGTGTTTTAGGCATTGTTTTGGGGTGTATAAATTGTTTATTTATCATGTATTTTATGTGTGTAATGGGTGTACAATGTGATGTTCATTTTAACGAAGCATAGTGAATTGACTGAACCATGAAATCTCCCTAAGAACTAATGTGAAATTTGATGAAAAAGTGCAGAAAAATCGTGGAATAAATTTCCAGAACTTAGAAATAGGCTTTAAAAGAATCTGGAAATTTTTGGATGTCAAAGAAATTAAAAAAAAGGTTTTAAGGCCTGCAAGGATCGAACCCAGGACCTCCCTGCAGCTGCCTTACAAGATTAAAAAGGTAATGCTGGGGGCGGGGATCGAACCCACGACCCCCGTTCGTGAAAAGAAAAAAAAAGATTAAAAAGGGAATGCTGGGGGCGGGGATCGAACCCACGACCCCCGTTCGCGAAAAAAAAAGATTAAAAAGGGAATGCTGGGGGCAGGGATCGAACCCACGACCCCCGTTCGCGAAAAAAAGGGGATTAAAAAGGGAATGCTGGGGGCGGGGATCGAACCCACGACCCCAATTCGCAAAAAAGAAAGGGATGCGAGGCGTGGGGATCGAACCCACGACCTCAGAGCTGGGGGGGGGGTAAAATATTAAGGGAATAAAGGTGAGGCTGTGAAGGTTCAAACCCGCCACCTCACAGCCTCCATCCCCAGCGAAAATAAGTGAAAAATAAGGGGGGCTGTGAGGGTTCGAACCCACAACCTCCGTGTTCAAGCGAATTTAAATAATAATAATAATAATAATAATAATAATAATAATAATAATAATAATAAAAAATTAAAATTCTAATTAAAGTTGGAACATCAATTCTTTTATGTAAATATTGAGATTTAAATTAGAATTCTAATTAAAATAGAAAATTATTCTTTCATGTAAATGATTGAAATTTAATTTAGAATTTTAATTAAAATAGAAAATTTATTATGTCATGAAAATGTTGAGATTTAATTTAGAGTTCTAAATTTATGAATATTAGAACTAAAATCAATGAAAAATATAAATGATATCCAAATAATTCAAGATTTGGGTTCCCGTGCCCAAACCTCCGTATTGATACATAAGTCATACGTGAGTAAAATATTCAAGAGTAATGTCATCTACTTAGATCAAAAATCAAGATCTTGGTATATATACAAGATACACAAGTCTTGTAATACCTAATCTTAGGAAAATAAGAATCACTTAACGAACTATAAATGAAGCCCCATGACTTGTATGTATAGACACATAAGTTTAACATACGTTCAAACATCTATTTTTAGGTGCAGGCACAAGTGGACTGTGGAGCTACAGGTTCGTTGTTGCAGCTATTCGGACGTCAGCATTCATCCGGAGTTTGGTAGGTCCTCATGCTTTCGAGGATGCTACTATTTTACATTCTAGCGTAGTTTTAGAGTTGAGCTAGTGGAGCATGTTCCACTGGCGTTTCTTTCCTGTTTTGGTTCAGACTTTGTATTGGTGCTATTTTGGCCGATATACAATTAATACTTAATGAATTATTTCTTTCAGTTGCTTATCTCTTAAATGTTAGATAGTTGATGATGAACGATTATGAAATATAAAGAATGTTTAACAAGTATGATTAAGGAAATCAAAAATTTCAAATTTTCCGCTAAAATTAACCTATGTAAAGTAAGAATGACGTAAGTAGGCTTGTTTGCGACCTCTGAGAGGTTAACGACGCTGGTCTCGTCTGGGGTCTAGATTCCAGTCGTGACAAAGTTGGTATCAGAGCGCTAGGTTAAGTTCCTAGAATAATGAGTTCACATCAACCACATTGAGTAGTTTCTAAGTCATGATAGTGAAGTGCACCACTATCCTGGATTAGAGACAGCATGATGCGTAGGAAAAACTTCCCTTCTTCTGATCTTATTGTGCTTTTCTTGATGTCTGAATTCTTGGGGTTATGAACGTGTCTGACATTAATCTTTGTTGTTTTCAGAGAATGAACACTTGGAGAACTAAGGGTCTGAGGACGGGAGCAGCAGCAGCTAGGGGTAATCAAAATCCACCCCAGGCTCCAGCTGAAGGAGTGGCCATGCCAGTTAACCCAGCTGGGTTGACTGATGCGGAGGTGCGGGCATCTCTAGCCCAGATGGCACAGGCCATCACGATGCAGGCCCAGGCTATGACTGCCCAAGTCAACCGGTAGGATGCTCAGAGGGAAAACCCACCGGTTCGCAGCATGGCTGACAGACTGCGGGATTTCACGAGGATGAACCCTCCGATTTTCACAGGGGCTAAGACTTCAGAAGATCCTCAGGAATTTATCGACGAGTTGCATAAGATCCTAGTGGCCATGGCGGCCACTGATATTGAGAAGGCTGAGCTGACTTCCTACCAGCTCAAGGAGACTTGGTGCAAAAAGTGGCAAGATAGTCGTGTCCTAGGTGGAGTGACAGTCACATGGGAGCTGTTCAAGACAACATTTTTGGAAAGGTTCTTCCCTAAAGAGATGAAGGAGGCCAAGGTTGAGGAGTTCATCAACCTTAAGCAAGGATCTATGACAGTCAGGGAGTATTCCCTAAAGTTTGTGAAGCTATCAAGGTATGTTACTTCCCTTAGTATTTAATAACAAGAATGATGAGAGTACTTAACTTTGTTGAAATTATCCAGGTATGCTACTTCCTTGGTTTTGACCAGCAGTGATGAGATGAGCAGGTTCCTCACAGGAATCAATGGAGACCTGGAGGAGGAGTGTCGGGCTGCGATGATCCATGATAATATGGATCTTTCTAGATTAATGGTGCATGTCCAGCAAGTAGAGGACAACCGAAAGAGGAGAGGTGTACGTGATGTTAGGAGGCCTAGGCCTCTAGATCAGGCAGGTCCCAACCATGGAGACCATAGAAACAATTTGTGCGTCCGTGAGCAGCCCAAATTCAAGAAGGGGCAACAGAGTGCTGGTAATTTTGACCCTCAGAGAAATACAACACTTAGAGGAGGCAGACCCGAACCCAAGAGGGGCAATGGAGGTGAGATGCAGCGTCCAAAGAAAACTTGTACTAAGTGTGGCCGAACTCACCTTGGAGAATGCAGACAGGGCACTAAAGCCTGCTTCGGTTGTGGTAAGAGTGGACACATGGTCAGACACTCTCCCAGAACAGAGGTCTGGCTGGGGGTAATGCTCAGCCTAGGCCTACCCCACAGAGTTCAGCAGCAGCCGAGCCTCCCAAGAGGAACAGATTTTATGCCTTGAAAGGTAGGGAGGAGCAGGAGAAGTCCGCTGATGTGGTCACAGGTATGCTGCAAGTATTCTCAACTTCTGTTTATGCTTTACTTGATCCAGGGTCTACGCTTTCCTTTGTGACTCCTCTGCTTGCCCTTACTTTTGAAATACTACCTGAAGTTCTGCATGATCCTATAGTGGTTAGTACGCCTTTAGGAGAAAATGTGAGAACTGATAGGGTATACAAGAATTGCCCAATAGTTGTGAGTGGCAAGGCTATGTGTGCAAACTTGATTGAGTTACCCATGCATGATTTTTATATTATTCTTGGCATGGACTGGCTTCACAGCTATTATGCTTGCTTGGACTGTCGTAGTAGGGTGGTGAGGTTTCGCTTCCCTAATGGAGAAGAGTTAGTCTGGGAGGGGTACAATCCGATTCGTCCGAACCCCTTGATTTCAAATCTTAAGGCCAATAAAATGATGGCCAAAGGGTTACTATGTTATCTAGTGAGTGTTAATGATTTAGATCATGACGTTCCTTCCATAGACTCGGTGCTTGTAGTAAATGAATTCCTAGATGTGTTTCCTGAAGATTTGCCTGGAGTCCCTTCCCTTCGAGAGATTGACTTTGGTATCGACTTAGAACCTGATACTAAACCAATATCAATTCCTCCTTATAGAATGGCTCCAGCAGAACTCAAGGAGTTGAAGCTGCAGTTAAAAGATCTCACTGATAAGGGTTTCATTCAGCCAAGCATATCCCCTTGGGGCGCTCCAGTGTTGTTTGTAAAGAAAAAAGATGGGACCCTTAGAATGTGTATCGATTATCGGCAGCTCAACAAAGTCACTATAAAGAATAAGTATCCACTTCCCAGAATTGATGACTTGTTCGATCAGCTTCAAGGGTCTAGTTTCTTCTCTAAGATTGATCTTCGTTCAGGGTATCACCAGCTTAGGGTTAGGGATGAGGATGTCCCAAAAACAGCTTTTCGTACCCGTTATGGTCATTATGAGTTCTTAATTATGTCATTCGGTCTCACGAATGAACCTGCTGCATTTATGGACCTCATGAACAGAGTCTTCCGTGAATACCTTGACTCTTTCGTCATAGTATTCATTGATGACATTCTCATCTACTCTAAGACCAAGGAAGAACATGAACAACATTTGAGACTAACCTTGCAGGTACTTAGACAACATCAGTTGTATGCGAAATTCAGCAAGTGTGAATTCTGGCTGAGATCAGTGACCTTCCTGGGCCATGTTGTCTCCGATCAAGGTGTAGAAGTGGACCCCAGAAAGACTGAAGCTGTTAAGAAGTGGCCAAAGCCTCTTACACCCACTGATATCCATAGCTTTCTGGGATTGGCTGGTTACTACCGCAGGTTTGTGGAGGGATTTTCTTCCTTTGCTGCCCCACTTACAGCGTTGACAAAAAAGAAATCCAAGTTTGAATGGACAGAGACTTGTGAGAAGAGTTTCCAGGAGCTCAAGGAGAGACTCACTTCAGCCCCGGTGCTTACTTTGCCTAACAGTGGCGAGAATTACACTGTCTATTGTGATGCATCTAGGGTTGGTTTGGGATGTGTTCTTATGCAGGCTGGTAAGGTGATAGCCTATGCTTCCAGACAACTCAAGGTTCATGAAAAGAATTATCCCACTCATGACTTGGAGTTAGCAGCTGTGGTGTTTGCATTGAAGCTGTGGAGGCATTATCTGTATGGAGTACATGTGGATGTGTTCACGGATCATAAGAGTCTCTAGTACGTGTTCACGCAGAGGGAGCTGAATCTACGACAATGCAGATGGTTGGAGCTGCTGAAGGATTATGACATGAATGTGCACTACCATCCAGGTAAGGCTAATGTTGTGGCTGATGCTTTGAGCAGATGAGCATGGGGAGTACAGCCCACGTTGAGGATGAGAAGAAGGAGCTAGTGAAAGAGGTACACAGACTGGCCAGACTGGGTGTGCAGTTGGTTGACTCTACTAGTGGAGGTGTTTCAGTTCACCCTAGTTCTGAATCATCCCTGATAGTGGAAGTCAAAAAGGGTCAGCATCTTGATCCTGTGTTGATGGAGATGAAGGACTCAGTGTTGTTAAAAATGAACGAGTCTTTTTCTTTGGGAGATGATGGCATACTTAGATACCAGAACCGGTTGTGCGTACGAGATGTAGATAATTTACGGACCAGGATTGTTACAGAGGCCCATGGTTCCAAATATTCCATACATCCAGGTTCCACAAAAATGTATCATGATCTTAAGCAGATTTATTGGTGGGAGGGCATGAAGAAGGATATTGCAGACTATGTGGCTAAGTGTCCTAATTGTCAGCAGGTTAAGGCAGAGCATCTTAAGCCTGGTGGTCTGACTCAGATTATTGACGTTCCGACTTGGAAATGGGAGGCCATTAATATGGACTTCGTAGTTGGTCTTCCAAGGACTAGGAGGCAGCATGACTCTATATGGGTTATTGTGGACAGATTGACTAAGTCTGCCCACTTTATCCCTGTGAAGTCTACTTACAGGGCCGAGGATTACGCGAGACTCTACATTGATGAGATTGTGAGATGGCATGGGATTCCTTTGTCTATCATTTTAGATAGAGGATCTCAATTTACTTCGCATTTTGGGAGATCTTTCCAGAAAAGCTTAGGCACGCAGGTGAAACTTAGCACCGCCTTTCATCCTCAGACAGATGGACAGGCAGAGCGCACCATTCGGACATTGGAGGACATGTTGAGAGCGTGTGTGATTGACTTTAGAGGTAACTGGGATGACCATCTACATTTGATAGAGTTCTCGTATAATAATAGTTATCACTCCAGCATTGGGATGGCACCGTTTGAGACATTGTATGGTAGGAGGTGTAGATCTCCAGTTGGGTGGTTCGAGGTTGGAGAGTCATCTATTTTTGGTCCAGAGATCATTCATGAGGCCTTGTAGAAAGTTAGAATGATTAGGGAGAGGTTGGCTAATGCTTACAGCCGACAAAAATCATATGCAGATAACAGAAAGCGACCCTTAGAATTTAACGTTGGTGACCAGGTCTACTTGAAGATATCTCCTATGAAAGGGGTGATGAGATTTGGTAGAAAAGGGAAGTTGAGTCCGAGGTATGTAGGGCCATATGAGCTCCTACAACGTGTGGGTGAGGTGGCCTATGAGTTAGCATTGCCGGCGGAGTTAGCTTCTGTTCATCCAGTCTTTCATGTCTCTATGTTGAAGAAGTTCCTAGGTGATCCAGCTTCAATCCTACCTGTAGAAGGTTTGGGGGTTGGTGAAGACTTGTCCTATGAGGAAATACCTGTTGAGATCTTAGACAGACAGGTCAAGCGGCTGAGGAACAAGAAGATTGCCACAATGAAGTTATTGTGGAGAAATCATCTTGTGGAGGGTGCTACGTGGGAGGCTGAGGCCGACATGAGATCCCGATATCCCCATCTTTTCAACTCTTGAGGTTAGGCTTCCTACTCGAAATACTATAGTTCCTTATCTCTTCGTATTTTGTTGCTATTGGCTGATTGTACATAGAAATTAAGTTATGATCTGAATGGCATTATGATGTATAATGGTAGTGTCATTCGGGGACGAATGTTCCTAAGGGGGAGATAATGTAACGATCCAAAAAAAATATTATATAAATAAGAATAAATAGGTATGTAAGGGCATAATGGTCCTTTCACGTTTTAAATGAATAAATAAATTGTATTTATTTATTTTAAATTTTATTTGACTAATTCTTGAATTAGTCCCCTAATCCTAATAGTTCTCTCTCTCACGCTTCTTAACTCTCTCTCTCTCACGTTCTCCATCTTCCTCACATTATTTCTGCCAAATATCAACAATTCTTCATGCTTGAAGAACTCACATAAAATATTAAGAAATACAAAGCAATCAAAAAAATATTAAGGCGAAGAGGAGTTGTTCGTTGAGTGGTGTGGACGTTGAAGTAACTTGGACTGACTTTTGGAGAGAATTTTGGGTAGCGAATTCTTCGTTTGAACATCAATAAAGGTATGGGTTTCTCTCATGGAATTCTTTCTCCAAGAGTACTTTCTTTCGAACGTTTCTTAAACTCTTGAAACTAAGGTTGTTCCCCTTCGTATGTCCTTGTCCTTAGCTCCCTAACGAATTTGTAGGATGGGTATGTTGTGCTGCTAAATTTTTTGCATGAATGATGTGTTTAAATTAAATATGAATGTGTTTATGTGCGGGAAATTACGATAATGATCATCAAAACATGACCGGAAAAGTTGATGTATGGGTGTGTATAGGGCAGTGATTTAGGCATTGTTTTGGGGTGTATAAATTGTTTATTTATCATGTATTTTATGTGTGTAATGGGTGTACAATGTGATGTTCATTTTAACAAAGCATAGTGAATTGAATGAACCATGAAATCTCCCTAAGAACTAATGTGAAATTTGATGAAAAAATGCAGAAAAATCGTGGAATAAATTTCCAGAACATAGAAATAGGCTTTAAAAGAATCTGGAAATTTTTGGATGTCAAAGAAATAAAAAAAAAGGTTTTGAGGCCTGCAGGGATCGAACCCAGGACCTTCCTGCAGCTGCCTTACAAGATTAAAATGGGAATGTTGGAGCGGGGATCGAACCCACAACCCCCGTTCGCGAAAAGAAAAAAAAAGATTAAAAAGGGAATGCTGGGGGCGGGGATCGAACCCACGACCCCCGTTCGCGAAAAAAAAAAGATTAAAAAGGGAATGCTGGGGGCGGGGATCGAACCCACGACCCCAATTCGCAAAAAAAAAATAGAGGGATGTGAGGCGTGGGGATCGAACCCACGACCTCAGAGCTGAAGGGGGGGGGGGTAAAATATTATGGGAATAAAGGTGAGGCTGTGGGGGTTCGAACCCACCACCTCACAGCCTCCATCCCCAGCAAAAATAAGTGAAAAATAAGAGGGGCTGTGGGGGTTCGAACCCACAACCTCCCTGTTCAAGCAAATTTAATAAAATAAATAAATAATAATAATAATAAATTAAAATTCTAATTAAAGTTGGAAAATCAATTCTTTTCTGTAAATATTGAGATTTAAATTAGAATTCTAATTAAAATAGAAAATTATTCTTTCATGTAAATGATTGAAATTTAATTTAGAATTTTAATTAAAATAGAAAATTTATTATGTCATGAAAATGTTGAGATTTAATTTAGAGTTCTAAATTTATGAATATTAGAACTAAAATCAATGAAAAATATAAATGATATCCAAATAATTCAAGATTTGGGTTCCTGTGCCCAAACCTCCGTATTGATACATAAGTCATACGTGAGTAAAATATTCAAGAGTAATGTCATCTACTTAGATCAAAAATCAAGATCTTGGTATATATACAAGATACATAAGTCTTGTAATACATAATCTTAGCAAAATAAGAATCACTTAACGAACTATAAATGAAGCCCCATGGCTTGTATGTATAGACACATAAGTTTAACATACGTTCAAAAATAAGTGAACCTAAGGTATACGTAATGAAATGAAGAATGTGGTGACAACCATGACGTGAGGCTAATGTATATGATGAGAGCAATCTCAAATGAGCCTAAGTAAATGTTACCAATACGTACTCACCAATGAGAGTGTAAGATAATGAAGAGATCAGTCTCGATGAACACTCTAATGAAAACATTGAGTTTAACACACTTAATACTAATGATGAGATGAGAAATCATCTATTGAGCTATGATGTCCTCATACTAGAAGCCAACTTCCATGATGTATGAGTTGAACGTAATGAAACTTTATACCGAGCACCGATAGGCTAGCTATGAGCGGTGATGCCTTCTTTCGGTAAGGGCGGAGGTTCACGTAACTCTCATGAGATGAGACTGTCTGGCTTGCCGGGTATGGGTCTCCATACATATCCTAGTCTTTGAACCTATATTGCCACTATAGGGATCTGGCGGGGTTAAATTCCCATATACGCTAGCATGTATTTGAATCGCTTTGGCCGGTGATTCCACCTCTTTTCGGTGTGGGGAAGACACTGGATTTCATGATGCTCACATGATCTATGTCGGTTAAAGTTAAAGTTCCCAATGAATGAATGAGGCCAGCCTCAAATGAATCATATATAGAAACGAATGATACCGAAGGTGTTAGGATAGGATAATCAAGAGGTGAGCTAGATTCAGGTAATGATATTATGTTATTCCTGATCATTGCACAACAAACCCGATGAAAGTCTTAAACTACATCCTAGGTATAGCTGGTATTCGCATTGGCCTATGAATGAAATGAAATGAAATACATATGAATGAATGAAGCAGACTCTGTGTTTGCTAAAGGAGGCTCCCTAGTTGAGGTCCCATATGTTGAGCCCTCATTTTGGGAAGTCTTAAAGTTAAGTCTATGATAATATCCTATATGTTGAGCCCTCATTTTGGGAAGTCTTAAAGTCAAGTCTATGATAATAAGGTCTCATGGTATATGAATGAATAATATGAAAGAAAGTATGTGTTATATGTTATGTACTATATGAACCTGTAGCTCTACCGTCCACCTGTGCCTGCACCTAAAAATAGATGTTTGTATGGAATTAGTACACACTTGTACTAAGTATGGGTATATGCAAGCACACACCAGGGACATGCATGAGAAAGAATGACGTAAGTAGGCTTGTTTGCGACCTCTGAGAGGTCAACGATGCCGGTCTCGTCTGGGGTCTAGATTCCAATCGTGACACAAATAGTACAGCCTATAGATTTTTTAATCTTGAAGATAATATTGTAATAGAATCTGGTGATGCTATTTTTCATGAAAATAAATTTCCTTTTGATACTAAAAATAGTGGGGGTCAAAGGATTAAACAAAATATTTTATCACTACCTAGTTCTTCTAATTCAACTTTGAAAAATAAAGAAGTTGTTGATTTTGAGTTAAGAAGAAGTAAAAGAGCTAGAGTAGAAAAAGATTTTGGTCCTGATTTTTGTGTGTTTAATATTGAAAATGACCCTCTAACTTTGAAAGAGGCATTATCTTCACATGATTCTATATTTTGGAAAGAAGTTGTAAATGATGAAATGGAATCTCTAATTTCTAATAAAACTTGGAAGTTAGTTGATTTACCACCAGGTTGTAAAACAATTGGTTGTAAATGGGTCTTACGGAAAAAGTTGAAACCGGATGGATCTATTGATAAATACAAGGCTAGGCTAGTTGCAAAAGATTTTAAACAACTAGAAGGTCTAGAATTTTTTGATACTTTTTCTCCGGTAACAATAATTACATCCATTAGACTTTTAGTTGCTATGACTGCAATTTTTGATTTGCAAATTCATCAAATGGATGTAAAACTGCTTTTCTAAATGGAGACCTAAATGAAGAAATTTATATGGACCAACACGAGTGTTTTATTGAAGAAGACCAATAAAGCAAAGTATGTAAACTTACTAAATCCCTATATGGCTTGAAACAGGCACCAAAACAATGGCAAGAAAAGTTTGATTCCTGCATGATTGAAAATGGTTTTAAAACAAACGAGTGTGATAAGTGCATAGATCATAAGTCTTGGAATAATTCACATGTGATCATTTGCCTATATGTTGATGATTTGTTGATCTTTGGCTCTAACATGAATGTTATTGATGAAGCTAAAAATGTTCTTAGAAGCCATTTTGATATGAAAGATCTTGGTGAGGCAAATTTTATTCTTGGAATAAAAATAACAAGAACATGTGAGGGGATTTTTCTTGACCAGTCACATTATGTTAAGAAAATTTTGAAAAAATATAACTTTCATGATTGCAAGCATGTTGCAACTCCTTTTGATACAAGTGTTCACTTATTTACTGTTGAAAGTGAAAATGATGTAATAAATCAAAAGGAACATGCTAGTATAATCGGAAGTTTGAGATATGTGACTGATTGCACTAGGCCTGATATTGCATATGCAGTAGGAGTACTTGGCAGGTTTACAAGCAAGCCAGGCAATGAACATTGGCATGCTATAACAAGAGTTATGAGATATTTAATTGGAACGAAAAATTGTGGTTTGTTCTATAAAAAATATCCTGTTGTACTTGAAGGCTTTTGTGATGCGGATTGGAACACTTTGTCAGGTGATTCCTGTTCTACCACTGGTTATGTCTTTACTTTAGGTGGTGGTGCGGTTTGTTGGAGATCAAAAAAGCAAACTATAATTGCTAACTCTACCATGGAGGCTGAACTAATTGCTTTAGCTTCAGCTAGTGAGGAAGCAAATTGGTTAAGAGATTTATTGTTTCAAATTTCTTATTTTGAAAAACCAATTCCTCCTATTTTAATTCATTGTGATAGCACTGCTGCAATTGGTAGAGTTCAAAACCGTTATTACAACGGTAAATCCAGACCTATAAGGAGGAAACACAGTAATGTAAGATCGTTTTTGACAAATGGTACCATTAATGTTGATTATGTCAAATCTTGTGATAATCTTGCAGATCCTCTTACGAAGGTCTTAACAAGAGAAAAGGTCTGGAGTACATCGAGGGGGATGGGATTGAAGCCTACAAATCCTTGAGTCATATATGAGGAAACCTAACCTGGGGACTAGAGATCCTATAACCAGGTTCAAAGGGAAAAACTAATCATATGATGACTTATTGTGAAAAATGCACTATTTTTTTCCCTCCCTATGATGTGAGTGCATTATTTCCTGTAGTTTGTGAAGGTTGAGTTGATAAAACTCTTAATGAATATCTGTAGCCCGTATGGGTGGAGTGTTAATCTTACAGGAGCACTCTCGACAGATTTCACCTATGTGATGTGTGGAAGTAGGTCGCTTCCTATAAGAATGTGGCTTATTATCAAATGCACTCATGAAACCGGGATAACACATGGCCATAACGTGCTGGCTGTTAAAGCTCATGTCAACACCTTGATTATTATGTGTGAGCAGTGATATTTTATTTCCCTTAAGCAGTCATAGTTCAAGTCTGAGACCACTACGACTCTGGAGTAAAAGTTATTGTTTCACTAAGTGGAGGTTCAATGCAGAGCACACCTTCATTATGCATGGTAGTCTTTCTTCAACTGATATACTCTCTTATCTAAATATTAAAATGAGTGGGGGATTGTTAGGTTATTAGCATTTTAATATTAATATTTAACTTATTAAATTGCTTTATTTTGGAGTTATAAGAAAACATTGGAATGGATAACTTCTACATCATTCATTAGCATTTGTTGTCCATCACTTTATTTCATTCTTAATACCTCCATTACTCTTTGTAACCTATGTAACTCCTATTGTAACCTATGTAACTCCTACTGTAACCTATGAAACTCCTAAGACCATTATCTTCACTATTTACTACCTCAATTATCTTCCTATTCATTGCTAGGAAGACTTCTCGTAGTATAAATAGTGGTGGTCTTTATTTGGTTTGGAAAACACAAAACATAAGTGAAAAACAAAGAGTGAAAGAGTTAGTCTAAAAGAGAGTTCTTATTAGTTGAAGGGAGGTGTTCTTTTTTGTGGAGCTTTGGACTCAACTCTTGTCCAGAGTTGTTGGGTTATACTTTGTGAAGGCTGTTGTATCCTGGAGGGGACAAGTCAAAGAGGACTACTGCTGGACCGGTGAAAACATTTGTTGCAGTGGGCTTGAATCTCCTTAAACAGAGCGAGATATCCGCGCCTCAGCCTGAAGAGATTAATTTCTTTATTTTATTTTCAATTGTAATCTTGCAATTTTATTATCTTGTAAGTTTTTCACTAACAACTACATTATACAATTGGTTACTCTTGTTGATGTCCATTATTATTTTCTGACCCAGAAGGACATTTTCAGTTATACTCCTTCCTTTAACAAAAAACCTGATCAGTTATTTGAGATCAATCTCGATAGCTTTAGTAAACTCTTCCATGTATTATCCTTGATATAATCTTTTTAGCAAACGTACTTAGGATAATAGGTCTTAAGTTTCCAAAATTATCCACCACTTCCTTCTTTGGTATCATTACTAGATTTGTGTTTGTTATGAATATTGGAAATTCATATCAACCGAAAAAAGCCCTTACCATGTTCCATACATCTTCACCAATTATTTCCCAACAACTCTGAAAATGTTGTCCTGAGAAGTCATTTTGTCCATTTTCATTATCCCCATTTAGTTGAAAATCACATTCGTCACCTAATCTTTAGTAGGAGCCCTATCCAGTTCACAATTCTGGTAGTCGGTTATGATCTTGGGAATACACTGAAGCATTGAAAAATTAGTTGTTTCTTCCCCTATGTTTTGTGATAAAGTAATGATGTCCCCTTGTCTTGTTTTGATTTTTGTAATATTCAGTTTCTTCATTATTCCATTAACATAGGCATGAAAGAACTTTGTATTTTTGTCCCCATCATTAAACCACCTCATCCCAGCCTTCTGCTTCAAAAATTCTTCCTTAATTTTCATAAACCTTCATTAGATTTACTGAGTTCCGCCCTATTTGCCTTTGTAGGTACTATCTCCATTTGTATCTCTTTATTTTTTTTAATCACAACTTCCAAAGTTCCAATACTTTGAAAAATATTTGAAAAGTATCTTCAAATCCACTGCGCAATATAGCCTTCAGTCTTTTCATCTTTGTCTATCATTGAACAAATATGAATTAAGAACCCCTTCTAATCCTTGTACTTTTTTGTGGTGTATGGTTAATTCTTGTATGCCTTTTATTTTTTCCTTTTAGTCTCCCAATCTGTGTTGGTGATGAATCCCCGTTTCAACAAATGTTATCTATGTTCGCCTCTAGACTCTTTTTCTCCTCAATACCTTGTTTTTGTTGTTTCTCGTCTTGTGAGAAATTATGTATTATAATAGACAAATCCCCCCTGTCATGTGTTCAGACCCTCCATTCTCCATATTCCCCCCCCCCTCTTGATCTTGACTGTTTTCCTTCTGCTGCATTAGAGGTGTCTTATTAGTGCTCCCTGTCTCCCAATTTGTGTCATCTTCTTTAACAATTTGTACTGTTTATTTTGCCCCTTCTGATGCTTGCATGTTATCTTTGCGTTGAACTGACACTATTTCTTCTATTTTCTCAATTTGTACTTTCATATCTTTCTAATTTGGTGTGGTCTCCTTACCCTGGTTGCTGTTCTTGCCCACACCTTCTTTATGTCTATTCTCCTCTACCATTTTGTCCCTAAAAAAAACCCATCACCAGAATGCAGATGGGTTTCATGCCTCTTTCCCTGTTACCACTTCCCTTTCTTATGTTTTTTGTGCCTCTATTTCTATCACCCCCTAGCTCCTCTAACTCCTTATCATTGTCCTCCCCCAGTGCCTCATACTTATTATTTGTTATGATATTTGTTCCAGATGATAGTTTTTAGGATTCCACGTTTGTTTCCTTTAATCTCCTCTATTGAATACTCTACCCCTTACATAACCATTCTTTTTCCTTTGTTCATTAAGCTCACTTGGGTTTGTTTGATTTTTCTATCCCTTTTACCCCTCCAACTAGTTTCTTACCTTTTTATGTACCATGAGATACTACCACCACTTTCTCCTTCTCCTTAGGATCCAATTCTGGGTGAATGATAAAATATTCTCTTTCATTATGACCCTGCAACTTACATGTTTTGCAGTATTCTGATACATAGTCATATTTGATTGGAACCCGCTTCTTTACAACTTCATCAGTTTTCTTCCTCATCCCCACATTGATTCTTTTGGTAATTCTCTCATAATATCTACTTCCACTTTCAAACTAGCACAACTTGATCTATTTATTGAGAGTCGCCATATCCACCTATAAAGGCTTTCCAACCACTACAGCTAATGAGAAAATTGCTTCTTTTCCAAAAAAAAAAACGGAGGTAGTGATGGGAAAGATATCCAAGCAATCCCAATACATGTTTCGTCTTCCGGATCAAACATCGAGTCCCACTTAAAGGTTCTCATTGGGTATGACCATTGTTTATGAGTAATGTAGAATTGTGTCTTTGATGACAGTGTTACATAATCCACGAGTAAAGTGCTTGTCATTAGGACATATTTGTTGCTGAGCAAACCAATGTTGACATATCCCTTCAAATCACATTGCTTTGTATCAAAAGCCTCAGATCCTTAATCTATGGCCACCCCTACGAGAATTTACCTACTACTGCAAATTGGAGATCTTCATTGATGATCATATGTGCTATCTCTTCTTCCTCCTATATGATCCTTGGTTCACCATGACGATATGCAATTTGTTTCATTTGGACAAGTTTATATTGAGGACTTTATGGTTTAACAGTGTTGGCATAAGTCATTGTAGAAGGATTACCATATTGTTGATTATATGCAGAGATGATGGTCCATCCCCCAGAAGCGAAACTTGGCCAACGACCGCCGTGGCAATTGATTCTAACGAAAGTAGACAAAATAGGTTTTAAAGAAATTTCAAAAAAAAAATTAAAGCGTGGTGATTGGGAAAGGCACACTTAATTAGTGGAGAAGTACATAATGGGCAAGCTTATGGTTCTCAATGCATGCATGTATGCTATCTTTGTTGAGTGAGAGCGTATTATGTTTGCAAAGTCCTTAAACTATATTCAGTATGTTGTGTTGAGCGTACATACTATTCTTTTAAGTTAGAGGCACTTGTTGTATGAAAGATAGGTGATGATTAATGGTGAACATGAAGTTGTATGTGTTGGTTGCAAAAAGTTGTCAAGTCAATTACATGAGTAGTATGATGTATGAAAGTGGGCAAGGCGTATTTTGAGTGAAAACATGCTTATTTTAACTGATTACAGATCCTTGAAAGGAAATGGCGGATGCACAAATACCATAGTAGGGAGTCTAGGTCTAGGATTAGTTCGTAAGTTGTTCCACGATAAACAAGGCTCTAAGTGCGGGGTAGTGATCTTAGGCATATTTATATGTCTACGAACCAAATAATACCCGCATTTAGGCTAAATTTAGACTCATTTTATCTTGATTTATAGTTGTGTCGAGTCTTTTGATAATAAATATACTAACCAACATGATTAGTGGTATAGGTGAGCTTGAATGAAGAAACAACCATCGAAATGGGCATTGGGAATCACGAAAGGCAGTGAGTTTCATTTTTTTTTACAAATGACTTTTTTGCAAAATCGCTGCTACTGCTTTTTCCGGCGGACGAAATCGTTGTTGTTCCAGCGATTTTGCCGTTTTGGTTAGTATAAAATTTTATATACCGTTTTAGAATTTTTGTTAATATTTTATACCCTTTAGGCTCCGGACTCATCTATCAATGGGCTCTTTTTTAACATTTATTTAATTCTTCAAGTTTCTCTCTTTTTGCCAAATCGGAATCATGTTTTCTAGTTAACATATTAAAATTGAATAAACTTTAATAATATTTAAAACAATTTACATATACTTAAGAATATCAACGATAACAATTTTCAAGAAAAATTAAAAACCTTACACGTCTTTTTTTTCCTTCGAAAAACTAATACAATCTTTTTAATAATATGTACAAGTATTTTTTATTTTAAATGCGAGCCCAAAAAATATGAAATCTCAAGCAATAACTTTAGTAATATAGTGGTTAAGACGGTTATGCCTATCTTTTTCTAGTGACAATGGCAATTCAATTATATACTACCTTATCTACCGATCATCTCTAAATGCCTTTTGTCTTTCTCCATTAGCACTAAGCAATGACAATTTAATTTTATAAATATTTCTCCTCAAATTCACTCACTAAAAGCAATCATCAATAATCGTCACATATATAACTCTTTTATTTTCTTTTCTTCTACATATTATTTACTATCCTAATTGTTCTACATGATATATTATTAAAGTGGAATAAGTGGTCCACTAGTAATTTTAATGTTATTTTTTTAATCATCAATTAAATTATTTATTTATTAATTATATAAATATCATTACGAATAGTTTAAAATATCATCATTTGATATTTATTAAAAAAGTCATTTATGAAATAAGAAATGTAAGTATTCAACATAGCTGAATAGGTCGTTACATTAAATATTTTTGGTTGAACTTTTTTAGGATAGAGAAAAATATGTAAAGTACATCACATGAATCTTTTTAATTGGTTAGACTTTTTCTTCTTGGTTACCCTTGAAAGTAATGCATAGAATTAGAAGTCAATGAGAGTTATTGAGAAATGACAAATATGCTACTTGCTGGTGTGAACAAATTTCAATTCTTGGACTCTTGACACCGCGTTAAGAAAACAATGCAGCCATTTAAATTGACAAAATAAATAATACATAATTATTTAATAATGATAATGAAATGATTTGCAAGAATACACCCCTAACTTTTCATTTGATACAAATTTGCCTCCATTCTTAAGAAGAAACTATTTATCCACAAAATTGCTTGCATGGGTGGATCTCTATGTCTAGAACATTTTGTTTGGATCATTGTTATCAATTGTTTCATAATATTGTTGTATTATATTATACTGTATTGTATAGTAGATATAATGTTTGGCTAGATTGTGTTTTTTGTTATTGTTTAATAACATTTTAATTGTTTGGCTTGATTATATCATACTGTATTGTAATTTATAAATTTACTAAAATATACTTAATTATTTTGAGATAGGAGGTTTGACTAAATTTCAATAATTAAGGTAAAAAATAAAATAGTATTTTGAAATATTATGTAAAGATATAATTGAAAAAAGAAATTAAGTAACAATGGGAACACCCAAATTGGTTGTTCATAAAATAGGGGTTTTCATTGTTACGTAACAATGAAATTTAATATACAGTACAATACATTTTTAAGTAACAAACAAAACAAACATTGTAATATAGTAACGATACAATACAATACATACAATGAATAACAATAATCCAAACATAGTGTAACTGGGGTTTGATTTTGTTTGCTTTTTTAGATTTTTAAAAATATTTGATTTGGTTATGATGTGTTCGAAAAAATCAAAGAAGTAATTGAATTGAATTGACAAATTATATATATACATTTTATCATTACGCATACAAAATATATTTATGTTATTAAAAATTTTAAATATATTATAAGATGTTTTTTATCAAAATTTATTTATAATTTACTTATAAAAGCGAAAATTTTCAAGATGAAAATATTTATCTTATTGGTATATGACATTTCTCGTTTTGAATGAATTGTTGTCACTTTTTCACGTTTTAAATGAGTTGTTTCTTTTATTTTTATGTGTGATTAATAACCGAATAACCTAACCAAATCGAGCCGAAAATAATAATAACATAATCGAATATATATATATATATTTGGTTTGATATAATTTTGAATTTTTAAAATTGATTAAATTGATTTGATTTTAATTTTGACCATAACCAATTCAAAGCAACCCATAATACCCCTACATCTTACTAACTAGAATTTTTTCAATTTCCTTTTCCACCACTTTTTTCATTTCGAATTGTTTTTAATCTAATTTGGATATTTTAGAAAAGAATTGCCAAGTTAAAAGAGAAGATAAATTTTGATCCTCTACGTTAAATGAATACATAACTAAAATTTAGTGCAATTTTTTTCTAGTCGTGTATACATTTTAAATAATGTATTAATCAAGTATTTGATAAAATAAATATAAATACAATAAATTTTCGAAGAAATCTGATTGTATACATTAAAAGGAGAAAAAGAAATAAAGAATAAATTTAGTAGCTAAAATTGTATGATTATCTTCTATTTTGGAAGTAATTATTAATATATTTATCATCTTAATCAAGATTAAGACATATCATTGATTTATTAAATTTCAATCATTGATTTATATTTGTGGCATGTGTCTTTGATCTAAATAAGATCTTGGGGAACCTAGAGGAGCTGAATTCAATACATATATGCCTTAAGGAGGAGAAAGAGTAAATAAATGGTGAACTCACAAAATATTCTTTTATGCCTGTTCAATAGAGAGTAGAGACAAAAAAGCTTGAGTTTGGAACCTAAAGGACAAACGTCTTTTATGCCAAATTTCAAAAGGGCAATAAGAAAATGGTAGAAACCAAAGGGATAAAAGTTGTCACAACCCAAAGTACTCATGTCACATGACATATAAGACTCCGAGAGGTTCTACACAACTCACTTGACATATATATACACAATATCATAGTAAAAAAAAATAAGAAATCTCATAACAAGTAAAGAGTTTGACTTAAAAGCGGAAATGTATTGAAGTCTTGACAAATTATCTATTACATCAAAAAGAGTAGCCTGGACGTGGCCCGTACAATACATACAATATTTGAAAGTAAAACATAAAGACATAAGAAAAACAATAAAGGTGACACCGTCCTCGGAGTATGAGAATTCACTTAGTTTTTAAGTCACTAGAAAGATCAACTAGCCATGAACGGTAATAGAAGGAGCATCAAACCCTATATTATGAAACAATGTAGGAACAAGCATGTATTAGTACAAGAAATGTACCAAATATGGACAACATACATAAAAGTGTAATCATCATAAGGGGAAATAATAAAAAACATGAAATGTATGACTAAGCTAAAAATATTGAAATCTTTAAAGAACAATCATAATTATAAACATGGTCAATGTATCTAAAAATTATGAGAAAGACGGCAATACAAAGTTATACGAGATCATGTAATAAGTTTAAATCATTTCATTTTAATGTGTAGGAGAGAGCATTAACTGACATAAAACCACGAGAACTAATCATAGAGTTCAATGTATTACCCCATTGAAGAGGGCCCTAATTATCTTGTCAAGACATAAATGATCGTTTTCATACTTTGAGACTTGGGTACTCGCCATTAGTCCCTCTCAAGACCTCAAACATTCAGAGTCATGGGTACTCGCCTCTATTCTCCTTTCTTACATATACACTATCCTATATTATATTTGAATGGATTGTAATCTAAATCATTTTTGATCAATCCATTCAATTCCGATTCAATCCAAATATTTGTCACCCCTGTCGGTGGGCTATCAATTTCTCTTTGTGATTGAGGGGGTTCAAAAAATTTATCTTATTTATACACTGTAATTTTTTGTCGAAGGGGTTCGGGTGAACCCCCTGGAACTGCTTGGGTTCACGAGAGCCAAAACTCATCATGAGATACTTGCTCGACTGAAGGGATAACCGACACATGGGGAACCTCGTGATCCATATTTGCACCAATATTTCTCATAGCTATGTTGTTCGAGGGGCCATATCGTGAAAATGCTGGATAAGGATTATAAGAGAGACATATAGAGTTAAAATCGAACAAATGAATTTAGAATGATGAAAGAAGTGGAGCTTCCTAAACTCTGTGTAGTCTCCTATTCATACATGTGATGAACAAGAATCTCTCGATTCATAAATGTGACTCGCTTCATATTCATGAACAAGAATTTACTTTGTCTACTTCAATTTTACTAGAAACAATCAATGGAGGAGCTAAACCTTTTTGCAACAGTTATACCTTTAGGCCAAAAAAGTCGTCTTCTACTATAGAAGGTATTAATGTGTATAATGTAATCCCAATCACTTGACCAAACGTTACTAGCCATACTTGACCATTTACTTGTAGTGATGCATATTATAATAATATATCATCTACCAAAAAAAAAAAAAAGATATTGGTTGTAAGTATGTTATTAGTAATTAGTTTAGGATTTAGGGGAGATGGGCAAATAAGGTAAAATAGAGGAGGTGTTAGAGTAATTTAGAACATAAAAAGACAGATGCAGCCGTTGCAAATGGAGTTAGTCGTATATATCTTTATTTTATATAGATAGATAGAGAGAGAGGAGAGAGAGAGAGAGTCAGAGGACAGCTATTGAGTGCAGAGCAGAAGATTCTCTGAGCAGCAACTTCTCTCTGAAATTCTTTCTACCTGTAAGTATTTTTTGATTCTGCTTTCAAGTATTTTTTTTTTGAATTGAAAATGGTGGAAAATTCAAGTAATAGATCTGAAGAGGATAACCTTGGTGGAGGTGGAAATGATTTTCTTGGAAAATCAGTTCTGGAAATGGATGGTGGTTCAAGAATAACTCCTCCTAGCTGCCACCAAGAGTTGACTCTTAGTTACCTTTGTGAAAACTCGAAACAACTTGGGTTTGTGAGCTATAAAGGGAAAGAAGTAATGGAGGAAAGTAACAAGAGATGGGTTGAAAGGGATTTTCTTCAAATGAATGAGAGTAGTTCTAGTAAAGGGGTTAATGGTAATGGTAATGGGAATTCATCTAGACATGAGGAGGCAGAAAAAATTGAAACCCCTCTCAACCTTTCTTTGGCTTTGCCTGATGTTTCATTGTCTTTGGCTGGTTCAAATAGATTCGATCTTCAACCATCATCGCATAACAATACTCATTCCGCTTCATTGTCATGCTCTTATTCACACCCTTTTTCCCATAATATGAGTTGCTCTCTTACTCGGAATTCGACTGATTTTTCTGTTGATCATATCTGGAACTGTGGAGAAGGGACTAATGGTTCAGTTCATAGCCGATTTAGGCCAATTCCTACCAATCAAGTTTTACCTAAGGAAACTTCAGATAGCATTTCATTTTTTCCATCTGAGTTGCCTGCAAGACCACCAATTGATGATTCACAAAGTCCAGTTAAGATTTCAAGGCCAGAAAGAATCCTTAGAGAAATTGTTTCTGAATCTATTCCTCTTATGGCTCAGATTATGCAAGAGCTTCCTCATGAAACAGTTGAATCAACGAAGGAATACTTGAGGAATCTAATTGAGAGGAAAGATGATCATTCAGTTGTCCTTCAGAACAGATTGAATAGGAGATGCGATCTTACAAACGAAACTCTAACAAAGTGTCACAAGACTCAACTGGAGTTTTTTGTTGCAATAAAAATGGGTGTTGGAAGCTTTTTATCTTGCAAAAAAGTTATACCAACAAGTGAATTGGTGGAAATTTTCTTACTTGAAAGGTGTCGAAACATAAAGTGTATGAGGGCTTTACCTGTTGAGGACTGTGAATGCAAGATATGTTCAACAAAGAAGGGATTTTGCAGTGAATGCATGTGTCCAATATGTTTGAATTTCGATTGTGCAAGTAATACTTGTAGTTGGGTAGGGTGTGATGCTTGTTCACACTGGTGTCATGCTGTTTGCGGTATTCAGAAGAATCTCATAAAGCCAGGTCCAACCGAAATGCAATTTTACTGTATTGGATGTGGACATGCATCTGAAATGTTTGGATTCGTTAAAGATGTCTTCACCTCTTGTGCAAAAGACTGGGGTAAAGAAACATTGGTGAAAGAGCTTGATTGTGTGCAGAAAATTTTCCAACGGAGTCAAGATTTTAAAGGCAAGGAGTTGCATCTTAAGGCTGATGATTTGCGTATCAAGCTACAAAAAAACATGATTTCTCCTCAAGATGTCTGCAATTTCATCATTCACTTTTTTAATTGTAAGTACTACATAACTTTATTTATTTCTCAATACATCATAGCTAAAGCATTACTTTTCGTAATTTACAATGTATATTTACCATTAATACTTTGGATATGAAGAATGAAAAGTTGTGATCCGACCTCTATATCCGCACACGTATTGGACACCCGCACCCGAGTCCGAGTAACTTAGGTTTTACCTTGCAAATGAAAATATAATGAAATGAATAGAGTTGCACTAGCCAAAAGATGGATTTTGTTCGAGTCTACGGAGCAGACCATTATATTTCCAGTCACCAACTACCAAGCAATACAGGGGATAAAGGCTGTAATCAATCTGCTTAGAGACCTTCCTTCTTGTTTACCCCATCTATTGTACTAAAAAGCTTGACCATTGAAGATGCAAATTGTATTACTCATTTTCCTTTGCATGACCAGAAGGTAAGGCTCCTTTTGCCTCTAGAAGAAACAAATTTCGAGGATAAAAATCATTTCTTCAGGTGTTCTAGTTAATGATTTCCATATTGCTTTCAGTGACTGAGCAACAAAGCCTCCTGGAAGTAAGAATAACAATATCGTATATTTTGGAAATTAGGTGGCTAAAGTGTTTCCTCTGTTTTCAACTGTTTAGTATAGTTAATTCTGAAGAATTTATTTACCAGAGAAAGTCTGTTTGTTTAAATTAATAAGAACCTTTGGGAAATCATTTACTCATAGGCAGGTTTTGTGTTTTAGTTCTGATCTATCAATGATGTTCTTAATGAGCCCTTTGGGAAATCATTTACTCATAGGCAGGTTTTGTGTTTTAGTTCTGATCTATCAATGATGTTCTTAATGAGCATGAGCTGATGATTGTTTGTTTGTTTTCCGGAAGGGTATCTAATTTCAATTTAACTTTTTTCTTCGATTAACAGACACAGAAGGTCTGACAGAGTTTCCTGATAAAGACTTTAGTGGTAGAAAAATAGATGTTGTTTCTCTTCCTCCATCTACTTCCGTTGCTCCGAAATCTTCCCCGTACAACATAAGCTCTTCAAGTGGAAGAAAAGAAGTGATATTTGATGAACATCATCAGCAGAAAGATGTCAAGGCATCCTTCATGGCTGGAAAAATAGTTGAAGATGAATGGTCAGTGAAGCGACTAAAGAAGGATGAGCTTGCTAGCTTGGAAAGCATTGTGCGGATCAAAGAAGCAGAAGCAAGGATGTTTCAGAATCGAGCAGATGATGCTCGGCGAGAGGCAGAGAGTTTTAGACGGGTGGCTAGAATGAAAAGTGAGAAATTGGATGATGAGTATTCAGAAAAACTTGCTAGACTGTGTTTGCAGGAGACTGAGGAAAGGAGGAGGAAAAAGTTGGAAGAGCTTAAAGTATTGGAGAATTCACATTGTGATTACTACAAGATGAAAATGAGAATGGAATCTGATATTACAGGTTTGCTTAAAAGAATGGAAGCAACTAAGCAGTTGTGGGTTTAACAACAAATATTTCAGTATTTATGTAGTAAGTAACATTGGCAAACTAGATGACATATATATGCTAGCGACTGCTGTTTCTTCTTGTTTTAGACTTCACCTAATTCCTTGATTGTGTAAGTTGAATGTTGGTGAACTATTGTAGTTCGAATTTCGTTTTCGCTACTTTGACTGCTCAAGAGTAAGTATAGCCTTGAAAGAACTTGATCTTTTCCAAAGATTGAAACATTATGCATCAATCCTATCTTTTTGCATGGTTTTTGGAACAAGTGTTGCCCTCTGTGATGTCCTGAATTTTCCAAGGTTGCTTACCAATATATACAGACAAACAAAAATTATTTTCAAGTATAATGTATTGATAATTATAAAAATAGTATATAGTCGTATATAGATGATGTGTAACTATATATAAATGGTCATATGTATATGTGCTAATCCATATGTATATTTAATGTATCGATATTGTATAAATAGTATATAATCGTGTTAGATGATATATAATTATGTATCAGAGATGTTTATACATTGTTAATACAATCAAGTATACATTGCAAATCAATTTTTTTTCTCAATTCCAACCAATTCAAATATCCTATAAACAAACAGTTACAAAAATTTAGACAAGAGTTCTTATTAATGTTATTAGTCTTTTGATATATTATTCAGTGAAAACAATTTATGTTTGAGTCATGGACAAGCTTGGAATATGAAAGAAGAACGAGGAGCAGGAAGGAAGGAAGAAACATGAAAGCAGCAAACAAATAAGCGCCAAAAGGAAATTTAGCAGCAAAAAAGAACTGCACTTCAAATCGAAAATGGTATAATGATCAATAATAATTACGTTCTTTTGAGTATTTTTTTTCTCACCTAATGGACGTTTTGTTTAATTTCACCCTTTATAACTTATAACTTAGTCCTATTGTTGATTTCAAAATTGTCACAACCTGCGAACCTACCATAGACATGATCAATGGCGGAGCTAGAATTTTGTCTAAAAGGTGCTAAAATTTAAAGAAATAAAATTTTATAAAAGCCAAGGAGTGTCAATATATGATATATATATACATAAAAAATAATTTTATTCTAGTTACATAATGTAATTTTCCGACGAAGAGGTGTCGGTCGACACCCCTTCACTACAGGACATGACATGGCACTTAGAACTAGAGATGACAATGGGGTGGTATAGGACGGGAGCGGAGCGGATTGAGCTTAACTCGTAAAATTTTTAATCCCCCTGCCTCGCAAATTTTTTTATTTTTAATTTTCAATCACCCCTCCCCGCCCAGCATAGACCCACTCCGCATGAACATGCCCCACATACTTTTATAATATTTTCTTTTCTAGTTATATTTGATACTAAAAATAAATTCATTTTTTTCAATAGGTTGTACTAAATTTAAGAGGATAGTGACTTAATTTTATTTTTTAGAGGTCAATTGAAAAATATGTAAGAAATTGAATTATTTTTTATCGAATCATTTTCGTTTACCATCATGAATGTTTTAGTAGATTTAAAGAAATTATCTTAATAAATAATACTCTATCACTCTTATAACAGGTAGAAAATTAAAATTATATTTAAACCCATGTAAAATCACAAACATGTGTCTATGATCCTATGTCATAAAACAACGTAGCATCCAAGGTGGACAGTATGTCAAGTACTGATATGTAACCCAGGGAAAAGGACAAAAAATATAGATACATATAATATAACCATAAAGAAAAGACAAAATCTAAGTGCAGACCTGCTCGCAACAATTTCTGTAAGCAAAATAAATAATAGAAAATGTGTGTTTTTATTGATGAATCGTGTGAATACAATTTCGTTGTTCTCTTAATTCTTTTCTCCTAAACTTCTTCAAGATTTGAGGGCCTTTAGTAGTGTACTATTCGAACTATTTGATGATGTGGTTGATCTTTGAAAACTTCGGAAAATACTTCGCCGTTTCAAGTCGGTCTCCAAGAAGAACTTTGTTGGTCATTCCTTCGAAGAGCTATGTAGTTGGTGTTCTAGCTTTCTTCAATCCTTACAAAATGCTAGTTGAAGAGTTTTATGAAAATTCCCTTAAATGTCATGTTTATCCCCTATTTATAGTTGTAGGTAGAGGTGTGCAAAAATCGAACCGATCAATAAATCGAATCGAAAATTGTTATTTGGTTATTGAATTAACGGTTATTTAATAGGTTTAGAAAACCAATTATTGGGTTATCGCTTTGATATTGATTTTTTAATATTGGGTTATTGGGTTAACCGATAATCCAATAAAAATATAATACTTTACTCTTTTATTTTTAGTCATACATAAATATCAAACAAACTAATCACTAGACTATAACTGTAAGGACCCTACACAATTAGCATTACGAATTAACTTGATCTCTGCATGTACCCTTTAGGTTTTAGTATTACTTTAGTCTTTAGGTTCACAACGTCAAAAACCTAAAGAACTAAAAATGGTGATGCCTAGGGTTTGCAACGACGACGACAAGGGTTAGGCGATGACTAGGATTTTCAATTGTGAGTATTTTCTATACTTTTACTACACTAAGAAGAATTTTGCACTCAATGAATAACTAGATTAGTCTCTTTTTATTTTGCGTTAAATTGTTGGACAAGTCATATATTAATTTTGAAAATATTTCCTTATTGGTTAAACCGAAAATCGAACTATTAAAAACCAAAACCGATAAACTAAAAATCTATAACAAATATCTTATTGGTTTGGTTATCGATTTAACATATTTAAAAATTAAATTCCGATAACTTAAAATCGAATAGAACCGACGGATACACACCCCTAGTTGTAGGGGTGGACAAGGTTGCTAATGATTGGACAAAAGATGTCCTTTTGACATTTGGTGGATTGTGATTGATTCTTGATTTGACTGGATTATTACATCATCTCGACACATGGTGTCACCTTGTTAGTCTTGGATGCCTAGTCACTGACACATGTCATGAGTTTGGGCTTCAAGGTGGAATTAACCTAGGACTTGAACTCAATAAAATGGACTTAATCATTTATAAATCTAAAATTATTCATTCAATCCAAATTCACATGGATTTAATTTAAACTTTGTATGAATTTTAATCCAAGAAAATTTATGTTTCTGAAAATGCCCTTATTTCAAAATTTGTTGACTTGTAGGCTTGCCAAACTTGATAACGATACTGAAGTATTCATGAATGTGTTTTTATTTTTTGAGACTTGTTGACGTGAAGGCTTGCTGAATTTGACGATAAAAGTCAAACTCCTCAAGAATGCGTTTTCATTTTTGAGACTTCTCAATGTGTAGGCTTGTTGAAACTTGACGAAGATAGTTGAAATCTTTATGAATATATTTTCTTGAGACTTCAAAGTATTTATTTCTTGTCATTGCATTCTAACTATGTTGCTTAAAATGATCTGTTTACGGTCGGTTCAATTTATTTAATTTTTAAAAAATATTCTTGCTCGACAACAATGTGACCCCTGTATATTAATTTGAAATGGATGGATCTTGTGAGCGAAATCGTTAATGTTATTATTGTCGCAAGAAATTAGGAAACAAGAAAATTGATTAGAATAACCAAGTAAAGAAATATTGACTTTCCTTTGATATCCAAGTTAATTAATGAATCTAAATTAAGGTATTCTTCTTTCCTCAACTCTTTGGTTCATCCTTTTCATATTGGTGCAGTTTCAAAAATGGACAGTAAATCAATTAACTCAAATAAAATTTTCTTCTTCAACATTTACTTTGACATTCCTTGTGGAAAGATTAGAAATCTTTCACAAGGATCTCTATATAATCCTCTCCAATGCACAAATGATTTTCATCACACAATACTTCAGACGTTGCAAAAATAAGTCGTCCGAGTGTGTTTAATTGTTCATCTGCGACACCAATTGATTTTATCAAATTGAGAGACATTGCTTTCATCATATCTCAAAATCTTCAAGCAAAAGTACTTTTTGTATTTTCTCAAGTAACTATAAAGCTTGTTTAACAGTAACCCATTTTTTATGTTTCAGCTTTGTGCGTCTGTAGTGTAAAATCGTAACTCATTACAGAAAAATTGAAATCGCAAATCGTTTTATATTTTATGAAGCTAAAAACATGAAACTACAACATAAAAAAAATAGCAGCCAAATTCCTCTTCCATTGCTACACTTTTGATTAGGGGTGTAAAAAATGAGCCCAAATATAGTTAATTCGCCAATAATTTTAAGGGTTGGGCTCAAGATAATTTAAATTTGGTTCAATGTAGATACATTCAAGCCTTAACCCATTTTAAGACCATTCTTATTGAGCTCAATTTAGTATTCAATTTTAACCCATATTAAAACTCTTTATTTACATTTATGTAATGTATGTTCCTGTATTAAAGGGTAGGAACTAGTAATTTCTATCTATTTTATATTTTTTAGGATTATCTATCCATTTGTAATTTTTTTTAAAAAAATTTCTTTAGTTGAAATTCAAATCGTGGTTATCAAAATTTAAATAAAAGTATTATAAGATTATTGAGATTAAACATGTCAAATTGGGTAGGTCATGACCCAACTTAACTTTGAGCCCAAGGTAAACTTTGGCGGGTCACCCTACCATGTTTCTATTCCAACTCATTTTAATATCTCAAATTTCAATCCAAATTGCCCATTTGAAAACCTTAGTTTTGATTTTCAATATAGAACCTGTTTCTGATGGTCATATTTGCGCACCTGTGGTGTAAATTTCATATCTCATATCTCATTATAGAAAAATTCAAATCGTGAGCCGTTTGATTTTATAAAACTAAAAATATGGAACTACAGTGAGCAAATATTTTAAGTCAAATTCCTTTTCCATTGGTACAATATTGATTTTTTTAATGTTGAACTCAACTTTAGATTTTTTTTTTTGTCTTTTGATTTCCCCAATTGTGTTTTCACCAAAGTAAACCCCCCCTTTTTTTCATAGCCACATTTTGCAATCTTGATTTCTAGAAGTGATGATGAATTTTAGTGACTGAGAGGTGTCATACCCTAGCCTTGAGATGGTGGAGAATAACCAATATCCGCACGCCAAATTTCTTACCTTGAAAGTTCATTTAGACGCTTCTTATCATCTCCAAGAGTGGTCGCCAACAAAAACGAAAGACGTCATGGACAACTTCTCTGGAAATTCCACAATTGAAGAAGTTATCCTCTTGAAGTCTTGGACTCATCAAAATATTGTTGTTACCATCCATCCTTGCCTAGATGAGTGTAGCACCCCGAGAAATTTTCGAGCTAAGACTCGAACCATCCTTAGTTGTGAGTAGGAATTTATTGGGAAATTTAAAATTTCTTAAGTGTTAAGGTCACTAGATATAACAACTCGAGTTTCAAGAAGAACTAACGAGAGTTCATTCGAGTCATTCCTAAGTTCTTCTAAGTTTTGGTTCAACTTCAAATGACCATAAATCTCAGTACCTGATTATTTAGGTGGGTCCTAAGATATTAAATGAAAGGTATTTAAATTAACTTTCCAACGCCATCGAGTTCGCTAAGTTATGAGTTCATATGAGTGATATATTCCCTTTTGAAGTCAGGTTGTTGAATTAAGGAAAGCTACCCGAAAACAGCAAGGGATATTTTGTTCTTTTCCTTAACCAATTAGATTTAATTCATTTTTAGTAAGGTTTAAGGGGTATTATATGATTAGTTTTAGTTTTATAATCCTAATATATGCCTAGGGTTTTAGTTGAGATTTCAAGAGGAAATGATCAAGGCGTTCATCGAGGTTATTGAATTTTGTTGCGTATTTTATCCATAGGTTTGATCCCTAAGAGGTATGTAAGTTTTCATAGTATTGGGTTTATTCACCCATATTCCAATCATGAGTTTTCTTTTTATGAATTTCATCCATAAATTTGAGTATATTGAGTTCATGATGAGTTCTTAATAAATGTCCTTCCTAAATCATGTTTTGTTGGGATTTTGTTGAATTCTTGAGAGAAAATTCAATGATTTGAGAGTTGTTTGAGTGGATTAGAGTGTACTTATGTTGAGTAATATAATCTAAGTGATTGAAAAAAAAATTGTTTGATTCTATGAGCAAAGAAATTCGTCGGGTTTTTTGTGTTGGGGCCTGGCGGCCAACGACAACCAGTGCACCCTAATCCTCTTCCAAAGTTTAGGGTTTGGTTCCCCACGCCACTCAGTGCGCTAGGGTCTCCTTGCCCGTCCAATTTGTAATCGGTTGCTTTGTTTGAGTTTCTTTGTAGTACTCCTTCACTCTCTTTGATTCTAAACATTCTAAACTAATTTTAAATACCTAGAAATAATTCAAAATATGAATTATAATCTTGAATTTAAAATTCAAATTCAAGGTAGAGTAAGAGTTAAGTCTTGAGATATTCAAACACTTTGAGAAAGTCCATTTGAGTCTTTTTTAGGAGTCTACTACAATTTCCTATAATTTGTTTCAAGACTCAAGTAAGTGAGTATGACAGTGAGATGAATGTATTCATGATTACACTTTATCACGAGATCTTTCGTATCATGAATCATATCTCTTGGATTCATAATTCACATTCAAGAGATCAGCTAAGAGTAAAGTTCAATATATTATTAAGTTCAATTTGCGAATCCTTTGAGATCAACTATAGATTTGAACTAAGTCTCGAGGAAGTAAATATGAGAATGAGAAGAGTTGTATACATGATTCCATTCTGAGACCTTTAAGTCGAGTCATTCATGCTCATAAATTTCGCATGAACTCCATACATTGAGTGTTCTAAGTTTTTTAGTATTGATTTTATAATACTTTTGAGGTTATATTCCTAATTATAGGACTAATACATGTTATCAATGAAGCCCTTGAGTTGAGTTGTTCATGTCCATAATCCCGCATGAACCCTATGAGTCGAGCAATTTAGAGAGTTTGTTAGAGTCATTTCAAGAACTCTTTTATAAATGCTTTAAACTCGTTTTAAGAATTGAGTTTTGTGTTGAGTAAGAGTAACAAATGAAATTCTTTTTCTTCAAAAGAGTATATGGAACTAAGTATTTAATCAAGAGAAGAAACACCGATTTCCAAAACAGCCTTTAAGTTATTTTTTTGTGTAATTATCTTACACCACATAAAGAGTAATATTTTTGAACTTATGAGCTAGTTACATTTGGGAATGGTATTTAGCACCGATTTGGGGACGAGCTTGATTTTAATTACCTAGAGTCGAGTGTCTCATTATTGAGTTGAGCCTTATTTCACTGAGTTGAATATCTTATTGTTGAGTTGAGCCTTATTTCATTGAGTTGAATATCTTATTATTGAGTTGAGTTTCACTGAGTTGAATATCTTATTATTGAGTTGAGCCTTATTTCACTGAGTTGAATATCTTACTATTGAGTTGAGCCTTATTTCACTGAGTTATCTTATTATTGAGTTAAGTCTTATTTCAGTGAGTTGAATATCCTTTATTAATTTTGAGACTTACTTCACCGAGTTAAATATCTTATTCTTGTGTTGATCCTTATTTCACTGAGTTGAATATCCTATTATTGAGTTGAGACTTATTTCACCGCGTTAAATATGTTATTGTAAAGTTGAACCTTATTTCACTGAGTTGAATTCCTATTATCGAGTTGAGTCTTATTTCACTGAGTTGAATATCTTATTATTAAGTTGAGACTTATTTCAGTGAGTTGAATATCTTGTCATTGAGTTAAGCCTTATTTTCTCCCAGTTGAGTTGAATTGTGTTTCCTTGAGTAGGGTTGAGTTGAGTTGAGAAGAGGTAAATATGTTTCTATTCCATCATTTCAATCTTATGTTTATGCTTTAGAATTCCCCTTTCATGCTTATACATTCCATGTATTGAGCCGTTTGGCCTGCGTCATTTCATGTTGCAGACAGATGTACTCAGGATCATCAACACGTGTTCCGTTGATACAACTTGTACTTTTAGTTATATCAGTTGTTAGGATGTCCTAGGTTTTGTACCGACATACATCTTTGTCAGTTAGAGGCTTCATAGATAAACAATAGAGTTTTATAAATATGTTTTGTAAAATGTTTTGAAGACTTAAGTTACCTATTTTATGACGAGTTGGTTACATTATTCTTATTTAGAGTTATTTCATTTGAATTAATGATTTGTTAAGTTCAATGAATTCATTCAGTTATAATCTTTGTATGTTTGAGTTAGTCTTTCGCTAATAATGTTGCATCCAAAAGCACACGCAAGTGAACGTGGTCACTCAAATAGTAAAACGACTCTTTCGAGCCAAATTATCAAAACCAAAGGACTTCAGATCAGAAAATTATTTAGGAATTAATTAACGATCTTCCTAATTCTAAATGATTTAAAATGATTAGTTTCATAAAATAATATATATATATATATATATATATATATATATATATATATATATATATATATATATATATATAGTGCAAGTTATTTTAACCAGCTTAGTCATTTTGTCTAATTTTTAGATAATATAGTTGTTTTACATAAGTAGAAATCTAATTATAATATTTTATAAATATCGAAAATCGCCTCGAAAGTTGTTAATTTTAGTAATTATTTAATCTAGCATAATTTTAAGTTATCCAAACTATTTTTTTTATATTTGAGCTAATTATTTTATTTCGTTAAAATTAAGAAGTTTTTTAGTTGATTATATCAATTCGTCCTATTTAGTTAGCCGATTCTAGATTCACTCTGATTAAGTTTTAAACCTAAACTGGCTAATTTGCAATCGATTGATCATTTTGCGAAGCCAGCTATCGCTTGGCCCTATCCTAAACCTTTTGGGATAAGGCCATTTGAGTCGTTGTGTTTTAGCAATCAGAAGCCCTTTTCTTTATTTATTTCACCATCCAATATGCCGTCCCAGCCCACTCAAATAGTACCTGACTCATCACCAGCCTGCCCATTTCGGCGTTCTGATTTACCCAGAGCCGGTACCCGAACTCGACCCATTTTTATTTCCCTTTTTTGTTTTCTTCACGCGAAGGAAGCCCAAAAGAGCACGACAACAGTAGCGCGTACCAGACGACCCCTGCTTATTTCCCTTTCTTCTTCACATGTAGCAACATCGAGTGAATTGCACTAGTGACCCTATTCGTTTCTTCTTCTTCCATCGAAGATCAGAAAAGAACTAACCCAGAAAATCGACATAGCTGAGTAGAACGTGAACGATTCAAACAAGGCCCATACGCGCTTCACGCGAAAGCAAACCTGAAAAAGTAGTAATCCGATAATGCACATTTTGTCCTCTTCATCCCGTCCCTCTCAACTCTTACAGTTGCAGTGGCTAGAGGCACGCGGAATCGTCCTTGCAGCTTCAAGATGGAGCTGCATGGCACTCCAAGGACATGAAATGCATCAAAGTTGTCATTTTTCCTTTCCTCATCAGGAATAGAGATAAACTATTAGAAAAGTTGTTTCTCCAAAACGTTGAAGGAAATTTTTTAGTTTGAATTTGGGATTTGTGGTTATTTTCCGATTCTACCCCAAGTTCCTATCCATTTTCTTTTGGATTCCCCCCAAAATCGTAACCCTAAATCCCCCAATATTGCGGTAGGATTTTGTAGAGTGAGAGAATTTCTTTTTTTCTTGAAGATAAAAATAGAAATAGAGTGTTGACTTTTCATTTTGCGAAAATTGTATACTTAAGAAATTTTCTTATCGTTCTTGATTTGGAAGAAAGAAAATTTTTCATCTAAATATAGTGCGAATTTCTGGTTTAGTCGCTCAAAGTCGAAGGTCGATTTTTAGGTCGTGTGTGTGGTCGCTGATCCCCAATTCTCCCCGTCCTCAATTTGTTGCACCCAAGAAAGGTAATCCTTCTACCTCGATAAATTTCTCTCCATCGCTTTTGATATTTGTTTCATTGATGTTAAAAATCACTATTAGGTTGGAATGTTTGCTAATTTATCATTTTTCTCGGACTGATATTTGTGTCAACATGAAGCATACATTCTTGAATTTTTCCATATGATCAGTTGTAATATTATTTTTTTAGGGATCTGTCAAGTTTCATGTATAGGATTGTCTCTATTTTCCTTTGCTCAAATGTGTTTGATGTCCCCCTTTCTTGAAACTGGTTCTTAAGTATCATCAAATATATATCGCGTCGTCTAGATCACTTTGAGCTTTAGCTATATTACATTTAGTGTCATCATTGTTGAGGCTGCTCTCTTAATATTTGGGTTTAAAGGTTTAACGAAAATGGTTAATGGACGTGATTTAGTCGCATGCCTGTTTCTCATTAACTTGTTTCCTTTTCTTAGGTCTATAGATTCACCTTAAAATGGTTTCCTGCTAGAATACCATCTACAACTTCCTTTTATGGATTTAATTTTTCTAATTATGTAAATATTTCACAAATCTTCAAACATGCTTCCTTCCTATTAATAATTCAACGTCAAAGTTCTTTTACTCACTTAAGTATCGATTACCTCCATGCCTGTTTATCTTGTCATTCCAAAAATCTTAGAGACTGTCTGTTAATTTTGTCAATATTGGATTTTATTTTTTTCGTGGGAAGAGCAGTGGCTCTTTATCTTTATTTTTTCATTTTATTATTTTTTTTTATTTTTTTTATGATGAGCTACAAGTAAATTAGTCACTGCGTAATGTTATGGTTATTTTTATTTTATTTCTATTTATTATTTGGGTGATATTATGAAATATTAATTCTTATCTTTTCTTGATGTTGCTGCATGAACTCGCCGAGTTTTATTGGACTCCTATTTTCCCTTTTTCCGCATTCGAGAGAGATGTAAATGCTCAATTTCCTTCGTCCAAAATCAGTCAATTACTAGATAGAGGAGAAGGTTATCGGAAAGTAGAGTCTATATACTGAAGTACCTGATAAATCGAATAAATTGGAAGAAGTTGAAGAGGGTGGACCATAAGGGTCCAAGTTTATTTTCTTAAAATGTTGTATTTTGTTATTTTCGGGCCCAAGCCCATGTAAATTTTCTTTATCATTATTATTTTGCTAGATTTTAGGATAGGTGAAAATTGGGTCTTAGGCCCAAAGAAGTAAAAACTATCACCTTTATTAGTTTAGGACAATTACATATCAAAATGGGCCTAAGGCCCAAAAAATAAAATGGGTTCACATACTGATCCAGGCGGACATAAATTGGATTTGGACGCAACTCTCTCTCTCTCTCTCTCTCTCTCTCTCTCTCTCTTTTACTTAACACATTTATTTCTTGTTGATATTTGTCGTTATTTTAGGTTTGAAACACTCAAATCCCCGCAAGACGTCTTATAATTTAGATATTTTAAAATATCAACTCTTAATAGATTTAAAAAATATAATTTTTATAAGTCGAAGAATTTCACTTAGAAAATAGGCTAATGTTCATCTTATAAGCAATTCCAAATCAATTCGAAATTAATTTGAATATATTTTAGCTAAAGAAGTTAGTTATCAGAAAATAGTGTTAACGAATATTTTAGGTGCCTTAAACACCTTCCTAGAACATAAATAAGAATCCCCAAAACCCCTTAAGGTTTTTAATAGGTTTTCTGTTTAAATCTTTTGAAAACTAAGTTTTCTTAATTTTTCTTTAAAAATTAAGTAGCGACTGTAACAAATTCGAAAACAAATAAAACTAATTTTTCTTTTAATTATAATAGAATGGAGACTCCGCCAGGGATTTGGAGGATTATAACTTTAAAACTAAACTTATTTGTCTATGGGTAATCAATTATTTACTCGTTTGACTTATCGCGTTATTAAACTGTTGCATTTCATTACATATCATATTCCATCAAAACAACAATTTGTTCTATTTATCACTCAAATGGCAATTATACAGGTTCGCAGTCGTTCGTTCCTTAACAAAATTTTTGTTTGGGTACCCTGACGAATGTAGTTGGCTACTTGATAGTCAACGGTAATTAAGTGTCCCAGCCTAAGTAGTCTGCTTAGGTCACCTATCCACTATAAACAAAACCACTCTTTGTCAAACTAAGATAGAGTGTAACCAAATTCCAAAAATTAGCGCATTGGTTTAAGATGACCCAACACCCAATGCGTGTGGCGACCATTAGAGAAACCACCTTGAGTTCAAAGGACCTACGGCACGAACAAACGATCATGCTTATGTGTTATTTGAAGGACATTTGCATTGTTTGACAGAATGTTGTGTCTTAGGGGATGACATCTAACTTTGTGCATGTTTTTGTCGATGTCATGTCAATTTCTAAGTTTCAAAATGGTCACCGAGACACTCGATCTTCTTTGTGTATGGTGGAGAAACCTCAAAGACTGTCAAAATAGAGAGATTTTGATTCACTTGGGTCACCTCCCTTCGATAATGGACTTTAAAGTTTGGCCCGAGTTTATCAAGGTAATCACTCGATTTCGAGACGATAAAAGGATGGTTTTCTATTTTGGGGATGTCAAAATAACATGGACTTTAGAAGAGATAAAATACTATTTGGACTCCATCGGAACGTGGGGCGAGAGGAAAAACATCCAAATCATCACATTCTGCTACCGGATAAGCCAACTAGTCTAGAATTGAAAAACGTGTTACTGCTGGTGAAGGCGAGCTGGTTAGATACTCAAAGTATGCCGTTGATGAGATTCTTTGAATAATGGGGGCCATGATAGCTATTTCAGAAAATTTCCAAATGAGTTCCATAATCATAGTACTTGGAGACAGACTCAGGCTATCGCGTTCTCCGCATGCCTCTTAGGAACGATGGTATTTACTTAAGACGAAATGAATGAGATTAACACTCGGGTCTTCAGGGTTACTAACACCATTTTCAGAGGGATTGGTAAAGGAGAAAAAGTTAAGAAACACTACTACCCAACATTTATCGATCTCTGAGTTTGTTCAATAATGGATTTCCATTTTTTTGAGGGTGCAACATTTTGCTTCAGTGGTTGATCACTGAATATCTGTGTAAGAAAGATAATACTCAAAAATAGGAGTTTTCCAAGCCGACCCAGACGAGTTCCCTTGACAACTACGAGTTTAATCTAAGCATTCGCAAGTTCTCAATTCATACCACGAGGGATGCATGGGCGAAAGTATTTTATCACCTGAAAGAAGGAAACATACAATGGATGTTTCAAGATTTTATGTTAGAGAAAATAGTGGTTCGGGGGGCTAAGTGTCCTTTTTTGGTCCTTCCCGGCATTAGGGGGATGCGACCATACAATCCGAGCAGGGTAATACATCAATTTGGTAGAAGACAAATTTTGCCTATCCAAGGGGATGCTAGCTCCTTCGTTATTGACTACAACGGGTGTAATCATACACCTCTCGCCAAGACCGCTCTCCAGGAATGGGCCAGGCGGGTCAACTTGAAAGAAAGTATGGTTGAAAACAGGTAGGAAGCTTGGTATTTTGATGAGTACACAAGATGGTTACAGGATAATCGGCATGGCATAAGGAACCCGACACTGTACATGGGCCGAGAGATTTAAGATGTCCAAGCAAGGCTGCAAATCCAAACTTACCTCTTCCAACAAGAATGGGACCGAAGAGAACAAGAGTTTCAGCAGAAAGAGCAAGAGTTCCAGTGTAGGGAGAAAGAACACTTATGCAGGGAACAGGAGTTCCAATACAAAGAGTTTGAGAGCCAGAATGCCTTAGATTTTGTCTCACAAAAGTTAACCAATGCAAGGTTTTGCCTAATGCGTCTTGATACAACTTTGGACGAATAACTCGACATTCTTCGGGTCGTACGACCGTCTTTCAAAGATGTGTTTGCTGAACCATATATGGTGGCAAGCAAATACCTTATCCGTGAAGAAGTAGAAAAAGCAAGAGGATGAACAGGACCTTCAACTTTCTAGTTGTCTTATTCCCCTGTGTGGAATTGATTGTTTATTGTATTTGCAATTTATTCCCCTTCCCGCAAATTGTATCCCCTTTGATTAGAACTCTGTAATGAATTCTCTAATTATTTGTGAAGCTTATTTTGGGGGTACAACAATCTGTTTTAAGTGATGCAATACATTCTTCAGATCTCTAGGCCTACCTTTGGCACAAAAAGGTCACATGCATGATTAGGACACGACATATGTGTTTTTTAACTATTTATATGATGTGTTGCTTTGAATGAGGACTTCGCTAACCCACTTCTTTCCAAAAATTTCCGAAAATATACACAAGTCACTATTACAAAATATCCGACCAAATTTCCCAAGTCTTAAGTTTTCCAACCAAAAAGTAAATTTCGAGCACCCAGATTCTAATGTTTACTCTATTGTCTCAGGAATGGTAAAATCACCGCTATGGATAAGGGCAAGAATATCAAGATTGAATCAATAGAAGAGGACTTACAGTTGCTTGAACAGAGGCTCCAAGAGACTATGGAAAAGATATTCGAGGTAAAGGTCGCCGCCGCGGCCTTTAAGGCATCAAGAACGCCACTAGAGGAGGAGCTGATAGTTAAGATATGGAGACGCGCTATCTGGAGGAAGAGATGATCGACATTCAAAGGGATACGCGGAAAATACCCTCCTCTATATTGCACACTCTTTTCCCCCGAGAACATTAAGTATGAGGTAATGGAAGAAGATTCTTAAGAGGGGAGGTGTCCGTATAATTTATTTCCAAGGACATCTGGTAGAAGGGGACCACAAAGTCACTCTCAAAATATATCTTTAGGCACATCGGATCAGTATGGAAGTCATCCCGTGCACCCACATCTATGAACGTTTTCAGGCTAGGCGTATTATGGAACCTAGCAAGAGAATCACCTCCCAAGCGGGATCGGAGGACATTCGCAAAACCTGTGTATATCATCCTACCAGAAGGGACACACGATAAAAGAGTGCGTGGAGTTTGAGACTGCAGCCCACTACATGCTCGAGTCGAAATAGCCCCGAACAGGTGGATTTACAACATTATCATTGCGTGTAATGAACCAAGGTTGGACATACCGGTCACTGAATAGATCGAGTTTTACCATTTCTCCCTCACGCTGTTTAAGAAAAAAGCGAGAGGTCTACTTACAATTGGTTCGAAAAGGAGTCATTGTCCCTCTTCATAAGAACGTGGAAGTGTTATACTCCCTTGGAAACGATGTTCGAAAATGTTTCCCCTACTACCAGGCCGTTGATCATAGCATTGAAAAATGCCTTGCGTTTCACCACAACTTGGAAGCCCTCTTCAACATGGGAAAAAATCAAGTTGAGTTTGTTCCCCGTGACTAATGCTACAACAAGGAGAAGAACGACTGGGATGGAGTCACATTTATCTTTAGAAGCTTTGTTGTTTGTTTTTCGAATATTCTTGCACTCGTAATGTTTGAATGAATGAAAACAGATATTTCCTTTTGTATTTGAACTACGTAGGGCCTGAATTCTCCTTGTGAGATACGTAGGCAACCTCCAAAGGCCCGACCCCTATATTTCAGAATTTTCATTCTCCTCCTTTCATTCTGTAAGGAAATATGAGGCTCAGAGCAACGGATGTCAAAAGAGATGCAGAAAAGAAGACCTTAGCTCAATGTCATTTAACCTTTCTGAGATAAATTCCAAATGAAAACGAGCAAACTTCTGCTTATTCAAAAAAATCAGTTTCCCCTTACTCGTGGGTTTGCATGTCCTCAAACAAAGTAACTTTTGTGTGTTTATCTGTTCTCTATGTGATATCTTGCAATATGTATTCCCTATGTCGCTCCACTGCTTCCCCGAAAAACCACTTTCCAAATTCCCTAACGGTTCTGAGCTCGACCATTACAAAGAACAGGAAAGAGAGTGGAGGTTGAATGAAGAAGCCGCTAAGTTAGATGTAAAAGAGAATATACGAAAGGCAATGAATAAGCTACAATGCCTTCTTGAGGTCACTGATTTAAACTAAGAGGACTTATGCATTCATCCAAATTTGGACCTCCCAGAAGGGTTCAAAGTGCCGAAATTAAACGTCTTTAGAGGAATAGGGAACCCCTTAGCGCATCTATGGGCCTACTCTGACCATATCATGGGAGTTGGGAGAGATGACGCTGTATTGATGCATCTCTTTAGCTGAAGTCTGAGTGGAGAGGCTCTGGAGTGGTTCACATCCCACGAAACAAGACAATGGTCTAGGTGGAATGGCCTAGATAAGGACTTCATTGAACCATTTGCTTGCAACGTAGAGATTGTCCCTAATCGCTATTCCATAGAAAAGATGAAGCAGAAAACTAACGAGAGTTTAGGGAGTTTTCGTACAGATGGCGAAAGGAGGCAACCAGAGTTCGACCACCTATGTCTGAAAAGGAAATTGCTGAAGTGTTTATGTGGGTTCAGGAACCCGAGTACTATAATAGAATCATTTTGCTCGTTGGAGAAAGGTTTTTGAGATAGTCAAGGTAGGTGAGACGATCGAAGATGGATTAAAAACCAGGAAGATTGCCCGTGTTGCTGCATCACCCAAATCATCGGGTTTGTCAAAAAAGAAGAGAGAAGATGTGTCAGTTGTCTATTATGAGGGAAGAAGACCCCAAGAATAGCATCAACATACCAAGGTTGTTCTCGACCTTCACAGAGTCTATACCAGGCTTGCTATACAGAATCCAATTACCAAAATACTCCCCCTCCCAATTTTCAAGCTCCACCTCCCATATACTAAAATTCCACTTCGGCTTACGAAACTCCCCCTCATCATTACCAAAGTGTCGCTCTCAACTATGCCAACGTGCAATCAACTTGCCGAGCGTCTCCCCCAGTATATCAAAGTTTTCCAAAATACCCCTTCGAACTACCGAGCTCCATTGCCAAATTACCATACTAATGCCTACAAAAGATATCAATCTCCCTGTCCTAATGTCCAAAATTATCGTCTGATGGCTCCTCCTCATCAAGGCAACTAAGATCCTCATCGTCCCATATTCGAGAAAAAACCTGCCAGAATTTATACTTCGCTTGCCAAAAGCCAAACAAAGTTGTAGGAGCGATTAAATGCTACAGGTTATATCCATCTAATGGGGCCCAAGCTAGTGGACACTAGCTCCAGATTTTACAGACCTGACCAGAAGTGTACATACCACTCCAACAGCATTGGACATGATACTTAGGATTGTATTAACCTCAAGTACAAAATCCAGGATTTGATCGACCAGAAGATGGTCTTCCTCCAGACAGGCATGCCCAACGTCAACAATAATCCTTTGACAAATCATGGGGGCATCAATATCAATATTATAAATACAGATGACGATTGATGCACGACAAAGATGATAGTTCCTATTGTTCAAAATAAACTAGAAAGGCTTGTAGCTTCATTGAGCATCAAGGAGAAGAAGTATTTTGTGTTTGTGACACCCGAGAAGGTTGTTTCCTTGGTGCCAATAGAAACTCCTATTCGACAAAGGTTCCTGATCGAAACTTCTTTTGCTCACGGTATGACGAGGTCTGGTAGATGTTATACGTCAAAAGAGTTGGCTCACGGAGGAAAAAAGAAGGATCAGGCAAAGAGGCCAATACGTGAAGTTGAAGCTGAAGTGTTCTGGAGAAAAATGCAGCCTAAAGACTATTTGATCGTGAAGCATTTAGAGAACCCCTACTCAGATTTTTGTGTGGGCCCTATTGATGAGTTCACAACTGGATAGGCAAGCCTTGATAAAATCTTTTGATGACACGTATGTGCCTGTGGGAATAAGTAGTGACATGTAGAAACCATGATTAACTAGGTCATCCATGAACATCGAATCAGCTTCTGTGATGAAGAGTTGCCCTTCAAAGGGAGGATGTATAACAAAGCTTTACATGTCACCATTGTGTGTCGAGACAAGGTCATAAATTGTGATTTGGTTGATGATGGATTTGGTCTTAACGTTTGCCTGCTATCGACTTTGAGGAAGTTAAAGTTTGACTTGGGGAAGCTTTAACAAAACCAAGTCAATGTGAGAGCCTTCAATGGGGTACAAAGGGATACACTGCGGCAATAAACTTGGTCATTGAGATGGGTCCTGCAGATTTCAATGTGGAATTTCAGGTGTTGGATATCAACACTAGCTACAACCTTCTTTTCGGAAGGCTGTTCTTCTACATGGCTGTGCCTGTGCCTTATACCATTCACTAGCTGATGAAGTTTGTATAGAAGGATAAGGAATTTGTCATTCATGGTGAAGGAAGACATTCCAATGGGTATACATCGATTGTTGATGAAGTGTCCTGAGGTTGTGATTTCTACACGGTGGAGCTGAAAATGCCACTGGTGATGATTTGGCTCTACAGCCCCCTATGCGCTCTGTATACAAGTTGATTGCTACGGTGATGGTCCAAAATGGATTCGATCCAGGTTTTGGATTGGGAAGGAATTTTTATGGAATTTTCGAGCCTATTCAAGTTCCCGCCAAGAGAGCAAGGTTTGGTATGGGGTACATCCCTAAAGATGATGAGGCAAAGATGAAGAACAAGAGTGGCGATGAAGCATTGTCCAGGACAATCCCTCATTTGTACCAGTCATTTACAGTTCGAAAGTATACCGATTGTGATGGCCTTTGCTGAAGGAATCTGGGGACTTTTTGAAGAGATTGACGCTGTCATAGAGAACACGGTCCTGCTAGCTGGTATCCGCGATGCTGATCCTGGAGAGTAGATGTAAAATTGGAACTCTACGCCAATCTTGATTCTCCGAACATCTTGGTAGAAGGACATTTTTATGCCCGTTTAAAATAATAGCGGTAGTCCGAAAAAGGCCCGAGACCTGCCCTTTTACAGTTTTCTTTAATTGTTTGAATTTTGAAATTCCCTCGTAATGTTTAAAAAGGCAACATGACCCTTCACCATGACCAAAGTTTGCATTGTTTTCCAATTTGATGAAAGCCTCTTTGATTAAGAACTTATCTATTTACTTACTTGCTATTAATTTTTCTCTAACTTCGTCAGTTTGTGATTTCAATAATATTAATTTTAAACGCCAATGTCATGTCATGTAACAAGCCAAACGAACAAAATGAGGCAGGTGATGATGAAGGTAAGAATATGCAGAAGAAATTGAGATACCAGAATATGTTGCTGATGAATTTTAGCAATTTGAGAATCAACATAAGCCAGATTTGGACGAAACTGAGATTGTGAATCTAGGAGACGAAGAGTGCATCAATGAGGTCAAAATCAGTGTCTATCTGAATGAAGCCCAAAGAAGGGAGTTGGTTCATTTGCTTACTGAATACATTGATGTATTTGTCTGGGTTTACAGCGACATTCTAGGACTGAGTACAAATATGGTGTCTCACAAGTTACCGATTAATTGGGGTTTTTAGCCCAATGAAACAGAAGGCTCTGTTCAAGCCTGAGTTAAGTATAAGATTAAAAAGAGATCACCAAACAAATCGAATCTTGATTAGTGGAAGTGATGCGACATCCAGCTTGGTTGACCAATGGTCTTCCGGTCGCCAAGAAAGATGGGAAGGTCATAATTTGTGTTGATTACAAGTATCTCAACAAAGCAACCCCAAAAGAAAATTTTTCGTTGTCGAACATTCACATTCTGATTGATAAGTGTGCTAAGAATGAAATGCAGTTTTTTGTGGATTGTTACGCAGGTTATCATCAGATACTAATGGATGAAGAAGATGTAAGAAATACAACTTTTATCATGCCTTGGGGTGTATATCATTATTGGGTGATGCCATTTGGTCTCAAAAATGTTGGTGCTACTTATATGAAGGCTGTGACGACCATATTTCATGACATGATCCACAAGAAAATTAAGGTGTACGTTGATGACGTCATAATCTAGTCCCGTGAGAGTTCGGACCACTTGACGCATTTAAGGAAGTTCTTTGATCGTTTGCGTCGTTACAACTTGAAGTTAAATTTCGCCAAATGCGCTTTTGGGGTGCCAGTCGGCAATTTGTTGGAATTCATAGTCAGCAAAAGGGGCATTGAGCTCGACCCTTCTAAGATCAAGGCAATTCAAGAGTTACCTCCTCCAAAGACGATGAAGAAGTGATGAGTTTCTTAGGGAGGTTGAACTACATTAGTCGATTCATAGCTCAATCAACTGTGGTGTGTGAGCCTATCTTCAAGCTGTTGAAAAAGATGCTTTGAAAAAGTTGACCGAAGAATGTCAGACTGCTTTAGATGCAATCCAGAATTATTTGTCTAATCCACCGGTATTGGTACCCTCTAAAAGAAGGCATACCATTGTTGCTATATTTGTCTGTCTCAGATAAAGCATTGGGATGCGTACTTAGTCAACACGACGAGACATAAAAGAAAGAAAAAGCTATTTATTACATAAGTAAGAAGTTCACTTCTTACGAGTCTCGTTACACTCTTTTTGAAATAACATGTTGTGATTTAACTTGGATTACCCAGAAATGAGACATTATTTGTCTTCTTATACCACATACCTCATTTCCAGGATGGACCCATTGAAGTATAGTTTCCAGAAGGCGATGCCGATCAGAAAGTTGGCTAAATGACAAATGCTTTTGAGTGAATTTGATATTATGTATGTGACTCAAAAGGCGATAAAAGTACAAGCCTTGGCTGATCATCTGGCAGAGAATCTTGTCGACGAAGAGTATTAACCGTTGAAAACATATTTTCACGATGAATATGTATCGTTTGTAGGTGAAGATATTTCTGAAACATACCTAGGTTGGAGAGTATTATTTGATGGAGCGGAAAATTACCAAGGAAGATGTATTAGAGCGGTTTTAGTGTCAGAATTTGGCCAGCATTACCCTATGTCGTCCAAACTTCTATTTAATTGCACGAATAACATGGCTAAATATGAAGCTTGCATTCTTGGGTTGAAACAGTACATTAACATGAATGTCCAAGAGTTTTTGGTTATCGGAGATTCAAATTTGTTGATTCATCTGGTTCAAGGAGAAAAGGCCGTGAAAGACCCAAAAATTACACCGTACGTGTAGTATATACAGAAGTTGTGTAAAAGATTTCGCAAGATAGAATTCAAACACACTCCCAGAACACATAATGAGTTAGACGATATTCTCGCCACCATCGCTTCAATGATTAAACATTCGGATACTAATTATGTTGATCCTTTGGATGTAGAGCTCAAAGAACATATAGTCCATTGTTCACAAGTTGAAGTGGAACCAGATGGTTTACCATGGTATTTTAATATCAATAATTGTTTAGAAACCGAGACTTATCCTGAGAATGCGACGTTTAACTAAAAGAAGTTGATACGTCGTATGAATCTCAATTTCTTTCTAAGTGAGAAAATCATTTATAGGAGGACTCCAGATTTAGGTCTTCTCAGATGTGTTGATGCTATCGAAGATGCGAAGCTTTTTGAACAAATACATGTTGGAGTCTGTGGTATGCACATGAATGGACTCACTCTGGCAAGGAAGATCCTACGAGTCAGTTATTTTTTGATGATTATAGAGCATGATTGTGGTAAGTTTGTGAAGAAATGTCATAAATGTCAAGTACACGGTGATTTGGTTTCGAGTGTCGCCTCACGAACTCAATGCTATGAGTCCACCCTTGACCTTTGTAGCTTAGGTCATGGATTTTATCGGTCCAATAGAGCCATCCGACTCTAACGGACAAAAAATTATTTTGGTTGCCATTGACTACTTCACAAAGTGGGTTGAAGCAGCTTCATACAAATCGGTGACTAAGAAAGTTGTAGCCGATTTTGTTCGCAATAATTTAATATGCAGGTTTGGAGTATCGGAATCCATCATTACTGATAATGGCGCAAATCTCAAGAGTTACTTGATGAGAGATATATTTGAGCAGTTTAAAATTACTCACCTAAACTCATCCGCTTATCGTCCTCAAATGAATGGAGCTGTAGAGGCCGCCAATAAGAATATCAAGAAGATTTTGAGAAAAATGATTGAAAATCACCGAGGTTGGCATAAAATGTTGCCATATGCTTTGTTGGGATACCAGAAGACCTTTATAACATCGACTTTAGATACCTCATACTTGCTGGTGTACGGAACAGAAGCACTAATCCCTAATGAAGTTGAGATACCTTCCTTGAGAATAATTCAAGAAGCTGATTAAGTAACAATTAATGGGTCCGTTAGCGAATTGATCTAATAACATTGATCAATGAGAAGAGGATGGTTGCCGTTTGTTACGGTCAACTATATCGTTAGAGTATAATTCATGCTTTCCACAAGAGAGTTAGAACCAGAATTTTTGAAATCGGTCAGTTGGTCCTTAAACACATTTTTCCTCATCACGATGAGTATAAAGGAAATTCGCGCCAAACTGGAAAGGACCTTACATGGTTCGCAAAGCATTATCTGGAGATGATTTGATCCTATTGGAGATGAATGGTACCGCATGGCCAAAATCGATCAACTCTGATGTTGTTAAGAGATATTATGTGTGAAGCTTCAGTTTGTATTCCTGTCATTTTCTTGTAATTGTTCTATTTTCTTGTATTCTCTTCGTTTAAAATTTAATCCCTCTTGTAATGAACTACGTCTGACCTGAATTCTCGAGAATGAGATACGTAGGCGGCCTATATCGACCTCAGTCGGTTTCTTTGTAAATTTCTAATTTTGTTAACCTTTTAGGGGAAACTACATTTGACCTGATTCCTACCTCAACGGGATACGTAGGAGCCACAAGGGTTCGGTCCTATCTCTCGTAAGATTTCTATTTTTCCTTTATAATAGAAACTGGGACACAATTTGTGAGAGGGGCTCAAAAATTCTCGAAAAGAATATTTTTCCTCAACAAAGCAAGACTTAAGTTACTTTGAGATTAGCAAATGGGACAAAAGTTTTGAGAGGATCTCGAAAATTCCATGATTTGCTCATCAACATTTAAAGATAAGTCAAGACACTTAACTGGGAAAGAAATTTTGATGATGGCCTCAAAATTTCAATATAGGTTTATCGGTAGTATAAAGCAACCTGAATTTTTTTGGTAAATAATCAGATAAATCTCCAAGCATCAGACTCAAAGATGTTTGCTAGGCTTAACGTGACGTGATATTTTGCAGTGACCTTTTCCAAATACTACTTTTGAAAAGCTATTTTTCATAAAAATTTTCCTTTATATTTTATCTATTCGTGCATGAAATATTTTGTCTTATCGATCAAGAGTTGGGAGATCAAAAAATCAGCCGAAGATAATAGTATAAGGAGCAGACAACCGAAGAGATCGACATAGATCAGTTCATTTTAAAAACTAACAATTTTTCTGTGGATTCAGGATTATAGGTTAACCTCAAAATCACTAGGTTTCTCCATTCGAGGAGTATGGAGAAGTCATGTGGCAAAGAGCTCCCCGAAACTGACAATGTTTCTATGGGTGCTAGAAATATTTTATGTTGCTTACATAAAAAACCTGAGAACTGAATAAAATTATTTCAGTCAATTCTCGATGACATGAAGTCTATAATGAAAGTCCAACTATGTTTAAAGATGAGTCAAATGAAAACCCCGAGAAACACATTTTACGATTTTTCATCAAGGACGTCATCTGCATCATATTATCAGACATGATAATGTTACTACCCGTAAGGTCATTTTATTCGTATGATTGATTGAGATGATACACTAGGGTCATTTCACCGTATTGTCAATTGAGACAATATCACTATCCAGAAGGCACCTAGAAGGTCACTATGTTGTTCGGTTGAAGCATTTTTTCAATTGAGACAATATCACTATCTCATGCATTGCGGAAAATGCCATGCATCGTGAGAAGTTATTCATACATCTAGGAAAGTCATGCATTGCGCGAATATATTCATGCATCACGGGAAAAGTCATGCATCACGAGAAGATATTCATGCATTGTGAGAAAATGTCATGCATCGCGGGAAGCAGTCATGCATTGCAAGAGAAAGTTCATGCATCGCAGGAAAAGTCATGCATTGCAAGAGGAAATTCATGCATCGCGGGAAAGTCATGCATTTCAAGAGAAAGTTCATGCATCGCGGGAAAATTTATGCATTGCAGAGAAGAATTCATGTGTTGTAAGAGAAAAGAAGGCATGCATTACAAGAGAAAATTCATGCATCGCGGAAAAATTCATGCATTGCGGAGAAGAATTCATGCGTTGCAAGAGAAAAGAAGCCATGCATTGCAAGAGAAAATTCATGCATCGCAAGAAAACCATGCATTGCAAGAGAAAATTCATGCACCGCGGGGAAAATCATACATTGCAAGAAAAGGAATTCATGCATTGCAAGAGAAAAGAAGCCATGCATTGCAAGAGAAAATTCATGCATTGTGAGAAAATTCATGCATCCCGGGAAAAGATCCATGCAAAGCAGGAAAAGAGTAATGCACTACAAGAGAAAATTTACCTATCATAGAAAAATCGATATCGATTGCATCATTTTCTTTGCAAAAGTGACATCAAGCGAACCATTAAAATGACATGGGCAACGACATCAAAGGAACTGTCGACATATTGAATCAGCCTTTTATTACTTCGACGTCAAATGAAGAGTACATTGAAGATTATATCGCATATATAAGACATGGGATTTATTTGATTTACATCATATCTAAATGGAGTTGACATCAAATGTTGAAGGAGAGCAATTAAGTGTCGACACGGTACAAGACACTATCTCCCTTTTGAATTGCAATTTTATGCTAATGAGTTTTATCTTAGTCTTTGTCGAGAGCATCCGACATGACGAATTCTCTAAAACAAACCACAGGTGCGGACGACATCAAAATGGATGCAGCATAACGTGAAGCTTTTTCTTAGCAGCGAACTGGGACATAGTCCAAAGAGGGGTATCAAACTCTTAGGACACGAGCAGAGGAGCGACTTCCACCACAATCAAACCACACCCCTATCATAAGGAATGTGGGTTTTTCTTTAGATTTCTTTGTTTCAGTTTTGCATCCAGAAATTTTGGCCTCTGCCGGAAGCAAGTTTCCAATCCGAGTGACAATGCACCAAGAGCTTTCTAAATTATATCCCTGTAAGTTCTTAATAATGGGTGTGAAGTGCACCACATTCATGGCTAAGAGGTTACAATCATCCTTTTCATACTCAATTTAATTGTCACTAATTATTTTATTTTGTTAAAATTAAGAAGTTCAATAGTTGATTATATAAATTCTTCTTATTTAGTTAGCCGATTCTAGATTCAATTTGATTAAGTTATAAACTTAAATTGGCTAATTTGCAATCAATTGATCGTTTTGCTAATTGAAAGCCAACCATCTCTTGACCCCACCCTAAACCTTTTGGGATAAGGCCATTTGGGCTATTTTCTCTTAGCAATCAGAAGCCTTTTTCTTTATTTATTTCACCATCAAATATGCCGTACCAACCTGCCCATTTCGGTGACCCAATTTCTCCTGAGACAATACCCAAACTATACCCATTTTATTTCCTTTTCTCTTCTTCACGCGAAGGAAACCCAAAGAGCATGATATACCGTGGTTTCACAGTATTTTTAATGCTTTTTCCTTAAGTTAGTGTGTGTCCAAAAGCCTTTTTGTATTGATTTTTATGTAAGTTTCTCTTTATTTGCAGGAAATCTGTCCAAAGATGAACTAGGAAGTTTTTGAGCAAGAAATGCAGAAAAGTTACAACCTACGGGGCTTGTGACAGTCCGTTGAGCTTCTGACGGTCCGTAGGTGGCATCGTAGTGAAGTTGTTGAAGGAATATGGGAAAGTCTGACCTAAGTGTGGGATTACGAAGTTCATGACGGACCGTTATAGCCACGACGGTCCATCTTGCTGGTTCGTCGTGATGATCAGAGAGTAGCCCCAGTACCCAAATTCTAAGAAGTTTAAGTGTTATGGAACGGAGACCCTCGATGGACCGTCGTGCTTGGAACGATCCGTCATACCTGTTCGTTGAGGGTAATAAAGAAAGCAGCAGAAGGATTTGTAAAGTATAGGATAATGGAGGCCATGATGGCCCATCGTGACCACGACGACCCGTCACGAGGTCCGTCGACTCGGACGCATTTTGACAAATTATCAGCAATTAAAGTCCTTCTTTTATTAGGTTTTTATTTTTTTTATAAATAGTTGGAAAAACCTTGTTTTTGGGGTTAGGCTCTTTGTTAGTTTGACTCTTTGTTAGTTAGACTCTTTGTTAGTAGACTCTTTGTTATTAGACTTTTTGATTGTTAGGCTTTTGGAGAATCTTTAGTCCTCGATTAATTTCAGTAATTGAGACACTTTTTCTGGAATTGATTGTTGGTGTGTTTGTTGATTAATCAAGTGAACTTCTGGATTTTAATCTTTCTCATTAAAGTAAGTGCATGAATTCTTATATTACATACATGAATATTGTGATTATGACTATGGGTAACTAAACTCCATAACTAGGGTTGTGATAACCATGAGCGAAATAATGAGGTAAAATCTAACTAAAATAACAATTCTAGAATAATGTCTTGCATGTATTGATAATTCTTTCGGCTAGAAGTCTTTTTAACGGATGGCCAACGTTAGAACTCGCCTTAATGCTACTTGCCGGACCAAGGAGGTAGATAATAGGAAAAGAATTATCAACATAGATTTAGTATATACTATCTAATAGACTAGTGTTGATTGGTACGAGGTAATAATTTAGTCAAGTATCGAATACAATGCTTAATATGAGGTAAAGGTAAGAGTTAGTAAAGCAACACACATAGCCGGACCAAGGTGCAGAGTGAAATTTTCTAGATGCCGGACCAAGAATTTAGAAATACATAACTTATCACTTTGCATGCAAGATACTAGGAAAGAATTGTTATAGTTAGAATTATCAAGTTAGGAAAATGTGGGGAACACGTAAACCCTAATTACTTTTATTAATTAATTAAACTCCAATAATTGATTCTGTTAGTTGGTTACTTTAATTTAGTTAGTTATTTTCATTCATGTAGAAATAAAACCCCCCTTTTATTGTCTTTTGTTTTCTAAGGAAATAATTGACTAAATAATAGTAATAATAGATTAAAGTTAAGTCTGAACTATTTTCCTCGTAGGAACGATACCAACCTCATTAGTTGGGTTCTTTACTTGATACGACCACTTTACTTCTTATTGGAGAAGTAAGTTTGAGCGTATCAGAGCACGACAACAGTAACACGTATCAAAAGACCCCTACTTATTTCTCTTTCTTCTTCACGTGTAGCAGCAGCGAGTGAATTGCACTAGAGACCCCATTCGTTTCTTCTTCCAGCGAAGATCAATCATGAACTAAACCAGAAAATTGACATAGCTGAGCAGCGCGTGAACGATGTGAACAAAGTCGATACGTGCTTCACGTGAATGAAGACCTGAAACAGCAGTAAGCCGGTACCTGCACATTTTGTCCTCTTCATCCCGTCCCACTCAACTCGTACGGTTGCAGCGGTTAAAGGCACGCGAAATCGTCCTTGCGGCTTCAAGATGGTACCGCGTGGCACTCCAAGGATATGAGATGCATCAAATTCGTCCTTTTTCCTTTACTCATCCATAATAGAGCTAAACCGTCAGAAAAGTTTGTCTCTCCAAAACGGTGAAAGAAATTTTTTAGTTTCAATTTGGGATTTGTGGTTATTTTTCGATTTTACCCCAAGTTCCTATCCTTTTTATTTTGGATTCCCCCCAAAATTGTAAACCTAAATCCCCCCTCTATATATATTCTCTTAGTGTTCAATATTGGGGGAGGATCTTGAAGAGTGAGAGAATTTTTTTTGGAAGATAAGAATATAATAGAAGTAGAGTGTTGACTTTTCCTTTTGCAAAAATTGTATACTTAAGAAATTTTCTCACTGTTCTTGATTTGGAAGAAATAAAAATTTTCATCTAAAGTTGATGCAAATTTCTGATTCGGTCTCTCAAAGTCGAAGGTCGATTTTTAGGTCGTGTCTGTGGTCGTTGAGGTAATCCGCCTACCCCGATAAATTTTTCTCCACCACTTCTGATATTTATTTCGTTGATGTTAAAAATCACTATTAGGTTAGGTGTTCGCTGATTGATCTTTTTTTCTCAGATTGATATTTTTCTCAACATGAAGCATACATTCTTGACTGTTTCCAAAGGATTAGTTGTAATATTGTTTTTTAGGGATCTGCCAAGTTTCATGTATAGGATTGTCTCTATTTTCCTTTGCTCAAATGTGTTTGATGTCCCCCTTTTCTTGAAACTGGTTCTTGAGTATCATCAAGTATGTATCGCGTCGTCTAGACTACTTTGAGCTTCAGCTATGTTACGTTTAGGGTCATCATTGTTGAGGCTGCTCTCTTAATGTTTGGGTTTTGAGGTTTAACGAAAATGGTTAATGGACTTGGTTTAGTTGAATGCATGTTTCTCATCAACTTGTTTCCTTTTCTTAGGTCTATAGATTCTTCCTGGCAGAAGACTTCTTTGTCATTAAAACATGATTGACCTTTTGTTAGCATACTCCCTTCACATTTGAATTTATTTATTGATTACTCATTGCTTGTTCACCTTAAAATGATTTCCTGCTAGAATACCATCTACAACTTCCTTTCATGGATTTTATTTTTCTGATTATGTAAATATTTCACAAATCTTCAAACATGCTTCCTTCCTATTAATAATTCAACATCCAAGTTCTGTTGCTCACTTAAGTGTCGATTACCTACATGCCCATTTATCTTGTCATTCAGGAAATCTTAGAGTCTGACTTTTAATTTTGTCAATATTCGATTTTTTTTCCTGGGAAGAGTAGTGGCTATTTATTTTTATTTTTTTATTTTATTTTTTGTTTTTTGTTTTTTCTATGAAGAGCTACAAGTAGATTATTCACTGCAAGATGGATGAGATATCTCATTGCTCAAACCCATTTTGTTTGATTTGTTTGATCGAATCGTGTTTAGTTTGTTCCCTTTGGGATAACTATTTCATAGTTGATGAATTTTGTTACCGCATAATGTTATGGTTATTTTTATTTTATTTCTATTTATTATTTGAGTGATAATATGAAATACTAATTCTTATATTTTCTTGATGTTGCTGCATGAACACTCCGAGTTTTATGGGACTCCTATTTTACCTTTTTATGCATTTTGAGAGAGCTGTAAAGGCTCAATTTCTATCGTTCACAATCAGTCAATTACTAGATAGAGGAGCAAGTTATCAGAAAGTAGAGTCTGTATACTTAAGTACCTGATAAATCGAAGGATTTGGAAGAAGTTGAAGATGGTGGACCATAAGGGTCCAAATTTATACTTATTAAAATGTTGTCTTTTGTTATTTTCGGGCCCAAGCCCATGTAAATTTTCTTTATTATTATTATTTTGCTAGATTTTAGGACAGGTGAAAAATTGGATCTTAGGCCCAAAGAAGTAAAATTATCACCTTGATTAGTTTAGGGCAGGTACAAATCAAAATGGGCCTACGGCCCAAACAACAAAATGGGTCCAAATACTGGTGTAGGCGGACAGAAATTGGATTTGGACCCAAATCTCTCCCTCTCTCTTTTACTTACCGCATTTATTTCTTGTCGATATTTATCGTTAGTTTTAAGGTTGAAACACTCAAATCCCCGCAAGACGCCTTATGTTTTAGATATTTAAAACTATCCACTCTTAATAGATTTAAAAAATATAATTTTTATAAGTCAAATAATTTCATTTAGAAAATAGGCTAATCTTTCATCTTTTAAGCAATTCCAAATCAATTCGAATTAATTTGAAGATGTTTTAGCTAAACAAGTTAGTTGCCAAAAAATCGTATCAAAGGATATTTTAGGTGTCGTAAACACCTTTCTAAAATATTAATAAGAATCCCCGGACCCCCTCATGGTTTTCAATCGGTTTTCTGTTTAAATCTTTTGAAAACTAAGTTTTCTTAATTTTTCTTTAAAAATTAAAAGCAGACTCTAACAAAATCCGAAAACAAATAAAAATATTTTTCCTTTTAAATAAAACACAAATGATTCTTATGTCAAAACTAAATTTACTCAAGCGACAAAAACTTTTAAAAATTTGTTTATAACTACTAATTAAACACTATAAAAAATTAATTACTTTAAATAAACAATTTCAAAGAAGAAAATCTCACAATTTGGAAAGGTATCCCAGGGTTGTAGCATAGATCGATCTCTGGTATAGTATTGATTTATCCTATTATTCAATGGGTTAACCTTATTATGGATTTGTAAGGTTCATTTTATGATCACGATCTTCTGACCTCTAATCGCCTACCACTATTGACAGTCTAACTATATCGTTCAGTGGGGTTAGGTATGAAACAATGACATAGCATTATGCATTCATCTTGTATAATAACTTAATGTGGTACATAAGTATAAGACTATCCTATATATGAAACATTTTAGACTTTACCCTAGAATGAACACACTTCTGACATTCTTTGGTCTATCCCTCTATTCATCTTTCGAGCTCAACACGGACAACAAGTTTATTCTACTGTTGATCATGCATTAAAATATTAAAATAAGAATACAAGCACGAATCATAAGATAACCCTTCTCATACTGGAAACAAATTATATTAGACCATTAATCGTAGCTACAACCCTAGATTAAGAGATTTTAGCTACCCATAGCACAAAAGATGATAAAACAATGTTTAGGAATCATACAAAGTTTACCAAGATGAATAAATAGAAGAAAATTCCTAGAAAATTTAGCAAAATCGCCTAACTCCCAAGTGCTTCCGTCTTTTTGGAACTCGATAATATAAAAGTAGCACACTTAAACACATTTATAGTCTAAAAATAAAAACATGTGGCCCAATTATGGTCGCCTAACTTTTCACACAAATAAAATAGGTCCGCGACGCGCTCCCAACATGGACTGCACTGTAAAATGAAATTCCTCTTCTGCATAGACAGATTAGCTACGCGGCGCGGAGGTGCTTTTTGTAGTGTATTCTCCAGCTTCTTGGCTAATTTTCTCTGCAACTTTGTCTTTTATTTTTCGACCTCTGTCCAGGTGCCCATTTTGGCTCATTTTTCTTTGCTTTTCACCCTGAAACATCTAATCATATTTGTTAGAAGAAGCGACATTTAAGACTCTCAAAACTTAACTCCAACACCGAAAATGCTCTCAAACTTATCTATATATATGGGTTAAATTGGTTATTATGCGCATAAATACACCCAAAATCATGTAGTCAGCCATGATGAGGGTTCTCTTGGGTAACAACTATGATTCTCGAGTGCCGGACAAGTCGTGACAATGAGAATCTTAGCGGTTGGTGTGTTTTCCCTTTTGGGTTTAGAGAGGTTCGCTACACGTATGACTATTGGAAAAAAGGTAGAAGATATTATTGACTGTTGCGAGGAGACCTTGGACGACATCAAGACTTATGATGCTATCTTTGCTTCTATGGTCACATATGAGCATAACAAAAATGGTCTCCAAGCCTTTTGGAAGAATTGGTGTCCATCCACCAATACAATATCTATCTTCCTTGGAGAGTTATCTATATCTTTATTGGATTTGAGAACCATTGCAGGCCTTCATGTTCATGAGTCTTGCTATGATGAAGTCGTACCCCTGGGTAAGAAGTTGACACACGTAGATGACCAAGGAATATATTTTTTTCCTAGGAAAATGCACTTACTTGTTTTTGGCGTTTTACTAACTTACCAAAGGTTTCATAGACAAAGTCTCCTTTTGAAAATTGAAAAAGTTCTGATTTAGAGAACCAAGAAACTATGTTGATCCTTCACCAAGGACGTCTAAGAATCGTACCAAGCTAGTGATGAATAATGATCCTTTTGAAAATATTAACATGAGTTTTTTTACCGCGAATCAAAGAGGAGAATTCTCTTTTTGTCGAGCCAGGCATGGAAGACTCACATAGAGATGAGTCTTATCTGACGACTTTTCTTGCATGTGGGCTTTACAATTTTTTGTTTCGTAACAAGAAAGTTGATTGCATTCGTGCTAGTATCTTCAAAGTTGCAAGGTTTATGACTCATGTGCAGAAAAATTCTTTGACAATTATGTTCCTTGCAATCATTTATCGTGCCCACAGGGATATATCACTTCTTAAAACTTAGGTGCTTGCGACATACTACCACTCATTAATTATGTATATGGATGGATAGGTGAGTATTTTGTGACCTATTACTGTGTTTCTAAACCCAACGAGGTGTATGAATTTGGCAGATTTCTGGAGAAAAGATGACAAAAAATATTTTGACCTTGTTGATGCTGCCAAGATATTTCATTAAGTGAATGTACATAACCTCCATAATTTGTCCATGTAACAAGCAAAAAAGCTACTTATTGATGATAGTGAAAAACTGTCCGATTCCTAGAGCGATTTTCTTATAGGCCTTTGTTCAAGTTTTGTCACTTTGAGGCAGGTTGATGATCTGATTGCGGAGCCTTATAGCCCTCACCGATTTAGTCGACAATTTGGGTATTGTCAAGATGTTCCTAGTTCTCTTCTAGAGTACCATTATTATGGTTCACTTCTAGGTTTGCTCTTTTGTTTTTAGTTGTTTTGAGACAAGTATGTGGTTATGCAAATCCTATCTTTAGTGTAGTTTTCTTGGATGCAAACATGCTTTAGAAAAATAAAGTTTGACGGATTTGAAGTAAAATATCACTAATGTACATCAACAAGGAAACTGACATCCTGCATGAACCAACAAGCATCTCAATGGCTAAACGCCAGCTTGAATAGGGCAAAAATTCCTCAGTACCGGCGCTGTAATTGGCGTTGTAATGCTCTTGTGAAAACTAAAGGTCAAAGCGGGGAGGTGAATAGCACTTCATAACTTCTGATCGACAATCTTTCGGTCTAATGCAAGTCTTAAGATGGAGGCTGAAGGGCAAACACACAATTATGAAAAATTGTGCTTTCCTTGGGAATGTTCCAAAGCTATAATATGGATTTGTCCAATTATGTATCATCATCTTCCCAATTAGGGATAGAAAGGAGAGATAAATTATTGTGAAAACTATTGATAAAGTGTATTCAATAGAGGAAGAAACTTCAATTTGTGTCAATCTAAGCTTGAAATTCAGTTTTTGCTTATCAAATTAGCTTGGAGTGGAGATTTTCTGCCTGAGTATTGTCTCAGTTTAGCTTCTTTTATGAGCAGCTAGACTCTTAACTAAGGGTGTGTATGCTAGATAGGGGTGTAAAACACTGAATGATTATTAATTAATTGACTCTAATTTGATTGTATGACATGGATCTATTGTTGTCTTGAAGTTTTAATTTAAAATATGTGGTTGTAAAAATTGATTGAACCCTCCAACACTATTTTGACCTAAAATGCAAAATAAAGTTGGGTAAGACTCAATAGTGAGGACTTGCTGAAATTACTCCATGGGTTTGAGCCAGGGTTAGGACATTTCGAGTGATCTCACATTTAATGATATGAGCTAGCGATAGTCTATCTACTCAAGTAATGTTTTATGTTTTATTTGAAATGATCTTGGAATTTGGAAGAATCCATAGGACATACGCTTGATAGTTTGGAAGAATATCAAAGTGTAGGCTAGAATAAGCGTTATCAATGTATCAATTAACATTGTTTCACTTAATCTTTGCCTATGCGATTTGAAACCAAAATGGCAACTTATGAAAGTCCCAATACATAATTTGTGTGTTATAATTTGTAAGGATATACTTTTGTTTTGCCTATCATTCATCTTATTTGTCCCTTTCTCTATCATTTAGAATTCATACTCTTATGTCATTTCTTCATAATTGAGATGGTTATAACGTTAATAAAATAATAATGTTTATATTAACGTTGTAAATAATAGAATAAATAATTTGACAAGGAGGAAGTATTATCAAAGGTTCGAACTTTAGAAAGAAAAGGAAAAACAAGTTAAATGATAAGGTATCCGTAAGTTGAACGAATGTGAAAAAAAATGTCTAAAATGGTCTATTAAGTATATTTTTGTTGGATATAGTTCTTTAACTATTTAAAAACTTATTAATTTTGGTTTCTTAACTATACACTTATCGATTATTCTTTTAAATATTTTTAAACTTGTCATCTTTGTTCTCTCAACAATACACTTGCTCATTTTAGTCTTCGAGTATTCATAAACTTATTAGCTTTGATTTTTGTCCATATTTTTTTAACAAATAGCTTAAGTTTATATTAACAGAACTCTTTGTGAAATTATGTCTTTAATCCATTTTTAAGTTGCTTATCTATCTTTGTACTTTTTCTTGAAATTAATCTTATGAGAAGAACAATAAATGAATTCAAAATAAAATTAATGACGAAAGAAGATACAATTTTATTCAATGGAGGATAAAATATAACATATAATTGTTGCTGATGACTTGAATATGTCATGTTCCTTTTTTTTAACGGTTAATAGGTTATATAACCAATGCGATTTTTTTTAGTTTTATTTTTCATACAAAAGAAAAATAAGAGATTTGATCTTATTACTCAAATTTCTCCCTGTTAAATAAAATGAACAACATAATAAAATCAATCTATTAAAAAAGAGAAAATGGTCTGAAATATATTTGAACTTTAATCGAAATTATTGTTAGAATACCAAATTTTGAAAATGACTTTTTACCCCCTGCACTATTTAATTGTGTATTTTAAAGGCATATATGTGCTCACATGTACGTAAAAAATATTGCATAATTATGAGTAATATGAGTCCACATGGGCACATATATACCTTTAAAATACACTATTAGATAGTTCGGGGGTAAAAAATATACTATTAAACAGTTTAGGGGCAAAAGGTCCTCCATAAAATTTGATATTGTAATAGCAATTTCGGCCAAAGTTAGAGTATTTTTCAGACCATTTTCCCTTTAAAAAACTAAAAGAAGCTGCAAATCTACCATTTTATAAATTTCAACTTCTAAAAAATTAAAAAAAAAATCCTTCATTAAAGTTGTTGGAGTACAAATTTTGAATTCAACGGGTAATGATTTTTTTTCTTTTTATTATAAAGTTTATCACATTCAAATCATTTTAGTGGCAATAATATGCTTCAGTTTATCGTTCGTTGAATAAAATTATGACTTATATCTTCTTTCCTCGTGAATTTTATTTTTAAATCATTGAGGTTAAAGTTTTTTGCATAAGACTAATTTAAAGTAAAAATAGTGGAGAGAGAAACACAACCAAAAATAAATGGATAAATGATTTAATTTCTTGAGACAGATTCAGTTAATATAAATACATAAGTACCCCCTTGACTATAACTGAAATCCCAAAGGCACCTTAACTAAACTAATCTCCTATTACCCCCTGAACTTTTTTTTTTTTTTTTGATAATTTGTACACCTTTTTTACTTATGTGGCATCCAAATATCTCCCACGTGCCTCAATTGCATGGAGTCACGGAGTGTGCCATGTAAGACAAAAGGTGTAGGAAATTATCAAAAAAATAAGTTCAAGGGGTAAAAGAACATTAGTTTAGTTAAGGTGTGTCTCTGAGATTTCGATTGTAGTTTAGGGGGATACTTATGCATTGTCCCTTAATATAAACCTATATATATATATATATATAATGAACAGAGATCAAATCCAATAAGAGCCTGTTTGAATTGACTTAAAAAAATAACTTTTAAAAAGTACTTTTGAAAGTGTTGAAACTTATTTTTAAAATAAGTAGTTATGTGCTTGGATAAAAGCGTTGCAGTTGAAAAAAAATTTGTTGATGTTTGACAAGTAAGTGTTGGTAAACACTTTTTTATCAAAATGTCTGAAATATCCTTAAGGATGTTAACACGATAAAAAGTTAATTAATTTAAGACTTTATACTTAAAAAAAATTAAAACAAAATTAATTTATATTTTACATCCATAGATAATAATATTTTCTATCATTGACATATTTCTTTATCATCACAAACTATAATAATAATAATAATAATAATAATAATAATAATAATAATAATAATAATATAACAATAATAATTAAATAATAATAATAATAATAAAAGAATTAAGGGCAAAATGGTAATATACTTGGTCAAGATAAAATGACTTTTAAGGAGGAAAAAAAAACACCTCTCACCTATCTTTTAGCTTTTGACTTAAAATAAGTTATTTTTTATTCAAAATAAATGACTTTGACAAACACTTGTTTTTAAGCCCATCCAAACAGGGTCTAAATTTTTTAAATAGTTAAAGAACTAAAATCAAATAAATATATAATTAAAAAACTAAAATCAATAAATATATAGTTAAAAGAACCAAATCTAATAAAAAAATATATATAATTAAGAAACCAGATTAGACTACTCCTATAATTAAAGAGATTTTGTGTGGAAAAAAGTAGGCATACTTGACAACCGTTGGAATTGAAATCCCGCCATGGATTTCTGGTCTTCCCGGCATTAAATGGATACTGTCTGTTTTTCACAGCATAATTTCAAAATGAGACAAAATATATTTGTTTTAGAGGAAAAAAGTTGATAAACGCAGAAGAAGTTTGCTGGAAATAATTAATACAAAGAGAGAGAGAGAGAGATAAGATAGTCATAAATGCATACCTCAACTAACTCAGTAACTAGTTCACATATTTAGGTGTGTCTATCCAAATTTCATTTAAGCCTTTCTCCAACCAAATAAATCAGTAGTAATAATTGCATGCTTTGACGACTGACTCATCGATTTCATTCAATGTGGGGTTCCGCTGAGAATCTGTCGGTGCGATCAACCTCATTCCGGGAGGATCGTGATGATGATGAGGCGGCGTTACGGTGGGCTGCGTTGGAACGGTTACCTACCTACACTCGTGTACGTAGAGGAATTTTCAGGAATATTGTTGGTGAATCATGGGAGGTCAATGTTGATAATCTTCAACATGATGAACGGAAAGTTGTGTTGGATCGTTTGTTCAAATCTATTGATGATAATTGGGATAGCTTGTTTAATCGCATTAGGCTTCGTTTCGATAGGTCAATTATCTTCTCTCATGAATCAAAAAAATTTGTCTCCTATGTCACACTATTTCACTCTTTTTTTCATTTCATTTGCAGAGTTGATTTGGAATTCCCAAAAATTGAAGTAAGATTTCAGCATTTAGCTGTTGAAGCTTATGTGCAACTTGGCAGTCGAGCACTCCCAACTATTTCTAATTTTGTCTTCAACATGACTGAGGTATTCATTTCCGTTTATCTCATCAATTACGGTAACACTTGTACTTTTAACATCTGAAATTTATCCCTTCTCTATCATAGGCTTTCTTAAGGTATCTAAGAATATATTCTGGCAAGAGAACAACGCTCACAATTTTAGATGATATTAGTGGGATAATCCGACCTTCTAGGTATGAATGCATAAATCAATCTATTGAAAGTATGTATGATTTATTAACTAAAGCATTGTCGTGTTATTTTCTAGATTAACGCTTTTATTAGGTCCTCCTAGCTCTGGGAAAACCACATTGTTATTGGCACTTGCTGGACGCCTCAAATCTGACTTGCAGGTACTGTCTATTCATTGATTCTTCTGCGATATTATGGCAATATAGTACTAAGACATTGTAAAATTTGAAGATGTCAGGGGATATTACTTACAATGGACATGGTTTGAGAGAGTTTGTTCCTCAAAGGACATCCACTTATGTCACTCAACAGGATTGGCATATCGCAGAGATGACTGTCAGGGAAACACTCGACTTCTCAGCACGTTGTCAGGGTGTTGGATCCAAATATGGTAAAGTTGTATGAGATTCTTCTAGTTGTTTTGACATTTCCTTAACTGAACTGTTGAATTTTGCCACAGATATGCTTTTGGAGCTTTCAAGAAGAGAAAAGATGGCAGGAATAAAACCTGATGAAGATCTTGACATATTCATCAAAGTAAGTGTGGTTTCGATGCAGATGTCAATGAGAGATGCTACTTTACTTCGTTAAATAAGTATGCCGACTTTTTTCTTAACAAATTTATGACAATTCATACATGATATGTATTCTTAATTAGGCGTTAGCTTTGGAGGGGAATGATGCTGGACTTGTTGTCGAGTACATACTAAAGGTATTTTGTAAATTTGGTTTAGATTCATGTGATGCTTTGATATTTGCATCGATTGTACTACTGGCTTTTTACATTAATAATGTGTTGGCTTTTTTAAAGATGGTGCAACAAAGAGAAGACTATCTCTCAATAATTTTACGAAGCAACATAATCAACAGAAATCTGCACAACAGGAATTCTAAAAAAAAGAAAAAAAAAGTATATCTAAACAAACTAAAAGGATCTAATAGAAATTTAAAATTCAAAAAAGTAGATTCATCCTAAAACTAAACAACTTATCATGCTAAAAAGATTACTGCATTAACTGAAAACAAATTTCAACACTTCTCCTTAATAACAAAGTTCAACTACACTCCCAAATTAGAGATCTAGGCGATCATCTGCAAAACTATACTCAACTTACGAGGTCAGGGTTGAATATTTTTGTGTGTGTGTGTGTGTGTGTGGAGGGGGAGGGTTTCAATAAGGGATAGACACTACACTATGATAACAAAAGTAAAGATAGATTGATCAAAGACCTTTTGACCCAAGGATAGCAAATAAATTCTGGAATGGGAATTCAATTCATGCTCAAACATAACCAAATATCATCAAGATAATCGTGGGTAAGTCAACTATGCATTGGATTCTCAAGGACCCACTTGTATCTCTTGATCACAAGCAAGTATATCTGGACTAATTCTCTCGAACTTAGCAAGTATAACAAACTAAACAATTCAATATGGCAACACTAGGATTATCGTACCTATAGCGAGATGAGGGTTAGACGGGATCTAGACTTTCTCAAGTTCTAGTCCTTTTGTCAATCCTCAAATCGTGCTAATCAATCTTCCTACTCTTAATCCTCTTCCCTAAGCAAGATCAAGATAAATTCAAGTCCTTGGGTCGAATACTCCCTTGGAAGACAATTAAAACATGAGATCAATTAAAGAATCAAAGACTCATATCATAAACAAGACAGTATTCAATTAATTGCAAAAGCACAAAACTAGAATCAAAACCACAATGTCCAAATCTGAAAATCAGACACTACAACTATGAAAAATTAAGCAAAACCAAGAGTTGAAGAAAGATCTTTAAGGTTTGCACATTTAAGCTCACACAATCTTCGCTCTTCAAGTTGAGTGGTGGCTCTTTCCTCCCAAATTAGGATTGATTAGCTACAATGTAGGTCAGTGATAGGTCAAAGATATGAGATATATTCTCATGAGCTAAGTGTCGGCTTTTATATGAATTTGAGGCTGAAACGATGAGATTCCAGTCATTTACAAATATCTCAACAAACTAGAAAAGTGTAATAGAAATTTTGAAATTAAAAAATGTGAAAAATTCATCCTAAAACTAAAAAACTTAGTATGCTAAGATAATTACTGCAATAACTAAAAAAAATTTTAACAGAGAAAGAGATGTGATTCATCTATAATTCAAACTCTGCATACTTGTTTGTATATCAAACATCAATGTGGATCACTCTCTCTTCCTGTTCTTGTTGCTAAACTCCTATTTTTCTTTTGTAGTGTGATGATGCAATGCGTACTAATTTAATGTAATATATGCTTGGTATGCGTTTTTGTTGTTACAAGTGTCATAGAATCATGATTATGCTATTGGCATTTCTGCAAGAAGTGCAACAAATTCATGGTACAAGTGCATAATATGTGGATGTTGTGTCGAGTAATTTTTAATTTCATCTGCTTACTAACGTTTATCTAACAAAGATTCTAGGTTTAGACAATTGTGCGGACACCTTGGTCGGGGATGAAATGCTCAAGGGGATCTCTGGAGGCCAGAAAAAACGGCTCACCACTGGTGCATGGATTATTTTTTTTTTTTCATTTGGATTATGAAATGATCAATAGTTCTAAGCATACCAATATATTTGATGGTTGTTATAGGTGAGTTGTTGGTGGGTCCATCAAGAGTGCTCTTCATGGATGAAATCTCAACAGGGCTTGATAGTTCCACAACATACAAAATTATTAAATATCTTAGACATTCAACGCATGCACTCGATGGAACTACTGTTATTTCTCTTCTTCAACCTGCTCCAGAGACGTATGATCTATTCGATGACATTATTCTTTTGTCTGAAGGCCAGATTGTGTATCAAGGACCTCGTGAAGATGTCCTTAACTTTTTTGAATATATGGGATTTCATTGTCCCGAGAGGAAGAATGTCGCAGACTTCCTTCAGGAAGTAAGTGTGTAGCTCTGGATTGTGAATAAATTTGATGGCGTCTTAGCTTCTTAGTTAAATGTTTTTTTTTCTCATACAGGTTGTCTCTATGAAGGACCAAGAACAGTACTGGGCTGTTTCTCATCGCCCGTATCATTACATACCAGTGACCAAGTTTGCTGAAGCTTTTCGATCATACCGCACTGGGAAGAATTTATCTGAAGAGCTAACTATTCCTTTCGATAAACGCTACAATCATCCTGCAGCCTTGTCAACTTCTAAATATGGAGCGAAAAAAACACAACTTCTTAAAACTGGCTTTGACTGGCAACTTCTGCTCATGAAAAGGAATTCGTTTATTTATATTTTCAAATTTTTTCAGGTAGATCCAGCATGAGTGTTTTGAAGAATTACACCAAAAGAACTAAAACAGGATTATCATATATATATATATATATATATATATATATATATATATAGCTTTTGGAGGCTTCTGAATTACATTTTCAAAAGCACATTCGTGTTCTTACGTTCTCTATGTTGGTTTTCAGCTCTTCTTGGTTTCTTTGATCACCATGAGTGTTTTCTTCCGCACAACTCTGCATCACAATACAATTGATGATGGAGGCCTATATCTTGGGCAACTGTATTTTTCCATGGTTATTATTCTGTTCAATGGTTTCACGGAGGTCTCCATGCTTATTGTCAAGCTTCCGGTCATTTACAAGCATAGAGACTTGCATTTCTATCCATGCTGGGTCTATACACTTCCTTCTTGGGTATTGAGCGTTCCAACTTCCCTGGTTGAATCTGGTTTATGGGTAGCAGTGACATATTATGTTGTTGGATTCGATCCAAGTGTTGCACGGTAAGTGTAGACTTTCGGATTCACATTTTATCTTTATCTGAATTCTATACCCACTATCTTACCTGTTGTTCTCTGATTTTATTTTTTTCCTTAACTCTGCAGATTCTTTAAACAATTTTTGCTATTCTTTTTTCTGCATCAAATGTCTCTTGCACTTTTTCGTCTAATGGGAGCCTTGGGTCGCAATATGATTGTTGCAAACACTTTTGGATCTTTTGCTATGTTGATTGTCATGGCTCTTGGGGGATATATTATTTCAAGAGGTGAAACTGAATACTCGTATTGCTTTTATCTTGCTAAGATCCACGATAAGTTGATGATTCATTTCATATTTTCTGTTCTGACAGATAGAATACCAAGTTGGTGGATCTGGGGCTTTTGGATTTCTCCCCTGATGTATGCTCAAGATGCAGCTTCGGTTAATGAATTTCTTGGGCATGCATGGGACAAGGTCTTCTTTTATGATGCCAAGTATTTTAAATTGGTCTTAAGTTTGCTCAAGTTATTTAGTTTTCTTGACATAACTGTAAAAAAGGCAAGAATATGTACTGTACTTGAGGTAAACTTAGAGCTAACTTTTGAAATGAATTCTTACTAGTATCTGCAAATTTCATTTTACATATTGTAAAAGTAGACAAAACAAAGATTATGAAATGAAATGATTGCATCGAAGAATGAATTCTATGTGTTCTATAGAAGAACTGAGCTGTAATGTTTTGATGAACATGGAAAACCATTACACCACCCTTTTACTTAGTGAGTTATTGTCATTTCAACTGTTTGGCTATCATCCAATACATGTCCTTTAACATCATATCCACTGTTTCCTTGTATTAAATAAGAAAACAACTTAACAAGTTTTCTCTTATGCATGCAGAGAGAAAACAAGAACTCTGATTTGCGACTAGGTGAAGCTTTATTGAAGTCACGCAGTTTATTCCCCCAGAGCTGTTGGTACTGGATTGGTGTCGGTGCTTTGCTTGGATATACGATTCTATTCAACATGTTATTCACATTCTTCCTGGACTACCTCGACCGTAAGACTCTGATCCTATATGTGATTCTCACATACTTTGAATCATCAAATGAAAAAAGAAAAAACTGGACATATAGTGGCATGTTGCGATGTAACAACAAAAACCAATTTTGTATTTTTTTCCCCCTCATTTTACTTTTCTTCAGCTCTTTTCAAGCATCAAGCTGTGGTTTCTAAGGAAGATCTTCAAGATAGAGGCAGGACTAAGAAAGATGAACCTACTGTCATTCAGCTACAAGAGTATTTAAAGCATTCTGGCTCGCTGACTAGTAAGAAGATTGCTGATTAGTTAGGGCGTGTTGCATTTTACGAGATTTGAATTTCAACTCAGACTTTTCGGTATGAATAATGAGATTTCTACTTAATACCATTCAGGACAAAGTTTCAAGAATAGAGGCCTCGTTCTACCTTTTCAGCCACTTTCCATGACTTTCAAGGATATCAACTACTATGTCGATATACCTCTGGTATATTCCTCAACCTCTTCTTTCCAAATTTATCTGAGCATCTTTTTATCTCTGAAGAACACAAATATCATGGATCTTGGGCCGCACTTTATGGCATTTCCACTATAAAAAAAATCCAATCCCAATGTTACTTCAGGAACTGAAACAACAAGGCATGGCAGAAGACCGGTTGCAGTTGTTGGTTAACATCACTGGAGCATTCAGGCCTGGGGTTCTCACTGCACTGGTGGGAGTTAGTGGTGCTGGAAAAACCACCCTCATGGATGTATTAGCCGGTAGAAAAACTGGTGGTACCATAGAAGGGAGCATCCACATATCGGGTTACCCAAAGAAGCAAGAAACGTTTGCTAGAATATCTGGCTACTGTGAGCAAAATGACATCCACTCACCTTGCTTGACCATTCTTGAATCACTACTGTTTTCTGCTTGGCTACGTTTGCCATCAGAGGTTGACGTAGAGACACAAAAGGTAACACCTCGGATAATTTTTGATATTTTCTATATTGGACTCAAATAACTTATAAGGAGGACATCGGTTTCAGGCATTTGTTGACGAGGTAATGGAGCTTGTGGAGCTGAGTCCACTAAGAGGAGCTTTGGTTGGTTTGCCTGGAGTTGATGGACTGTCAACAGAACAAAGGAAACGGCTAACAATTGCTGTTGAACTAGTAGCTAACCCTTCTATTGTGTTCATGGATGAACCTACATCTGGATTGGATGCAAGAGCTGCAGCTATTGTAATGAGGACTGTACGTAACATTGTGAACACCGGCCGAACAATTGTTTGCACTATCCACCAGCCCAGCATTGACATTTTTGAATCATTTGATGAGGTATTTCTTTGCTATTCTAAATGGATCTCTTTTCTTCTTTTTCTCTTTTAGAACAGCTGTCCAAACATATTGGTTTTGCGCTGTACAAGCTGCCTGAGGGCCGTGACAGGGCACCCAACAATGTCAATTTTTGCTGAATGAATGTCTTCTAAATTTGAAGTTCTCTCCATTAAATAGAAAGAATGCTGGATTAATGTCAATTTTTACACTCAACAACCCTATTTTTGTTCTGGCGTATATGGGCATGAGCATTGCAAGATGATTACTTTATCAATCAAGAAATTATTGAGTTCATGAGACATATATTATTCATCTGAATCAGATCTTAATATTTCGGGAGGGGGGAAACTCTTTTGGAAGAAGAAACGATTTGGTCTCAATAAAAGATCCTATGGAAAGAAAAGAAAATGGAATTGATTCAGGTAGAAAATTGAGTCCCAGAGTTAGCCAAAAATGTCTTGAACATGGAAAATACTTTAGATTTGGAACGGAGAAAATATACCCATGTAAACCGATTATGACCGCCTATGAATGTCACAATGTACTAGAAATGAACATGAGAAATAATTGGTGAAATTCCTCAAACACCACTATGATTGACATTAAAACACTTTGTAACACAGCTACCAAAATTAGGAAAAGGAAGAGTTCTACTTTTGCTTAATTTACAAATAGAGAAATCATAGGAAGCTGGTGAATTTTGATTCTTATTTCTCAATGAACCGAGAGTGCCAAGTTTATCATATGAGTCAAATACATAAGGGGAGTCACCCTTAGGACTCGCTTTTAGATGGACCATGTGTGCCAAGTTTATCATTTCTTATTATGGTGTGGTTTCACTGCTGCTTGAAACTTAGAAGCCTTTCCATGTGGAGAGGCCAAACAAAGAGACCTTGGCCCAAATATAGACTTTCAACATGTGGACGTCAAGGACTGAATCATCAGCACATACACCATTGCGCTGAATTAGCCATGAGAACTTACTTCTCTGTCTGAAGTAAGTTTAGCAAGAAGTTTTGAATACTTCCAATGAGTTCTGGAAAAAAGTATCTGCTAGATGTTACTGAGAGAAATTAGGAGTCTTGGGCTGCTGTTGTGATTATAAGTATGGTGATGTGTTACTGAAAAAAAAATTAGGAAAAGGTGTTCATAAGTACCGAAGATCGGCCACAGCTTTAGAAAAGAAAAAGGTGGTATAAGTTTGTCATTACGACCAATAAAAGAGGTAACTGAAGAGGACTTGAAACCAGTACGCTGAAGAGGACAAAGAGGCATAGAAAATGTAGGTGCTCATTACAACATAATGCAGTTGAGGAGTTCATCTACAGGAAGAAACAGCCAAAGAGGGATAGAACCAGCATAAAGACAAGAAGCAAGTGTTGCGGAAATATCGTGGATTAACTAGCACACAATCACAAACAAAGAAAATATAGAAGAAAAATAACAGATGGATTTAATGAGGTTCGGCTAGGCCTAATCCTCTAAGCAAAAGCAGATAGTTTTTCACTACAAAAAAAAAGGTTTATAATGTCTCAAGCCTCTAAGACTACATTGTGTCCTTTACAATGCTTTAGAATCCCCAACTATACCCCCTATATAGAGATCTCAAGTAGTCTCAAACCTATATGGAAAAGGTTCTGCTAATCCTAAATGGACAACATATTCCTTTCCCAAATCTATGAGCACAAAGGTTCCTAAGCCAATAGAGATTATGAGTTTCCAAAATATACGAGAAAAAGTTCACGACATTATTAACAATATTCTTGTTGGAAGCTTAGACAGCATAGAGAAGTACAAAATGACAGATTGAATATACAATGCTTAACTGCTTATTCTCATAATACGATAAAATCAAGGAGTATCAGTCCGTTGTACAGAATATAATAGACAAATGTATTGTTGCTTGCTTCTCATTATTTGACTATTGATTTCTATTGTAATGGCAGCTATTGTTTATGAAGCGCGGAGGAGAGCTCATTTATGCAGGACCTCTTGGTCCTAAATCTTGCAAGTTAATAGAGTATTTTGAGGTTATATACTTACAAACTTTTTGTTTCCATCGTGTGCATTTTGCTATTTCTTGACATATGATCATCTAAAAGTAGGTATATATTACACTTGTCGTGTAGGCAATTGAAGGAGTACCCAGAATAAGACCTGGATATAATCCAGCTACATGGATGTTGGAGGTTACTTCATCAGTAGAAGAAACTCGACTTGGTGTTGATTTTGCAGAAATTTACCAAAGATCAAACCTTTTTCAGTATGAACAATTTTCTCATCTCTAACTTACTCTATGCTCTTTTCCCTAACTCTTTACTTCTTTTCTTGTGTATCCAGATATAATCAAGTTTTGGTTGAAAGGCTAAGCAGGTCACGTGGCGATTCAAAAGATTTGAATTTCCCTGCTAAGTATTGTCAGTCCTATTTCAGTCAGTTCCTAGCTTGCCTTTGGAAGCAAAATCTCTCATATTGGCGCAATCCACAATATACTGCTGTTCGCTTCTTCTATACGCTCATCATATCTTTGATGCTTGGGACAATTTGTTGGAGATTCGGATCAAAAAGGTTTCTTTCTACATTTATTGTAACCTGAACATGTTTTGTACTTACACTCCTTTGTCATCATCACGTATTGGTCATCACTATCGATATGTTACTCTCAACAGGGATTCACAGCAGGATTTATTCAATGCAATGGGATCCATGTATGTTGCAGTGTTGTTCGTTGGAGTTACAAATGGCACTGCTGTCCAACCAGTTATTTCCGTTGAAAGATTTGTCTCATACCGAGAGAGAGCTGCAGGGATGTACTCAGCTTTACCATTTGCATTTGCTCAGGTTTCCCCGTATTTGTGTTTCCTTTATAAGTAGTTAAAAACTTGTTTTTTTTTCTTAGGTATTCTTACAGTGTTCCACTTTACTATACAGGTTGCTATTGAGTTTCCGTATGTGTTTTCACAAGCAATAATCTACAGCATTATATTCTATTCAATGGCAGCTTTTGAATGGACTGCATCGAAATTTTTATGGTACCTGTTGTTTATGTACTTCACTATGTTGTACTTCACCTTTTACGGTATGATGACTACTGCAATCACACCCAATCACAACGTGGCTGCCGTTGTTTCTGCTCCTTTTTACATGATTTGGAACCTTTTCAGTGGTTTCATGATACCTCATAAGGTAATGAAGTACTCCATTTGTCTCAATTTATATGACTTACTTTCCTTTTTAGTCAGTTCTACAAAGAATGACAGGTCTATGTTACCCATACTAAAATGATTTATCGTCACACAAATTTTGTATCTCACATTCTTATGTGACTCTGTAAACTTTTTGTTTCTAATTACAAATTTTGAAACAGAGGATCCCAATATGGTGGAGATGGTACTACTGGGCAAATCCTGTAGCTTGGACTTTATACGGGCTTGTCGCGTCCCAATATGGTGATGATGTAAGACTGGTGAAACTATCCGATGGAATTCAGTCACTTCCAGCAAACCTTTTGGTGAAGAATGTATTTGGATACAGGCATGATTTCGTTGGGGTTGCTGGTTTTATGGTTGTTAGCTTTAGCCTGCTGTTTGCAGTGATTTTTGCATATGCAATAAAATCATTCAATTTCCAGAAGAGGTAATTTGAAGGAAATGAAGATGATACCACTCAATTTATAATTCACCAATTATGGTCTTGGATGATTCCTTTTATACTAAGCAACATATAGTTAATTAACTATAATTTGTCATTCCATTTTTAAAGAATTGACTTGTATATAATATAGTATATTATTTGAACCGAAAATCTAGTTACCAAATTGGAGAATGGAGTAAATTTGGCTCATTTTTTATAGTGTTCTGTTGGTTCAAAAAAGTGATTAGGACGTCATGTAGAAGCTTATAGTTTCTAAATTATATTAGATGACAAATATTTATATCAAACATGAATATAAAGAAAAATATTAAGATTGGAGAGAGAAAAATTCTCCACAAACAAAACTCTCTAAACAACTACATTCGGAATGTTCTTGTGTTCTTTATGAAAATACTCATCTTTAATCTATAGTTCTCCAAACTTTTCTTATGAAAAAAGAATAAAAATCAAATATGGAACAATCTTATATTTTTCTTTCCGGGAAAGTAAAAAGATTTATGATAATATTTTGTCTTTTTTTAAAAAAAAAAATCTCAATTAAGGTAAGAAATCAGAGCAAAACCCTAACATGTTCCAAGTTTGTTAACTTGACCATATGTTTGATCGTAAAATAATTGTAATCTTTGTGCTTCGGAAAAGAAATAAAAAATTTCTACAAATGCAATTGTGCCAGTAAGAAAAAGTGATCTGGTATAAAAATGGATAGGAAAAAATTGTAAAAAAATTAGGAGCCGTCAAAAGGGGTTCTGTAGAGTGGTCTAACCCCAACGTAATCTTTTTGGAGTTGTTTCCATGTCCGACAAAAAAAGTTTGGTGTGAATTGAGGTAGCTAGCTACCAGCTAGTCTAAGTAATATATTGATGTAATTCCATGCAAATCTGGATACACGGCGAACATGAGGTCCCGCTCACTATTCATGACCAGACAAAAAGGGACCACTAGCCTAGAGAATCAAATAGGAAATAGGCCCTGCGGACTGGCTATCTTTCTCTTTATACGCAATATCTTGAAAGGCAAAGAAAAAGATCTACCGTGACTTTATGTTGGCATGGGATTTGGATTACAAGCAAGTCATTCTTGAAACAGATTTTGAATATGGTTTGCATGGTAAGAAACAAGTTACATATGATCCCTACTCCTTTTTAAATTACAAAATCCCGTAAAATTGTTGTCATCTGAATACATCACATTTGATATATTATAAAATTAGCTTATTGATATTAAAAATAAATTGAATATAAAAATAAATGTCAGTTCCCCAGATTATACATATCAAATTGATATCAATCTTTTTCAAATAACAATTTCTAACAACTCAAATTTCAAATCCTTCTCTTGAATCTCTAATACACTGTTTTATTAATAAAATCATGTTGTAGATAATTAACGATACTTAATGAAGTGGAAAGAAAAAAATTGGTGAAGATGAACTGTCTCTTCAATAACTTGCAATCATAAATTGGAAAGAGAAAATATTTAAAATTCAAAAATAAAGAGATTGAGATAATTTGTGATACCAAGGCGTGATTTTAGGCGTGAAAAAAATGGATGTATTTGAAAAAAGTGAGAGAAATTGTGGAAATTAAAGAGAGATTTTTATAATTTTTTAGAATGATAGAAAATAATTTAAGAAAAAATAGCAATAAAAAAATGCAAATAACTACAGTATCCTATTTTTGATTAATTTTAATTTCAATGATAAATATATTTTTAATAAAAAATGCAAATAACTACAATATCCTATTTTTGATTAATTTTAATTTCAATGATAAATATACTTTTATGAAACACGTGATAGTTTTTGTCTTCTATTATTAGACATAAAAGATATATAATAATTTGAATTTTAAAAATTCAAAAGTTTGAACGATTTTTGTGGTGTTGACACAGGACAATTTTGTCTCTCTTATTATATATAAACATAGATGCTAACACACAATACATTTGTTTATCTTTTTATATATAGATATAGATATAGATTTTACTAAATATAGTTTTGTTTATTTTATTAGCTTTCTGTTAATCAGATATTGAGCAAGTGTAATGGAAAGTTTTAGAACTGTCTAATTAAATTCTAATTCAAATTGTAATAAAAAAATTAATATAGAAAAAAATGGTAATCTTCAGTTAATAACTCAAGTTCAATATTTATGTTTTATTCAAATAAAGTATTTAATTTGTTTTAATTTTAAAAGAGATAGTATAAAAAAAATACCTCCAAACTTGGCGCAGATTATTTATTTCGTCTCAGAACCACTGACAAGCTTAAAAACACCCTTACAGTTGACGAATTAAGCTTGGTTTTATTTTGATTAGTGGATTGAGTTTAATGTATGAGCAAGTTAAATGATTTTAATAATATTTAGATTTAATTATATAAAAATAAATGGGAAAATTGTATATAATAGCAAACTAATAACCTAAAATAAATGGAGTAGCTAGGGTTTGATTTAATTGTGCTCTGTAGCAAACGTTTGCAAAAAATTGTCAGGCGCCTCTCTCCCAAATATTTTGCTCGCCACTCTCCTCCATTCTCTCGCTCGCTTCCTCACTTTTTATACAAACACAAGTGTATAAAAATTATTTCTAATTGTATAAAGCAGAGAAAATTGTGTAGATACATATATTTTTGTTCCCCTCTCTTCTATATCTCATTGCCACTCACCCAAATCTCGCTCGCCACCCTCGCCTTTCTCACTTATAAAAAAGAAGCGAAATGTATAAATTGTGTTATCTTTGTATAAAGCGTGAGAAAATTGTATATACACTTATAATTATTTAATAAAAATACTCCTTGCCCAGTTTCTTTTGTCTTTCTCTCTTTCTCGTTTTATACAATTTTCAAATTGTATCTAATTTCTCTTTTTCTCGTTTTATACAATTCGATTCAATTGTATATTCTTTATCAAGTCTCTTTTGTCTTTCTCTCTTTCTCATTTTATGCAAATTTAAATTGTATATAATTGTTCTATGCACTTATAATAATACAATTCGTCTTATATACTTCGTTTTTATACAGTTTTCTGCCCAACTGTCTTTCTCTTTCTTGTTTTATACACTTCGTTTTATACAATTTGGTTCAACTGTATATGTATATCGAATTATACAGTTTCTATGTTTACTATGGAGCACAATTATACAAACTTTGCTATAGTATACAAATATGAATTTTTTATTTACTATATGTGAAAGTTGCCCCATATATATATATAGAAATGTTGCAACATCAGGCTAAAAAGGATATTTTTTTAAAGATTTTGTCATTTAATATCATAGTTTAGTTTTTACATTATTGAAAAGTAAAACTACTTTTTCCTTCTTTCTCTATTTTTTCGCGTAACTTCCTTTGTTTTCTCCTTTTTCCTTGAAAAGGACAATTTATTTCTTTATTAATCCTTTTTTTCTATTCTTTTTATTTTTCAACCGAATTAAAAGCTTTTCTTTTGGGTTTTTTGTCTCCCTTTTCTCTATCTAAAATTCCTATATTGTTATAAACATATTTGTATTATAGTGAATTTCTAATTATGTTGAGTCTTTTTATGATATGGTTAGAACTCCTACTTGGGACAAAGTTAGGTTTCCTTTCTTTCATTGTAAAGAAGATTTGAGAATCTATAAATATGATAAGAAGTCTTCTATCTTCTCCCAACTGTATTCTTCTTCTTGTTCATATAGTTTCATAACACGTTATCAACACGAGCCAATGATCGAACTTTGATCTTGTTAAGTACAGGCTTTTAAGACATAAACATATAGGGTCTGTAAAAATGCAGAAAATTTCAGTAATGGGTTTGGTAAGTATACTTTGTATTTTGTGAAATTCTTTTTGTGTGCACATAAAGGAAAACGTACACATGGTTTATGCAATTATTCTTTCTCATCAAATTGCATGTTCTTTAATTCTTTTCTGACTGTTATAAGGCTTACAGAAATACTTTTTAAAGATGTGCTAATTTTATCCTTCAACTCAAAGGCTGAATTTTATGTATTTTGACTTATTAATTTATAAGTTGAGGGTAAGACGATAGATTCACATTCAATCACAAAAAGAGGGTAAGATAACGGATTCATGTCTAATCGCACTAAAAAGGTAAGATATCAGGTTTAAGCCTTGGTGTACCGTGATAAATTAAAGATGTTGAGTTCAAGTCTCATGATTTGTGGCTTTAAGTCCTTTTATATGGATAAGACGTTGAGTTTGAGTCTCGGTGCACTATATTGATGATATAATTATGACTAAAGAAAAACAATATAGCCTTATTCAATTGAAACAACTCCATTCCCTAAAGTGAATGTGGTAGTCGTGCATATTATGTCTTAAAAAAGGCAAGTGATTGAATAATGGACATGAATATGGAATGCGATACTAAAGTTATCATAATTTTGACATGCTCACATGCTTGTGTTCCATTCATGAAGAATGAGAACTTTTGATAAATGCTAAAAATCTAGATCCATTCTTTAAAGTGAACGAGGCGTAAGCCACAACGCTAGACGTGAAAAAGATTGTAACATTTGATTGTAGATGTGGTATATATCATCAAGAATGTCTCTGGGCAGACATCTGTTGAAGAAAGTTTCATACTTTATCTTTTGATTTTTATTGAATAACAATTAGTGCGATTGAGACACTTTTAATAGTAAATAAAAAGTTTACTAATTTTCATACTTTCCTAGTTCGACATGATCGTCTGGGACATCATGGATCTATAATGATGAGATGAATTATAGAAAACTACAATGGACATCCAGTTAAGAATTTAAATATTCTTTTAAATGATAAATTTTCTTGTACTACTAGTTAGCAAGGAAGCTAATTGTGAAACTATCACAAACAAAAATTGAGATTAAGTCACTTACGTTTTAGGAACGTATACATGAGGATATATGTCTCATATTCACCCATTTACTGGGTTGTTTAGATTCTTTATGGTCTTAATAGATGATCCTTCTATATGGTCTCATATGTGACTGTTGTCATCTTGCAACTTAGTGTTTGTAAAATTGTTGGCACAAATAATATGATTACTAACACAATTTTCTTATCAGATTAAGTTCATTCGCCTTGATAATAATGTAGAGTTTTTATCTCAAGCATTTAATGATTAATGTCTATCAATTAGGTTGAAAAAACTCAATTAAAGTGAATGTGATAGTGAAAAATAAAGTTCTTTGATACAGATTTGATTTTATTGTGATGGGATCACGATTCACCTTCAGAAAAGGTAAAGAAATTGAGAAGAAATAAATCTAAAAATTACTCTCGGAGTAGTAAAATTGAAATTCTCTCATATGATAGTAAAGAAGAAATTTATTAAATCAAAATGCACATAACATAGTAAACTTGGAGTTTACAAATACTAGTAATATTATTCGTTGACATGAATAATTCGGTCATTCCAAAGATGTGCTTACTAAGTAATAGACATACATTGACGAAATAGAATATTCTTCAAGAATTCTTTTGTTTCTTGTTTTCATGATAAGTTGATTGAATCAACTAATGCTGGGACTAAATCCTTAAATTTTGAATAGTATGTGAATTTGGGCCCGTTTGTAACAACCCTAAAAATGGATATGCTAAGTAATGCTTAATGTGTCTAGAATGCCTACGATTAGACCGGATTCACACGGATTGATGCGCTTAGAATCAAACCTTTGAACCCTTGCGACAGCCAAGCCAACTAACTTGGAGAGTTAGTTGAGCTAGGAAAGGTTGGGTTCAGCCATGTAGGACTTCCGAATATGAAGATTTACCCGGATGAGTCTTTACTAGACTTAAAAAGGGAAAATCTTAAGTTTGGAGGGTCTAGGGGTAAAATGGTCTTTTTTCAGGATAAGGGTAGTATCGTAATTATCCTAAATATGTAATTAATTATTTAAGTAATAAAGTGGAGGGGCATTATGGGGAGACAAGGTCAAAAATTGGCCTTTGAGTGAAGTCTTGCTTCACCCAGGTTCGAACCTAGGTGGAAGCAATGATTTAAATTGTTTTCATTTAAATTGTAAATTAACTTAATTAATTAATATTTATTCGATGATTTAAGAAAAAGGTAAATCAGATTTTTAAAGGGTTGAAAGAGTCCTAGTTTGACTAAGTCCTTACCTAAGCCTAAACTACCTTTCATGTTTCACTCTCTCACGTCAATATCTCACCTTCACGATCATTCTTTTATTTTTCATGTTTCTATGCAAAGCAAAAGTACTAAAGCAGAAAAATTACTAAAGTTCTTCACACTTGAAGAACTTACACAAAAATATAAGAAAAATAAGCTAATAAAAAACGTTAGGCAAAAGGGAGGATTATTCCGTCGATTTGGTGTTAAAGTTGAAGGGATTTGGACGTGATTTTTGGAGAAGGTGTTGGGCAGAAAGTCAAGGTTTGAACTACATAGAAGGTATGAGTTTTCTTACACTTGGTCCCTTTCCCAACGGACCCCTAGGATTCAGTCGATTCTAATCCAAAAACTAGGATTGTTTCCCCGTTGCATGTCCCTGTCACTAGCTCCTATCGATGGTTGTAGGTAGGTATGTCTGCTGGTAGATATTAGGCATGTAATGTATTTTCGTGATGAATATGTTCATGAATGCGTGTTTGGAATCGTACGAATGATAACCTATGTTTTTTGAAAATATGTGTTTATGTGTGTGCAATATGTAGCCATGACTTTGAACACGGATTGAAGCATGAAAATGATTTATTTTATGGTTGTATTTCACATGCACAAACTTTTATAAATCTGATGTTCATATGAAGTATAAGGTGACTAATTTGAGTGGAAACTATTATCTAAATGAATCCACTAAATGTACCCAAAGATGTACTACATGATCCAAGAATTACCCTAAGAACTAACGTGTAATGTTGATGAAAAGGATGCTGAAAACGTACATAATTCCCAGCTATATGTTGATGAGTTTCGGTCAAGCTAAGTGGTTTAGTATGTTATGAATTAATAAATTAAAATAAATGAGGTCACTGAGGATCGAACCCGTGACCTCACCATGTTAAAAGTCATAGAAATAATGTAAGTTAAAAAGAATGTGGAAAGGGGAATTCGAACCAGTGACCTTGACCGAAAATGAAGTACAAAATAAAAGAAAATGAGAAATGAGAGGAGTGGGATTCAAACCCACCACCTCACAGTCAGATTTAAGGAAAAGTTAAAAGAAAAATAAAAGGTTGAGGCATGTGGGAATCGAACTCACGACCTCTAGGTAGAATGAAGGGAATTTATGGAGAAAAATTAAAGTGGGGCTGTGGGAGTTCGAACTCACACCCTCTCGGCCAACAAGGAGAGAAATTAAAGAAAATAAAATAAAAGGAAATGATGTTATAGGGGTTCGATCCCACATCCTCTCAGTCCCAATAAACGAAAAATGAAGAGAGAAATTAAAAAAAAATGAAGGCGTTGCGGCTCGATCTTGGGTCCCCAAGCCGTGTGGATCAAACCAAAATAAATATAAGTGTTGTCCAAGGGATTCAAAATCGGGTTCCCTTGCCCAAATTATACATAAGTTATATGTGAATAAATGTTCAAAAATAATGTTGCCTACATAGATCAAAATCGAGATCTTGGCACACTTACAAGATGCATAAGTCTTGTACCACATAATCTTAGGAAGATATGAACCACTTAAACGAACTATGAATGAAGCCTCATGGCTTGTATGTATAAACCCATAAGTCTAGCATACGTTTAAAGTAAGTGAACCTAAGATGTATGTAACGAAATGATAAACCCTAGAAGAGTCAAGTAAGAGTATGAAACACACTAAATGGCCAAGTGCATTGGCATACGATGAAATGAACATTCACGCAAAGGGGTGAGTAATTATGAAAAGCAATGTGCAAAAGTTAATGAATGAGGTGACAATATGATAAGAGGATAATGTGAAAGATGAGAACAATCTCAAATGAGCCTAAGTAAATATTACCAAAATGTACTCACCTATGAGAGTGTAAAGTTAATAAGAAGACCAGTCTCTATAAACACTCTAATGAAAGTATTGAAGTTAATGCATACTTAATACTAATGATGAGATGAGAAATCATCTAATGAGCTATGATGTCCTCATACTAGAAGTCAACTTCCATGATGTATGAGTTGAATGTAATGAAACTTTATATTGAGCATCTATAGGTTAGCTATTATTGGTGATGCCTTCCTTCGGGAAGGCGGAGGTTCACGTAACTCGCATGAGATGAGACTGTCCGGCATGCCCGGTATGGGTCTCCTTATATCTCCTAGTCTTTAAACCAATACTGCCAATATAGGAATCTAGTAGGGTTCAATACCCTATATACACTAGCATGTTTTGGGTCACTTTGGCCGGTGATTCCACCTCTTTACGGTGTGGGGCAGACACTGAATTTCATGATACTCACATGATCTATGTTGGTTAAAGTTAAAGTTCCCCATGAATGAATGAGGCCAGCCTCAAATGATGCACATAATGAAATGAATGATACCAAAGGTGTTATGATATGATAATCAGGAGGTCATCTAGACTTAAGTAATGACACTGGGTCATTCTTGATCATTGCACAGCGAACCTGACGAAAGTCTTAAACTACATCCTAGGTATAGCTGGTGTTTACACTAGCTTATGAATGTATAAAGTGAAGTACGTATAAATGAATAAAGCAGACTCTGTGTTTGCTAAAGAAGGCTTCCTAGTTGAGCCCTCATTTTTGGGAAGTCTTGATGTCAAGTCCATGATTCCAAAGTTTTATGGCATATGAACGAATGATATGAAAGATGTTATGTGTTATATGCAATATGTTATGTGCTATGTGTAAGACGTTATGTGTTGTGTGAAATATGATACGTATTATGATGCATGTTACTTTCATAGCATGACTTTCCTAATCCAAATTTCGCAAGTCCACTAACTTTCCTAATCCAAATTTGGCAAGTCTACTGACTTGACTTTTCATAAATCATGTTGTTAGGAAAAAACTATTCTTACTCATGCAGGTCCTTGGTGTGTGCTTGCATATACCCATGCTTAGTACAAGTGTGTACTAATCTCATACAATATCTACTTTTAGGTGCAGGCACAGGTGGACGTTAGATTTTACGGTACGACGTTGCAGCTATCTGGACGTGGAGTTTACATCCGGACTTGGTAAGCCCTCATGCTCTCGAGAATGTCTACCGTTATTATCTAGCTTAGATGTAGGCTTTAGCTAGTGGAGCATGTTCCACTAGTGTTTCATTTTCCATTTCATTTTAGACTTTGTATTGGTGCCGTTTTGGCAAGAATACGTTCAATGCAATTATGAACTTCTTCTTTCATTTGATTATCTCTATATTAGATGGTTGATTTGTGAAATCCTATGATGTTAAGTATAATATGTTTCTCATGAAATAAGAAAACAAAAAGTTCAAATTTTCCGCTAAAATTACCCTATATGAAGTAAGTATGACGTATGTAGGATTGTCTGCGACCTCTGAGAGGTCAACGACGTCGGTCTCGTCTAGGTCTAGATTCCGGCTGTGACACCGTTCACCTATCATGTGATATGATAAGGAGATGCATCTATAAGATAATCACACGTGTGTTTGTTGTCAACGTGTAGTTTGACATTCGCAAAATTGTTTGTGCAAAATAATTAAGTTAAGAGCACAACTTTCAGAATATGGAATCAAAATAATTCATCTTGATAATTTGATAAATATCCAAGTTTATGTGACATTAAATTCCTCAAATAAATAGTACATGATGTCTTATGAGAACAAAGTTTCACGGTGTGAAATATAAAGTAGTTGAATACATCAAACCAATAAATTATGATCAAATTTTATTTGAATTGATTTATGTTCAGATGCATATATTTTTTCATCTGATTATTTTAATGTGTAGTATATAATCAATGAATATACAATGATGCACAAAGATAGATTCTTCAAAAGATTGAGGTATATGTTAGTTTGTCTAACATAAGGGGGAGATTAGAAGCAAAACAAGAGTTGTAAGTACTCCTAATGTCCCTTAAGGATAGAGTCTACGAGATGCATGAAGCATGATAGACTAATCGAATCTGAGTAAAACAATTCTTGAGAAAGAGGGGGGGGGGACCAAAGAATCGAAATGATCATAATAAGGAGACAATGTGTTGTTGAAGAGATTACGACATAACACTTCATGAAACCTCATGAGAGGGGTACATACCTAAAAATAATGAAGTGATGAGATCTCAATAAGTTATGTCATATTGTGAATCAATGCAAAATGATATATTGTTGATGATATCTAGATGCAATAGCGTGCAATATTGTAAAAGAATATGAGGATATGAATTCTACATCTATTAAAGCATGCCGGTGTAGAAATAATTATCAAGTGAAAAGTGAAATAGTGCATCTTGGTAAGCATAAAACTTAATTGACTTGCAATCTAAGCACTATAAACTATCATACATTAAATATTGAATGTTGTAACTTGATAAAACTGATATGAAGATATTTGATGGGTTTCAAAATCTAAAGCATATACAAGTTTTTGGAAAACTTATTTCTAATCATCATAAGGATTAAATAGATTCAAAATGCATAAATTATATACAAATATTTCTATGAAAGTTGATGACTAGAATTGAAACTGTTGAAGAGTTTTCAAAAGGCAATAGATTGTTTGCTTAAAGAAGTTGAAGTAAGGAACTTGCAGAAATCTTTGATCCTGAATGGAAGATTCATATGAGGAGATAAAAGGATGCACATTTCGTCAAAGTTTTTCTACACTCATGAGCTCCCAAGAATGATGATATCAACATTCAACATGTTTGTTCAAGTAATACTATAATTGATTTATTCACCAAGTCTCTACCAACTACAACTTTCAAGAATATGGTGCACAAGCTTGAAGAACGAAGATTCAAGTCTGTGGCTTGATGTTTTCATTATGGGTAGTTAATACGTGATGTACTCTTTTTTCCTCACAAGGTTTTGTCCCATTGAGTTTTCCTTGAAGCAAGAAGTTCAGATTTAGATATAACTCCTTTTTTCATCTGTAACTTTCTAGATATTTGTTTGAAAGGACTAATTTCTTCCTTCCCATATAGTACTTCGGTATGATTTTTATTAACCTCTATTGAAATATTTATTGATTCTATTATTTCTCTTCCATGAAGCTTTCTTTCGCATCCTTGTGGAGTAACTTATTCCAAAATTTTGTATGAAATTTTTGCTTCAAACATGGAAATCCCTGTCCATCTGTTTGAACCTCTATTGTTCATTTCATTATCCATGTGATTGAGAATTCTATAAAGAAGTACATTAATGATATTCCTTTGAAATATATATCTTGTTGTTGAAGTTGTATAATTTTGGGTGAGACATTACCCATTCAGCATATAGTTTTTTGTATTCTTCAGGGAGGATAATGTAGGACCATATAAAGTCCACCACTTACAAAACCAATTTGGTATATGTTGTTTGAAATTATTAGAACAATTTTTTAGAAACCACGAATGCTTTCCGTTAGCATTTTCGTATAATAAAGCTTTATTAAATCTTTCAATATAATTCCAGTAATTAAATTTAACCATGGTTTTTTGTTCTGGGAAAGTGTATTCTCATTCCCTCATAGTGCTCGTTCCCCATTCTTCTGGGGTGACAATCTTTTTTATTATAATCTTTGAAAAGTTATAAACTTTTTTAGTATTTGCTAGGTAAAAGTGCTGGAATTCAGCAGACCCTATTGATGAGAGTATAGTCTCATAATGCATTCTGTATTTATAAGTAGGTACAACATATGATGTTGTATCAAAATACCTTGTCATTATTTGTCAAGGATCATCTTTCCATTGTAAATCCCTTGGTTCTAAGATGAATATTATTTCATCTATTGCATTCTTATCATATATTTCTACATTTTTCATAGCTTCTTCATTGACTATTTCTGAATATGATGGCTGTGTTTGTTGTTTGGATTGTATAAAATCCATAAATTCTTTGTATATTGGGTGATTAGCATCAATTCCTGATATTCCAATAGATGTACCTGCAATATTTGCGGCTATTAGCCTTTGATTTCCTAGTTGAGACAGAACATTATTACTGCCCATATGTATCTCCCTCGTCCTCGTCTTCTTCCTTTATTAGAGGAAGAATTCCAGGATGGCTGCATTATCCTGTAAAAGAGTTTATTGAGTTAAATATTCTCTAGTAAGAAAGTCAGGGAGACTATTATCTGCTCCTTTTTATAATGTATTTCAAAATCAAATAGGGCTAATAAAGCTTGCCATCTTGCAAATATTTGTTTAGAAACATCGTGTTTTACATCTTTGCCAAAAATAAACCTAGCTGTTTGGCAATCATTTTTTATAATAAACTTTTGATTATATAAGTCTCCTTGTAAAACACTTTTTACTATAGCTAAAATTTCTTTAGCTATCGTAGCATAATTTTTTTTTGACTATTATTCAATTTCCTGAATAAAATTGTACAAGATATTCCTTCTGGTCGACATGAGAGATTTGCTTTAAAATTCCCCTATAGACAATATTAGAAGCATCTTTCTAAACTATTTTTTTCAAATTAGGATTGGCTAAAGTGAGACATGGTAGGTTATTAACCTTTGTTTTGATATGTTGGACTGCTTTGGTATGGTCCTCAGTCAAAGCTTTAGGATTCTTTTTTATTCTATCATATAATATTGTTGTTTCTTTGGCTAAACCCTTTATAAAAGGAGAAATATAATTTAAGCTACCCAAAAGTCGTTGAAGTTGCACTTTATCAGTAATAATATTAGGAAATTTTGAAGCAAACTCAATACTTCTTTGGATAGGAATAATTTTTTCTTTTTCAATATTATGACCCAAGAATCTTACATTTGTTTGAAAAATATACCTTTTTGGTTTAGATATAACTAATCCATTTTGGATAATAATTTTCTTGAATAAATCCAGATGTTTAAAATGCATTTCCAGAGTCTTTGAAAACACTAGAATATCATCTATATACACAATGATAAAATTGCTAAAAGGATTTAAAATATCATTCATAATTTTTTGAAATTATGAGGGAGCGTTTTTTAATCCAAAAGGTATGATATTCCACTCATATTGTCCTATTAGGACGTTAAAGGTTGTTTTATATTTATCCTTTTCAGTGATTTGGACTTGCCAGTATCCTGATTTAAAATCGAATTTTGAAATTATGATGACTTCATGAAGTCTATCTAAGAGATCTTTTTTATTGGGAATGGGTATCTAATCCATTTTAAAACTTTATTTTAAGATTTATAATTTATTACAAGCCTAGGTACCCTCTTTCTTGTTCTGCTTGTTTATTAACATAAAAAGTAGTACAAAACCATGGTGATTTTGAGGGTCTTTTATTAAACCCTTTTGTAAGAGAATATTAATCTCATTTTTAAATAATTCTAAATGTTCTCAATTCATTTGGCAGGTTCTTGCTTTAGTAGGAATATTATCCTCCAAAAATTCTTCTTTATAAGGAAGACTAACTATATACTTTTTTCTTTCCCAAAAAATATTTGGGTGATCTCCACATATTTGCAAGGAGAATTGATTTTTCAGGTACTCAATTTTTTCTTGAACCTTAGAATTTTGCAAGGTTTCTTCTATAGTAAGGCTACAGATTTCATTTTTAAGAAAATTAATTTGCTTAGTTTTTAAAGAAATCATATCTTTAACTTCATTTATAAATTTGGAATAAGGTGGAGATATAAAATCTATCCTTTTTATTTTCGAAAGTTCCGATAATTCCAGTATGATCCCAAGAGGTAATAGGGTAAATATGTCAAAAGAAAGGCATTCCTAATATAATTTCATTAGAAATGTTTTTTATTAAAACAAAACTTTCAGGTATACAAACATTATTAGTGCAAATATATGCTTTAGGAATTTTATATTCAATATCTATTTTATGATCACTAGCATTCCTAAGGGTATGAGTAGTTTTTTTGAAATATCTTGAAGGAATCAATCCTTCTTGAATACAATTTAAATCAGCTCCGCTATCAATAAGAGCAATACAATCTTTTTTCAAATTATAATCAATAAAAATAGTTATTTTAGCAAGTGGTTTATGAGCGGTAATTAATTCAATGGTTAGGTTGTGGAGTCTGATTAATATTTGATGTATTGTCATATATTAATGTTTACGCGGTTCAACCTTTTTTAGGCTATACTATTTATTCTCCATTTATTCTCTGTAACCAAAAATACTCTGAATAACTAATATATATACTCCTTCGCCGTGGAAGTTTACTCACGGGGTATTACAACGAAATATTAGTTTCTCTCTCTCTAGATCTCTCATTTCTTTCTTTTGAAAGTTCTTGTGTTCTTCATTCATCAAGTGTGTGTGGATTCGATCCCAACAAAAACTAGGATGAAAAACAAGACAGACTTTATAAGCATAGGAAAAAAAATCAGTGGTCCAAGATTTGATTCTGCTAAGGATCTTGTCTAAGATAGGTTGGCATTGCACAATGGGGATTCGTTTTGAACTCAAAGGGACTCCCGAATATCTGAAAGGTAAGCACACATACTAAGCCCCAAGATATTGTGGATATGTATTTGCATCTGAGTTAACACACCAACACAACAGAGAGTGCTTTTAGAGGGATTAACAATAAGACCGGAAGCTTTAGAGAATTCTTGAAATTTAGTAAGAGTAACTAAATTGATTTGACATCTCCTTCACAGTATAATAGGGGATGGTACTTCAATATGGGTTGAAAGTTGAGGAGTTTTGAGGATCATTCCATGGCCAAGACAAACAAAAGAGAAGATAGGGGATCTCTATGTGGCAACCCCCTTTTTCGCATTGAAAGGACTGGTAGGATTACCATTGAATATGATAAAGTGGTGTCACACATTAGAATCCATGCCACAAACACCTTAGGAAGTGCAAAACAGTAAGAATTTGCTTAAGAAAATTCCATTCCAGAGAATCATAAGCTTTTTGCATGTCTATGTTAAGCATACATTTCGGAGACATGTTCTTCCTCCTATATTCTTTAATTAGTTCATGGCTCTATAAAATGTTATCATTGATTGCCATCCCTAATACAAAAGTTATCTGATTATTATCTATCAAAGTGTCCATAATTATTTGAACTCTATTGGTAAGCACTTCAGAAATTAACTTATACAATATTATGCAACAGGTTATAGACTTATATTGCTTTATGGAAGAAGTATTTTGTACCTTTGGTAGGAGAGTGACATTTGTGCAATTGATGGTTCTAAACATCTTGTTCTGTTGAAATACTCAGTCTTCCAAGCTTTCTTGAAGAAAAAAACATTGTATCTGTCACATCCTGAATCCTTTTAGTCCGCACAACTTTTTAAAGCCAAAGTTATTTTATTCATTCCTAATGTAAGATATTATTGTTGTTCTCTATTTAATTAGCACATGTCCACAGTACATGATCATGCATGGGATCAATAGCATGTATTTCAATAGAATTTAATCCTAGCGGTTTCATGTAGAAACTCGTTACTTCTTTATCTATCTCAGTACTAGTTTCCACAGAGTCCTTATCATTCTTTTTACGCAATTCTGGTCAATCATATTTTTGATGCTAGCATGCATGGAAATATGCAAAATTGAAGTTTTCCAGTCTTAGCGATTGTACTTTAGACTTATGCCGGAGGATGTTTTCTTCCACCGAGACCCATTTTTCAAGCTTGAGTATCAATCATCTCTCTCTTTTCCAAATAGCTAAGCATCAGCATACTTATCCTTTAATTTCATTTGAATCTCAATGAGTTGGTTTCTAGCTAGTTTTATCTGAACTTCAACCTTTGGTTAAGCATGTGTGTGTAGTTGTCCGAGCATTATTTTCAACATCTTCAATTTTTCCATAATCTGTCCATTTCGCCTCCTCCTATTACTTGTTGGTTCCATATATGCCTTACTATCTCTTGGAAATCTTGGTGACCTGCCAAATGGTTGAAAATTTTGAATGGTCTAGGGCAATTCAGTTGTTGATTTTCCATATTGACACACTACATGTAATGATCTGGAAGTTGTGGATCAAGGGTTTGTGCATCCATTTGATCTTCGAGAGATGATTAATTACAAACCTGTCAATTTTGAGTCGGTCCATGTGCAATTCCTTGCACTTGTTCTCATCTCTGTGAGCCCATTATATTGTTGCTCAGACATTACTCAAAGTCCCTAGTTTCACTATTTAGCACATGACTGTCAATTCTGTCTTCTCCTCTTAAAATAGCATTGAAGTCATGGGTGTGTAGGTCATTTGTGGCACGCAGGAAGGGCTCGTGCAGCTGCAGCAGGATTTGAAAAAGGAATTGATCGCGACTTTGAACCTGTTCTTTCCATGACCCCTCTTAATTGATATGAGACAGGAGATCCAAAGCTAGATGATAGTGTGTCAATCGCAGCCCACAATCCTTTCGTATCTTCTATTGTGTGTAGTCACTATGTAGTGTATTATTTGATTGTGGGTGTGTAGTACAGTTTATGTTGACTATACTGGGGATCCATAATATCCAGATTCTACCTCTTTCAGAGCCCAAATAGTTATGATACCACGACTATCCAGGAGCAACCTTCTGAATTATTTTACTAGCATGTTTCCTACTAACTTTATACTCAACAATAACAATAAGATCAATATGTTCCTCTCTATTATTTTGGATATTCATTAGAGAAAATTGTGCAGAGCAAACATTCAAATCATATTAAATGTTATACCCCTATTGTTTAGGGAAATTCTAATTCATAGCTACAATTTCGTTGATCTTACTATTAACCTGAATTTTTAAATTTTGAATTTGTATAAATCGATTTCTAATAGTGACTATTCAAAATTTATAAATGCTTACCATAACTATCTGTATATGATTTATGAAAAATCTTAATAAATTACCCTACTTGTATCTTGGCAAGAGAAATATACAAACAAAGTTATCAAAAAATCCTAACTATATAATTACACAATTTAGATACTTACCTTATTTGTATAATCACAACAAAATATACAAATCATATATTATTATAAGTGAGAAGATTTTAAGTTCAAAGTTAGATTACGAAAATGCCCTTCACAAATTTTCAATGAAAAAATCTTTTGCTTATTTTTAAAATTAAATCAATAATGACAATTAAACTAGGCCAAATACATGATTAGATGTTACAACTTATCATTTTCCATTTCTTAATGAATTTGGTTGTTAAAACTTTTTAGCTTCTACCATTAAACACATTCATGCACAAACCTTTCATGTACTTAATTTCTCCCTTTATAAATTGGATAAAAAATATTGATCCACCCCACTTTGTGTTTCATCATCTAATAGTTCTTATGTGAGGAGTATTTTTTTAGTGGTCACTATTTTTCTTATTGATTTGTGCCTTCGTTCATTTTTTATTTTCATGGTTGTTGGAGAAACACATAATCTAATAGTTCTTGAGATATTTTTTTTATTGGTCACTATTTTTCTTATTGGTTTGTTCCCTTCATTCATTTTTTTATTTTAATGATAGTTGGAGTATTTATTTCCTAAGAAACTTCAACCTTGGGGCTTAGTTCTAGCCTTACAAGTTGCTCACCATTCCCCCAAAAAAATTGTTGATATTTACGTTCTATGCAGAAAGTAAATACTAAAAAAGTTTATTTTATATGCACAAAAACACATATAGGAGTACATCAGACAATGTTGAGCAATTTTATATCTTGGACCTATATAAATTATAACAGCAACAGAGGTCAAACGTGCAAGACACGTTTCTAGAACTAGTATGTAAAAACATACAATTGTAGTTTCTCTAGCAAACAAAACTATAGCTATGGAGCGCAATTATGAAAACTATAGTTATAATGTCTTATTATGCCTGGTATGTTTGCTATTTTTGGAATTTTCTCTATTCTTATGTTTAAATAGCTTACTGAACCCCCTTATATTCCATGTTCCAACCTTCATAAGGACTTTTTTTTTATGATTTGGGGATCTTCCATGTTGATCCTCCACTATGCTACCTCTTTCAGCCATATAGTTAAATGGTTTGTTGGAAAGTGTTATCCATAAGAGTATTAAATTCACTCATTGTGGCAATATCCTCCTCATATAAAGCCAGACTTTTCCCCTTCACAACTGATTTCCTTTTGTATTTGTCCATTGTCTCAGGTTGTATAGGGGTAGGGACCTCTATAAGCACAACTTGTGAGCTTAGAAGGAGGTTTGTTGGTGTGCATGATCCTTGTTGTCCTTGGCATTCCACACTTGTTTCACCTTCTTTTGTCCTGCCTGTGGACCGACTTGTTTAACTTTAGGTTGAGGTGGTTGGCTTTTGCAAAGATGCCCAATTTGGCAACAATTTGGGCAATACTACATGAGGTTTTCAGTCATAGCTAACCTTTTGTTTAAACAGAGTATCGCTTGGATCCATTACTCTTACAACCTTTGGTAATGATCATGTAACATTAATCTCCACTAGTACCCTAGCGCATGATATGAGTTCTAACTCCGTGGTGCACATATGGGGTTTCTGATGGTTCTTTTAATAAAGAAATTAAGAAAATAACAGAGAAATATTTTGAGAGAAAAGGAATTACTTATTAATAATTCAGAGACATGCATTTTTAGATATATTTCCTAACTAAAAAATAGAAAAGTATGCTAGTAACTAATTAGTAAAATTCAAATAAAGAATTAACTCATAAATTCAAGTCACACAAGACTCTAATAGAATAATTTTAAAACTCTAACAATAGCTAACTGTTTTATTGCTGCAATATCCTGAGACATATTCTCAACACTCCTTGTATTCGGAATTGTAGATTTTAATCTCGAATGACATTGACCTTGTGAACAAGTCTGTCAATTCATCTTTTGTCTAGCAAGGCATGTGTGCACCTTTTGTTGGATTAAATGAGAAGCTCTTAACTCGCATTTCAACTTGTAAAATTTCTCTCTTAGTAGAATCAAGATTTCGATAATATTTATCTCCAAATAATAATTTAAGTTCTTTTCTATTAACTGACCAACACTAAACAATCTTTAATAAATTTCAGACACATAAAAAACAAATCAAAAATTATTTTGTGCCTCAATTTATTTAAATTGCAACATATCCTTTTTCTTTTGTAGGAATACAATAACCATTTTTAATTTTTGCTTTCTTATTTGAAAAAACCTTACCCCAGAACACAAACCAGGTTCGTGTAAGTTGCTTTAAAGTAAAGACAGAGTAAAGACACAAAAACTTATTGAATTAAAAACCTTCCTCAGTCAAGGAAGGAAAAACCTCGTTTTATTAATTCAACTATAAGATTTTGTGATTACAACTCCATAATCAAAAGTATTATCTTTACTACTCCCTCGATTGACTTCAATCGATCTCTCCAAAAGGCCAAACCCACCTTTTGTTACAACTCTTACTAACACTCAACCCTACAAAGAGCCAAACCCACCCTTTGTACAATAAACTGTAAACTACAATTAAGAACAAAAACAAGACAAATAGTTCTACACGATAAAAACCTTCTCACTCAAGAATGTTTTGACCGTAGCAATCCTATCAATCTTGAAGACCTCAGTTTGATGAATAATTCTCTCTTGTTATCTGCGTGAAGTCGTGTAGTTTTCTTCTGCCTCGTTCACTTCTTATAGAGTTTTTGCCTTGTACAATCCTTCCTGATAAGGTAAGAAAGTTATGTTTAAACAAGGATTCTTTTTTTTTAAAATTAGAATCCTTATTATACACAACTTCCTTCCTTAATAATAAATTTAAGGTTTTCCTTATTTGTATTAACTTGTACCTTTAATATATTATTTTGGCTTTGACAAATAACTCTATTTTACTTGATCTTGGACTCTAGCTTGACTTCTTTTGCTGCGTACATTTGCTACTGTTCTTTGCACTTTTTGTCTATCATCAAAACGAATTATCGATTCTATCACATTCTATCATATTCCCCTTTTTTGATGAAGATAGACGTGTAACGTGTGATGCATGCGCAAATAACTCTTCCCCCTTTTGACGAATCAAAAAGAAACCAACAGCGGCTAATCAACACTAATCAATATCCATAGCAACAAAATACGCCCAGCCAGTTGAGCAATATAAATTGTTCTGGCAACAAAACAAGGAGCAACAATACAGAGTGAAACCAACTAAGAGAACCAGGTTCAAACAACATGCTTTATCACTGTGGAGGTTGACCAGGCTTAGTTGAAGTAGAAGCCAGCATATCCAAAACTCTGTCAACTCTTGCATTGTTAGCAAGTTGCTGCTGCACCAACTGATTCTTCAACCTATGTATTTCAGCATTTGAGGAATCAAGCTCAGCACGTAACTTCTGGTTGTCTGATTCAAGAGAGGCGTTCTTTTCTTCAGCTACTTTAAGTTCCCTAAGTAACTGAGCAACAGGACCAGATGTACGTGGAGACGCAGTTGCAACCTGCTCCGTCTCCATAGGAATGCCACAATCAGCAAGGATAGTTTGAGTGAACATATCTGCACGAGTTAAAATCCTGCCTTCTCCCAATGGTACTTCAAAAGCATCAAACACTCTAGTCAACAAGTTTCCAAAAGCTAACTGATGAGAACCTAACTTAGGATCCACAATTCTAGCAAGATGTTTGATAATCAGTGTAGGCCAATCAATGCGCTCTTTGCACTCAAGTGCATTCATAAGTCCCATGTCTCTTATGGAGGCAATGTGACGTTGGTGACCTCGAGGCAATATCACCTTATGAACTATCTCAAAAAGAAGCTTATGCAAAGATCGCATTATTCCCTTTAAAACATTTGAGCCCTAGAATTGACTCTACCTTGAGAGAATCGGGCTGGCAGACTAGAATACTCATCAAAACCCAAATTGTACTCATTTATCCCCACAGATGGTATATGCAAGATTTCCCCAAGCTTGGTTGCATCAAACACAATGTCAACCCCTTTTACACTAGACGACACCACATCTCCTTCTAGGATTACAAAGTTCATATAGAAATCGACCACTTCCTTTTCATAAATCAAACTAGGTTCTAGAAATAACTCCTCCCACCCCTGAAACCTTAGGAGTTCACAAACCTGCTTCACTATATCCATTGAAAGTATATCAGGGTGAAAGGTTCTACCCCTAAGCACAGATTTGGTTTGGAAGTACTTTTTCCTTCCCACTTTTAGAAATTTATCTGCATTTCTTTTCGCAGATTCTGATTTGGATTGAGGAGTACCAGAATGTTTACCCTCAGACATAGCATCAGTATCAGAATCAAGATCCATTGGGGAGACTGATGAAGGAACAAGAGACTTACCCAATCGGCGACGCTTTACCCCAGATGTTGCATCATCAGCTGGCTTGACCACATGCGCACTCCTTGTTACTGGCCTGTGTGGACGAGCCTGTTTGACTGCATTGTGCTTTCTTGGCCGTTTTGGTTTTGTAGGGTGAAGGGAACTCAAAAGAATATCATCATGGATTGGAGATAGTGGTGGGTTTTGAGGAGTGGTTTGGTGAGATGGTGAAGGAGGGGGAATGTTTGGGACAGTGGTTGTGGGAGATTGTGGGTTTGATGAAAGTGGGTTTTCTTGGACCGGTGATACTGGGGTTTCTTGGACTGGTGATGGGGGAGATTCGATGATGGGTGGTGGTGGAGAGTCTGTAACGACAGGTGAAGATGCTCCTTTAACTGGTGATGGTGAAGGGGTTACTTGTGCTGGTGGAGCTGTAGTTTTTGTTGGTGGAGATGGAGTTTTTAGTGGTGGTGATGGAGCTTTTGGTGGTGGTGATGGAGTTTTTAGTGGTGGTGATGGAGCTTTTGGTGGTGGTGTGGTTGGGAGTTGGCTTTCTTCCCCAAGATTGGGCATAACATCAACAACTGGGTTCTCTTCCCCCTGAGAATATGCACTATCAGAAGAGCTTTCGTCATCAGAGTAAGCAACAAGTGGATTAGTCATGGTGATGGAAGGGATTTTGGTTTCTTGGTTTTCTGAAGAATGAAGATGAGAGAAAGTTGGTTGCTAGTTTAGAGAGAGTGCCTTAATGGGAACGGTTTTGATGTTGTAATCAAGGGTTTGGAGTAATTATGGGGGATTGACATCGAGGAGACGTGCGCTGTGACGGTTTTGTTTTAAATTTAACCCTTTTTTTTAAATGTAAAGATTATGCAGAACCATCTTGACTGAACCTGGTTTATACCTCATTAAAACTTGGTTGGGCATTGTTCATTCTAAGAAGATGAGCCCTAACTCAAGTCTATTTTTCTGAAATGACTCTCTTCCTAGTGCCTTGGTGAAAATATCAGCAACTTGATTCTCAGGTTTGCAGAACTCCATTATCATGTTTCCTTTTTCAACATTATCACGAAGAAAGTGATGTCTAACATCTATGTGTTTGGTGCGCTTGTGTTGAACTGGGTTTTTGGCCATGTTTATAGCACTTGTGTTATCACATAGAATAGGAATACAACCTGTTTCTATACCAAAGTCTTTAAGCTGCTGTTTTATCCAAAGAAGTTAGGCGCAACATGAAGCAGCTGCAACATACTCAGCCTCTGCAGTAAATAGAGCCACTGAATTTTGTTTTCTTGTTGCCCAGGATATTAAACATGGTCCTAAAAAGTGTGCCATCCAGAAGTACTTTTTCGATCAACCATGTGTCCTGCATAATCAGCGTCAGCAAATCCCTTTAGATCAAAAGAGTCACCGGTTGGATACCAGAGAACCAGGTTTATTGTACCTTTTAAATATCTCAGGATCCTCTTGACAGCTTTTAGATGTGATTCCTTTGGACAAGACTGAAATCTTGCACATAGACCAACAATAAACACTATATCAGGTATGCTGGCAGTAAGATATAGGGGTGATCCAATCATACCTCTATATTTAGTGTCATTGACTGGTGAACCTGGTTCATCTTTATCAAGCTTTGTTGTTGTCCCAATGGGGGTATCATTTGTCTTAGCTTCATTCATATCATACTTCTTCAGTAATTCCTTGATGTACTTTTGCTGATGAATTAATGTTCCAACTGGAGTTTGTTTAATTTGGAGTCCCAAGAAGAAGTTCAGTTCTCCCATCATACTCATCTCAAACTCACTATTCATTAGTTGAGCAAATTCTACTCATAGTGAGTCATTGGTTCCTCCAAATATGATGTCATCTACATATACTTGGACTATGAACAGATCTTTACCTTGTTTTTGAAGAAACAGTGTATGTCAATTTTTCCTCTTGTATATCCATGTGTGAGAAGGAAAGTAGAGAATCGATCATACCATGCTCTTGGTGCTTGTTTTAACCCATAGAGTGCTTTGTCCAGTTTATATACATGATCAGGATATATGGTATTCTCGAAACCTGGAGGTTGTTTTACATACTCCTCTTCTTGTAGGTAACCATTTAAAAAGGCACTTTTGACATCCATTTAGTAGAGTTTGAACTCCATGTGAGCAGCATATGCAACCAGTATTCTAATTGCCTCAATTATTGCTACTGGTGCGAAGGTTTCATCATAGTCTATACCTTCTTCTTGGTTGTATCCCTGTATAACTAGCCTAGCTTTTTTGCGCACTATTTGACCTTGCTCATCGAGCTTGTTTCTAAACACCCACCTAGTTCATATTACTGTTCTGTTTTGGGGCTTTGGAACCAGGTTTCACACTCTGCTTCTTTCAAATTGGTTGAGTTCTTCTTGCATAGTACCAATCCATTCAGAGTCTAGCAATGCTTCCTTTATATTTTTAGGCTCAATCAGGGACACATAGGCAGAAAATGCACACATACTGCGTAGTTTGGATCTTGTAGATATGCCTGAGTTAAGAGGAGTAAGAAGATTTTGCAGAGGGTGAGAGCTTTGATGTTTCCAATTATGAGTGGGAATACTTACTAGTTCTTGAGGTGCAGATGAACCAGTTTCATCAGCAGACTTATCTCCTATTTCAGATGTTTTGTCAGATGGTATGGGTTCTTTTTCCCATGTTTTTGGGTCTGACGGCTTGGAGCAAGTTCCCTCATTTTGTTCATCCTCTGAATTTCCTTCAACTTCACTAGTATGTTCATTAAAGACAACATGGACACTTTCTTCTACACGGTTTGTTCTTTTATTCAGTACCTTGTAGGCCTTGCTTTGTGATGAGTAGCCTAGAAAAATTCCTTCATCACTCTTGGCATCAAATTTTCCCAAATTGTCTTTGTCATTGTTGTGTATAAAACATACACATCCAAAGGCCCTAAGATTTCTTAGATTTGGTTTTCTTCCTTTTAGTAGCTCATATGGTGTTTTTTTAACACTGATCTGATCATACATCTATTTATTAAATAGCATCTGTATTTTCTGCTTCAGCCCAATAGAATTTTGGAAGTTTGCTTGAGATTAACATTGTTCTTGCAATATCTTCCAGTGTTCTATTTTTCCTCTCAACAACACCATTTTGTTGTGGTGTTCTAGGTGCTGAGAAGTTATGCTCAATCCCATTTGTAGTACAAAATTGTAGGAATTGTGAGTTCTCAAACTCCAGTCCATGATCAGATCTGATGCTGATTATTTCTTTGTTGAATTTCTTCTGAACCAGCTTTGCAAAAACTTCAAACATAGTGAATGTCTCATCCTTTGTTGCAAGAAACAATGTCCAAGTGAATCTTGAGTAGTCATCAACTATTACAAACACATATCTTTTTCCACCCCTGCTTTGTACACGCATTGGTCCACACAAATCCATGTGAAGCAGTTCAAGTGGCTTAGTAGTACTTACTGTCAACTTTGGTTTGAAGGATGACCTAACCTGTTTTCCTTGAATGCAGGTTCCACATACTTGGTTGTCCTTGGAACTTTTGGTTGGCAGTCCCCTAACCAGGTCTTTAGATACGAGCTTGTTTATAGTTGTCATGCTAATGTCTCCCATTCTTTTGTGTCATAGCATGGAGCAATCTGAGACTGCACTTAGACATATAAGATTATCTTCCTTGGAGTCAACAGTCTTGACTTTGTACACATTCTTGTGTCTCTGTCCTAGTAGAACCAGGTTTCCAGTCACTGAGTTTGTTACTCTGCATTCTTTTTCTGTAAAGAGAACGTTGTTTCCTTTATCACATATTTGAGATACTCTCAAAGTATTATGTTGTAGACCATTCACATAATATACGTTCTCAATTGCATGAGTATCCATTGATCCAACCTTTCCAATTCCCTGAATTTCACCACTTTTACCATTACCAAAGGCAACGTTTCCTCCTTTGATGTTCTTGAGTGAGAGAAAGCTTCTTTTATCTCCAGTCATGTGTCTTGAGCATGCACTATCCAAGTACCATTGTTGCTACTTCCTCTTCACTGATCCCTGCAATTTATTGTTGAATTTTAGATTTTGGTACCCAAATCCACTTTGATTTAATCTTAGGGAATGGGTGAATAAGATTTCTCCTGGCCCATCTAGGAAGAGACTTGTCTGTAGGGATTTGTTTTTGCTCATTGGGTTTATCATGATGAGGTTTTTTCAAGGATTTCAAGGTTTTGTTATGAGCAGTTTGTTTCTTTTGACAATCATGACTTTTATGTCCTACCAGTCCACAGTGCATGCATAAACAGTCTATGTTGGGATTTTTTACTTGAGAGCTGATTCTATCAAAACCTATCCCATGTTTCTCAAATGTGCGATTCTTGTGAATGTTGTCAAGCAGTATGGAGGACCTGGTCCATCTCATTCCATTTTCTGCTTCAGTTTTAGTCACAAGAAGCTCTTTGGAGAGTGTTTCATTCCTTTTAGTTACCAATTCTAGATTTTTACTTAGTTTGATATTCTTGGATAAAAGATGAAGATTCTGTTTTTCAAGACTCTTGTTTTCTTCTCTTAGTGATGCATAGTCTTCCATTATCAGTTCCCTTTTTGAGTCTATGGTTTTATATGCATCAATGAGAGTGTAGAGTAAGTATTCTAGTTCTCTCTTTGAGTATGAACCTAGATTGTCTTGTAAGTGATGAAGACTAACCTTTTCATTTATGTCTTCCTCTTCTTTTTCCTCTTCAGAATCTGATCCAGCCATGAGTGCTAGTATGGTTTCTTGTGATCTGCAAGTTTCCCTTTCTTCCTTGGTTTCCACTGCTACAAGGGCAAGAAAGTCATACTCATCTTCTTGTTCTAGTGCAAGAAGAGACTGGTTTTCTGTCTCATCACCCTCAAACTCTTCATCAGATGAATTCCCCATTGCTGCAAAAGCCCTCTTCATTGACATGTCTGCCTCTTGAGTTGTCATTCTTCTGTTTGAGGGGACAAACTTATCCTTTTTGATGTCTTTCCCTTTCTCAAAGTTTATCTTTTTCTGCTCTACGGCCCAAAGTGGACAGAATTTGCTGAAGTGATCTGTACTCCCACACTTATGACAAACCTGGTCTTTAGTGTTTTCAGATGGTGTTTGAAAAGCTTTCTTTTGAAAGGTCTGCCCTCTCTTTAGCATTCTACTGAACCTTTTAGTTATGAGGGCAATATTTTCATCTTCAAAATCATCTGATGCAGTAGCCTTTAGAACCAGGTTCCTTTCCTTTCTTTTTCCTCCAATTTCCTTTTCTTGGTTTTTCTTAAGTTCGTATGTGATGAGATTACCAATTAACTCATCCATTCCCAATGAGTCTAGGTCGCGGGCTTCAGTGATAGCCTCGACTTTGCTTTCCCAAGTTTCAGGAAGGACACTCAAGAGTTTCCTTACTGCTTTTCTGTTATGCACTATCTCTCCTAAAGAGTACATCTCATTGATGATGGAGGTGAACCTGGTGTGCATGTCTTGAATAGTCTCTCCTTCTGCCATCCTGAACAGCTCATATTGCTTGTTCAAGTTATCAATTTTAGACTTCTTGACTTGCGTTGTTCCCTCATGAGCTGTTTGCAGTGTTTCCCATATGGCTTTGGCATCTTGACATGACGAGATTCGATTGTATTCATCTGATCCTATGCCACATATCAGAATTTTCTTGGCTTTGGCATTGTTTTGAATTGCAAGCTTGTCTTCAACATTCCATTCCTTTCTTTCCTTTGGGATTTTTGTGATTCCATCAGTTGCTGTTTTCATAGGTATGGTTGGGCCATCTAGAATTACTCCCCATAGATCAGGGTTTTCGCCAAATAGATGGTCCATCATACGATTTTTCCACCATCCATAATATTTTCCATTGAACAGTGGTGGTCGTGTTTGTGAAGCTCCCTCTTGTGTGGTAGGTGGTGCTGCCATTGAGTCTTTTCAAGGTGTGAATCTTTTAACAAAAAGACCTGCTCTGATACCAATTGAAAAAACCTTACCCCAGAACACAAACCAGGTTCGTGTAAGTTGTTTTTAAGTAAAGACAGAGTAAAGACACAAACACTTATTGAATTAAAAACCTTCCTCACTCAAGGAAGGAAAAACCTCGTTTTATTAATTCAACTATAAGATTTTGTGATTACAACTCAATAATCAAAAGTCTTATCTTTACTACTCCCTCGATTGACTTCAATCGATCTCTCCAAAAGGCCAAACCCACCTTTTGTTACAACTCTTACTAACACTCAACCCTACAAAGAGCCATACCCACCCTTTGTACAATAAACTGTAAACTACAATTAAGAACAAAAACAAGACAAATAGTTCTACGCGATAAAAACCTTCTCACTCAAGAATGTTTTGACCGTAGCAATCCTATCAATCTTGAAGAACTCAGTTTGATGAATAATTTTCTCTTGTTATCTGCGTGAAGTCGTGTAGTTTTCTTCTGCCTCGTACACTTCTTATAGAGTTTTTGCCTTGTACAATCCTTCCTGATAAGGTAAGAAAGTTATTTTTAAACAATGATTCTTTTTTTTAAAATTAGAATCCTTATTATACACAACTTTCTTCCTTAATAATATATTTAAGGTTTTCCTTATTTGTATTAACTTGTACCTTTAATATATTATTTTGGCTTTGACAAATAGCTCTATTTTACTTGATCTTGGACTCTAGCTTGACTTCTTTTGCTGCGTATATTTGCTACTGTTCTTTGCGCTTTTTTTCTATCATCAAAACGAATTATCAATTCTATCACATTCTATCATTATTTTTCATAAGAATGAACTCTTTAAAAAGATTTCTTTCATATGTCATGTGGTTTTGTACAACCATTATCAATGATTCAAAAATCAAATTTTTTGGTTGATAAACAAGTTGCCACAAATAAATGGTCTTCTTCTTCAGTAGTGACTTGGTCAATTGTTTCATCTTTTTGAAATTTGCTTTTGCAAATCACAGCTTCATGACCAAATTATTTGCATATTTGCATTGTGCATATGACCCCTTCCAACATTTATGTGGAGTGATAGAATGTGATAGAATCGTTACTTCGTTTTGATGATAGACAAAAAGCGCAAAGAACAGTAGCAAATGAACGCAGCAAAGAAGTCAAGCTAGAGCCCAAGATCAAGTAAAATAGAGTTATTTGTCAAAACCAAAATAATATATTCAAGGTACAAGTTAATACAAATAAGGAAAACCTTAAATATATTATTAAGGAAGGAAGTTGTGTATAATAAGGATTCTAAATTAAAAAAGAATCCTTGTTTAAATATAACTTTCTTACCTTATTAGTAAGGATTGTACAAGGCAAAAACTCTACAAGAAGGATACGAGGCAGAGAAAAATAACACGACTTCACGCAGAGAACAAGAGAAAATTATTCATCAAACTGAGGTCTTCAAGATTGATAGGATTGCTACGGTCAAAACATTCTTGAGTGAGAAGGTTTTTATCGTGTAGAACTATTTGTCTTGTTTTTGTTCTTAATTGTAGTTTACAGTTTATTGTACAAAGGGTGGGTTTGGCTCTTTGTAGGGTTGAGTGTTAGTAAGAGTTGTAACAAAAGGTGGGTTTGGCCTTTTTGGAAAGATCGATTGGAGTCAATCGAGGGAGTAGTAGAGATAAGACTTTTGATTATTGAGTTGTAATCACAAAATCTTATAGTTGAATTAATAAAACGAGGTTTTTCCTTCCTTGAGTGATGAAGGTTTTAATTCAATAAGTGTTTGTGTCTTTACTCTGTCTTTACTTAAAAGCAACTTACACGAACCTGGTTTGTGTTCTGGGGTAAGGTTTCTTCAATTGGTATCAGAGCAGGTCTTTTCGTTAAAAGATTCACACCTTGAAAAGAATCAATGGCAGCACCACCTACCCCACAAGAGGGAGCTTCACAAACACGACCACCACTGTTCAATGGCAAATATTATGGATGGTGGAAAAATCGTATGATGGACCATCTATTTGGCGAAAACCCTGATCTATGGGGAGTAATTCTAGATGGCCCAACCATACCTATGTGTTTGTAATAGTTGATGACTACTCAAGATTCACTTGGACATTGTTTCTTGCAACAAAGGATGAGACATTCACTATGTTTGAAGTTTTTGCAAAGCTGGTTCAGAAGAAATTCAACAAAGAAATAATCAGCATCAGATCTGATCATGGACTGGAGTTTGAGAACTCACAATTCCTACAATTTTGTACTACAAATGGGATTGAGCATAACTTCTCAACACCTAGAACACCACAACAAAATGGTGTTGTTGAGAGGAAAAATAGAACACTGGAAGATATTGCAAGAACAATGTTAATCTCAAGCAAACTTCCAAAATTCTATTGGGCTGAAGCAGTAAATACAGGATGCTATTTAATAAATAGATGTATGATCAGATCAGTGTTAAACAAAACACCATATGAGCTACTAAAAGGAAGAAAACCAAATCTAGCACATCTTAGGGCCTTTGGATGTGTATGTTTTATACACAACAATGACAAAGACAATTTGGGAAAATTTGATGCCAAGAGTGATGAAGGAATTTTTCTAGGTTACTCATCACAAAGCAAGGCCTACAAGGTACTGAATAAAAGAACAAACCGTGTAGAAGAAAGTGTCCATGTTGTTTTTAATGAACATACTAGTGAAGTTGAAGGAAATTCAGAGGATGAACAAAATGAGGGAACCTGCTCCAAGCCATCAGACCCAAAAACATGGGAAAAAGAAACCATACCATCTGAAATAGGAGATAAGTCTGCTGACGAAACTGGTTCATCTGCACCTCAAGAACTAGTGAGTATTCCCACTCATAATTGGAAACATCAAAGCTCTCACCCTTTGCAAAATCTTCTTACTCCTCTTAACTCAGGCATATCTACAAGATCCAAACTACGTGGTATGTGCATTCTCTGTCTATGTATCCCTGATTGAGCCTAAAAATATAAAGGAAGCATTGCTAGACTCTGAATGGATTGGTGCTATGCAAGAAGAACTCAACCAATTTGAAAGAAGCAAAGTGTGGAACCTGGTTCCAAAGCCCCAAAATAGAACAGTAATAGGAACTAGGTGGGTGTTTAGAAACAAGCTCGATGAGCAAGGTCAAATAGTGCGCAACAAAGCTAGGCTAGTTGTACAGGGATACAACCAAGAAGAAGGTATAGACTATGATGAAACCTTCGCACCAGTAACAAGAATTGAGGCCATTAGAATACTGGTTGCATATGCTGCTCACATGGAGTTCAAACTCTACCAAATGGATGTCAAAAGTGCCTTTCTAAATGGTTACCTACAAGAAGAGGTGTATGTAAAACAACCTCCAGGTTTCGAGAATACCATATACCCTGATCATGTATATAAACTGGACAAAGCACTCTATGGGTTAAAACAAGCACCAAGAGCATGGTATGATCGATTGTCTACTTTTCTTCTCACACATGGATATACAAGAGGAAAAATTGACAATACACTGTTTCTTCGAAAACAAGGCAAAGATCTGTTCATAGTCCAAGTATATGTAGATGACATCATATTTGGAGGAACCAATGACTCACTAGGAGTAGAATTTGCTCAACTAATGAATAGTGAGTTTGAGATGAGTATGATGGGAGAATTGAACTTCTTCTTGGGACTTCAAATTAAGCAAACTCCAGTTGGAACATCAATTCATCAGCAAAAGTACATCAAGGAATTACTGAATAAGTATGATATGAATGAAGCTAAGACAAATGATACCCCCATTGGGACAACAACAAAGCTTGATAAAGATGAACCAGGTTCACCAGTCAATGACACTAGATATAGAGGTATGATTGGATCACTTCTATATCTCACTGCTAGCAGACCTGATATAGTGTTTAGTGTTGGTCTATGTGCAAGATTTCAGTCTTGCCCAAAGGAATCACATCTAAAAGTTGTCAAGAGAATCCTGAGATATTTGAAAGGTACAATAAACCTGGTTCTCTGGTATCCAACTGGTGACTCTTTTGATCTAAAGGGATTTGCTGACGCTGATTATGCAGGACACATGGTTGATAGAAAATGTACTTCTGGGATGGCACACTTTTTAGGACCATGTTTAATATCCTGGGCAACAAGAAAACAAAATTCAGTGGCTCTATCTACTGCAGAGGCTGAGTATGTTGCAGCTGCTTCATGTTGTGCCCAACTTCTTTGGATAAAACAGCAGCTTAAAGACTTTGGTATAGAAACAGGTTGTATTCCTATTCTATGTGATAACACAAGTGCTATAAACATGGCCAAAAACCCAGTTCAACACAAGCGCACCAAACACATAGATGTTAGACATCACTTTCTTCGTGATAATGTTGAAAAGGGAAACATAATAATGGAGTTCTACAAAACTGAGAATCAAGTTGCTGATATTTTCACCAAGGCACTAGGAAGAGAGTCATTTCAGAAAAATAGACTTGAGTTAGGGCTCATCTTCTTAGAATGAACTACGTCCAACCAAGTTCTAATGAGGTATAAACCAGGTTCAGTCAAGATGGTTCTACATAATCTTTACATTAAAAAAAAAAGGAGATTAATGTTAAAAAAAAAATGTTAAATTTACAAAAAAAAAAAGGATTAATGTTAAAAAAAAGGGTTAAATTTAAAAAAAAATTAGGGGAAATCAATCTCATCTTCTCTCTCCCATGCCCCCTCTCTGACAAGCAGGTGCAACCGTCACAGCGCACGTCCCCTCGATGTCAATCCCCCATAATTACTCCAACCCCTTGATTACAACATCAAAACCGTTCCCAATAAAGCACTCTCTCTAACCTAGCAACCAACTTTCTCTCATCTTCATTCTTCAGAAAACCAAGAAACCAAAATCCCTTCCATAACCATGACTAATCCACTTGTTGCTTACTCCGATGACGAAAGCTCGTCTGATAGTGCATATTCTCAGGGGGAAGAAAACCAAGTTGTTGATGATGTGCCCGATCTTGGGGAGCAAAGCCAACTCTTAACCACACCTCCATCACCACCACCAAAAGCTCCATCACCACCACAAAAGACTCCATCGCCACCACAAAAAACTCCATCTCCAGCACCAAAAGCTACATCTCCACCACTACAAGTAACCCCTTCACCATCACCAGTTAAAGGAGCATCTTCACCTGTCATTACAGACTCCCCACCACCACCCATCATCGACTCTCCCCCATCACCAGTCCAAGAAACCCTAGCATCACCGGTCCACGAATCCCCACTTTCACCAAACCCAACATCTCCCACAGCCATTATCCCAACCATCCCCCCTTCTCCACCATCTCACCAAACCACTTCTCAAAACCCACCACTCTCTCCAATCCACGATGATATTCTTTTGAGTTCCCTTCACCCTACAAAACCAAGGCGGCCAAGAAAGCACATTGCAGTCAAACAGGTTCGTCCAGACAGGCCAGTCACAAGGAGTGCGCATGTGGTCAAACCAACTAATGATGCAACATCTGGGGCGAAGCGTCGCCGATTGGGTAAGTCTCCTGTTCCTTCATCAGTCTCCCCAATGGATCTTGCTTCTGATACTGATGCTTTGTCTGAGGGTAAACAATCTGCTACTCCTCAATCCAAATCTGCGAAAAGAAATGCAGATAAATTTCTAAAAGTGGGGAGGAAAAAGTACTTCCAAACCAAATCAGTGCTTAGGGGTAGAACCTTTCACCCTGATATACTTTCAATGGATTTAGTGAAGCAGGTTTGCGAACTCCTAAGGTTTCAAGGGTGGGAGGAGTTATTTCTAGAACCTAGTTTGATTTATGAAAAGAAAGTGGTCGAATTCTATACGAACTTGGTCATCCTAGAAGGAGATGTGGTGTCGTCTAGTGTAAAGGGGGTTGACATTGTGTTTGATGCAACTAAGCTTGGGGAAATCTTGCATATACCATCTGTGGATATAATGCGATCGTTGCATAAGCTTCTTTTTGAGATAGTTCATAAGGTGATACTGCCTAGAGGTCACCAACGTCACATTGCCTCCATAAGAGACATGGGACTTATGAATGCACTTGAGTGCAAAGAGCGCATTGATTGGCCTACACTGATTATCAAACATCTTGCCAAAATTGTGGATCCTAAGTTAGGCTCTCATCAGTTAGCTTTTGGAAATCTATTGACTAGGGTGTTTGATGCTTTTGAAGTACCATTGGGAGAAGGCAGGATTTTAACTCGTGCAGATATGTTCACTCAAACTATCCTTGCTGATTGTGGCATTTCTATGGAGTCGGAGCAGGTTGCAACTGCGTCTTCACGTACATCTGGTCCTGTTGCTCAATTACTTAGGGAACTTAAAGTAGCTGAAGAAAAGAACGCCTCTCTTGAATCAGACAACCAGAAGTTACGTGCTGAGCTCGATTCCTCAAATGCTGAAATACACAAGTTGAAGGATCAGTTGGTGCAGCAACAACTTGCTAACAATGCAAGAGTTGACAGAGTTTTGGATATGCTGGCTTCTGCTTCAACTAAGCCTGGTCAACCTCCACAGTGATAAAGCACGTTGTCTGAACCTGGTTCTTTTAGTTGGTTTCACTATGTATTATTGCTCCTTGTTTTGTTGCCAGAACAATTTACATTGCTCAACTGGCTGGGCGTATTTTGTTGCTATGGATATTGATTAGTGTTGATTAGCCGCTGTTGATGTCTTTTTGATTCGTCAAAAGGGGGAAGAGTTATTTGCGCATATATCACACGTTACATGTTTGTCTTCATCAAAAAGGGGGAATATGATAGAATGTGATAGAATCGTTACTTCGTTTTGATGATAGACAAAAAGCGCAAAGAACAGTAGCAAATGTACGCAGCAAAGAAGTCAAGCTAGAGTCCAAGATCAAGTAAAATAGAGTTATTTGTCAAAACCAAAATAATATATTAAATGTACAAGTTAATACAAATAAGGAAAACCTTAAATATATTATTAAGGAAGGAAGTTGTGTATAATAAGGATTCTAAATTAAAAAAGAATCCTTGTTTAAATATTACTTTCTTACCTTATTAGTAAGGATTGTACAAGGCAAAAACTCTACAAGAAGGATACGAGGCAGAGGAAAATAACACGACTTCACGCAGAGAATAAGAGAAAATTATTCATCAAACTGAGGTCTTCAAGATTGATAGGATTGCTACGGTCAAAACATTCTTGAGTGAGAAGGTTTTTATCATGTAGAACTATTTGTCTTGTTTTTGTTCTTAATTGTAGTTTACAGTTTATTGTATAAAGGGTGGGTTTGGCTCTTTGTAGGGTTGAGTGTTAGTAAGAGTTGTAACAAAAGGTGGGTTTGGCCTTTTTGGAAAGATCGATTGGAGTCAATCGAGGGAGTAGTAGAGATAAGACTTTTGATTATTGAGTTGTAATCACAAAATCTTATAGTTGAATTAATAAAACGAGGTTTTTCCTTCCTTGAGAGAGGAAGGTTTTAATTCAATAAGTGTTTGTGTCTTTACTCTGTCTTTACTTAAAAGCAACTTACACGAACCTGGTTTGTGTTCTGGGGTAAGGTTTCTTCATGGAGGATGTCCATTTATATCACAATGCTGACAAGGTGGAAAATTCTTCAATAACTTACCCTTGCTTTGAGTTTTGTGGCTGACTATTAATGCTCCTTCAACCATGCCATCTTGTCTCATAAGCCTCCTTTGTTTCTGTGCTCGCAAAGAATTTAACAATTCTGACATGATAATTTTAGATCATGTGTGTTTTCAAAAGTTGTAATACATGCTTCATATCTTTTGCGCGCTGTAACAAGAACTATTTCAGCAATCCTTGTATCTTTAAATTCAATTCCTAGTAATCATACCTTATTGACAATATCAAGCAATCTGATAGAGTATTCCTCGACAGTTTCTGACTCTTTTATTCTCTGCAATTCAAATTTTCTAATTAAATTTAATACCTTCATTCATCATATTCTTTCATCTCCAACATATTCTTTCTTCAGATAATTTTAAATTTCTTTTGGTGATGTGAGAGTCATGATTTTCATGAAAACAGTTGGCGAAACAACAATGTGACTCTTGATTTAGGTCACGGTGAAATTATTTGGCAGCAGATTAATTTCATAATCCTCTTTCACGAGTTTCCAAAAATCAAGAGTCTCCAAGTAAGTTTTCATTTTCACATCTCATAGTTGATAATTCTCACCATAAAACATAAGAGGAGTCATTCGTGAAAAACTATTTTCAAAATCTATTGTTCTCCTCGTAGAAACCTCAATAAGAAGGCTAGAGATACCAATTGTTGATTTTTTTAATAAATAAATTAAGAAAATAACAGAGAAAGACTTTGAGAGAAAATATTGTTGTATTATCAAAGAGAATTATTTTATTAATAATTTAGAGACATACATTTTTAGATATAATTCCTAATTAAAAAATAAAAAAAATACTACTAACTTATCACTAAAATTCAAACAATGAACATAGTATAAAAAAAATAAAGAAAAATCCCAGAGATCCATGGTGAGAAATAAGTCATCAGCGACCCCTTAAAATTCTTTGTGTAATTCACTTAGTCACCTCAACTAATTAAGACTAATACCTATTGAATATTTTTTACCTATTCAAAAATTGTTCCTATTAGACAATTTTTAGAATCAGTAAATTTTTTTGAAGATTATTTGATACACTTGCTGTGACATGGCAAAATGGCAAAGTAAAAAATAACATGCGGCATTGGTCCCCAAAAAATATAAAAAGAAAATAATTTTGTTTAAAATTATTTCAAATACATATTATATCTAATTATTTGAAAAGAAAAAGAAAAAAATAAAAAATGTCAACCTATTCTGAGTTGGAAACCAAAATAAGCCACAAAAATATAAAAGGAACCAAAATAAGTCACTATTTTAGTAATTAACTAAAATAAGTTTAGTGGAAGAAAAAGTTCCACTATATCCAATAATCTAAACGTTTTCCGTTAATTTCATAACATTTATTTGTAATAAAGTGGAGTTTTTTCTTCCACTTTATAAAGTGGAACTTTTTATTCCATTTTATAAAGTGGAACTTTTTATTACACTTTATAAAGTGAAACTTTTATTACACTTTATAAGAAGAATATTTTTCACATCTTGAAGAAGCTTTTTCAGTGTTGTCATATAAATTATATTGATTTGATATGTCATTAAAACGGAAAAATATATTTTATTATGTATTTTTATTATTTTATTCTGAAAAATCTATTTAAGGACGTTTATACATAGTTGGTAGCACCTACAACATAAAGTCTTCTATATTTGCTCATTTCAATCTAAAAAAAAATATCTTTTACACCTAAAGTTAAAATTTCAATTATTGGGATGACGAAATTATAGATGACGGAAATACCATTTATTATAATTGTCCTCCCAAACACAATGCTAAATATCCAATAAATGTCCAATATCATAAATTTATTTCATCAATTTATAAAAGAATGGGTATAAACAGTACGATTATACTTGGAGAGTGAATTATCTATAATGACGAATCGCCGACTGAGTTTTTAAGGGTTCTAAATGACTATATAGATCAAATCAAGTCAACAATACTTGGAATCTATGTTAGGAAGGAGCCTAAGATTAGTCACCAATGTTCTCCTTTATCAGTCGATGTTCATCCCTAATTAGAAAATCGTAATAGCATTGATGGATTTTCAATAACTCAATCTACTGATTTTCCTAATATGACTCATTATCAAATTACTCTTACCGGCCGATATGATTTTAATTTAAACAAAACTATCAATGATAGTGATTGGTAATGCTCAATTATTATATTTCAATTATTGTTTGTTGATTTTGTCAATTATTTATTAATTTATATTATTTATTATTCTTATTATTATATATTTTGTAGAGGTTTACCTCAGCAAGATAGGGATATTGCTCCAACTTATGGACTAAATAATTATTTTAGTCAGTCCTCACACTTTGAAATGGCGAAAAATGTTAGGACATCCTCCAATTTTCAGGTCTCGACTACTTTTGATGCAGATGATTATCGCTTTGTCTAACACTTATTTTTATATTTGAGTAAGTTAATTGCATGAGCCAAATATTTATTTATTTTTTACATATATAGGGAAAATTCTTTACAAGATAAACCCATTGATATTGTGAATATCGGTGATCGTGACCTTCCTAATTACGGCTCACCGTCAGCTAGTGATAGTGATGATTTGCCTAATGGTAGGAATCAGGAGATAATGTTCCATTTGAGGCATCATCTAGTGATGATGATTTTTTGACTCTCAATTGATCGCCAAGACCAATGTCCATGAGTCTGTTTCATAATCATGAAATTCCTATCTTGATCATCTCTCGGAAGGTCCAGATATCTGTGGTGATACACATGATGAATATACATCACAACGTCGTGGCATGAATCAGAAGATTTCATGAATCAGAAGATTTATATTGAAAAACACATGTTATTCAATTCAAAGAAGCAGTTGCAAAGAGCAGTTAAACTTCTAGATTTGAACATAGCAAGGGAGTGCTTTGTGATTAAATCAACAAAGAAATCATGGCGACTTGTTTGCAGGCGTGTAGAACAAGGATGTCGATTTAGGTTGACTTCTTTTATTGATAAACATACGAACATGTGGAAAGTTGGAAGATACATTAAAGAACATTAATGTGATATGGGTACGTGCCGCGAATGGCATTTCAACTTGGATGTTGAGATGATTGCTAACGTCCTCCGTGTTGATATAGAAAGAACGCCAAGGTACAATTTTATCCCTAGATGATTTTTATTTAATAAGAAAATATTCATTTTTTATTTGATAATTAATATTATTATTAATTTCAGGTTTCCCATCAAAGATTGTCAAACAGTTGTTCTTAAAGCATATGACATTTTAGTAAGTAAAAGAAAAGCCTATCTTGATCGTAAGCAGACTTTTGAAAAAGTCTATGGTACTTGGGTGTGTTCTTTTGCCAAGTTGCGGAGGTTCATGGAAGCTTTGAAACACTTAAATCCTGGAACAGTAGTCAATTGCATGTTGATAGTCGAGACACATATTGTTGCAGAAATAGTCAAACAATAACATCCACTATGTGGGAAAATTATGAAAGATTTGTTGATATTTTTTCGGAAAAAAAATAATCAGAAAATGTTTCAACTTAAAGCTAGACAAAAAGATGAATTTTTGTGTACTTTATGACATAGATACTTTTATATTGTCTTATATTTTACGATATTCTGCCTCTTAATTTATTTTATTTTATTTTCATATGATTTTGAAGTAGTGTTACTATTGAAACTTTTATAAGACGTGTAAACCTAAAGTTTACTATCAATGAATTTAGATGTCTTCCTAACCAAAACTAAATTAAGTCTAAGGTTGAAAGTAAATCAAATCAAAATCACATTCTAAAAATGCATAATACATGAATGTGCCCTTTAACTTGGCTTCGATTCACATTAATGCACTTCAACTTTGGGTGTGCACAAGTAGACACTTAAACTTGTATAAAGTTGAACAAATAGACAAACATGTCCTACATGTCATTTTTTTGTCCTACGTGGTGTCCTACGTGTATTGTGCCATGTAGGACTCATGTGTTTATTTATTTAAAAGTTGGATAGTTAAAGTGCCTGTTTGTGCAAAGTTAAAGTTTGAAGCCAAGTTTAGGGTCCAATATATGTATTATGCCTTCTAAAAAAGATAAAATTTTCCTACAAGTACAAGGCTGCAATCTTACCTATTTTTGCACCTAAAGCAACGAATATGAGTTGTATGTTGTCGGGTTGTGCTACTCCAAAATTTCAATAATTTTAGTGTGGGGCCGCTTCAAACTGTCGGATTGGGACCATCTTCAAAGTGATTTTTTTTGGAAGCATGAAAAGGAAAAGGAGAGAAGGTGAAGGTGAAGATGAAAAGGTAACTTTTTATAAAGTGGAAGATTTTCTTACACTTTATAAAGTGGAATAAAAAGTTCCACTTTATAAAGTGGAAGAAAAAGTTTCGTTATATATTAAAAATAAATGTTATGACAGTAATGAAAAACGTTTAGAAAATTGGATATAGTGGAACTTTTTCTTCCACTAAGCTTATATTAGTTACTTACAAAAATAGTGGCTTATTTTAGTTACTTTTATATTTTTGTGGCTTATTTTGGTTCCCAACTTGCCTATTATACTCAACCCCAACCCACCTAACCCCCATTCATCTTCATCTTCTTTTCAAAACACATTCTTTCTCAAATCGTAAAACCTTATTCTTTTCAAATAACTTCAAGATTAACTTCTTTTTAAAAATAATAGTAGTAATAATAATATGTGTGTGTGTATATATATATATACACACACACAGTAAGAGTGCAGGAAGAAAGAGAGATTTTGTCGCCGCTTATTCATTTCTACATCGATGACAAAATGAAATTGATAGCACAAAAATTAATTATTTTAGATACTTTAATATCATTTTTGATAAATTTAATGGGTTTATATACAAATTTGAGTAAAAATCTTTATTAGAAAATTGTGATATACAAATATCGTCTAACTTTTTTTATATGTAAAAATCTTTTATCCGCTTTCTTCTTCTTCTTTATATTGTTCCTTGTTTTTATGAGATTTGAAATAAATCATAGGGTTTCAAATTTGAATCTTAATAGTGGATTCCCATTTATCTTCATTGGAAGAAATAGTATTCCTTTTTTTATTAAAAAAAAAAAACAATGTTGGAGCTAAAATGAAGAAAATTTTGCAAATTATATCATGAAGAAGATGATAGGTGTTGAAATCCAATTTTAACCCTCCCCGATAATAATTAATTTAAGAACAATTTTCAAACGATTTAGAATAATTAGGCCTTTGTAAAACTCAAACACTTTTCAAAGCTACTTTAAGCGGTTTACTTTAATTTTTATATTATTTTTTTAAAAAAATAATGTATATTTTTTTTACAATAATGTGTATAATTATGTAGGATAATACACAAGTACCCCCTCAACCTATGCCCAAAATCTCAGAGACATACTTATACTAGACTAAGGTCTTATTACCCCCATGAACTTATTTTATTAATAATTTTCTACCCTTTTCGGCCTACGTGGAACTATCTTGTGGGCCCAACGTTGGTTGACTTTTTTTTCAAGTTAGTGCCACGTAGGCCAAAAAAAGGGTAGAAAAATAATTTATAAAATAAGTTTAGGGAGTAATAGGACCTTAGTATAGTATAAGTGTCTCTCTCAAATTTTGGGCATAAGTTGAGGGGATACTTGTGCATTTTCCCTAATTATGTGATAATATGAATATTTGAAAATCATCTCAAAAGATTTTATTTTTTTAGGTAAATATTTGGGATAATGCACAAGTACCCCCCCCCCCAAGACTGACCGAAATTTCACAGATGCGCCTTAATTATACTGAAATCCTATTACCCCATGAACTTATTTTTTTTGTAATTTTATACACCTTTTGTCTTACGTGGCACAGTCTGTGACTCGACGCGATTAAAGTGCGTGGAGATATTTGGATGCCACGTAAGCAAAAAATGTGCACAAATTATAAAAAAATAAATTTCAGGGGTAATAGGACCTTAAAATAATTAAAGTGTGCCTATGATATTTCGGTCATAGTTTAGGGGGTACTTGTGCATTTTTCCAAAATATTTATTTGAATTTGTTTAATTTAAATTATGGTTTTAATTCTAAGTCATTTAAGTTTAATTGAGTTTATTATTTGAAATTAAAAAATTCATTAATTAATCAATATTAATTATGTTATAAATCCATTGAATGAGTGGATAATCCATAAAGTTGGTACATGAACAACCCTCCATATTCACTAGGTTCATGAACCTTTTTGGATAAGAATGTATCTATTTATTATGATACTTAATATGGTGACTTTTTGAGTGATTTCTCACTCTATAAGTAGGATTGTTCATTCACTATTGTATTATATACAGATGAGATATACATAATAAGAAGAAAATTTATTTTCTTCTATCTACTTCTCTTTATGATTGTATTCCTATGAGCTTGATTTTATAACACGTTATCAGCACGAGTCTCTAGCCAATTGAGATTGAGTTTTAGTTTTTCTTTAACTCATGTTTTGGTTGATCTCGTTATGAGAATCAATGTATTATATGCATAAAATCAGGTATGTATTTTCTAAAATATTTTTATGATTTAGAATACAATAGTATTCAATCACTAACAATTATCAGGAACCAAAGGCATATACAACTATTGGTTGAAAATGACATGCTATACAAAATTTCTTAAATAGAAGAAGGTATAATATTTTAATAGCGTGAGTTTGAATGTTATTTTGATTGTTTTGAAAGACTCAAAGGATGAGTCATGTTGTACTTGGGTCTATTATACCGTTGGTTAAGGGTAAGATGATGGATTCAAGTTTCATCACACCAAAAGGGTAAGACATCAGGTTAAAGTCCGGATGCACCATAATGAAAAATATTTGAGGATAAGACGATAGATTCAAGTTCTATCGCACCAAAAGGGTAAGACATCAATTTGAGTTTTGATGCACCGTGATTTGGTTCAAGTCCCATAGAATTATGGTGTAACACGCCTTATATGGGTAAGACATTGAGTTTGAGTCAATGCACCATAGTGATGATAAAATGATGACTAAGAAAAAATAATATATTTTTGATTAAATGTCTTAAAATTCATCATATTGAATTTGCTCCATTCCTTGAAAAGAATGTGGTAGCAACATGTGATAACTCTGAAATCCGCCTGTTGACTTGCTCCATTCAATCATATGAATGTTGTAGCAGTGAATGATTAGTCTAAAAGATGACAAATAATTAATGATATGAATAAGGGCGTGGAGGGACAGAATTATAATAGTCATCATTGTGGTAATGATAAAAGGAAGAACACTATGAGTTCTTCAAATAGTCCTTCAAAATGTGAAGGCAATTGTTATTATCAAAATGGTGTGAAAGCTCATTGGGCTTGAGATCTTGTCGACCCAATATTTGATAAGTTTTATAAATCCTCCATTAAAATAAAAGAATATAAAGTGGTGATGCACTTTATTTTTCAAAGTGATATTGAGGTATGTCATGAAAATATAATGAATTTTAAAACATGATAATGTACTTATAATGCAAATTTATGAAGTACATATAAATGATTAGTCCATTCCTTGAAGAGAATGTGACTTTTGATGAGTATCGTGAATGCTCGACCATTCTATAAGAGAATGGGTCAAGATGTGATAAAATCATTATGGATTGAATATATGCCACAACTCACCTCTATGGAAGGTTTGAGAAAAAAATGATATATATCACATCTCATCTCTACGGGATATTTGAGAGGAAATAAATTTTATTTGACAGAAATGGCTAATTGTATTGTACGTTTTATACGTCACTATGGTATGTTTATTTTGAACTACCGAAAGGGCAAAAGAAAGAAATAGTTATTGCCTATAAGGGTTGTGGTCATTATTGTGTGGCAATACAAATTTGTCATTGGTTGTGTACCTATGGTACAACAAAAGTAATTCAAGAAAGACGTCTTGCTCGTAATGATTTTGACCATGACAATAATAATATAATTTCCTCCTTGAGGAGATGCTCACCATTGGAATGGTGTCGTGCAATATGTGATAGTACACAAAAATAATTGCAAGTTCTAACGAGTTGTGCTATTATCAGAGGAATAATATTGGAGTTGTAGTAAGTCTCAAAAGAAACCTTTTAAGTTTCGGATGAATTGAAAATAAATATTGAGACTATAAATCACTACAACCGAAGAGGGTTATAAATGTTTATGTAAAAGATTACCCCACTTTTCCTCTTGTTTGTTCCATACAAACATGTACATGCTGATGAAATCACATGTAAAAGTAAATTATAAGTGTACTAAAATAAAGATCAGTTGGCATGACTGGTTGACCATTCTGATTAAATGTGATGCAAACGTGATTGAAAATTCAGGTGATTTATATGATGAAGAAATAAAGATTCTTTCAGAATTCTCTTGTGTTGCTTGTTCTCTTGATAAAGTGATCATTGTACTAGCTAAGGTTGGGATTGTGATCCCCTAAAAAATTTGGAACATATAAAAGGGTGAATATGGGTCCGTTCACCTGTCATGTGGATCATTTGCAACTATATGATTGATGCATCTATGCGATGGTCACATGTATTTTATTTTCAACTTACAAATTGGTTTTTGTAAGGTTGTTTGCTCGAATTCTTAAAATTAAGAGCACAGTTCTAAACTATGATATTATATTGATAATGCTGGTTGATTTGGCAGAAATTGTATGCCTCCAATTATAGCTAAATCATGGTTATGAGAACAAAACTCCCAAATAAGATTTGGTATGAGATAATTTTATTTAACATGTAGCAACACATGTATGCATCAAACCAACAAGGTTTCCCCATTAAAATTGGTTCAGGGTCAGGAACCATATAATTTTCATCTAAAATGTTGAATGTGCGGTTATGATTTTAATTGTTCCACCACGCACAAAGATGAACTTCCAAATAAGGTTGGAATGAATGTTAGATTTTCTAACATTAGGGGGAGAGATGATTGGCAGTTGAAAATTGTGTGAGGTTAATTATAAATTATCTAGATCCTCGTCAAATAAATATGTGAACTTAAAGTTCAAGGGATAATTCAGTTGCATAATGTTGCAAATCAATTGCCAGATGAATGCACTGACCCTATGATATAATTCAACTGCAAATGATCCAATGTGAAGTCCTTGAAGGACAGAGTCTATGATACGCCGGAAGCGTAATAGACAAATCGATTCCAAATATAAAATTCCTTGAAGAAGGAAGGAGCAAATGATCAATATGGTCATGATAATGAGGCAAGTGCTATAAAAGAGCACATTGACATAACACTTCATAAAATCTTGAAAAGGTTCAGGTACCTGAAATAATGAAAAATGAAGAGATCTCGATAAGTTATGTCTTGTTAGAATCGATATCAAATAACCGTCGACGGTATCTTTGATATGAGGTAGCACTCCAATAATATAAATTGTGACGAGGATCTTGAATTCAAATATGCCATATAGTGTGGACAGATAAATGGTTGGCCAAGTAAAATGCACAATTCAAGTATATCTTGTTTCACTTAGAAAAGTGACATTTTGGACTGGTAGTCCATAAATTAAGGTATAATGTCAGTGGGGTACAAATAAATTATTATGCGATAGTATAACCTTAAAATATCAAATACGATTTGTGCCTTGGGGCATAAAGGTTTATCGCAAAAATCCTGACATTATTGGAGATGTTTTCTCCTTTGGTGGATGCAATGAGGTTTGTTTTGATCTGGCAACATATGAAAAACTTGAATGCATGTAATGAATAATTGTAATATCTAGCTAGACAATTAAGGTTATATGAAAATCCTTGAAACAATCGAGGTGTCTGAAGCATATAAGAGTTTGAAAGAAACTTTTTCAATAAAGCTTCAAGAATCCTTATATGGATTGAAATAGTCAAGAAAGAAACAGAGTATAAAAGAATGACCCTAATTGTCCTTGTATTTTTATGAAAAGATTTTGGTAAGACAGAATTTGTCTTAACCTACAGATTGATAATTTGACAAATGAAATATTTGTCTATCAGTGCACATACACATATATGTTTTGATGTATTTTTATATGGATAAATCGCATTCATTGAGTACCCCAATGATTATGAGATCACTTGGCATAAATGATGATTCAATTTGATCTCAAAAGAAGGATGAAGAGTTTTTTGATGATAAAACTCTATATCTTAGTGCAATCAGGGCACTAGTGCATCTTACTAACAATATTTGATCACATATTTGTTTTGCAGTAAATTTACTGGCAGGATTCAATTTCTCCCCAATAAAAGGACATTGAAATGGTGTTGACCACAAAATTGAATATCCTCGAAGGACCATAGTTATGGGTTTATTCTATTCCGAGGAATGCAAGACGAAATTGTTTGTTTATGCAGATGCAGAATATTTATTTGATCCGCATAAAGCACGATCTCAAAGACGCTATTTGTTTTCACGTGGAGGCACAATAATATCCTGACGACCAATAAAGCAAATGTTGCTACGCAAAAATAAAAGCCCTCCATGAAGCAAGTCGAAAGTGCGTCTGGTTGAGATAAATGACACACCATATTCAGGAAATGTGTAATTTTTACCAACCACAATGTACGAAGATTTTGGAAACATCATGACAAGAAATTAAGTGATGTTTTAATCAGTGAGAGTATAATACGTGTTGCACTCTTTTTCCCTTGACCGAGGTTTTTTCCTACTGGGTTTTCCTGGTAAGGTTTTTAATGAGGCAACAAATAGTGCGTATCAAAAGATATGTCTACTCTTTTTCCTTCGCTAGAATTTTTTCCCACATGGTTTTTTCTAGTAAGGTTTTAACGATGCCCATTATCTATGGACATCCAAGGGGAGTGTTATAAATCTATTGAATGAGTTGATAGTCCATAAAGTTGGTACATGAACAATCATCCATATTCACTAGGTTCATGAACCTTTTTGGATAAGAATGTATCTATTTATTATGATACTTAATATGATGACTTTTGGAGTGATTTCTCACTCTATAAATAGGATTTTTCATTCACTATTGTATTATATATAGATGAGATATACATACACTTTAATAATCATTTTCTTCTATCTACTTCTGTTGTCTTCTTGTCTTTATGATTGTATTCCTATGAGCTTGATTTTATGACAAATTCATGTTATTTAGGTTGAATTTATTAATTTAACTATTTTTTAAAACTCCAAGATTTAACCCAGTTTAGAAAGTGTTAGGCCCTCTTCTTTCAATTTGTCCAAGACAACCAAATTCTTTCACCTTTCCAGGAAACCCAATCCAATTCTCTGAAGAAACTCATTCCAAAAACATTACCCAAAAATAATAGTAATACGTACAGCACCAAAAGACACCAAAAACGATCGCTGTACGTTTTCTTCTTCTCATTCACAGCAAGTTCCAATCCCAACTCCAACAACTACCCGACCCAGCAATCCAGCCGTACTCGAATTTTTTCAAGTCTCTCGGTCTTGCGCCTCAATCAGACAACTATCTTCATTTTTCCGTTGAGGAATTTGTACAAGATTGTGTTAAATCCAGCAATCTTTATCCTCTAGAGAGGGGATTCAAAATTCACCTGATTTCACTACAACAAAAATGACCATTAGGGACATTCAATTCTTAACTGTCGCTAAATATATATTTTTAGCGACAATTGTATATGTCCTAAAGCCTTTAGCGACATTGATTCTAATAACTCTTAACTAATGTCGATAAAGACTTAAACATTCTTTATAGTGTCAATATTTAATACCGCTAAAAATTGTTTTTGTTGTAGTGTTTCCACCCATTATCACCCTTAGTTTCTCCTATATAAACCCCACATCTTTTTCTGGGTTGGAAGAAAAGGTTTTAGAAAAAAAGGAAAAGGTTGAAAACATGTGCTCTTCCTCCATCTTCTAAGCTTCTGTTCGTCTTATCACTTAAGAGTATTGCGCTTGAATCAATTATGTGCATTCATGTTATAATTGTATGTCTACTTGTTGTCGGCCTATTTCTTAAGATTTAGATTTCTCTTAACCTCAATTGTTCTTGTTAAACTCGGTGATATCAATTTCAATCATGAGAAGCATGTTTTGGTCTTTTTGTTATTAGCAGAGTATGTTTGCGTGCTTGGTTCTTATATATATATATATGCATAGTTACTTATGGTCTGAGTGTTTTGTTCAAAATCATGAGGGCATGAACTTGTTTGAAGCTTATTTTCTACCTGTGATGGACTTGTTATCGACCTCTAATTGCTTAAACTTGTTTGGATTTCTCAATGACATCCAAGTCTAGGCATCATATTGAAATATATTTTTCTTTAAGACATATCGAATTAGTGTGTTATAGTGTGCATTTGTTAAGAGCTAAATGAGCCTTAAATTGGTTTTAATATCTAGGGTAGTTGTTGTCCCATTTCACTGTAGATATTAGCCTGAAACTTCCCTGAGAATCCATGCTTTGATGTCTTGTTCTTCCTGTCCTAAGTTTATATTGATTAATGGTTGTTTGTTATATGACTACTACCGTCTATTGACATTTAGTCCACTCTGTGAATTGATTACTCAATATTACTTGTTCTTGAGATTGTGTTACTTGGTTTGAATATAAAGATATCTATTTGTTGGATGCTACCTTACTGATACTCTTTTCTTTTATTTTGAAAATAAAAATATAAAGTTGGTTATATTATCATATTTGTCTTATTTGAATTTATTTTGAGAGTTAATAATTTCTTACTCGTCACAGATTGATTTTTTCCTTTGCTAACTAGTTTTATTTTCTTTTGTTCATCGTGAGCAACTACGGAGGATTCTCTTGGGTTTCAAATCGTTTTCTTGCATCATTAGTTGGGCCACTTAGGCCCAAACCCATTCTTGAGTCAACCCTTTCCCGAGTCAAAGACGTCAAAAGTGCAGCTGTTTGGACACAAGAAAATACAAGATTTGGAGGGCCCACACCACCATCCCTTTATTTTGAGTTGTATTTCTTTTATTTTGGGTCTAAACCTTTGTTATTTTAATTGTTACTATTTTTTTTTATTTCTTAGGACAGGTGGAAGAATTTGGCCTAAGACCCAATAAAAATCAGATTTCTAGTTTAAATGGGCCAAAAACCTAAAACAAGATTCGACCCAAATACTAATTCAGACGAATAGAAAATCAGACTTGCATTATTCGCATGCTTGTCTGTTTAATTAGTATTAAGGTTGTTACAATTCAATTGTCCTAATAGGCCATTCCAATTTGATTTTCTAAAATATTAAGCAAGCATTCTTTTCACTTGATTTTGAAAATATATTTGCAAACTAATCGTAAGTAGTATCTTATTTTTCATTTTCCCCTTGAGATTATTTTAAACTTCTAAAATTGTTTATTCTCCAAAATATGTTTAAACTATTTTAGTCAAATAAGTTAATCATAGATAATTGTATGTTAACAAATGTTCTAGGTGCTTTGAAATCCTTTCTAGAACATTAATATGAACCCCTTAAAGTTTTGAATTGATTTACTGTTTAATTTTTTGAAAAAAAAATTCTTGATTTTTTTTAAAAATTAGGTGGCGATTCTAAATCATTTTAGTCTAAAACTAATAAACTAGTAATTTTTTTTTTTCAAATAAAACAATGGGTAGGGGGTGAGGTGCTTTTCTTTTTTTAAGAAAGTGTAAATGAATGAAGTAAAATATCTTAAAGTTAATTATAATGTCAAGTGTCAATAAAAGAAGAAAAAATGTAAAAAAAAAATAATTTTAAAAATACTATTTTGAGTCATTTCAGCGCTTCAAGTAAGTGCAAAATATTTTTTTTTGTCATATCGACATTTTGTAATTTAAGTATTCAATAGATACAAACCTTAGTTGAGTTGTCTAACTGAATTATGCGGATATCTTTGAGGGTATCTTGATAGTTATAGCAACCACTGCTTCAACCATCCGGTCACGTGAGTCGTAGGGTGTTTTCCTTCAACCTTTGTCAGTTGTCACCTCCTCCTGTGGTAGAGGTGTGACTGTCATGTTTAGTCCGTTCACACTCCTAGGTACAGTCCGCATGTACTTGGTTGTTGGGCAATGGGTGTTTTTGCAGTAGTCATCTTCTCGCGGCCAGAGTCGAATTTAGGTGAGGTTTATGAATTCGAATATACCCAATAACTTTTTTATAAATCTTATATTTGTACTAGAAAATTATATATGTATACCAAAGTCGGAGCTAGGTGAGATTCATGAATTCGAACAAACCTAATAACTTTTTCATAAACCCTATATTTGTACTAGAAAATTATATATATATATATATATATATATATATATTATTTATAAATCTCAAACAAAATTAACTAATAATTATAAATGAAATTTAAAATGCCTAAACTCATACTCCTAGCTTCACCTCTTGTCATCTTTGGTCGTCCTCAAGCCATTCCAACAACGGTGGCTACGCAGCTTCACTGCTAGTACGCACCTTAGTGAAATGACTGTTAATGTGCGCTGAGAGAGTTTTAATAAAAAATTATTTACACGTATGACTATTAAATGCCAATTCTTTGACTTTTATTTACAAAATAATTATTTGGCTAAAACATGTTAATCCAATCAAAGAATTACATGCATGTGCCAATTCCTCAATTATTATTATTTTATAAAAAACAAAAGCCTTGCTATTCAGCCCAATATTTTGGGAGTACAAAAAAATAATAATATCGAATTTGGTTAACCCCTTAAATTTTGTTTTAATTTCAAGTGAACTAAAGAAACGGAGGAAAGTAACGTGAATAAACTAAATTTTGCAGTTCCCACAACATAGGGTGAAAAACCTATTGTCCAATGTAATATTTTAGGGGCATGCCCCCTTTTAGTGCAATATCTTGAAAATTACACTCTCTAGGTACCAAACTTGCACTTATAGTCCTTTACGTTTGCAAGGTTCATTTAATATCCCAATTTTTCAAATATTGATTTTATCCATGTTTTAGTGTATAGAATGTTTAGCCACCTTCCTCTATGTTAAGGTAGAAACAAGAAAAGAAGATTGCTCCTTCGCTTGTTCAATCCAAACATCATCATAACTTAATCAAAATCTTTGTTTATTTTTCAAACTAAATTAATCTAATGAAAATAAATGGCATTGCAAGAAAAGAAAATTTGGTATTGTTACATGTGAAATCGAACAAAAAAAAAAAAAAAGATTGAGAACAAACCATAAACATGAAGGATTATTAGTTCCTTTTCAGCAGCTTATCAAACCCAAAAAAAAAAACAGAGAATGAAAGAGCACAATATGATCATAAAAGATCAATATGACGTTTTGTTGGAACATAAAACGGTTCCATATTGCTTTTCTGTCCACATGTGCAATATAAAAAGGACAGGAAAATGAAATAAAAGAGAAACTTACCTCCGCAAAATTTAGTACTAATAGGTCAGCAAGATATCAAGTTTTTCATTTTTCCCCAAGAATGAGTATTTTCTAGACGGTTCCAAATCAATTCTCATTTCACATAATCTATACAACGACATATGGAAAACTTCATGAATACTCATCCAAACCCTTGCTTTATGTTTTAGTATTGTGCTTCTTCAAAACAAGCCTTTTATTCAATGAAAGGTAAGGGAACATAGTTAAAATTTGTAAACCATGTTCTCTGTAAAGCCCACATCCTTGAGTAGTCCAGTTAGCTGTGACAAAGGAAGCATAAATATCATTAGAGGCAACCACAGAATACTAACAAATAGAAAATTAAATTCTTTTCGCTCTATGGAATAAAATACCTCGCCTTGCTCACGAGGATTTGGCTTTTCCCCAGATAAATGTCTTATCATCCCAGGAGGACCACATACCTGGGAGACCAACAGAAAGTTCCAATGATTCCCATAATAAATCTCGAGTCATTTCATAACAGATTCAGAAAATCAGTAATCGTTCTTGCACTGCATCATTCTTGTTGTGTACCACATATTGTTTGTCCTAACCCAGTTACTCAACAACACCAACTATTCAATAACAGTACCCCACCCCCACCCCACAATTGTCATGAACAGCAAAATACTACAATGCTAAACAAACGACCAGCTACAATTATTCAAGTTACCACTACTGGAGTACCTCGAGTGTTGCATATGATTTCTATAGTGACAATCAGGCCACCAAATTAGTTTTGAACAAACAGTTTAGTTCAACCTTTGTTTCTTCTTTGCATCAGCACCCTGTTTTAGTTGTTAGATATTACTGATGTCAGAATGTTAATTGCACGAGTCCTTTCCATAGAATTCTATGTTCTATATAATCTGTAATTAGTATCACTGGGAGTACGACAAAATGAATGAAATATCTATTTTCTCTACATTCTTCTTTTCCAAATCCCTTCTTAATCATCTCCATCTCTTCTGTAAGTTTAGCCCTGTTGAGGTGCAATCATGCCAAATGGTATTAGTCGATGTACCTCAACATTCACTCTGCTGCCCTGTACAAAAAGCGTCTGCTTCTAATCCTCTTCCTCTATTTCACCTTCATTGCTAGGCTTGGCAACAAGTTGAGCCAACATGGGGTTTGGCTCATCTCAGCTTCCATCAAAATTTGACTCGACTTGGCTCGGTTTGGTCAAAAGTTCGCTCTGATCAAGCTAGGCTAGATTCAACTCAGTTGGCTTGCTCCAGTCATGTAATGATTATTTTTAAATAAAATATCATCCATTAAGCTTAAAGAAATTAGCAATACGTCAACTTAACAATTATTAGTAATTTAATAAATTTATAATCTTGTACTTCATTAATTCATTTGATGTAATCAAACTTTTTATGCATATTGTTATATAACACTATTATATGGGTGGTGCAAAGTGTAAAAAGAATAGGAATTAAAATCAATGAGACTTAATATCATACAATTTTTTCTGAATTAATTGTTGCTTCTTTTTTTCTGCCTTAAGCTATATTCTATGTTCAATTTTAAGTTAACCTCATTTGAATTTGAGTTCTAATTTAAATTAATAATGTACATAATTTAATGACCCCTGAATGCATTTACCAATTTAAACTAGCAATATTATATTTCTTCATTTTTTTTTTTTTAAAAAAGAAGGTTAACATTTCATAGATAGCACTTACACCAATGGTGTATTTCGGTTGAAAGATATCTTTCATTCTTCTGAAATAGGAACCTATCCAATCTTGTCGTTGTGACATGCCGATCTCCTTTTCTCTAAGTAAAGTTGCCACATCTGAGTGGTGGGTCTTCTAATTCCATATCCTCAATATAATCTGAAAAATCCTCCATAGCTTTGGTGATTCTGTTACAGTTCTTCTCAGAAAGGAACCTCACAACATTAAAATCCCCAACAATCCCCAAGGGCCATTAAATAGGCTCCTTCCTCCCAGCTCCCACCATACCTCTTCCCTTTCCTCTTTGTTATTTGGAGCATAGACAAATGAGAAGTGCCAGCTGAAATCCTGTGTCTTGCCCTAAATCTTTCAGTAGAATATATTTCTTTAATCAAAAATTTTAATTATGAATTTAATTACTTCAACAGCATAGCACTACAAGGAACTACACAATAGAGTCAACTTGGTCTTGAGCTTGGCTATACTTTGACAAAGCTTGACTGAGCTCAGCTCGACTCGGTGATTTAAGAAGCTCGGTTGAGCTCGGATCGACTTGGTATTGTAAGAAGCTCGGTTGGGCTACGCTTAGGCTCGACACACGGGCCTATTCACCACTATGCTAGTTTTCTCGCACATTTTAGCTATTGTCAATTTAAAACATATATTTGCCAAGTCAATTTTTCTAAAATGCCTTCCTTCCGCATTCATTACCTTTGGTACTACTCTATGCACATTGAACCGATGAATATGCTTTATGTCTACAATGTTTCTCATGAGATTGTTGGTGCTCGATTTTCTCTAAAAGCCCTCAAGAACTTATAATGTTTAAAGGAGCATGGGACTATACTTCAATGTCCATACAACGTACCCGGTGAAATCCCACTAAATGGTGTCTAGGGAGGGTGAAGTGTATGCAGACCTCACTACTATCTCGTATAGGTAGAGAGGTTGTTTCTGAAAGACCCTCGACTCAAGTGCATCAAACTCAAGTAAAAGATGATTTCAAGGTCCATAACATGTTTAAATAGATATTTACAATGAGACAAGGACTTAGGAGATTGAAGATGTACAATGAAGTACAATAACACGGCAAAAGGAGCGAGGGCTTTCAAACAAGAATCTTGGTTGATCACACCATCTTCTTGAATTCATCTAGTGGGTCTTGTTTTAGCTTTGAGTCATATGTGTACAACCAAATATAACCGTTAGCATATATAATTTTCTTAAGGTCTAAGCTCATTAGTCTATGGAAGATGTTGATGAAAATTTTGTGAAATATGAGAATTCTTATGTTTTCTATGGAACCTCTCTTGAATTCTTCAAATAATTCAAGTATGAGTTCAACATTTCTTCTCCCTTAGGTTGAATTGCCATTTCATAGGTCTAACGTTTGATACACTTGTGCTTAACTAGGAGCGGTAGGATTAGGAGGATATCCGCCAGTAGATCCGCCCCATACAACAAAGCCGATCCAACCACCACTTTTTAGGACTCACCTATAAGTTTTGATGGTACTCTCTTGTCACACAAGATGTTGGATGCAAGCCTTTTTTCATCCATGTCGCACCAATATGATCTATGACATCATCATTGATCTCCCCATTTCCTTGGATCAAGGAGCCCAGATACTAAAATCTCTCTTGGAGAGGATTTGTGTATCAAGTATCACTTCCACGTCTGCCTCATGCGTCAAACTACAGAATTTACACTCCAAATACTCTGTCTTGTTCAACTCAACCTGAACGCTTAAAAGACTCCAAAGCCTGTCTCCATAACTCATACAGGATCTTCATCAACCAAATCATCCCAAAAGCTAATGAACTAAAACCAGAAGGCTATTTATAGTAAGGGTTACATTGGGGTCTACAGAAATTACCCATATTCCCCACAAAGCCAAACCTAGACATAAATAGAATTCAAGAAGATGATGCCAAAAGTCAAGGCTCTTGTGTGGTCGTCGTCTTCTCCTTCGGCAACCCTCTTTACTCCTTTGTGCATATTTATTCTCTTAATTTGGTCTACTCATTGTAGATATCCATTTAAGCATGTTAATGACTTTTGAAAGCTTCATTCAATGCTCCTTTAATGCACTCCAAGTTCTTGGTGATCTATGGTGCGCGGACTCTTCAAAAATGTCAACCGGGGTATGTCAGATACTCCAAAATACTGCATTTTGGAGAATCCGACACAGATGCGGCAAGAATTTTGGGATAGTCCAAGAAACATAGTTGATGATTAGAAGAAAGCTTTCAAGTCCTAAGTAGCCATTTTGGGTGCAATCAATTGTGTTCTCAATGTTGAAGAAAAAAACTTGATCAGTCAGTACGTAGTCCTTGACCAGATAGCAAAAAACAAATGACTAAGCATGAATATGTCATACAAGAAATTGAACAGCTTGGCCTTAGAGGCACTGACAATTTAACCTCTTTCAGAAAACTTACAAGAATAAGTGTATCATCACCAGGCGGAGGTAATCCTTTCACAATCATGTTCTTTGATACGTAACCTATGCCGCCTCTCCAATCATTGGTTGGATTATCTACAGTGTAAAATACCTGGATATTCCATAGAGCACATGTTGGTTTAATCAGGAAAGAGAGGGCCGAAGAACAATATTTTGTATTAAACTTTGCAACTACCTTGAGATTCGGATGGGTGGCTGCAAGTACATCAAGTTTCTTCTTTAGCAGTATGTCATCAGGTGACAAATTAGCATAAACCAATGAGACCTGAAAAGTAAAAAAAGGCCCATGAGTGTTCGTTTACATGTTATTAAGGGAAAACTAGCTAAGACACATCAGGGGCAAATGCTGCCAGGAAAGTACATCTTGCTACTGGGTGGAATTTGGTCAGTTAAGTTAGATTTGGTCAGTTAGGTTGGATTTGAATTAATCAAGTTCAATTTAGTAAGTTCACTCAATAGATTACTGAACCGATATAGTATCGATTGCTTTTCAGTTTAACCTCTTTGGACATAATTGGTTGCTTCATATTACAAACTTTGTTTGCCTAAAATTTGTAGAAATTAACTGCCCCACCTTCACTACTTAATTACTATACTTAAATGGTAGATTTAATAATTATTTAGAATATATAAATAGGAATGTTTTTGTAAAGCTAAAGTTCTTTTCGAATTAGAACCCGAAAAAGCAAAATCTTGAAAGTGAAAAAACCAACAGAAACTGAAAGACTTCCAATCCAGTAGGTTCACTTGGTAAGTTCCAAAGTGATGCATAACCCTATGATACTGACTTGTGGTTGTGGATGACAGCACAAATATTGGATCAAATCAATACCTGAGTATTATCATCAGGATTCTTAAGAATGGCCTCTATCACCTGGAGCATAGGAGTGATGCCACTGCCCCCCGCAATCTGTCATTGGAAGAATGAGTTTGAGTTCTATTATATTTAAGACCAGATACACATGAATAGATGCACAGCACACGATTCAGCCCTAATAGATATCTGATAGAAATGTCTACTGAGAATTGTAAGTAAACTGCACTAGGTAAACTAGTTAAACCTGATAAAGCTAAATATCACCTACATATTTCAATCAAAAGAACCTAATACTCATATTCATAACACAAGCTTTATCAAGCAGAGATCCCAGATTTCTGGATATTGTCAAGTCGTCAAACATGATGATTCACAGGTAAAGTTGACTTCTGCTAACGACAAGCAGCGTATAACTAGACTTAACAAATAGTTCTTTAGAATAGGTTCATACAGGCACCCCCGTTGTCGACAAAAATAAAAGGTTACTATCAACAGGAATTGTTTTTTTCTGAATTCTCATATAAGGTATAGTGATAACAGTATTAGCCATTAAAGACATGATCTACACAACCTGCCCAACTTTTGGCGGGTTAATGACCCACTAGTTTTTTTAGCTTAGCCCATTGTGACCCGCTCAATTCAGCTCATCCAAAAATTGGGCAGATATGTAGCCTTAATCAACCGATGAGGAATCTCTGTTAACATTTTTATAGACTTTTCTTTTGTTTCATATGTTATATAAAGCCATAATATAGAGAGGGGGGGGGGGGGGGGGGGGAGTGTTCAGCGCAATGGATTAAGACCCATCGTTCGGTCCATTTCAACCCAAGTAACCTTAGGGCGGGTTATTGACCAGCCCATTTATTTACTTAAGACCATTTGACCCTGCCAAATTTAGCCCAATTCATCCATTTGAGTCCCCTAATAAAGTAACATCACCAGTTAACAACTATGAGCAGATTAATTTGGTGTACATGTACCGAAGTTGCACCAAGCACATAAATTAATACCATCTAACCAATATTAAATCTTCTGTTTCTTTTTTATTTTGTGGGTTTTATACTCACAGTTACGTTTTTCTGTTTGTATGGAAGATCAATTCCTCTTCTTCACAAGTTTCACATCTCTTGTAATAAGCATGAGTTCTATGTTTTGATGACATCATTTTTAATGAAGGCCTAAATGATGCCATTTATTCAAAGTTGGGCAGAATATGAACATGAATAATATGCCTTCCAACGCTTTCAACTTTTATTAAGTACAGTGTTTTCTTTGGTGTTTTGCCTTTGTTAACAAGCATAATGAAGGGGAGGAAACAGCAGAAATGAGTCTTATCCAATTGGAAGCTCTAAATCTGCCAAGTACTCTGCTTGCACAAAATTCATCCCAGCAAAGTGAGTTATATCTACATAACTTCCTGATCTTACCACCAGACTGAAGAAAGAAGATAATTCCTAATTTTACCATGAATCAAGAGTTTCACATGATCATATTGTACTCTTTTTAAATAGCAGTGTCACAGAGAACACTTAGATGCAAGCTCTTACCATGCCTATATGTTTCTTCATGTTTGAACTGTAACGCAATTTCTCAATGGGCCTGCACAAATTTGAACGCCATTATTGACTCGTAAACTAGAAAAAATGATAAAGTAACAAAAGGAAGATCTCTGCTAGAATGTACTAAGTTGTATCACAGACCCTTTTACTTGAAGTACATCCCCCGGTTTCAGTTTTGCAAAATGCTGGCTCATTTTCCCTTCTGGATAAACCTACAATAATTACATAGTTTCCAAAAAACATTGTAAAAGAAAAGCAAGTTAATGAGCATGTTTTGGCGATTAGATCAACAGTGAGGTACACTAAGTAGAAAAACTCAAAGCATACCTTAATTAACAAATCAAAGTATCCCTTGGCTTCTGGATCAGATATAGGAGTGTAACTGAAAACAGGAACATACTTGCTCAATTTAGAGCATCTTGTAGTATTCCAAAAATATGAAGGGGCATTCAAGAGAAGATTTTGCCCATTCAAGAGAAGAGATGAACTCTCTTGACACAGATTAAAACAGAAAATAGGTACACAAAAGAGGGGATAATGGAATAGGAGAAAAGCTTATGGATGTTTCTTTTAATTAACTTGATATCATAGTACACAAGGGTGGTGGCTTAGTAGTCAATAAAAAAGGAATTGACCATGGAAGACCAAGATTCAAATCCCAGCAGATGGAAAAAAGGCTTGGTGGATTTTCTTATTTGTCTAACCCTTGGTGGTAAAGTCACCCAGTACTTCTATGGGTATAAGGTAGTAGATAATCAGTGAAATAGTGTAGGTGCAGGCAAGCTAGTCTAGACACTATTGCCATAGAAAGACTAAGTGGAAAGCATATCATCCGAAAAGAGTTACGTCCTCTCCCAATCAAAGATGAAACGCTTTTCACTTTTTATTAGAGAAAAGATAAAATTTGGTAATTAGAGTTATTATCTACATCAAAATGTAAGGAAGTAAAGAAGGCTTTAAGTTCATACAGCTGAAAAGAACTTAATTAGCATTCAAATGGATAAAATAGTAGAACTGTGAAAAGAAGAGAAAATGTTAGGATAAACTGCTTGATTTTTCCCTCAAAAATGATTACGGTTTAAATAGTGTCGTCCATATGTTCTTTTTTCCTAATACTGTGGTGTCGGGGCCAGCTTGCGGCGCACCTCGATCAATTCCACGGGATACCTATCACCTACCACCAGCAACAAGAACCAGTTTACTCTATCCACCAATGCTAGCACAAATGGGAAGAGATCACCAAGTGTTTCGTCTCTGCAGGGATTTGAACCTAAAGCTAAAAACTCATGGTGCTCAACTCATTTCATTTACCACAAGGCCATACACTTGTGTGTTGACGTCCACATGTTCTGATTACATCATAATTACCGGAAGAGCAACAATCTAAATGATCCTAACTGATGTATACTATTACAAGATCCTAACCATATTCACAAGATACTAACAAGAACTTAACATGAAAAGGGAAAAGGCTAAGAAAGAGAAATTATAAAAGTGAAACTTACGGCCGAATGGCATATTTTGGTTTTCCTTCAGCATTTTCTCCCATTGGTGCCCTAAATGAAAAAGTGTATCAGTATGATAGAATGTCAGAGTAATGATAAGAAACCATATTCTCATAATTCTTTTGATGAAGCCTATATTCCCATAATTCTTGTAACACAGCTTCCAAACTTTCTTAAGTTACAAGCACACGATGAAAATGATATTTATATATATTGGAACTTACCTCGTAAGAATGCAAGATGCAATATCAAGACCTAACTTTGAAGAAGGATCAAATGAAAACCTAAAATATTGGAGGAAAGAAAGAGTAGATCAATATCGTAATCAAACAATGCAGCATTGAGTCATTGCCTGCTCGCTGTATACCTGAAAATTACAATACTTAAAGGGGATTCTCAGTAATATAACCAAATAACAGACTCAACTTTGGAGGCTTAAGTCTAACTACCATCTAAGATTTGGATACAGGAGAACTTTGTTAATAACTGCAGTCCAAAGTCTACCCAAGTCTAACATAAAAGTCCAAAATGATCTATTTAGTGACTAACACAACAAATGAAAATGAAAGCAAAATTACATAGAAATCCAATTATCTCAACAGCAGCAGAGACAAGCAACGGAAACCAAAGTAGAGGCTTTATTTTTCTAACCAAAACACTAGCATGGTCTAAATATTAGTTATAGTAATCCCCCTCCCATAAATCCAAAAAAAGACTAAAAAGTAATATTAAAGTTGACCACATTGCCCTTAAAATGTTAAGTGACCTTAATAACCTTTCATCATATATACATTATTCCATCAACACATGATGAATATTAATTTTCTCATAATGTTGCTAAGTATTTTTCACTAATACATTAATTATAAAAATAACTACTTAGGGGTCGTTTGTTAGGCTGCATTAAAAGAAATAATACATGTATATGGTATAATTTAATACTATATTTGATAGGAATTTGAGCCTATGTATAACTAATTCATGGATTAGTTGTACATCCTACATGGTCTTATAGGAAGCATAACTAATACCTTCCATTTGGAGGTATTAGTAATACATAGGACAAATACCATGGGACAAATCATATAAAGACAAATATCCCTCAAATTTTTTTAATTTTTTTTCTTCATTTTCTTAATTTTATGTTTTATATTTGTACTAGTAAATTTATTTAAACAAATTAGGTCACAAATTATTTAGAGAGAGTTATTTATTACTAAATATATCTATATCTAATTCAAATCAATACAAATTTGAAATGTGAGTTATTTAATATTTACTAATTAAAAGACAAATATATCACTAATTATTCGTATTTTGAACAATTTAAAGAAATGCATACATATTAAAACTATAACTTGCAATTTTTATGTGTAAATGTAGATGGTTTATTCAATTTTACCGTTGTTGACCATCTTTACAATTTTAAAAGTAGTTAATTTATCTTTTTTAAATTTAAAATTGACATTTTATGAGTGATCAATTTATTAAGATGAAAATACTTATCCTCAAATAATTCAAGTAGAAAATTGGAAACATGACAACAAAATTATTCTTCTCGTAGCTAGTTAGAATGCCATACAAAAATATTTACCGATAATTATCTACTTTGACACAATAACATAATAATTTAAGGGTATAATTGGAAAGGAGATTCTTAAAAAATTTGAATACAATCACAAGTTGGGATTGGAAACAATGAACCAAACACTTGATAAAAATAAACCCTACATTACTAATCCATGTATTATTTAATTCCTGCATTACTAATCCATGTGTTATTCATTTTGTACCAAACAACCCCTTAATATTTTGTTTTCTTGCAAACATTTAGTACTCTTTGAATTAGAATCTACATTAATTTAGTTGTTTGCTTTGGGATATTCAAATGGAATACTAACAATTATATTTATAGACAAAAAGATCAAACCCACTAAAAAGCATATCTCAAAGTAGTAGTGAATGAAGGCAACAGGAGGGAATTAATTCTTGATATGCTTATAATCCTATATTTAGTTACGCCAAACTCTTGCTCTCTATCATTTCATCTCTGTATTTCTTTTGTGATAGGTGGACAACTGGAACATGAGAGCAGTATAAGAGCCCTTGAACCCATCAAAACAAGGTGCTTCAGTTACTACATGATTATATTTCAGTCGCAAAATGATTTAAACAAAGATCAGATTGAAAGGCATATGGTTAAAGAATGAGGGTTCACTTAGATATATAGAAGAAGCTGCCAGGACCAACTCTATCACCAATGGGCTAAATTGTCTACTATTGAATCGTAGTCATCAAATATAATTTCCACTTTGGAATCTGATTTTTTGTCAAATTGTTCAAATGAAGTTGGTCTATATTGATCAGATATCTATTCCAACTCCTCAAATACTCTCATATAGCAACGAACATAAGAGCATCACTGCATTTGCTCTCCGCTCATAGTTCAAAAGTTAGAGATGGAATTATAATAGACGGAAGATACCGTAGTGTTGATGAATCTATAAGCCTTATACCATTGAAGTTATTTCCAGCAAGGTATTAGGATCAAGAGTTGTAACAGAGGAAGTAGGACTTATCTAAGGTAATTATTAAAATGAGAAAGATAAATTTGAGTTGTTGAAGAAATTCATATGTCGTCCAATTATTTTAGATTTTATCATATTCTGCTATAAGTATATCTTTTATGAATGTCAATAAGCTAGCTTAAATGTCACCAGATATTTGTTCATTTTGTTGCTTCTCTTTAAACTTTCTTGAATCACAACCTAATGCATAAAGAGCTCATGTACACTTTGACTAATTAAATTGGACATTTATTTTACCTCCCTTTAAGAAAATACCTCCACTCTCCGCAATATTTCACATCGTAAGTAATTTGTTAGTCGAAGGAAGAAGCATGAGCAAAACAGTATGGCCATGTTATATGCCACTTGAACAACATAAACATTTATTGCAAAGAAGCTTAAACATTGCTTCACACTATCATCCATCTTTTTCTGTAGTCTTGTTACAATCAAGCTTGCCATTTTAAGTTGTTTCGTCAAAAGAATCTTCTGGTCATAGAGGATCAAAATACTAGTGGGAGAAATGTAAGTGCCCATTTGGATTGACTTATTTTAGGTGCTTTTAAGCCAAAATAGCTTTTAAGCAGTTTTGAAGTGTTAGGGTAAAGTTAAAAAGTGCTTATAAGCACTTATTTTAAAGTCACGATAACAAAAATAAGCCAAAAGCCATATAGTTAGAAACCCTAACTTATTCCAAACAGGCCCGAAATCCATATATCAGAATCACAACAAGACATCTGAGAACTTCTTTTGAAAAGGGTTTAACTAGATAAGTTGAATAGGATGTTAAAAATTTCTTGTTACTGCTGATTAGCCAGAGTAATAAATAGTTTAGTTGTAGGAGTCGTCATTGTTTAAATTCAAATTCAGTTAGAAAAGATCCGTTGAGATATTTTAGGTTTTGAATTTTAAAATATGCAGATTTTTTGTCTTAAATTGGCTATTTAAAGCCCTCTATGCTTAATAAGATTCTACAAAGATAATTTCAATCACATCATTTTTGCTGCTCCAGCATCTTTAAAAAAACAACAGCAGTATCAAGAGTCTCATTAGTCTTACCACATCTATGAATTCATCTACAGAACCATATTCAAACTATTTTTAACCAATACCAGTTTTTAACCTATTTAACAATTATTAATTTTTAACTTATTTCTTAAACATGCCAAGCAGTCATCTCTTTTTGAATGCCTCATTAATTATCATTGATGAGAACTATCAAATTTGGTCACCAAAATTGAAATCACATCCCGACAAACGATTTATAGGATATTGTGATGGGAAAAAAAATTCTTCCAACAATTTTTTGCAAATCATATAATTGTCCAGATTAAAACACTTTCAGAAAAACTTTCAAACAAGATAAGGTTATAGAGGATTTTTGTGAACAAAACCAAAAGAAAAAAGAAGAAAGAGTCATGTTAAGAAAAGTGTGCATGTTCAAAAGCAGTCAAAAAGAATTCATCATCAACAGCCAAAGTAGAAATTGAAGAGAAACAGTTTTTTTCAAATTGCAGCAAATAAAGCAAAGGAGTGTTGAAAATTGCTTCTGTTACTCTTGATTTACCATAATAATAAGTAGTTTAGTTGTAGGGGTCGTCTTTGTTTAAATTCATTCAAATTAGTTAGATAAGATCAGTTGAGATATTTTTAGGTTTTTGAATTTTAAAATATGCAGATTTTTTGTATTTAAGTTGGCTATTTAAAGCCCTCTATGCTTAATAAAAATTATAGAAAGACAATTTCCATCGCTTATATTATTTTTCCTGCTCAACATAGGACATACAGATATCAATTTTTAAAATTGACAATTTTATTTTATTTCATATATAAGCAACACCGGTTTTAATGATGTTTATATGATTACTAGTACTGGCTACACCCATTGCCATATATACTATGTTGCTTAGGCTCTTCAAATTGGAGAATCCGATACAGGTGCGGCATCAAAATTGAAGAGTCCTTGCAACTTAGCAAAAATATATATCCACCCTAGTCCCTAGTTACCATGCATTTCTATGAGTTAGGATCTAGTTTATTAAAGTCAGCAACCCAGAGCCAATCTAAAATATCATTTCATTGAGTTATATGTACCAGAACATCAGAGGCAGAATTACCTTATGAATTCTATTCCCAAAAGTTGAATCCACACATTTAACCACCTTCGGTAGATACAAATGGGCTAGAAAGTTCTATTTACTATGAGGTAATTGGTGTAAGATCACTGATCCAATAGTAACAGTGGTAGAATAAACTCAAATTGCCAACAGAATTTTCAAACCAAACAGACCAGGTTTAGTTCACAGGGAGGGTCATTATTGAATGAGTAGTGTCACTACTAAAGCGTTAAAGCCATAATTATAAACTAACAAAGAAAGAAAAAATAACCTGAATAGATGACTATTGTGGCTAACTGGAGCTCGATCTTGCAGCTTAAATTCAATCCATTTATCAGGATTTAGAGCTGAAAATGAAGGAGGCAACAGCAAAATTGAGTTAGTTCCTTGTTTTAACTTGACAATGTCACAATTTAACAAATCTTCCAGTGTTCTAATGTTACTGAAGCACTTAAACTTGACATCAAAAAGCATGAAGTCAAAGAGAAGTCTAAACGAGAGAGGGAATATACACAGATTCATAAAATAGAAAAACTCAAATATATCAATAAATTAGCTTATAAGCAGAGAAACCATGCAAATTCTCAGACAAAAGTATATACAAGTCATTCCTTCAACCTGTTACATGCATAGAATTTCTTATATCTTATCTCTGGTTTTCCTTCATTAACTCATTTCAAATGATAGGACTTATAATTCATAAATCAAAGTCTATGAAAATGAAAGCCCGCATTTTCAACTTCCCACATAACTGCATCAACAAAAAACTTAAATCACAGACCCTAAATCAAAATCAAAACTGTTGGCTTAAACAGAAAGAGAGTTTTGATTGAGTTGGTGCTCCAACCAACTCTATGAATCTCTTGACAAAAGCATAAGCTTCAGAGAGGCATGAATAAAAAAACTAACCAACTTTTTTACCCGAATCTTCACTGATTTGCTCCAAGTACACCTGTATATTGGAAAATTTTCAGCTTTCTAATGAATGAAATATACAGTAGAACAATTAATGTAGGCACTCTGAAGTCACAGAAATAAAAATCATAAAGAAAAAATATCCAGTATCTAACGAGCAATAACATGATGGTTCAACATCTACTCCCGAAAGAAAATGAGAAACAAATAATCTTAAGGCGTAAAACTAGGAGAATCTAATGATTTAACTTTCATTTCCAAATCAATTAAGGCGAAAAGAAACACAAACAAGGGAAAATGCTCACAGGCACTAGTTTAAAAGCAACACACAAAAGTTGCTTTTGAATTAGCAGTCTGACTCAGGTAGTCCTTCTGATCACCAAAGAAGTGACTACAGAATATGGGGTTAGTGTATGGAGATCCATTAGATCTCTGTGGTCCGAGTTTAAGGCTAACACACAGATCAAAGTGAGGAATGGAGAGAAAACAGAATTCTGGAAAGATGCTTGGCATGAGGCAGGTAGGCTAGAGGCCTTGTATCCTGATATATACTCTCTGGTATCTCACCAACAGAAGACTATAGTAGATCACTGGACTCCTCAAGGGTGGAACTTCATCTTTAGAAGACAATTAAATGATTGGGAGATTCAAAGGGTAGCAGATTTTTTTAACAACATTGGGCAATTTAATGGACTGGAAGGAGGTCAGGACATTTTGTGGTGGAAAGGTAATCGAAATGGCAGCTTTAAGGTGGGTTGTGCATACAACTGGTTGAACCACACCAATCAGCCTCAAAGTCACTGGCCATGGAGAGGAATCTGGAAGTCAAAAATTCCACTTAAAGTGGCATGTTTTGTTTGGTTGTTAGCCAAGGAGGCTGTACTGACTCAAGACAACTTAAAGAAAAGGGGGAGACCATTATGTTCTAGATGTTTCTTTTGTGGGGAAACTGCTGAGACAGTTAACCATCTCTTTCTACACTGCAAGATGACAAGTCAACTATGAAGGTTATTCCTGAGCCTTAAGGGTATGTCATGGACCATGCCTGCCAAGATCACAGAAGCAATTCAGAGTTGGGAGGAAGCAGGAAAGCAATCCAAGAATAGAGACAGATGGAGAATTGTCCCAGCTAGCATATGGTGGACAATATGGAAGGAAAGGAACTCTAGAGCTTCCGATAGTGTTGAGAATAGTACGCCAAAAGTCACACTAAATTGTCTTATGCTACTACGTTTTTGGTGTAATCAATTATACTCAAATGATACAATCTCCTTAATTGATGTACTAGACTCAGTTTAGCTAAAGATAGTAGAATTTGAAGTACATGTTGTAAATACTGATCAGTGTACTGACTTTTGTGGAATAGACAAAAGTTACCATTTTTAAAAAAAATGTTCAGATGTGTGTGTTGGGGGGGGGGGGGACTCTTTTTCATTCAGGAGGCAAATCTTTCGAGTTAATATATAAAAGTGAAGATAGTGACCTATGGTTCCTATGGTTCGAGCGAGGTCATATTCACAAAAAGAACTAAAGTTGATGAGGAAAATATCAGATGGATATGGCTTCCCGCAGTTCAGGGAATTTATTCAGGAAAGGAGGAAGATCCAAGCTTATTTGTACACAGTGTACCAAAACTACAATGTAATGGCAGATACATTAGAGTAATCACCTGGATCGGAGACAAGAATCTACTATTATTATTCCAGAAAACAAAACAATTACAACACAGGCTGAGGAAATGTTCCCTAGCTGTAATGTTTGTTCTCTTTGGATAGAAACGAATAGAAGATTTTTTATGGGATTTCAACTCCCATCTCAGTTCTTAAGGGTAGATTCTGAGCAACATAGACATTATCCATATGAGTCACATCTTTCAACTTTGAAAGGTGAAGCTTAGTCTCTTGTCAATTTACTCTATCAAGTAGTAATATTTTTTCATAGCAAAGAAATCCCGAGGACCTAACTCGATGTAAAATGAATCCGTTCTTCTACCCTTCTCCACTTAAATACTAGCCTTTTGTGAGTTGCAGGGTTCGAACATGTGACACACATCTAATCTATACATCATACATTGTGTTAATAGTGACAAGAGAAGATAGTCTGCCAGTCACAAAAAATCAACAGAAGTATCAAATCATCACGAAGATAAAAGTCAGAGAAAACAGGAAAAGATCTGACACAACAATTGGACATAAATAAAATCGGTAGAAACCCACAACAAAAACAGTCTTGAATCTTCCATAAAAATAAACACATATTACATTTAAGCTGAAAATAGACGCTCAGATTACAAAACGTTAAAATGAGAAATGAAACATAGAATTCAAGTATACCAAATTCGCAGAAGAATGGCAGTAATAATAAGAGACGCATCCAGCAACGGCTGCAATAGCTCCAAAGGGGAAGCGAGGATCAGCAAAATTTGACTTGGAACCGCCTCGAAATGCTATGGGTGCAGCCTTGGCTAGCTTCCTCAACAACGCTGCCATTTTCACTCTCTCTCTCTCTATATAGTCTTTTCTCTACCTGGGGAAGAAGAAAAGGTTTAGGATTTTATGAATTGTGAATTGAGTTTTAAGTTCTTTTATTATGTTGAATCTAGAAAATGTCATAAATATTCCCCGACTATTGGAGTAGATGTAGCACTTAATTTAACTCTTCAAAATTTTATTATGTTTTATCTCTTGACAATACACTTGGCGCTTATCATTTTAGTTGAGAAAACTTTTACATATTGCAAATATAAAATTTATATTTGTATGTTATAGTAAAGTTTGCATAATTATGATTCATATCAAATTTATATATATATATAATTTTTCATACATATACAATTGAAGCGAATTTTATAAAATGAGAAATCGAGAAATTATATACAAAATGAATTGTATAAAACGAGAAAGCAAGAAAATCAGAATTAAATTACACAAAACAAGAAAGAAAATTATATACAATTTGAATTTGTATAAAACGAGAAAGAGAGAAAAACAAAAAGAGACTTGTGAAAGAGAGAAAAACAAAAAGAGACTTGTGCAGAGAATATACAATTGAATTGAATTGTATAAAATGAGAAAGAGAGAAATTATATACAATTTGAATTTGTATAAAACGAGAAAGACAAAAGAGACTTGGGCAGGGAAAAGTTTGTATTGTACAATTAATAAGTGTATAGGACGAACATATATGTATTTGCATGCGTTTATACAATTTTCTCTCGTTTTATACAATAAGAAACAGAATTTATACAATTCCATTGTATAAAGCGAGAGAGAGAAAGGTGAGTGATAATATGATGGAGACAGGGATTGACAAACAGTTTGCTCTCGAACACAAATAAATCAAAGGATAGCTATTATATTTATTTTATATTATTAGTTTGTCATTCTATACAATTATCCTTTTTAGTTCTTTAGCTATTTAAAAATATATCAAATTTGGTCAAAATATATTTTTTATATAAATAATTTAGATTTATATTAATGGAAGTGATATTAAATTCTCAACCTATTTTCAATTTATTCTCTCTCCTCACAATTTTCTCTTCAAATTAATTTTGGAAAAAAGAACTTTAACCTCAACGATCCAAAATAAAATTAATGAGAAAAGAGGATAGAAGTCTTGATTTTCTCGTAAATTTTATTTTAAATCGTTGAGGTTAAATTTTTTTTATAAGAATAATTTGAAGAAAAAGTAGCGGAGAGAGAGAAACGGCTAAGTATATGGGATAAGAATTTAATTTCATGGAGGCATGAATTCCGTTAATATAAATCTATGCCATTTGTATTAAAAATATAAACAGAGATCAAACTTGATGTTTTCTAATACTTAAAGAACTAAAATCGATATGTATAAGGGACCAAATCTGGTAAAACTTGGAATAGTCAAAGGACTATATCCGGTAAGATATATTTAAGGGCTATTTTAGACCAACTACAATAGTTCAAGGACTATTTGTGGCATTTTTACATGTTGAAACCTTGATTATTTTTGTGTTTAATATATTCCTCTCCACTTATATAATTCTTAGTTTGCCCTAACATGCTGTTTTGGATGATAATTTTAAAGTTTAAATTATCTAAAAATATTATTTTGAAAAAAAAAAGGAAAATGCATAAGTACCCCCCTCAATCTATGCCCGAAATCCCAGAGACACACTTATACTATATTAAGGTCCTATTTCCCCTTGAATTTATTTTATAATTAATTTTCTACCCCCTTTTCAGCCTACATGACACTAGCTTGAAAAAAAAAGTCAATCAGCGTTGGGCCCACAAGATAGTGCTGCGTAGGGCAAAAAGGGAAAGAAAATTATTAATAAAATAAGTTCAGGGGGTAATAAAACCTTAGTATAGTATAAGTGTGTCTCTGAAATTTTGGGCATATGTTGAGGGGGTATTTGTGCATTATCACAAAAAAAATGTAAAACTTGACTTATAAATTTATATTTTGTAAAAGTAAAAAATTCATCTTTTAAATTTTATAAAAATGATTCATGCTCATCATGAAGAGATTATTTGTACCATTTAAAGAATTATATTAATATAGTTAGTTACTATTGTTGTTGACTAGAGTATCTTTTTAAAATTATACGTATTAGAAATTTGTATACACAAAAATATTACCAATTTTCAAAAAAAAATTGTAGACACAACCATCTATATATAAAAGAAACATGGAGATATGTAATTTATCAATGAGACGCTTTCAATACTGGAGCTACTAGCTTTTTATTCCATGTCATAAGTTTGTACAAAATAGGCAACAAAGCCTAGAAATTGAAACAAACAACAAAACTAGAATGACTTAATTCACTAAAATATTTCACGTACTTTTACAAGCAACACCATAAAAAATAGGTTTACCAGATTGATCTCCTTTATATATTTTTTTTATGCCTCCGCTTGGAGTTCTTTCTAATTCTACATTCCTCTTCCTTTTGATATGGATCATTAACACTTTTCTCTTGAATGTCTTGATAACTATCTTTCTTAGCTCGCAGAGGTTGTCTCCTTTTATATCGTGATCTTCTTTCTTACTAGCTTTGAACTCTAACTTTCTATTTCTATTGTAGAGATATTATCATGTGGAACGGTGAATATATACCATGGTGGTTCTGATAGAGGTGTCTTGTTTGTTGATTGAGCTCGCAACTACCTGTAAGTGACGCTTTTCCTTCTCCGCTTTTCCTTTTTTGTTGTCATACCTCTAATTGCCTCTTCTTCAGCTAAAGTGGCAGTAGAGATACCAAGATATTCATGTTCTTTTTCCTTGTAGAGTTCTTTCTCAACACTGATCTATGAAACTCAATCTTACTTTTGGGTCCTCGCTTTTTGCTAAAGAAACTTTTTATAAGCTAACATAGTTATAGTTTAGACTAGAGAGCTTAGTGCTCACAGTGATGCATGCCTAGTAATGGCAAAAGGATTTTATGTATATACCATAATTGTGAGATCTGTCAATGGTTTTTCCTTTGTAATTATGCTTGCTCATATTGTTGTTGAAGACTTCTAGCCTTTCTTGTTTTAATCCTCAATGTTGTTTGTTCGTGTTTTAAATCTTTTTTTAAATCTGTTGTATCTGTTGAAAACTGTGTTATTGTGTTATCTCATGCTTTTCATATGCCTCATTTGCCAACTTATTTGCTAATTGATTAGCTTCCATGAAAACATGTTTAATTCTTGCATGTAATGCCTCTACTAGTTTCTGAATTTCCTCTATCTCTTATGTGTGTTGTCATTGTACTCTTCATTCCCTTAGTAATTTGTTTCTACAATCACATTAGTCATATTGGCTTTTTGGCATTGTTATAGCGTTTTTAGTATAGTCCTAGTTTGAGCCTCCATGATATCTCCTACTCCTATTCTTTGTGCCTATGGATTTACTAAATTCCCCTAATCATTCCTCATACAAAAGTTGTATGTACTTTCCTCTGGTTGCCTCTACTTGACCCATCAGTGTTGCAATCTATCCAACCCGATTGAAAATATAGTCCCCTTCGATTCTTCCCTTCCGCCATGTAAACCTATTGCCACAAGTTTTCAGTTCTATTGATGCACAATTGTTTTGGACAAACTTTATCACCTCATAAGGAGTAAAATCCAAGCCCCCTTGCTTCTCTTCAGCATTTTGAATTACGTTAAAGTCATCCCCACAAGCCATGGATTATTATTTTCTAGAGCTATAAATTCCAGCTCTTCCCATAATTCTAATCTTTCGATACATCTGAAATACAAGCATTTTATATTACTTTTCCTTAGCTTCATTGTAGTTGTTGTCCATTGTCTCTTATCACCTCACCGATCCATTCTTCTTCCCAAAAGACCTACATTTTT